>OX608083.1:60750937-61399933 GCA_951509765.1 Sphenella marginata
CCTTTCCAAAAATGTAAAAACATCCGAGGATTTTTGAATTCGAAAAGTGTCGACTTCGATAGCATGGGTAATAGCCTTTCCAAAAATGCAAAAACATCCGAGGATTTTTGAATTCGAAAAAGTGTCGACTTCGATAGCATGGGTAATAGCCTTTCCAAAAATGCAAAAACATCCGAGGATTTTTGAATTCGAAAAAGTGTCGACTTCGATAGCATGGGTAATAGCCTTTCCAAAAATGCAAAAACATCCGAGGATTTTTCAATTCGAAAAAGTGTCGACTTCGATAGCATGGGTAATAGCCTTTCCAAAAATGCAAAAACATCCGAGGATTTTCAATTCGAAAAAGTGTCGACTTCGATAGCATGGGTAATAGCCTTTCCAAAAATGCAAAAACATCCGAGGATTTTTGAATTCGAAAAAGTGTCGACTTCGATAGCATGGGTAATAGCCTTTCCAAAATGCAAAAACATCCGAGGATTTTTGAATTCGAAAAAGTGTCGACTTCGATAGCATGGGTAATAGCCTTTCCAAAAATGCAAAAACATCCGAGGATTTTTGAATTCGAAAAAGTGTCGACTTCGATAGCATGGGTAATAGCCTTTCCAAAAATGCAAAAACATCCGAGGATTTTTCAATTCGAAAAAGTGTCGACTTCGATAGCATGGGTAATAGCCTTTCCAAAAATGCAAAACATCCGAAAAAACATCCGAGGATTTTTGAATTCGAAAAAGTGTCGACTTCGATAGCATGGGTAATAGCCTTTCCAAAAATGCAAAAACATCCGAGGATTTTTGAATTCGAAAAAGTGTCGACTTCGATAGCATGGGTAATAGCCTTTCCAAAAATGCAAAAACATCCGAGGATTTTTGAATTCGAAAAAGTGTCGACTTCGGTAGCATGGGTAATAGCCTTTCCAAAAATGCAAAAACATCCGAGGATTTTTGAATTCGAAAAAGTGTCGACTTCGATAGCATGGGTAATAGCCTTTCCAAAAATGCAAAAACATCCGAGGATTTTTCAATTCGAAAAAGTGTCGACTTCGATAGCATGGGTAATAGCCTTTCCAAAAATGCAAAAACATCCGAGAATTTTTGAATTCGAAAAAGTGTCGACTTCGATAGCATGGGTAATAGCCTTTCCAAAAATGCAAAAACATCCGAGGATTTTTGAATTCGAAAAAGTGTCGACTTCGATAGCATGGGTAATAGCCTTTCCAAAAATGCAAAAACATCCGAGGATTTTTGAATTCGAAAAAGTGTCGACTTCGATAGCATGGGTAATAGCCTTTCCAAAAATGCAAAAACAACCGAGGATTTTTGAATTCGAAAAAGTGTCGACTTCGATAGCATGGGTAATAGCCTTTCCAAAAATGCAAAAACATCCGAGGATTTTTGAATTCGAAAAAGTGTCGACTTCGATAGCATGGGTAATAGCCTTTCCAAAAATGCAATAACATCCGAGGATTTTTGAATTCGAAAAAGTGTCGACTTCGATAGCATGGGTAATAGCCTTTCCAAAAATGCAAAAACATCCGAGGATTTTTGAATTCGAAAAAGTGTCGACTTCGATAGCATGGGTAATAGCCTTTCCAAAAATGCAAAAACATCCGAGAATTTTTGAATTCGAAAAAGTGTCGACTTCGATAGCATGGGTAATAGCCTTTCCAAAAATGCAAAAACATCCGAGAATTTTTGAATTCGAAAAAGTGTCGACTTCGATAGCATGGGTAATAGCCTTTCCAAAAATGCAAAAACATCCGAGGATTTTTCAATTCGAAAAAGTGTCGACTTCGATAGCATGGGTAATAGCCTTTCCAAAAATGCAAAAACATCCGAGGATTTTTGAATTCGAAAAAGTGTCGACTTCGATAGCATGGGTAATAGCCTTTCCAAAAATGCAAAAACATCCGAGGATTTTTCAATTCGAAAAAGTGTCGACTTCGATAGCATGGGTAATAGCCTTTCCAAAAATGCAAAAACATCCGAGGATTTTTGAATTCGAAAAAGTGTCGACTTCGATAGCATGGGTAATAGCCTTTCCAAAAATGCAAAAACATCCGAGGATTTTTGAATTCGAAAAAGTGTCGACTTCGATAGCATGGGTAATA
Organism: Sphenella marginata; assembly: GCA_951509765.1. Lineage (NCBI taxonomy): Eukaryota > Metazoa > Arthropoda > Insecta > Diptera > Tephritidae > Sphenella > Sphenella marginata. The sequence continues at coordinate 60,753,045 of OX608083.1, forward strand.
GCCTTTCCAAAAATGCAAAAACATCCGAGAATTTTTGAATTCGAAAAAGTGTCGACTTCGATAGCCTTTCCAAAAATGCAAAAACATCCGAGGATTTTTGAATTCGAAAAAGTGTCGACTTCGATAGCATGGGTAATAGCCTTTCCAAAAATGCAAAAACATCCGAGAATTTTTGAATTCGAAAAAGTGTCGACTTCGATAGCATGGGTAATAGCCTTTCCAAAAATGCAAAAACATCCGAGGATTTTTGAATTCGAAAAAGTGTCGACTTCGATAGCATGGGTAATAGCCTTTCCAAAAATGCAAAAACATCCGAGAATTTTTGAATTCGAAAAAGTGTCGACTTCGATAGCATGGGTAATAGCCTTTCCAAAAATGCAAAAACATCCGAGGATTTTTGAATTCGAAAAAGTGTCGACTTCGATAGCATGGGTAATAGCCTTTCCAAAAATGCAAAAACATCCGAGGATTTTTGAATTCGAAAAAGTGTCGACTTCGATAGCATGGGTAATAGCCTTTCCAAAAATGCAAAAACATCCGAGGATTTTTGAATTCGAAAAAGTGTCGACTTCGATAGCATGGGTAATAGCCTTTCCAAAAATGCAAAAACATCCGAGGATTTTTGAATTCGAAAAAGTGTCGACTTCGATAGCATGGGTAATAGCCTTTCCAAAAATGCAAAAACATCCGAGGATTTTTGAATTCGAAAAAGTGTCGACTTCGATAGCATGGGTAATAGCCTTTCCAAAAATGCAAAAACATCCGAGGATTTTTCAATTCGAAAAAGTGTCGACTTCGATAGCATGGGTAATAGCCTTTCCAAAAATGCAAAAACATCCGAGAATTTTTGAATTCGAAAAAGTGTCGACTTCGATAGCATGGGTAATAGCCTTTCCAAAAATGCAAAAACATCCGAGGATTTTTGAATTCGAAAAAGTGTCGACTTCGATAGCATGGGTAATAGCCTTTCCAAAAATGCAAAAACATCCGAGGATTTTTGAATTCGAAAAAGTGTCGACTTCGATAGCATGGGTAATAGCCTTTCCAAAATGCAAAAACAACCGAGGATTTTTGAATTCGAAAAAGTGTCGACTTCGATAGCATGGGTAATAGCCTTTCCAAAAATGCAAAAACATCCGAGGATTTTTGAATTCGAAAAAGTGTCGACTTCGATAGCATGGGTAATAGCCTTTCCAAAAATGCAATAACATCCGAGGATTTTTGAATTCGAAAAAGTGTCGACTTCGATAGCATGGGTAATAGCCTTTCCAAAAATGCAAAAACATCCGAGGATTTTTGAATTCGAAAAAGTGTCGACTTCGATAGCATGGGTAATAGCCTTTCCAAAAATGCAAAAACATCCGAGGATTTTTGAATTCGAAAAAGTGTCGACTTCGATAGCATGGGTAATAGCCTTTCCAAAAATGCAAAAACATCCGAGGATTTTTCAATTCGAAAAAGTGCCGACTTCGATAGCATGGGTAATAGCCTTTCCAAAAATGCAAAAACATCCGAGGATTTTTCAATTCGAAAAAGTTTCGACTTCGATAGCATGGGTAATAGCCTTTCCAAAAATGCAAAAACATCCGAGGATTTTTGAATTCGAAAAAGTGTCGACTTCGATAGCATGGGTAATAGCCTTTCCAAAAATGCAAAAACATCCGAGGATTTTTCAATTCGAAAAAGTGTCGACTTCGATAGCATGGGTAATAGCCTTTCCAAAAATGCAAAAACATCCGAGGATTTTTCAATTCGAAAAAGTGTCGACTTTGATAGCATGGGTAATAGCCTTTCCAAAAATGTAAAAACATCCGAGGATTTTTCAATTCGAAAAAGTGTCGACTTTGATAGCATGGGTAATAGCCTTTCCAAAAATGCAAAAACATCCGAGGATTTTTGAATTCGAAAAAGTGTCGACTTCGATAGCATGGGTAATAGCCTTTCCAAAAATGCAAAAACATCCGAGGATTTTTGAATTCGAAAAAGTGTCGACTTCGATAGCATGGGTAATAGCCTTTCCAAAAATGCAAAAACATCCGAGGATTTTTGAATTCGAAAAAGTGTCGCCTTCGATAGCATGGGTAATAGCCTTTCCAAAAATGCAAAAACATCCGAGGATTTTTCAATTCGAAAAAGTGTCGACTTCGATAGCATGGGTAATAGCCTTTCCAAAAATGCAAAAACATCCGAGGATTTTTCAATTCGAAAAAGTGTCGACTTCGATAGCATGGGTAATAGCCTTTCCAAAAATGCAAAAACATCCGAGGATTTTTGAATTCGAAAAAGTGTCGACTTCGATAGCATGGGTAATAGCCTTTCCAAAAATGTAAAAACATCCGAGGATTTTTCAATTCGAAAAAGTGTCGACTTTGATAGCATGGGTAATAGCCTTTCCAAAAATGCAAAAACATCCGAGGATTTTTCAATTCGAAAAAGTGCCGACATTGATAGCATGGGTAATAGCCTTTCCAAAAATGCAAAAACAGCCGAGGATTTGTCATAAAGATCACCAGGTGATGTGACATTTTCCTCACCAGGTGATGAAACACCTGCTTAATTTTATGGGCGCCTAGTACTTTAAGCATCCAAATTACAGATATCGATACAGATATTCTCTGAGTGTATTACTCAAATGAAACAGCAGTCACTGATATGAAAAAAGACAACTTCTACGCTGAAGAATGCAGGAGCAAGATTGTATAAATACATATGTTTATATATTTGTGGCTCAGCATTGCTAGTCAGCGTTGCGCCAAAGTCTTTCAATTTCTTTTTTTTCAGTTTTTGTATGCGAAAGTGCCCCAGTGGGAAAAATTGTTTTAATCAATTTTGGTGTCGGCATGTTTTTTATGCATTTATTCTAACAGAACCACAATTGAAGACAAATGCATGAGGTAATAGAAGCCAAGAAATTGTATCTTTTTATTTCTAATTTTGTTTGTTAGCGCATCACGCAACCACTGCTACATAGAATTGAATGCTATTTCCAAAAAAAACCTTAAAAATTATGCTAGTTAAAGTATAGCTATAAATAAATATTCCTGCTGCATACAGTGGTGGCAATGAATGTTGGCTGAAATTTGTTTTTTTTTATAAATAGAGGAAAATTTGTGCTGAATACCTACTTTACAATTTCGTCCTCTAAACTTTTAAAATATTTAAAAAAAATTTTTTGTTTTTTGATTAAAATTAATGTAGTTTCCAAAAAAAAATCATCGAAATATCGTGGTAAATATGTGAACAGCCTATTATGGTGTACTTATCTTATCACTCATACGCAGTGTTGTTCTTAAGTAGGTACATAAAGTGTTTTAAGTAGGTACATAAAGTTCTCATACTTGTCGGCTATGATAGATGTTAGATATGTTCGAAAAAATAACAACAACAATACAGCCAAAATTAACAATATCTACTAATATTAACTTAAGTAGAGATAGCAAGCTTTAAATTAGTTATATTAAGTGTATTCAACAAATGAGATAAACTTGAAGAAAGTTTACATATATGAAAATAAACATATTCAGCATAATCTTAACTCATACATATATCAGACGAACACCTTCGCCTAGGCACTCGTTGTAGTTGATTCGCGTATCTTCCAGACAAACCCACTAAGTGTCAGCTCATGAAAACGACCCAGCCATTTGAGCGGCAACTTTAATGCCAACGTTTGATCGTACTTGTGGTAACATCATCTCTATATACATATGTATATGTGTTTGTAAATATATGTGTCCTTATGTAGATGAAGCATACCGTTAGATTAACAGCCTTGCGCCACAGCTAAAAGAGTAGATAGCCATAATTTTTGTCAACATCATTGTAACAATCAGTCATCAGACAAACGCGTTACCATCAACAACACATCGCCACAAAACCAAATACATTAGACCGTAATTAAAAACCTAACAAAATCTGAAGAAAAATTTCAATAGACAATTAGAAATGGTTGCACATTAAAAACAGTAAAAGAAAATATTAAATTAGTGTTGAACAATAACAATACGAGAGGCCGAAAAATTTGTAGAAAGACGCTATCTTTTTTTATTGATAAATTTGAAATTAATTAAAATTTGGTGTGTGCGAGACTGCGCGCTTTTTGATGCTTTTTGAAGTGGTGGTCCGTTGGAAATTGCTGCAAGAAAGTCGAGCTGAAAAAGAAGAGAAAAAATTGTATACCAAATTAATAATAAAATTAAACGCAAGGTAAATGCAAAAATATTTGTAATAAACATAAAATTAAAATAGAAATAAAAAGTTAAGAACAAACAAAAAAAATGTATAAGGAAGTAGTTTTGATGCAGTTTGACTATAAAATTGTGGACTGGAGCGAAATTTTCGTAAACGCAAAACAGCTGATTTCTATAGTTCGAAAATTTGAAGTGAAAAACTTGTGCTTTTTAAGTGAAATTCTTCGCCGAACTCTATGATTTAGCCCCTAACAGCCTTTTTAACCAAAGAAATTTGAACTAAAAAATTAATTTTCATTTCGCTTTATTGTTAAATCTGCAAGCGAAAAAAACTTATTTCGTACTTAAGTGGCGCTCGTGAAAGTGGCTGTAAAACAATAATTTAGTCGTTAATAAAAACAGTGAAGCCATAAAAAAATTCTCGAAATTTTCAATAAAAACTTTCTAGTACTTACTTGAGTATTACTTTAATCGTACTTTCTATTACGATCATATCTAAAGCAGGGAACGCAAATAATAGATACCCTGACATGCAAGGTAGGCAATAACCAGAAAGCAGGGGGTGGATCCACGTTGTGATTTTCGGGTATAAACCCCACCCCCATTCGGAATACAAAAAGTTATACTTTTCAGGAACAGTGGATAAAAGCAGTCCGCGAAATTTTATAAAAAAATAAGAAGAAAATATAATTAATTTGTTACGGTCCCTGGTGCAATGCCACTTACTTCGCACAAGAAAAGTTTATCAAAGTGTGAAATTGCAAAAAAAAAATTCATATTGTTTAAACGATATATAAACTGCATACATATACTAGTATACTGGCGTTATCTTATAAACCAAAGTCATTGAGCGGCAATGAAAGTTATCATAATCGACAGACAGACAGCGCGAAAATCTCCAGTGACTTGCAACATTTTTATCTAATTCTCAAAACAAACATTTAAAAAGCGCTTTCGTCAAGTTTAAATAAACCGTTAATCATAAAAAGAAAATAAGAAATGAATGCCTTATAAAGAATAGCTCATCTGTGCACATTAGGCTGGCATGAAAAAATTTTTTTTTGCTTAGGACGAGTTGCACTTTATACAAAAAAAAATATACAAAATTTTTTATTTAGAAATGAATAAATAATAGATTCACTGGGATATTTAAAACTGAAGAAAAAAATAAAAATGTTTAAAATAAGGTTGTACTTAGAATTGGTAATTTATAGCAATTTATGGGAAGTCAAAAGATTAAAAATTTGTTTAGTATTATTTTCGTAATTTTTGTGAATAATAAACAATTAGTTGCATTTCCTTCTGTTTTCGAATGATAATGTAAATAAAAAAAATTACATTTGAAAATAAATTAAAAATAAAATTTTGCAATGATTTCAACGATTTTGTATAAAAAAATAATTTTTTAGGACTAATAGTTTTTTTTATTTATTTAAAACATGAATGTTGAAAAAATAATATTTTTTTGATTCAAATTTGTTTATGAACTACCAACAAAAAAATTGCAACCCACCCTAGTGTACATACAACATGGTTACTAAATTTATAATTTTTAAGAGCTATTTTATGTGAACACGTAAAGACACTTAACTTTAGTGTAAGTCAACAACAAATAAACAAATAATATAAGCAAAAGAATTTATTACATAAACACCACTAATTGAGATTACATATGTACATAAGTACATACACGACAGCGAGTCTACGCAACGCAATGACACGAGTTTGCCAGCCCAGGGGCTTTGAGCTCAATGTTAACAACTCTAACTTTTACAACAACAAGAGAGACAGGTGTGATTTCTTTTCTGAATATTAAATTCATACAAAATTGGATAAACAAAAATATCCAAGAAAAAAACAAAAAAAAAATAAAAGACCCAGACTTTGTAATATAAAACCAAAATATTTTTGCATTCTCAAGTAAAATTTTTTGGAAAAAAAGTCCCTTTTGCGAAGGCCTTGAAAGATCATGCAGAATGTCAAATGAACATTTTCGCCTTGAAATATACAACAAAATTTCAAGCTTTCTTTGTTTCGGCTGGAAAGTAAACTTTGACGCACTTCCTTGCGGTGAAAACTTTTTTGAGACCGCGAAAGATGAAATTGTTGTTGTGAAATAAAAAACAATCAGACTCCTGTTTCAATTGAAAGGATTGTTTGATTGTTTGACTTGACAAATGAACCGTTCACGCATCAGCTGTTACCAAACTCACCACTGTGGTACTCTCATAATTTTTTTATATTCACAGCTACGCTGAGAATTATTTCTCCCTCACTTATACCACAGTTTATCTTCATTTATTATCCAATTATGGCTTTGAATAGCACAAAAAAATATTATCATAATTCGTATAGCTAGTACATACATATGTATATTCATTTTGAGAATGAAAGACACTAGTGAAATTATTATTTTGTTTTTTAACTCAAATATAAACAAATCATAAACTTAAGTATCTCTGTATATGTTTACTTAATCTCAAACTCAGGGAACGTAAGCATTATTAGTTCCATTAAAAGGCCAAATAAAAAATTCTTGGAGTTGTTGCCTATTAGTCTTTCTGTCTCTATGTTTGTACGCACATCACTCAATAATTGTTGCATAGAATTAAATGGGGATTTCACCGATGTATTGCTCGAGGTCTAACTTGAAAAAAGGGGCACGTTTAAACGGGCTTTCTTTTTTTTTTTTTTTTTTTTTTATAATACAAAATATAAAAATTATCTTATCAGCACTCCCTGCTTTAAAAGCTCTGTGATTTATTGTTGTTTTTCTGTAATGTTTAAATTTTTATATTATAAATTTATTACCAACCCGCTTTACTTTTATTATGATTGCAAAACTTTGATTTAGTACACTGAGAAGAGGAAGTGAGCTCTAAAATATTTTCTCTATGAGTCTATAAGTATTTTGTGATAAACTTTCTCTGTCTCGTCTGTCCCGTTTAGTGGGAGCATGTAGCCGAAACTTGCTTTTTTTCGTCCGGAAGAAAGAACAACAAATTGGACAAAGCGGTGAAAATACTCGCTATGTATTAAATACTCGATGCAACTCTAATAAATAATGTGCCACACTGTGTCACTTTCATATTGCTTAGCCACATTTTGATTTGTATTTTAAGTGGTGCACCCTAATGTAAATACTTTTACTTACTCTTTTTTATTGTAAATCGGCACTGCGCATGCGTAAAACTGGCTGCTTGTTAATGGTATAATTTCACCGCAGACACAATTCGCTAATAGTGTCGCACAAGACAACTCATTACAACAACAAATTATACTCACGCATGAACTTAAATGTCAAAATCCTACTGCGGTGAAATTTGTTATGTCAAAATTGGAGAAAAATGTAGCAGTCAGCTGATTGGATAATGCCACTGAATATCCTTGAAATATTTTTACACCTAAATAAACTTCTCAAATTTAACTATCTGCAACATTCGCAGTATTTTTTTTTTGTCATTCTAAAAAACAATATCTTCAAAAAAAAAAAAAAACAATTTCGCGCAGTCTACTATGAAGATATGTACATATGTGCAAATTTAATATTTATGAAACCTCTCAAAACTGTGGTGCAGCCATCAATCATAAATTTTGATGGCATTTTCATTGAATTATGTGAAAAAGGCTGCATGGCTTTTTTTTTTGTTTTTACTAAATGAAAATGTTGAAAAATTGCCAAGAGCTGTCATTGAATCAGCAAACAGTAGCCAATACTGGTTGACAGTTGCATTGACAACCGAATGCTCTGAAACGCATAACACACAAGAGTTTTGTAAAAAGCGATCATTGCAATGGAAAATTTTCTATTACATACAAATACAAACAATACATATTAGGTGTGCAATGAACTTTTGTTGGATTAATCAATTAGAAAAGATCGAGCCTGTGAGTGACAACAGCAACTTCGTCTTTGACAGCAACAGCGAAAATGATGTTAGGAGAGAAATTAAAGAGAGCATCGTCGTTCTCGCCTTTTAAAATGGAGGTCAGCTGTCGTAATAAAAAAGAACTCAGCACTGCGTTTCAAAATTGCTCTAGTACAGTGTATTTATAAAATTGAATAAAACCAAACTGGTATCAACCAAAAACCTCAATAAATGTTTGTCTTCCTGCAATTGAGTTAATATTTACCGTAGCAAACAAATTTAGTCGAATTGCAAAAGTCGGTTACTTTCATAAATTTTTACTTGTTTTATTGAACCTTTAACATACACAATTATTGTGTCATTAAGATAATTGAAACCAAAAATGTTTTGTAAATATTGGCACTTCTGCTATTTATTAAACCAAAAAAAAAAACGCAATTTTTTCTAACAACAAAAGTAAAAGACTTGTATGTGTTTTCTAAAAAAAAATTTTCAATTCAATTGCCAGTTTTGTCATTTCCACACCAAATAAATATGTTATCAAATTTTTGTTGTTATTGCTTTATGTACCCCAAAATATGAGCAAATACTATTTCCTTAATGGAAATGTAAGCGCACCACTTGTTTTATTAACATCTAGTTAACAAGCACAATTAAAAGCAATTCAAGTTGTCTAAAAGAATTTTTCTTGGAAGTGTTATCAAAAACAGTTATCAAAAAAATACATAACCTTAAAGATTTCAATACAAAATTTGGTAATTAAAAATACTGTTAGCAGATAAAAATAACAATCAAAGGAAAAGTTTGTTTCAAGCCGCTTACAAACTACTTTTTTTTTGCACCTAACCTCAAACTGTCTTATCTAGCATTTTCTCCGAACAGATATTTGTAAAAACTAGCAAGCAAAACAGCTGATGATTTTGTCAAAATTTGAAATTATTGTTGTTGTCACTATCAGCTGTTTGATACCTGCAAGTTTTACTAAGTGATATTCCCCCAACAGAAGCTGTATTTGGGTAGACTAAAATTTAAAAAAATTTATAAAATTTTAACTGAGAAAGTGTTCGTTTACACAACACACTTGCAGCGAGAGAGCCCCTTTTTGACATTTTATTGGCAGTGAGCACTATAAGTTTTTACTATCTATAGGAATTTCACTTCGCAAAAATTGTAAGTGAAAAACAGCTGATCGTGACAAGGGAAAGCAACAAGAACAATTCAAAATTTTTAACTATTAACTAATCGAAATGACAACAACTGTTTTGGTTGTATGTTTATGACACATATCTACAGTTCAGCCTTGAACATTACATCATTGTTTACGTATCGGACATATACTCAAGGTCAAAATTTTCGGCAATACCGTAATATCAATAAAAAAAAGTAGAAACACAGATAGCCCATTTGAAAATCTAAGAAATGCAGACCTTATTTGATTATCGTATATGTATTATTATGTACGCTATCGAAAAGAAAGCGATATCAGTTTTAGAAAACGCGTCGAGTTTCTGCAGCAACAATTATCACAACCTAGTAACAAGGTGCACAGCGTACCTACTTGAGTTATGGATGGAACACTTCTACTTATACGTTTAAATAACAGATGAGCACTCGCATCAAAATAAATCTAGTTTTAACCAAATTAATGCTTTAAACTAACAAAGTGCCAGGAAACGAGGGATTATACAGAAAGCTTTTCAAGCATGCGGGTAAAGACTTGTCGATAACTGCATGCCTGAAGTTGGAGTGTGCGCTGTCTAACAGTGATCGGCAATTACTTTCCCTCAGACCTGTTAAATTTGATGAATAATTAGTAATCAATTGATTAGACTGATTTTTTAATTGGTAATGTTTACTTTAATGGTTTTCAACAAAAGGCACTTAAAAATTGATAACCATTAAAAAAAATTATGATTTTTAACGATCATTAAAAAAATATTAAAAAATGTAATGTAATCAATAAAAAAAAAATTGGAAAATAATTAAAAAAATAGAAAATAATCAAAAGTTATCGAAAAAAAATTTTTTATTATTATTTTTAATTACTTTTAATTATTTTTGATCACTTTTGATTATTTTTAATAATGGTGAGAAATCATAAATTTTTTTTACTATTTTGCTATTAATTAATTAGAAAAAAATCATTCGAAATTTAAAGTAATGGTAATCAATCATTAAATAAATCCTCAGAAAAATAATCAATTAAACCGGTAATCATTACGATTAGTAATCATTATTTAACAGGTCTGCTTTCCACACACTCGCACTATGTTCGGCACACAAACGGTATTTTTAAGCACTACAACGCGATACTCAACTGTGGGAGTAGAAGAGCGTTACATTCAATTTAATATTACCAACACATTCACATCTTGATTGCTCTCTTTGTGCTGACCACACGTGTAATGCATAAGAATTATTTCTGAATCACCCCATTTAGTATTGGATTTATGTGCTTAACCATTAAGCCTACTTAACTGACCAGAGCCTCATTGGACTTTATCATGTTAATACTTGAGTTTCAAACGGCTGGGTTGCGTATTATACAGCTGATCCAATTCAAGTTTTAATCCCACCTTAACATATTTTCTAGGCACAGAATCTGGCGACTGCAAGTTCTTCACTCTAGAAGCGCAGTAATTGCAATTCAAAACATTTTTCTAAACGAGCAGAAAATTTTGTATCTGCCATATGTCAGTAAGTCCAATTAAGAATCAATTTTGTCAACAAGCACTTGACTGGTTTAAGACAATTGAAATGCTCGAACAACTTTTGACAACTTTCGGAATCGTATATTTTGTACAACTAAAGCAGTGATCGGCAAAAAGAGCTGCTTAGTTCAATAAAATTAAGTTCTCGTCCGTTCTTTTTTCTAAACATAGTTCGACTGCTAGGCATCTCTTTGCCGTTCACTGACTTAGAGAATTTGAGTTGCAAGTTCCATAAAATATTTGGAATGTTTCGCCAAAGATTATGAATTTTGCAATATAGGCCGACAAATAAGAAAATAGAGCCAAGAAAAGAAAAAAAATATTCGATCGTGTCAGCTGACAAGATAAGCATATTTTTTGTTGGTAATAGATAGTGCTTGTCCCTGTCAAATGTGCACCATCATACGAAAAATGCTCATCGAATTCTTTTGAGTGAATTCCAAGAAAAGTGGGGTTAGACAAACAATAAATTGCTGATAGAAGAGTAGGTTCTATTAAAATATTAAAGAGATGTTTGATGAGGCGAGTTTACCCTATTACAACACCCTGTTTGAAATTGAACCAGAGAGACTCGGGTCCATTATGTGAAGGACGCTCTCTTTCATGGCCGACATCTAACAGAGACAGCTATCGAATTTTTTTAATATTATTAAGCACCCGACTATGACAATTTTTAACGAATCGAATAGCACGATTTTGCATAGAAATACGACGAGTTATTTACATATATCCACTTAAATATCTTTTATTCTTATTCTAAAAAAAACAAACCCTTTTATCTTCTATTCAAATACCTAGTGGGTGAGATAACTATAATTAATCTGAAATTCTTTCAAGTGATATGTGTTAGAGTTAGACGTTGAGACAAATACTTTACATATATTGATTTGTTTTTTAGATATAATTTCTTATAAGTATAAGTATAGTTAATAAATACTTATATTGCTTCAATTGTCTGTGCAATTCAGTGATAATTGTGTCTCCGAATTAGTTGCCATCAAATTGCACTCATTGTTCGAATTCCTTTTCGGCAAATCAGTCGACAGGAATTGATTCGATAGTGCGGTTAAGTTTAATTGCCGAATAGTGAAAACGTCTGGTTGTGTGGAAATAACTTGGAAAGTGTTAAAGCATTTAGTGGCAGGCATTCGTTATTGCCAAAGGTAAATAAAAAAGTACCGTTAAAAATCTCAAAATCAGAAAACAAACGACAAACATTAGCTAGTTTGAAATAGTTTTTCGGAGCAACGTGCGATATAAAATACACAGCTGTGTGGAACAGCACCCTATCTCGAAACTATTTTCAAAACCACCTTATCGCAGATATTGAAACAAGAATTAGTTTCGAAAACTCCTTATTTCAATAAAAGTTCAGCACATTTTCGGCTGAGATAAGGTGTTTTTGAATAAAATGCTGAAGAAGGGCGCTTTAAAAAAAAAATTGTAAAATAAGGCATATTTGAAAAAAAAATTTGAAAAAGGTGGTTTTGAAAAAGTAATTGGGAAATATCGTTCAAAATTTTAATTATAAGCCTACAGCAGGTGCTCAAATATTTTGCAATCTATGAAAACCTGAATTTGAGTAAAAATTTCAAAGTTGCTATTAAAAAACCATCTTAAAAAGAAAATGTTTGAAGATAAGTTTTGAAGTAAGTTTTTGCAGAAAAAAAAATAATAAGTGGAGCTGGGACGTAAAAAAGAATTTAAAAATTTTGCTCGTCAATTGAACAGCTTTTCAAATTTTGAGCAAATAAAACGAAAATTCATTAAATTTTTTTCAAAACTTTTCTCAAACATTTTTGAAAGCACTTTTCTAGTTCAGAACCAAGTTCAAGAGCGATATCTCTACCAATTGCTATTGAGTTTTGAGAAAAAACGAAAATTTCTAAAGCAATTCAAAGCTGAAAAGCAGAAAACGTATTTTATTAAAAAGAAAAACTGAAACATTTTAGTTAGCAAATTTTCTTATTTAAATTTAAAAAAAAAATGTTTAAAAACTTTTCGAAAAAAATTTAGAAATTTATTGAGTAGCATTACTTTAATCGAATGCTACAAATTTACCAAAAAAATGTTTTAAAACATTTCGAAAATTATTTTTGAAGCTATCGAGAAAAAAAACATTAAACATCTAATTATTTATTCTAGAATTATTTTAAGGTCAGATAGTTTTTTAGACATTTTTTCGGGATTGTTAAAATCTTTAAAATTGGCAGCCCTAAGGTAAACGTGTAGACATGTATAAACTTCATTCAAATCGTTATTTAAGCAAAAAAGCTTTGCATATCGTAACTCAAAACAGAATCTAAAATTGTTATTTGATAATTGAAGAATTTACTGACACAGTAAACATTTTTATTACGTGCTAAATAGTGAAATTTAATATAGGTTTTGGTTTTGGTTCTACTTTTTTTTTTAACGTTATTACATAGCCTTGAATAATTTATGTGAAAACGAAAAAAAAATATAACCAGCAAAATTGCTTCTTTTTTTCGAAATTCATTTTGCCATCGCTAGGACCAATAAAACTCGGTTGTTATTTACTGATTATTGGGTGCGATAACCCCACTTTATCTGCACAAACGTTTATTGGTGCGATTTTTACAGCCCCCCAAAGACCTTTAAATTTTATACCAAAGTATAAAAAACTTTAGCAACACAATTGTAGAAAAAATATTTTTTTTTTGGCACCGGCTAATGCGCAACTAAAGCCATAATATTGCAGTTCAAAAATAAATAATTTTTTACTTTTACTTAATTATGACGTCAAAAATCCATCTCTTTTTCCAGATGTCGAACTCAACGACCATACCAATTCCAACTTCGAATGGGAAGTCAGCTTCAATGTTCACGCTGAATGATTACAACTCACGGTGAGTTAATTTAAAAAAACAAATATAAATATGTATAACAAATCTTATTTCAACAAAAATTGCAGCACAAATTTAACGGAAAAGCCACAACTAAGCGCCGAGTACATACCAGCGGAACATCGAGATCAAGTGAAATGTAATTCGACGCGTGGCGCATTAGCGCATTTGCTAAAGGGTTCCTTGGGTTCCGGTATTCTAGCAATGCCAATGGCTTTCCACAATGGTGGCTTGATTTTTAGTGCAATCGCGACAATAATTACGGGCATCCTTTGTACGCACTGTGTCTATATTTTGGTAAGTAAGCACTTTCTGGACTACGTTTGAATATTTTAGCTGCATATCTTCGTGTAACTTTAAATTTTAATCACAAATTGTCTGCCATCATTTTAGGTCAAAACCTCACAAGAAATCTGCAAAGAAATCAAAGTACCTGCGCTCAATTTTGCCGAAACTGCGGAAAAGGTCTTCGAAACTGGTCCCAAACGTTTTCGTTCTTGGTCACGTTTTGCAAAGTAAATTTTCTTCTCGTATGCTTGTGTTCGTTTCTAACTTTATTACTCTTTTTCGTCTCATCACAGAAATTTTGTTGATTGCGGTATCATGGGCACTTACTTTACAGCCGCCAGCATTTATATCGTCTTCATAGCCACATCCGTTCATGATGTGATCAATTATGATTGTGGCATTAAATGGGATATACGTATTTATATTGCCATGACGGTAGTACCTTGCCTATTGCTTGGTCAATTTAGAAATCTAAAATATCTTGTACCCTTCTCAGCTGTGGCTAATATTTTGATTATTATCACCTTTGGCATTATCTTGTATTATTTCTTCAATGAACCATTGGTTTTCTCAGACAAACCGGCAATTGCTGGCATTACACATATACCACTCTTCTTCTCGACGGTCATATTTGCCATGGAGGGTATTGGTGCAGTTTTCCCAATTGAGAATGCTATGAGAAATCCAAAACATTTTTTGGGTTGCCCTGGTGTACTGACTATTGCTATGAGTGTTGTTGTTGGCTTGTATGGCGTTATTGGCTTCTTTGGTTATGTGCGTTATGGTGATGCAGTGCGTGGCAGTATTACATTGAATTTAAAATTTGGTGATCCGTAAGTATTGAAATTAGAAGATTCGAAAAGTTTAAAAAAATTTATTTGCAATATTTTTTTTGCTTTTTTTCAAGTTTTCTATATTTAAAAAACTTAAATTTCTTTGGTGTCCAATTTTTTTTGTTTTTAATTTTTTCACCTCTTCTTTGCGTTAATATTGAAATTAGAAGATTGAAAAAGTTTAAATTTTTTTTATTTTCCCTATATTTAAAAAAAATGTATTTCTTTTGGTGTGCATTTTTTTTTTAATTTTTTTCACTTTTTTTACCGTGAGAAATTAAAATTTTTTTTTTTCATTTTTTATTTATTATTTTTGTTTATTTATTTTTTCTTTTTTATCTTTTTACTTTATTTAAAAAAAAATTTAATTTTGTTCACCTTTTTTTAAAATAAGTATAAGTTTTTTTTCATTTTTCCATATTAAAAAAATTGTATTTCTTTTGGTGTTCATTTTTTTCACCTTTTTTGCCGTGAGTATTGAATTATAAGATTCGAGAAGTTTTAGTGTTTTTTTTTTTTACTTTTACTTTTTTTATTTTTTTATATTTAAAAAAATTTCATTTCATTCTTTGTCCATTTTTTTATTAATTTTTTTCTATACACAACAAAACAAATCCCTTCCCTTTTATATTTATTTTTCCATCAATTTCTTTTGGTGTTCAATTTACTTTAAATTTTATTTTCATATCTGTTTTTTTTTTTTTTGTAGATTAGCCGTTGCTGCGAAATTATTAACGGCTTTTTATTTTTATTCTTGTGTTCTATATTAAAAAACAATATTAATTTCTTTTGGTGTTCAATTTTTTATAATTTTTTTTCACATCTATTTTTCTTATTGTTTGTTTGTTTTTGTAGATTGGCCGATGTTGCAAAATTGTTAATGGCTGTTGCTATACTTTTCACATATGGTCTACAGTTTTATGTACCCAATGAATTACTTTGGCGTAAAATTAGTCACAAATTCGATCCGAAAAATCATAATCGCACACAAATTATAATACGTACTGGCATTATTTTGATTGCCGGTGCCGTGGCGGCACTGGTACCTAATCTTGAACCTTTCATTGGTCTTATTGGTGCTGTCTTCTTTTCTTTACTCGGTAAGTTTTGTGGTTAAATGAATTCTCTCTTTCCGTCTCCCTCTCTCTATATATCTCTCTCGCTCTCTCTTTTTTTTGTCTCTTTTCTTCGCCCCTTTCTTCGCCTTTCTTTTTCATCATCCCAAAAGTAGCGTTTTTTTTTAATTTTATTTATTTTCATTTTAGGTTTTTTGGTACCCAGCGTTTGTGAAACCATTCATTTGTGGCCTAATCGTTTGGGCGCATACAAATGGAAATTGTTTAAAAACATATTTTTAGGCTTACTTGCTATTGTTGCTCTACTTTCGGGAACATCGGCGTGTATTAGGGATATTATAAAGTTATATACACAGGAATAGACATTTTTTAAGCTACCAGCAAGCAACAAAGGTTAGTAGATAAGTTAACGATACATTTATTTCTTAAACAAAATTTTTTTTTTTTGATTTTTCACCCATTTGTTGATAAAACGTGTGTATTTGAATATTTAAGTTGAAACGATAATTATTTTTAAACTTACATACAATAATAATTTAATAATTTTGTTGTAAAGAATATAATAAGTTTAATATGTAGTCGGCTCAGTTAAGGATCATCCTGGCATTAATATCTGAGAATTGTTTGAAAATGTAATAAAATTTTATTTTTAAAATAGAAAAAGTTTTCGAAATATCGCGCTCTTCAATAACAAGCTAAAGTCTAGTCGGGATTATCCTCCACTCAGCCACAGAGTAGATAAGTAACTAGCACGTAAAAAAACATATAGTTTAGTACCTGTGATTTAAAAATGTGTACTTGATTCGTTTACTAAGCAAATTCAATACTAAACTTTTTTTTTTTTTTTTTTTCTTTTTTTTTGTAAACAATAAAAGAGTAATTATGATTTTAATTAATGATTTAAAAAATTTGCGTGGTCTTGAATCTCGTTAAAGTGCGCGTTTAAATAAAGCTACGTAACGGAACTAGAAAAGATTGCAATCACTTCTTTTTATTTAATTTCATTGCCTTTTTTATGATTGCAATCTTCAATTAATTTACAAGCAATGGCTAAAGTGATTGGTTGTGGTTTGTAGGTTTTGCAATCCATTTGAAAGTATGTATGTAGTAAAATTTGATTGCAATCTTTGACTTATCTTTCAGTCTGCTTTTTTATGATTACTATGCTTGTTGAGATAGACCAGCACCTAATTATTTTAACTAAAAGTTACACGATAATAAAATATAAAAATACTACAATATTAAAATTGAGTATAAAATTTAAAAAAAATAATCAAATTAATTAATTTAAACAAATATTTGAAAGGAAAAAATCAAAGAATTAAAAAAAATCAACTAATTAAGAAGCTAAATAGCTAAAACTAATTAAATGGTAAAAAACAATCGATTTAGTCAACATAAGCAACTAATTTAAAGGAGTCAAATAATCAAAACCAATCAACGAATTAATAGTCATCAATTAATAGAATATAACAATATAACTGAAAAAGAAATGAATTATTATTAATGATAATGAAAATGTCGTTAAATAATATAATGTTCGATTTTTATTCAAAATCAAATGTAAATACTTAAAGATTAGCTGATTAAAATTAGTTAAAAAATATTTACAATTAAGAGTCAAAAGAAGTGTACAAGAAGTCACATTTAACCAGCAAGCATTTAGTTATGTTTTCGAAGACTAAAAGTCTTTATTAAAAATGTTTTTTTTTTTTAAATACAATACTTAGGTTAAATAATTTATAAACATATGTGTACAAAATTAAATTATTTTAAGACTAAAATGCATTTGTACATTAATAAATAAATAAATTAAAATTTAAGCTATTAAAAAAATAAACATTAACGGTGTAGATATGTATGTATTTCAAAAAAATTTATTTTAATAAAAAAACTGTTTTAATCAACAAAATATTTTGATTTTTTCTTGTTTCGAAGAAACTTTGGTATATGTAACTAATATGAAGACTTGAATGATAAAAATCAGTCAGTTTGCAGTTCCAGATTTCTGATCTGACTAAGCTGATCTGTTATCTCAGCAGTAGTAATAGGCGCTCAGAAATCGTACACCAGCAACAGCGATAGCAATTTTCTTTATAGAGTGCTCCCAAATGTATGCTATAAATTTATGTTTCTATATTTTGAGAAGAACTATAATATATCCCATGGTAGGTTCTCTATTATTTTCTCCTATTTAAAACTCTTTTTATTTTAATAAAGTATGTTGACCTGATAGGTTAATGGATATAACCGAAATATGAACTGCTTGAACAACTTTAGCGGCCTATAATTACGTTCAATTCAAAGCCCATAAGCGATAAGTAAATTTTAAATTGTGTAGCATACTTTTAGGGGCAGAAAGTAGATCAGAAAAGGATACAATTAGCATTTGCACAGGGAACCCTTCACAATAAGGAACAGTTGGATCTATATCAAGAGAACAAAACTAGCATTAGTCACATGCTCCCATGGCTTCAGTGCAAAAACTTCCATAGAGACCACCAAAACAATCGTTACACACTTCTCACTTGTCTCAGCTCTTCAGCTACGCCTTTAGTAATTCCATTCAGAAAATTTTCCACTACCATAAAAATATGCATTAATACAACAAAGTAACTCACGTGCAAACAAGCCCATCTAACCGGATTTTGCTACGAGTACCTATAATTGGTATTGGCACAAGAAATCTGCTTTGGTCACAGCACTTACAGCTCAGTTGGCTTCAGGTGTATTGAAACAAAGTGTTTATATTTGTATGGAGCGCATCTCGAAGCATTTATACCGTTGTTTGCTTCTGCGTACCATATGTGCCATATTTGAGTAGTTAAAGTGATTCACTTGGTGACTTAAAGACAGGAAGCTCAATAAGTGAATATATTAGTTACTTAAACAAAATCGTATAGTAAAATTAACTAAACTTTACTGTGGCAACTTTGCAGGTTAAAATTATTTTAAGACGCATGGCAACTCCTTGCACTGTCATTTATCAAAACAGCTGTTCCAATTGCGCGGTAATTTTTCAAAATTTTATAATTTATCATATTTCGCAAAAATAGTAATTTACATGCAATAGTTAATGCTTATGTTATTTATATTTTATAAACTAAAATATTGAGGGTAATCATATGTTTGTTTAATAAATAAATGACATTTTTTAACTACCAAGATAAGTACGAAATTACGGTGGGGCCAGTTTGAAGAAAGTGGTGATTGCAAAGAAAATGAAATGCAAAGGAAGTTAAGTTGGAAGATACTGATTACAATTCTAGAAGAGGTAGAGTGACGACAACAACAACAAAGGAATTATAATCAAAAGCATTCAACAATGCGGCATTGAGCTGCATCAACCTGATTGAAACTTACAGCGCTTATACTCTTGCCTTCGAGCCTGTACTATTAACGCTTCCAAAGCACTCTTTACATGCTTTTCTGGAGTACTCGCAATTGTTGTGGGGTGTAGAAAAACCTCAACATACATACATACATATTTCTATGCGAACTCGTTATTTACTTAAACTATTATCAGTGAGTGATGATAATTACACACCAATTATCTATTACTCATAGCAGCGATTCATTCATTGGCTTAAAACGATAGCAGAGAATGAGTGAATAACTCAACTCGAAATTGACTATATACGCTCAGTTGACGGCGTTTGTTTGTGAGTATGATTTGATATACAAATGTATCTGCATAGTTATTTAAATCAAAAAAGACGCGAATGAAGTCAGCAAAACAAAATGAATACATAACAACTGAACGGTTGAGAGATAAATATACAAACCTAAATAGGCCTTCGAAGAAACAACTCAATGTAAAGCGTCTTCGAGGAACATAGAGGTTGAGAGTGAGAAAATTATTACAATGTAGGAAATATTTTTCTGTCTTATTGAATTTTGCGCGATCTTAGAATGAGCTTAAGGTGGTTCACCTCAAAAAAAGAAAATTTCCCGGATACTCGTAGAACCCGTAAAGCATATTAAGATCTTCTTTAAAACGTCTTATTATTAGACCTTTATTAACTGGATGCTAGCTATCCGGCGCCCTGGTTAATATCGTTATCTACACACTACCTCTGCGAAAACCCTAATATCTACAAAGTATATTAAAATGACTATTAACAGTAGCGGCCAGAAGTGGAAATACGCTCAAAAAGTTTCTGAACTTGAAATATATGTATTTCGATTGTTCTTTTGAGATTGCCATATCGAAAGTATGAAAGTGAAACCAAGCATTTTCTCACGTACGAAAAATGCAAGCTCACTAAAGCAGTAGCACAACAAATAAAAACTTATCTAATCTCGGTAAGACGTGTACCGCGTGTTACCCCGTTCACATTCTTCAACATTAAGAAGCTGTTCATTTCATAAATGCGTAGACTTAATTAAATTTTTCGACAAGTTTTTACAGCACTTAGCTAAGTAAGTAGCCAGGCAATCAGGGCTAAGTGGAAGCCATCAACTTTTGAGTTCACGTCTGCGGTACTTTAGACAATGTACTAAAGTGCTGGAAGCATTCACTCTTGAAAAGTTAATTAAAGAGATGGGAACAATGAAAACAAGTAGTAAGAGGGACAAATGAAATGAGCAACCCCAACAGTCGGGTTAGTTCTTGAACACATGCAGTAGTTTTTTCGAACATCAGGCAATACATAGAAAATAGGATTGATCACCCCCTCCCCACTTTTTTGCGGTCCGAAAAACACCGTAAAAATGGATGTTTCCTGGATATCCCATTATATAAACATAATAAAAATTTATTGTTATGTGATAGTCTGCTAACCATGTTACTTTATTTCTAGGCAAATGATGTGAGATCTCCTCACCAGGTGATGTGACATCTCCCTCACTAGGTGTTGCGATACCGGCTATTTGTAGGAAAATGATAAAAAATGTCAACTATCGCATCACCTATTACACTGGATTTTTAACAAACGATGTTACTCTGTTCACAAGGTGATGTGACTATTGAAGTGAGATCATGCTCACGAGTTGATGTGACATCATATTCACGAAATGATTGAAGGCCTGCGCTTTGAAGGCAGGTTTTTTAGTTGCCACATTACTTAGTGTACTGAATTTTTAGAAGAATGATGTGGCATCCTACTCACCATGTGATGTGACAATTGCCGCACCTGGAATACTAGAGCGACTAATTGACTATCAATCTTCCAGAAATATTTATTTGAGAACAAGGTAGTGTATGACATTTCAAACACTGGATGTTGGAGGCAATTTTTTTATTGATGTTACTCTTAAGAGAGCAAGAGAGCCAGAGAGACAATTTTCAGGAATCAATTTTAGAAGTTCTGGTATCTCAAAACCCTATTCCTACGACGTTCAATTTAATAAAAGAGCAATCTTCATAACAACTCCAGAAACGATATGACTTGCAAACATCTCAAGGCTGTCTAGAGGAATAGTTCGAAGTTAATATAGCTATTGTGTAACTCACTTCTACAAGTACATAGTACTTATCATCTGTCGAGACGAATACATTTAATTTTCTGCATTGAGTTGTGCAAGATTGCCAGACCAACAGGCACTTTAATCAAAAGAAAGCCTTAATTGTGATGTCAAGATATTCTTAGTCGATATCAATGTTCAAACATGGTAATTAATCAACTTTCTGAACTGATTAAAGTGCACGCAAACTAAGAAATTACGCATTAAATTCCTAAGTTTTGCCGTTTTGTACATTTTTATACTCAGCTGCAATGGAACTACGGGAAGTTAGCAGCATAAAAAAAGAAAACAACTTAGCCATGTAAAATGAACTTCGCACGCACTTCGCAACTTCGAGTTTGCCCCTTTTATGTAAATACTTTTGAAAGTACCTCTGTCCAGAGAGCATTCGAATAACAAAGTAGTTAACCTCAAAAAAAATTGTTGTACGCCTGTGGTCAACTTTTCGCTCCATCTTTCTCGTCGCCGAAAAATGTATCATCGGCCATATCTAGGTAAAAGATTTCATCATAGACGAAGTTCTATAGATCAGGTTTATCACTTAGGGTTGTTAAGAAATAATCGATATTTTTTAATCGATCAATATTCTTTAACTGTCGATTTTTTAAGCATCGATTTTTAATAAATCAATTATAACAATTCCACATTTTAAATAGATTTTTGTAAGTATCATCTATCCAAAGCATGTTTAAAACTATGTACACACTTCAGCTGAAAACGCATAATTTGGTATCACATCACAATTTTAGTCAATCTTCAATTTGTCAAATATTTGTAGGTTAATTTTCTTAGAATTTTTTTCTAAATTTAACTTTCTAACAAAAATAGAAAAAAAAAGATCTATACATTTTTTCACACCCAATTGTTTATAAAATATTCATTTCCAAGCGCAATTAGGCATTCTCAGTCTCATTATATGCTCACACTGCCTTATCGCATACTCGTAGGCTATAAAATAGCAAGTTGCTGATATGATAAAATAAGTAATTTACGTTTACTGTGCTAGTTAAGATAATCGAATGGTTTTTAATTTATGTTGTTAGTACTAATCAAAGTAACAGCAAATTATTTTATAAAAAAGATTTTTTTTTTTTTTGATTTATTACTTTCATATACATATTTATTACTTAGTATTGCTATTATTGTTGTTGTTGTTTTAACCTCAGTTGATATTGTTTTAGCAATAGAGTTAACAGGTAGTTGCTCGTGTTTGTTGCTTTTGCTTTTTTTGTTTGTGTTGTTGCTGTGAACTACCTTTAACACAATAATAACGTGATTTCGTAAGCGAGACATCAGTCAGTGGGCACCGGTCAATCGGAGCGTGCGGTTCAACTTTTTTAAGAAAAAAATTTTTTTTTTGAAATTTTTTAAATTGCAAAAATTAAAAATTGCAACGAGTAAGAATTAATTATAGCGCGCGTCGAAGCGAGTTAAAAAAAAATATTAAAAATTAATATACTAAATAAGCTTGTAAACGGCAGTGAAGGTAAATTAGAATGTTAGAATGATTAAAAAGATATATATCTAGTATATATGTACATATATTACAACAAAAATAAAATAAAAACTAAACAAAATAGTTTGAAAAAAAGTTCAATTTAAAGTGTAGCCTAATGGAAAATACTCTGCTGTGAGGTTGAACGATTATTTTGGGTGCTATGATGTTCTCGACTTTTTTATTTTGTGCCACAAAACTGTGTTTTGAAAATACGTCGTGGCAGTAAATATGTATATCCTGAAAATATGTAGTACTGCAGTCACAATCCTAAAGGACTTTAAGCTGAAAAGAACTTTAAGGGACTAATTATGCAAAATGCACTTGACACACGCACTCTCATTCAAAGCTATATGATATTAATTAAATTGCAGTCACTCACATTTAATGGCAGTGAGTGCAGTCAGTAGACGCTGTGACAAGTGACTCACTGCGTCGCGCGGCACTTTACATAATTTGCCTTAAATTGTTTTAGCCATTTCTAGTTTCAAAAGGTATGCCTTATTCAAACCCGCCTCGGGTAAGAGTGCTTAGCAAAAAAACGTCGTGAGCTATTCCTCTAGTAGAATCCTAAATCCGAAGATTCGACTGGTCCCGCTGCAGTTGGACTAGTGCTAGAAGATGCTTGTACAGGAGACAGTACATATTTTTTTTTAACGCTTCTCTTAACCTTTTTAATACTAACGAACTAAGCCTTCAAATGTATTCCTCAATATCAAGAAAGATATTTAAAAAAATGTTTTCAGATACTAAAGTTCAAATCTAGATGGTGTCCCATTAAGCATTTCTGTAAATGTTTAAAAAAAAAACTTTAACTGAGCTACTTGAATAGTACAGAGTAAAGAATTTTTATAAATAATTCTACTTTGAATTTGTAATATTTATAAAAAAATAGAACAAGCAAACCCTATTTGTCAATATTTTTTTAACTTGAAAGCTCATGATCATAATCAAATTAAAATCGAGTTTTATTTAATTAAACATGATTTTAAAATAAATATCACTTCATGTCTGTCATAGTCAGCTAAATTACATTCTATGTTTGAAACGGAGTTTTAATTTTAGAATCACGAAACTGTAATTTTAACATTTTAAAATCACGGTTTGTGTCTATGGTTGTGCCATTTCACAGCGCTTACTCCAAACTTGAGTTTGGCGTTTTTCGCTTATTGCGACAGCTATGCTTTGGTTTGTGCATAAAATAGTTGATACAAGGTGAACTTGGAAAACATAAAAATTATCTGCACACCACTAACCAACTTCATTTTTTTTCAAAAGCGGACCCTATTACATTTCATTTTAGTGAAAATCTTTGTTTGATGCGACTTCGATTGACCAACATTTTAAATGTATTTTTAGGTTCAGTAAAGATTTTAACTAAAATGCGTGTTAAGCAACGACTATGATTATGGGCAAAAATGTTTCGAAGTGTTCTCATACAAGTTTCTTGCTTTAAAAAATAGTGCTGATTTTTTTACTTTATATTTGGTATTTTCTTATACTCGTATACAAATTGAACTAATGCGGAAGAAAACACGACACATCACCGAGAGAAAAAAATTTACAAAAATCAACGTCTGCCTCCACGTAACTTTAGAAATTTTAAAATTTTGTCAGAAAGTTTGTTTTTTGTGGTTTTCTTTTTTTTTTTTTTTTCAAATAAAAAACGTGCACTTTTACATAAACACACGGCTTCTCCATATTTGCATTTATTTTTAAACACATTGCTTTCGCAGTCAGACATTCATTAATACTTACTTATTACTGTTGTTTAAGAAATAATTAAAAAAATATGCATACGTTACAGAATACCGCTACAAAGAATGCGCAATTCTTTTTCTCAAATGTTAAATATTTATAAAAGAAACAAAAAAAATATTTATAATTTTGAGAGTTTTTTCTACCTGACTAAGCATTGTTTAATAAATGAAATATTTACGTTTGAGCTGATATTACTGAATTCTTTTTAAGTAAATAAACAAAAAACAAAAAAAAAAAAGCAAGCAACCGCATTGACTGCAATACTAAGCAATAAAGCAACTCGATAACAAAAAGGAAGAGATGATAAACTGCTTTATTGTCAAAGAGAGATAGAGCTTTTTTTTTTTGGGCAATTAATGTAGTCATAAACCCCCCAAACCCCCGTCATAAATATGGTATTCCCTGCCAAAACACGTGCCACTAATCAATAAAAGGTTTGGTACGCAATTAATTTATTTCGTTTATATTTCCTTGTGTTTTGGGGACTTCTGTACTTTCCCCCATATAAGTTTATGACCACAATGTTTTTTTTAAAGTTAACTCCTTAGGTCATCGGAAAAAAATTCTCAAAAATCAGCAAGTTGTGTCACGAATTTAAAATTGACATCTTCTGATACTAAAATTTAATAGGCTACAAAACTGTACGCCACAAAAAAAAATTTTTTTTTTAATTTTGTGAAGAAATGTTTTCCCATATTTAATGAAATTTTTTTTTTTTTAAATTTTGTGAAATTTTTTTTTTGTTTAATTTTGTAAAAAAAAAAATAACTTTTTTTGATTAATTATTTTTTTTTTGAAACTTTACAAATTTTTTGTACATTTTTAAGACACAATTTATAGTTTTTGTATTAGATCTTGATACATTCTTTTAATAGGCTTTGTTAAACAAAATTTTATAAAGGTCAAAAACTTGTGAAAATTGAAAAGAAACGACTGTATTTACATTTATGTTCACCACTGTAAAGTCAATGCTGCTATCTGTCATCAGATTATAAATAATGACTGGCACATTATTATAGTCATCGCTTAGTACGCATTTTAATTAAAATCTTTATTTAACCTTAAAAGACATTCAAAATGTTGTTCAATCATAGTCACAATAAAAAGGTTTTTAGCTAAAATGAAATGTAATAGGGTCCTCTTTTTAGAAAAAATTAAGTTGGTTAGTGGTGTAAAGATATTTTTTATGTTTTACAAGTTCACCCTGTGTCAACTATTTTATTCACAAACCTTAGCACAGCTGTGGCAATAAGCGAAAAACGCCAAACTCAAGTTTGGAGTAAGCATTGTGACATGGCATAACCGTAGACACAAACCATAATTTTTAAATGTTAAAATAAACATTTCGTCATTTTAAAATTTAGACCCCGTCTTTGAAAAATTTTCATATTTGTTTTTTATTTTTGTTTTGTTCAATTTCCGACAGTGCGAAATTGTTGTTGTACATGGAAACAATTTTTCATACCTTGTCAAAGTTTTGTTTTGTAACAAATCCGTTTTCGACGTTACGCCATCCTCAGTGTTTAGTTTCGTTCAAATTTGTATTTAATACCCAAGACGAAAATGAAGTTAAATTTTTATTGAAAGTGCAGTTTGTATACAATTTTTTTTTTATTATGTCATCATTGACGTAGATTCAAAAGAATTTCACACATTTATTACCTTTTATTACACTCACTTTTAGCACAAAGGTTTTACCATCTAAATTAATGCACGTTCATAAACCATTTTCATTACTCGAAAGTTACGAAATTCACAATTCTCCACGACGATAAGCTAGATCGAAGTTCGCAGTTAAGTTATCGTTTATAACCGTTTATAGTTAACTTTTTAATCTGATAAGGGGTTTCTAAGAATTAAAAAAAAATATATTAGAATGGGCGCGAAATAACTCTAAGTAGACTAAGGCCTAGTTTTTCTACAAATTTTTGGTGTGATGTTTCAAAATTTTTTCTACGAATTGGCGGGGCCTACAGTTTTTTACCGACTTCGAACAACCTAGTACAAAGCAAATGAATTTTTGCTAGGAAGCCTTCTATAACAAAAAAATTTACGGAGAAATTTCCAAACCAATGTTTTTTAAAAACTTTTTAAAACCACTTATTCTGCTACTCGCCCCAGTACTCGAACCTTCGGTTGATTCTAATTCTAATTAAAATTTATGATATCAGTGGACTTTAAACACTACGTTCTTGCTTCACATCGGCTTTTATTGAAACGGCACATTTCATTAGGTTTATTCTGTTTTTCGTCTAATGTTGCCTGAAACTGCACAAAACAGCGTTTATTGTGTTCGTTCATTTATTTATGGCTGTTGGTATTCACTTTTATTGAACAATCTGTGATACTGCATATACCAAATTACACTCCCCAACCACCTATCGTAGCTTTTCTTACCGAAGCAGGAAGTGTGATGACCGAGAATGTTTGAATGGTCATACAAAATGGTTCCCACCATACTATGCTTAGTCGGGCATATAACGTAAGAAAGTACCGGAGCGTACCGATTTCATATTCGACAAAAAACTTTCGCTTTCGACAACACTCGCTAAAACCTTCGGCGAGTGCTTTTGTCGCTAAAAAAAAACAACAACAACTCAATTATGAAACAAACAAAACATTAAAATTTCATTAATTCTTTAATTTAATTCATAAGCCCATTAAACTAATTGAATTTCACTCACACTCATTTTACAGATGGCGCTCTCCACTAAACCGGCGGCGGAAACTGCCAAAAATATGTCAAACTCAATATCTACGCTGAGCGATTTCAATTCACGGTTAGTTAACAAAATTAATTTGTTTCTATTAAAAACAATTATCTCGACATATGTATTATTTTCTTTTACACTTTTTAGCACGCATCTAACCGAAAAGGGACAACTGGACCATGAATATATACCCGCCGAACATCGCGATCAAGCCAATGGCCAATCGTCGGCAGGAGCACTGGCTCATTTGTTGAAAGGCTCCTTAGGTTCAGGTATTCTAGCAATGCCAATGGCCTTCTACAATGGTGGCTTGTTATTTAGTGCAATAACAACAATTGTTGTTGGATTTCTATGTACGCATTGTGTGCATATTTTGGTAAGTTTTTTTTTTTTTTTAAATTGTCTGAAGTGAATAAGTTTTGATTGTAGAAGAGGATTGTCGAGTGGTTATTTTGAACTGCTTGTCGGTATCTTCCAAGTATCGTTGGTTTGTCTTGCAAAAGTATAGCGCCATTTTTTTTTCTCAACCATGATTTTTTGTTGTATTTAGCGTCCAATCAAACATTATCAAGCATCAAGGTGTCAATCAAATTGCTCTTAATAATAATTGCAATAAACAAAAATTTTTCGCGATAAAGAAATTTAACTTTCCATTTTGATGCAAAGATTATTTATGTATATAGCTTTTAAATACATTTTGAAGTGCTTGGTAGCAGTTTTCAACAAATTAGAAGTGCTTGATTTAATTTATGATTAAAAAAGTTTTTGTGCTTCAAGCGATCACTTAAAAAAGCAAATTAATTTTTTTTTTTTAAATTTATTCTTTAAAGTTTCACTACCTCCATTATTCACAGGTCAAAACATCACAAGAAGTCTGCAAACAAATCAAAGCACCTGCGCTTAATTTTGCTGAAACCGCCGAGAAGATTTTCGAAACTGGACCTAAAGGCTTACGACCATGGTCGATTTTTGCAAAGTGAGTACTTTGTGATGTTTTAAGCCAGAAATTCGATTTATATAACTATCTCTTTCACACTTCTTATCCCTCTCTTTCACTCTTTCTTTAACTCACTTTTTTTCGCTCACTTTCTTTACAGAAATTTCGTTGATTGCGGTCTCATGGGCACCTACTTTGCCGCTAATTGTGTTTATATCGTCTTTATAGCTACCTCATTTCATGACGTCATCAACTATGACTTCGACTTGGATTGGGATGTGCGCATTTATATTGTATTGGCTATGATACCTTGCCTTTTTATAGGACAAATAAGAACATTGAAGCTTCTAGTGCCTTTCTCGGCTATGGCGAACATTTTAATTGTTGTTACATTTGGCATCGTTTTGTATTATTTATTTAATGCACCTTTGGTTTTCTCCGATAAACCGTTAATGGCGAAACCCGCACAAATACCACTCTACTTTGCAACGGTCATCTTTGCTATGGAAGGCATCGGTTCGGTTATGCCCGTGGAGAATGCAATGGTGAAACCACAACAATTTTTGGGTTGTCCTGGTGTACTCAATATAGCTATGTTATCGGTTATTGTTTTGTATTCGGTAATCGGTTTCTTTGGTTATGTGCATTACGGTGACGCAGTGCGTGGTAGTATTACTTTGAACTTAGAGGACGGTGATCCGTAAGTTGATAAAGAACTTTTTAATATCGCTTTATTTGTAATTCATTTTTTTCATTTGTATTAATTTTTATTATTATCTTTTTTATACATTTTTTATTTGTATTATATTTTTATTTATTTATTGTTGTTGGTTTTTACGGTTTGCTCATTCATTTTTTTCATTTGTATTAATTTTTATTATTATCTTTTTTATACATTTTTGATTTGTATTATATTTTTATTTATTTATTGTTGTTGGTTTTTACGGTTTGCTCATTTGCACATTTTTGTAAGTTTTTACGAGTTCAAGATCAGTTGATAATAATTCTTATTCAATTATTGTTTTCAATTTTTTTAATTTTAAATTTTTATTTAATTTTTGAAATATTTTTTTTTTTTCATTTTTCACTTGTATTAGATAATTTTTTTTTTATAAATTTTTTTTTTTACTATTATTATTTCCGGTTTTTTTTTTAATATTATTTCTTTCCTCATTTTTCATTTGTATTAATTTTTTTTTCTTCAATATTTCACTTACATATATTATTTTTTTTCTTTTCATATGTATTAATTTTTTTTTTTTTTTAATTTTCCATAAGAACTAATATTTTTCAATATTTTTTTATTTTTGATTTATATTTATTTTTTTTTTATTTGTACTAAAGTATTTTTTAATATTTTTCTTTTCATTTTTCATTTGTATTGAATTTATCTTTTTACTATTTCTATTTCGGTTCTTTTTTGAATATTCTTTTTTTTACTTTTTGGTTTGTATTATATTTTTTTTCAATTAATTTTACATTTTTTTTTAATTTTTTGTTATATTTTTTTATTATTTGCATTAATTTATTTTCATTAATTTTTTTTTATATTTTTTTTTTACTTTTTCACTTTTGTTTTGTGTTAATATTTTTTTAACGTTTTTTTATTTTTATAATTTCTCATTTTCAGTTGAATTTTTTTTAATTATTCGCTTGTATTAATTTTTTTTATTTATTTTTTTTTTGAATTTGTCACATTGCAATTTTTTTTTTTCAATTTTTTTTTTTTTTTTCTTTTTTAGTTTGGCTGATGTGGCAAAATTAATGATGGCTATTGCTATTCTTTTCACTTTTGGTCTACAATTCTTTATACCAAATGAGATTCTTTGGCGAAAAATCAATCACAAATTTAATGAGAGACATCATAATATTGCACAAATAATTTTACGTACTGGAATTGTTGTTATTATAACTGGTATTTGCTTGGCGATACCAAATCTTGAGCCGTTCATAAGTCTCGTGGGCGCTGTTTTCTTCTCGCTGCTGGGTAAATTTGTTGTATTTATACATATTTATTTATTTATGAGTAAAACTGAAGCACAAATAAATTCTTTGGGGTGTTTTTTTAATAAATTTTTTTAATAATTTTTTTAATCATTTTTCAGGCATTTTCGTTCCAAGCGTTTGTGAGACTGTTTATTTGTGGCCCGATCGTTTGGGCGCCTACAAGTGGAAACTGTATAAAAACATATTTTTAGGGGTATTCTCGATATGCGCTCTGGTAGCTGGCGCTACGGCGAGTATAAAGGAAATTATTGACATGTAGAAGCAGAATACTCGTTACAAAGGTAGATTTGCGCTGTAAATGCTTTCTGTCAAAGTGAACTTAAGCGATTCCTTTTTCACAAGTAAATTAGAGCAAATGCTAGGAGAATAAGTTTTTAGGTAATGAGTATTTATAGCTCAAATTATTTAAGTCACATTTTGATCGATTTTATTCTTTGTTAAATTTATTCACAATTTTTAACAATTTTTTTGCTTTAGCTCTCGATATTGTTGTGTATATTATATTTGAAACCATTATTGTTAAAACAGCCAAAGTCAATTTTTAGAATTTGTATTATTTAGTATAAGGAAAATTTTTGCTTCATTTTAGTTAATCTTTTTAATTTATATTTTGAGTTTATATATTTAAAAGTTGTAATTTTTTTTAAATTGTTTGAATTTTTTCCTTGAATTTAAATTTAAAAAAAATTGTTTTAATTGTTTCTTTTAATTTCAACTTTTTTTTACTTTTATAAAAAAGCTCATCTATTAAAGTTAAGCTATTTTTTAAGTCAAAAAACCAAATATTAAAATTTTAGTTTGAATAAGTTTCCGGCAGTAATTCGGGTCAACACCGGTTTGCAGCCCTGGAACTTCATAATTGTTGATATCAATTAGTTTTAGTTCCTTAGAATAAGCATGCTTAGTGTAAGTTTGTTTTAACTAAATGTATTAGCTACCAAGTTACTAAACTAGAATTTTAAATTATACTTATTAGAACTTTAAAAAGTTTTAAAAATTAAAATAAACTCTTAGCAAATTTTTGGTAAGGACAACATCTTTTTTCGCAGCATAAATAAAAGTAAGTTAAAAAAAAATTTAGAATTTGTAGTTTGTTTTGAAAATCATGCACTAAAAGTAAGTACAAAATCATTTAAGGTGTTTCATCCCTCTTACCAACTCCCAGACCCTCATGGGCTTGCACAAATAAAGCCAGTCATGCCTTTTGTTGCTTTTCCGCTTTATCTTTTCATAAATAAAAAAAATAAATAAATCCCCAAACGCATTTCCTGCTATGCATTTTATCCTCGCAAAAATCAGGTTCGTTTCTTAAGTCTATTGTTTCAAGTAACATCTTACGGAACTTACCCAATATAAGATAATGTTATTGTTGTTGTAGCAGCACTTAACCCTGTTTTATGTATGTATTATACGCAGTAAACGAGATGTATTGAAAGGATGAAATCAATGCAAAGTTCCTGCTGGTTGAGTTTGTGAATTTGGTGGGAGCAGTATTTTAGGGAGCAAAAATTAATGCAAATCTACACATTTCGATGCTGTGGTACACTTCTTAGAGGTAATTAAAAGGTGGTCCGTTGCAAGCTGTGAATCTCTTTATGTTTAGTATGTTGTTGTCCAAAAGTCTCGATATGTAAATATTTCCTAAAAATTTCATTAAAAAAAAAATTTAAAATTGCATTTCCACAAAATTTTAAAAATTTAGAAAATTATTTTTTTATTTTTTTTTTTAATAATTTTGTAGCTCGAAAAAACTAAAACCCCATTTATTTACTTTAAAAAAATTGTTGAACGACGCTTAAAATTAAAAAATTGTTGATTAGCATTAATAATATGCAAAAAAAAATTTTTTTCGATTATCTGAATTTCAAAAAAAAAAAATTTTTTAATTTTTGTTTATTTGGAATATTTTTGGTTGCTTAATTTTTTTTTTTTTTTATTATTTGCTTTATTTACTTATTCTTATTCATTTTTTATTGTCTCGGGCTGTCATTGCAGGCAACTTAGCATTTGAGTGGCTCAGTGCCATCCTTGCCTAACCCTCGAAATTTCATATATGGAGTTATTATGCTATACTACTTAGAAATACTTCAAACTATCCGTGCCAAAGTTGCACATCTCTAATTTTTGAACGAAATTATTAATTAAATTAGTTAAATGTTTCAAACCTTCCTAAAAAGGCTGTTTAATTTTCAATTACCTATTAACTTTGTCACTAATTATTAGGAAATGACTAAATTGAGGCTTAGGCAAGGATGGCACTGAGTCACTCATTTACCAATCCACAGAAATAATAAAAAAAAATATTTTTTTTCCATAATCGAAATTTTTTTTTGCGTTTTTCATAAAAAATAATAACATAAACTGATAATAATTATGACGAATAATCAGTATTGAATATTAATTTGCTTAACGCATCTATGTCTTACTAACCCTTTAATTGAGCCACCTTAATTTATTAATTAATGCTGAATTATTTGATTGACTCAAGTAGCTACACTCAAAGAGAACGAGTTTAACATAAATGTATTTTTAAAATTCATAAACTTTTTTCTTATATTTTCTAAAAGAAATGTCTAGTGTCGGTACTACCAAGACAACCCTCAAAATATCACGTTATTATTATGTTGCTTTAATAAAAATATCCATATGTATCTATCTTTAATATCTATATACATATATTTACTTTTTACAAATTTATTAAATGTAAATATGTAGTTAAGCTCATCAGTGCTGCCCACTCTCGATGTCGACACGCTGCCCTACGTTCCATTGAACTCAAACTTATTTAATCTATTTAGTGTGCTAAGATTTTTAACAAAATAATCACACAAATACATATTTGCATAAGCCAAAGATAGCAAAATTTTAAATCATACAAAATTAATATTCTTGTCTTAGTAGGAAGTGTAAAGTAGGAAGTAATTTATCACAGACGTGTTTTCATTGATATGCGGCGTTAAACGCTGTCGATTCATGCTTTTCGCCTTATTTTGTATTCTTTTTTTTTTTTTTTTTTTTGATATAAATAAATGTTTATTTGTGTTCATTTAAGTATATGTGTATGTTAATTAAAACATATACACATTTAAATAAATACGCTCATTTATTGTTATTGCTTTTAAGTGATTAATTGCTCAACTTAATTGTCACTCTTACGTAGCCGCATGTGAGGCAACACAAAAAAAGTTTAATACCCCGCATTTTATTTACATGCTGACACTGGGATTTGGTATTAAACAAAGCTGCTAATTTTCATTATCACTTGTACATACATACATATATGAGTAATAATGTAATTAAAACAACAACAACATTAATTCTGTACCGTTGTCATCATTAGCTTGAAGCTTGAAGAAATTAATCGCACGCTGCTAGCAATGCAAAGTGAAGTGAAGTTATTTATAAAATATACAAAGTTGTTGCTATTCATCGTGTAAATATTTCAATTATTTTACTTTTAATACTTTGTAGGATTTAATAATAACTTCTCACAAATCAGGTATTTAATTACACTGTGTAACCGCATTTTTGTAAATTGAAAGATTCAGGGCTGGGTCGCATTCATTGAACGATTTGCAAAAAAAAAATTACCAAAAATCAGCAAAATGTGTCACGAACTTCAGATTGATACATGACAGGGGCATATCTAAGAGGGGTATTTTTAGGGTCTAACCGACCCCCTTCCCCTCTCGAAATCCAAAAAAGTGATACTTTTCAGGAACTATGGAGGAAAGTATTCTTCCTCGATATTTTATACAAAATGACAAAATTTGCAACCCTCACCCCCTCGCCCCCTTTCCAAAATCCTAGCTCCGCCACTGCTACATGATTATACTAAAATTGAATGGGCTACAAAACTGCATACTCAAAAAAATTATGTGAAAAAAAATTAAAAAAAAAGAGCCAGGAAGTATTATTTTTTTGGAGACTAATACGCAATTTTACTGTAGCGAGTATTTCTTCTGAAATCGCCTCTAATGGGATTTTTCGACAAATATTTTTCACGAATCGGAAATTTTCCAACTCTTTGAAATTGTTGCACAGTGTTTTACCAGATAATTCATTTTGTTTTGCTGACTTAATTCGCATCATTTTCACCTGCAATGCATTACGTCGCGTGTTAAGTCTGCTGTGTGAGATTCACATACTTCGTAATAACAGACAAACTTGCATACATTTATGATTAATATTTATGCGTACATATATACAATTGTATGTATGTATATATGTATGTTTATATTTCAAAAATTTATATTAAGTTGGTATCTAGTCGGTTAACCTTCTCTGTACCATAATCGATTAGTCGTTTGATTGATCGATGAATTGGTTGCTTGCGTGGCCTTACGAAAGCGACGCTATAATGAGACATTAACTAGACAATTATTTTATTTTAAATAAGCAAACATTTTTATGCAATGACTGTCAGTTGAAATAGGTCAATGTTCTTTCTGTAAGTTTCACAATATTTCTCCGCATTATCTGTTAAGTTTTTAACCGAGCTGAGCAAAGACATTGAAATGTGTAATCGATAATTTTTTTTAGCCGTCTGCACTCACGAGATTTGTTGTGCGAAAAGTGAGGCATTTGAATAAAATTTGGTATGTAGTTTACTTTCCGGACAAGAAAGTTTGCTATTGAAAGTGTGCGAAGTCATATGACAAGCAGTTTCCTATTTTCGATATCGAAAATTTTGAACATAAATACATGATATATTGACACCATCTTATTATTCACATTATAATTTTTTTTTTTTTTTTTTTTTTTTTGAGAAATAGACGCCCACAAGTTTTAGAATTTCAATTGTTCTCTAATTAACAATAAAAACAAGTTTTCAGCATCATTTAACAGGTGTGGTTACGCAACATTTTTAGCCTGCTACATTTCCAAGAATTTTAAATAGCATACCAATTATTGCGCGCACCAGATGCTTAAGGCAAAATATATTTTTACAATTTTTATTATTAAAACGCAGTTCAATAATCTCACAAAAGGAAAAGCAAAAAAATAAAAGTACTAACACCCTGCTTAAGCGCACCGCAAAACAAACAAAAAAAATTAAAAAACGTTAAAAAATAAAAAACGTGTTGCTCATTTAGCTTACCTTGGCCACTCAATATATAACCGCCGCACATACTCACCTTAACTCAATAAAAATGTATCAGCTGTATTATTTTTTTTACAAACTTAAAGGCCGTCTGCTTATTTGACAGTCTGTTTGACTAACTGGTACATTTTCTGGCAGCATATTCGTGTACGCCTTGCAGCTGTAGCGCACTTTAAGCGTGTACTTGATGCCTCGAGCTTGAGCTTGAAACAGCACTGCCAGTGAAAAGAGCAGTCATAAGTTTTACTTACAACATTTCAACGATAGCAGTCTATAAGCACACATGCGAGCGTTAACAACGCGTTGAGGTGCAAAAAAAAATATCGCATGCGAGAAAATTTGTGGCATACAATTTTTAAATATTTTTTAAAGTAAGAGAAATTTGTGGAAAAAAAAACGATATTTATAGAGAATAAAAATGTAAAGAAAAATAAATTTATTTCATTACAAGGACATTATTAATTAATAGAAAAAAAATTTTAAAATAAAACTAAAACAATTGAGCAAAAAAAAACGGAAGCGCATAAAATGGCATACAATTTTTAAATATTTTTGAAGAAAAGGAATTTGTGAAAGGCGTTATTTATAAAGAATAAAAATGTAAAAAAATTAAAATTAATTAATTAATAAAAACAATTACAAAAATGATGTATTTCATGGTGAAAAAAAGTTCGTTATAAAAAAATTTTAAAAGAAATATTTTTTTAAACTAATGAAGAAATAAAAATTAGTGAAGATATAATATTAAAAATTTTATTTTTATTTCGATATTGCTAAAACGGATTTAAGCGAAATTCTGTGAAACTCTTTTAATAGAGCGCACAAAATCAGTGATCGGCAACGTCAAATTCGCTAAAAAAATGTTTATCTTCGAAGAGAAACATACATATTTCGATATGCAGCTGTGACATTTAATATTACTCTGATATTTAAAAAAAAAAATCTTAAAAAAAAAC
Source organism: Sphenella marginata (assembly GCA_951509765.1). NCBI lineage: Eukaryota > Metazoa > Arthropoda > Insecta > Diptera > Tephritidae > Sphenella > Sphenella marginata. The sequence goes on from OX608083.1 coordinate 60,789,316, forward strand.
ACTAAAAAGAAGTTCGAAAAGCATTTCGAAAGAACTAGTTTAGAGAAACAATGAGAAATAAAAAATGCATTTAAAACATCGGACGGCTAAAAAAAATTTAACTACAAAAACTAGAAAAAAAAATTTTAATTGAAATTTAAAAAATTGTTTAATGAAAATTTTAATTGAAATTTGCTTTAAAAAAATGAAGCTATTTAATGCATTTCGAAATCTCTCTATAATAGTTCTACTTTTTCAATATTAAGCAAGAAAAGCAAATTTGAAAACAAATGGAACTGCAATGCAAAATAATAAACAATATAACGGAAAAAGATAACATAACCCTATTTTTTTTAAATATGAAGAAACGAGAGATCTTTGGTGCATCAATAAAGAAATTTAAGAAAAATTCTCTTGAAAAATGGAGTATATAAATGTAGCAAACAAAAATCAATGTGGAAAAATGTTTATAAGTTTAAAACGAATTTTAACAAAATTTAAATTTTGAACTCATACATTTTCCAAAAATTCATGAATGCTAGGAACAATTCAACAAAGCTACATCAGACAATGAAATAGCCCATGTTATGTGTTTTCGAAATTTTCGATATCGAAAAAATGACAAAAAATCATCCAAAGTCACCCATTTTTAATAGCAACCAAATTTCGATCAAAAGCTTATTAAAGCCCTATAAATACACCAAATAATACATCAAATCTTTACAACTTTTAATTATAATTTACGCGGTCCGTAAACATAAATAAAACAAACTTTTGAAACTGACTTCGTAATTTTAAAAACGAATTCTATTAACAAATAGTAAGCTCATTAAAGCTACTCAAATTAAATCAGAGTAGCTTTTCTCAAACCGTAATAAATAAGTTTAAAATTAAACGTTCCACACACACACACGCATATACATATATATTTATATGTATTCTATTTAAAATGATTCAAAATAGTAGATTGAATAAATTTTTTATGTGAGATCGTATATAATTTTCTTAAATGAAAAAAAAAAAAAATATTTAGCTTGAAACTATTTACAGTCTAACTTATCTTAGAATGTATAATTATTTGAATTGTTATAGGCGAATAATAACAACAATTCACAACCAGTTATAATTATTCAGTTGAACCATTCAGCGTGTCCGTGACAGCAAAAACTTTCAGCAGCTAAAAAAAAAAACTAGTGTATTTTTTTTTTTTTTTTAATAAAGATGCTGGTAGGTTGTAGTTTAGCTTGTATATGGAAATGGTTGGAGTTGGTAGAGAATTCTTGCAAATGCTGGTGAATAATGACAATTCAGAATAGCACAGACAGTGGCGGATAGCTAGGATTTTGGGAAGAGAAGATCCAAATTGTTTTATGAAATATCGAGAATATCTTTTATCTATGTACATATATTTGCTAAAAAAAAAAATACGACTTTTTGGATTTCAAAGGGGGGGTTTGGGCCCGATTATGTAAAACCGGAGTTCACTATCTCAATACCTTAATTTTTTAAAGAATGCGAGCAATTTCAATTTAAACACGAAAATGTGTTCTTTCAAAAATTCAAATATGCTTGTATTCCAATATTTAGTTAAGTGTTCTAAGAGTTTTGTTTCTGAATTAGTTTTTGTTGTTTTTTTTGTGCAATCGCGCTGCATCAACAGCACGTTCAAATGGCATTTTAGAGGTAATTAAATGCTTAAATGACGTCATTTTGTTCGTAAATTATTTTTTAATGACTTACATAGTATAATTAGCTGATATACATAGGTACATATGTACATACATACATGCGAACGTAAATGTTAAATTGTTTCTAATTTGTTAATTGTTATACATTCTGGAGCGTATTTCCGTATTGAAATGCTCTTATTAGCTCACTATTGTAAATATATATAAGAGTATGTAAATATATGACACAGTGAATTTTTGCAAATTTGATTTTAACTGCCTTTTAGTCAAGATTGCAAGTTGAGGGGAAATACATTTTGCCTGAACTATAAGTTAGACAGCTAGTGTAAGTGTGATGAAAATATATTAAATTCTAAGCAGCAGATTTTAAGTGATGAGCGCACAAACATATAGACATACAGACAAAAATGCTAAAAACGGTTATTTTCGATACTGTTGCTCTAATAATTTCATTACAACTTGCATTATAATTTAATCACAACATAATAAATAATATCTTTTTCAGATGACAGACTCCACCATTTCGATACCGGCGTCCAAAGCGAGTTCAAGCTCAGTATTTACATTAAACGATTTCAATTCACAGTTAGTACCCCAACAACATTTCATACTATTTGTTTTTTTTTTTTTTAATTAAAATAAATCTTACCTTTAATTTTTAGGCGCAATCTAACCGAAAAGCCTCAACATGGCGATGAATATTTTCCCTCGGATCATCGTGATCAAGTCAAAGGGCAATCGACTGGTGGTGCATTTGCGCATTTCTTGAAAGGCTCCCTGGGTACTGGTCTCTTAGCTATGCCAATGGCCTTCTACAATGGCGGTTTGGTGTTTAGTATGATTGCAACATTGGTCATGGGCTACATTTGTGCGCATTGTATTCATATATTGGTAAGTGTGATTTAGGTTGTTCGAAGGTTTTTGACTTGATTCGAAGAGCAGTAAAACTCGCTGGTCCAAATCTGGCAAAAGAGAAACGAATCTATTAGAATCGTTTTGCGCTAAGCTTTCAAGCATTTCCCGAATGTACATATCAACCCCCTAGTATTGTCGCTTCTTAAACACATATTTCTAACTATATCTGTGCTCTCACCTCTCTGCCAACGCGTAGGTTGAGTTGAAACCAAAATTGTTTCTTGCGTGATTTTAATTCTCTTTGAAACACAATAAGTTTCACAATGGCCACTTGGCAAATGTTGAGGGAGCGAAATGACTTCATTTCTAGAGACTTGCAAATATTGTCCAGCGAAAATTCCAACACAACTATTGCATTATTTTTTAGAGTTTTTTCACCAATAACAACTATAACTGAGTTGAAAGTAAAAATTCGAACCATATGTTTTTATTCTGAAATGTTTGCAAAGAGAAAAACCGTGGCCAACAGCTGACACCCAAGTTGTCATGTAACAGCTGACACCCAAGTTGTCATGTAACAGCTGACAATCAAGCATGCCACTTTTTGCAAAATTTGTATTCGTGTAAAAATTGAAAAGTCACAGCTACTAGCGCTCCTAAATTATTGTAGTTTTACTATTTATTCCCAAGGTATCATAAATAAATAAGAAAAAAAAAATTACAAAAAAAAATAAAAAATAAACTTTTCTTTTTCACCTCATCTTAGGTCAAAACCTCACAGGACCTTTGCAAAACAACGAAAGTACCAGCGCTTGGTTTTGCAGAAACCGCCGAAAAAGTATTTGAAAACGGTCCACTACGTTTACGCACATGGTCACACTTCGCGCGGTAAGTTCACAACGTTTTGTGTCGCATTTCGCAAACTTCCAGTACAAACTTCATCTACATACATCTTACCTTTCACTATAACAGACTTTTCGTCGACTATGGTCTCATGGTTACATATTTTGCAACAATTTGTGTGTATATAGTCTTCATTGCGACATCATTTCATGACGTTATCAACTATGACTTTGGCTTAAATTGGGATGTACGCATTTATATTGCCATGACTGTGATACCGTGCTTGTTCATTGGTCAGATACGTAACTTAAAATGGCTGGTGCCATTCTCTGCGATGGCCAATGTTTTCATTATCATTACATTTGTTATCGTTTTGTATTATTTATTTAACAAACCATTGGAATTTGCGGATAAACCTTTGTTGGCGCAACCCACACAAATACCGTTATTCTTTGCCACTGTCATCTTTGCTATGGAGGGTATTGGTGCAGTTTTTCCGGTTGAAAATGCTATGAAGAAACCGCATAAATTTCTCGGTTGTCCTGGTGTACTCAATTCGTCAATGTTTACCGTTGTAACGCTATATGCGGTTATCGGTTTTTTAGGTTATGTACGTTATGGTAGCGAGGTGCGTGGTAGCATTACATTGAACTTGACAGAAGGCGATCCGTAAGTGTTTTGTTTGTTGGTTCTCTATTTTTTTTTTTAAATTGATTTAATTTTTTTCTTCCTCCTCTTAGTTTGGCTGATGCTGCAAAAGTTTTGATGGCTTTGGCTATTCTCTTCACTTACGGCCTACAATTCTACATACCCATGGATATTCTTTGGAAAAAAATCAGTCATAAATTTGAAGAGAAAAATCATAATACTACACAAATACTTTTGCGCACAGGTATTATATTGATTAGTGGTGGCGTTTCTGCAGCTATACCAAATTTGGAGCCATTTATCAGCCTTGTGGGTTCGGTCTTTCTCTCGCTACTGGGTAAAGCGCTGTTTTTCATTGACTAAATTTACTTAAAATTTAAATAACATAATTTTTTTTATTATAGGTCTTTTTGTGCCCGCCGTTTGTGAGTTGGTGTATTTGTGGCCCGATCGTTTGGGTTTTAGCAAATGGAGACTGTACAAAAACGTCTTGCTGTGTGTCTTTGCGGTATGCGCACTAGTTGCTGGCGCTGCGGCGAGTGTTCGGGGAATTATTGAAATTTATCAATAATTATTTATTTGTTATGTTTATTTAGTATACACAATTAGAAATTTAGTATTTAAACTTCGATCTTAGTAAGAGTAAAGCTTCAATTCAGGCGTATGCGCTTGTGCCTTTCAGTCAGAGATTGGCCCGTTGTTTCAAAAAAGGTATTACTAGAATGTTGTGTTTATTCTTAAGATTTTATCACTAAAAAAATCATTAAAGCAAATCACACAAGCAGAAGTGGAGATCGATCTTCCCTGAATTGATTTAATATTTCACTAAAAAATACCTCTATGTCCATGTGTGCTAATAGAATATAAATAGGAGATATCGGCCAAGTAGTTGGGCTGTTTGGTTTTACAAAAATTTAGATCTTAATTTTAAATATACATACAGTAGTTAATAATAAGTTATCTTCCATATCACCGAAGGACCTAAGTAAGAGGCATTTAGTTGTAAACTGTGATTTAATTGACTAAGCGTGAAAACTAAAGAAATTTAAAACATATTACCAAAATCACTTAAAAGTAGTCTCGAAAATAATATTAGTAAATATATAATTAAAAATTAGACTTTGAAATTAATAACATCGGTTCACATCTAACCTGAAAAATTGCCTTTAAAGTGAAACTTAAGCGAATACAACCTTGCAAAACTTGTTTCTTTATGGACTACTTGAGCAAAATTTTTTTTTTAGGGCATATGATCGAACAACTTATAAAGCTTAGGTAATTAAAATTTAGCAATTTATGACATTTTCAGGTTAGAGTATAAAAGTAGCAAACAAATAATAAAATTATGCACTTAATGTATTTAACTACAGTGTTTTGCAATTTTTAACTAATAAGCTTGGAATTTATTTTTAACTAGCAATAATTTGAAAATACTAAGTAGATGCATTTTTTCGAAACGAAATAAAAATTTAAAATATTAGAAAAAAAAAGTTGCACCCTTGCTTTAAACTTACTACCTCTCCAAAGGGTTAAATTAGCTTAAAACAAAGTACATTATTGTTCAAAATTAAGTATTCAAATATCTCTGTAAATATGTATTTGCAAATAGAATATTTAAAAATAAAAAATATTTCCAAAAATAATTTGTTTGTGTTTATTTCATAATTCTGTTATATTTTTTTTTGAAATGGGGAATATTTTTTACACAAAAGCTATTTTTCCTTAGGCTGATATACAAAAAAGTTGTTCAGAAAAAATCGTATTTTTTACATGACAAAACGGCGCTTAAAGGGTTAAATGTGTATAGACTATGATGGATGTTTTCATAGTTTTGAACTTTTTCTCAGTCTTACAACTTTTATTGAAACGTCTTGATACAATTGCAAGTAATGGAATATTGAATTTTTATGCTAAAAAGTGGGCTGCGCCACGCCTACTTTGAGAAAATCTGAAAAATGTATTTTCAGTAGAATTTCGCTTGAAAAGCTCAAAACGTGTACTCCATTTTATTGATGCACTGTTACAGACAGACTTTTAGAGCTACGTTGGAGAAGTGGGCGTGGTCCGAAACTTCTTCTAACAAGCAGTTACCGTTATAAAGTTATTTTTGCCAGAATTTTTAGCCTATTTTCTGAAAAAATTTCCTGGGAATAAGAATTTTGTTACTTGAATAATATTTTATATAATAATTTTTATGAAATAAAATTTTTAGAAAATTTAGAAAAAAGTTTACTGCCAGTTTCATGAAAGAAATTTAAAAAATTATTTTTAACTGAAATTGTTTCGTGAAATTACAAAATTAAGGCGTGGTTATCATACGATTTTTCAATATTTTAAATAGCATTGGCAGGTGAGTGTCAAGAAATTTCAGCAAGGTATATCAAAGTTCGCTAAAGTTATCATGTTCGACGTATAAGAATAAGCTTTCCCTATTATCATGCACACTACATGTATTAGGGCAAAGTTTTAACTTGAAATCAAGCTTTGTTAAATCTCAAATAAAAAAATTAAAATAAAAATAAAAATCGAAATCACGTTACAACAGCACCACGTTGTTTGTTTGGCTTTTCTGCAAAGTTAAAAGTTAAAAAGCTTTTTGCGGCTGACGGCGTATTGTGACCAAATGAACTTACGATAATTCAGTTAAGATTGAAACGCGCAGCCGCATACACGTTCAAGACACGCTCGTTACCACGAAGCAGTGATTAACAGTTACAATATTGATTTTTAAATAAAAAAAAATTTCAAAATATGAATCGAAAGAGTTTGAGTGTTTTAATTGTTCTGCTCGGAGTGTTAGTGCACGAAGGTAAAAGCAACAATAAAAATACAAATTTTAATTTAAAAAAAACAACAACAACAAGATGTGTGTTAAATTTGCATAAATCACCTACGAGAAACAATTTTTTTTTTTCGATAGAAGCTTTAATTTCTTCTGATAATGATACGTTCCTACTTCATTATTCAAAAATGTATGTACAGACATATGTACATACACACACATACATACATACATGCATACATATGTGCACAAAGAAGTTAATACGTATCACAATGAAAGTAAAAGCAATATTACCAATAAGTCACTAAGCAATCTTGTGTGCAAATAACAGTTACGGAATACAAATATTCGTTTGCATACAAATGTATAAATATGCCAACAGAAATACACTCCATGTCAATGTGATAAGGTCAGAAAAGTATAAATGCTGATAGTAGCCCCTAGGTTTGTTTTTGTCGTTTTCAGCAACAAGTGACCGTTATTTGCCGGATATGAACCGGATACACTCGGGTATTCCCTTGTGGTACATGCCCGATGTATAATAAAATTTAATGAAAAAATTCAAAAAAAAAAAAAACAAATTGAAATAAAATGAAAAAAAATTATAGATTAAAATAAAAACAAAATAAGATAGAAAAAGTTTTAATAAGAAAACCCTTATTGGAATGAAAAAAATAAAATTAAAAAAAATAAAATATGTAAATTAAAAAAAAATCAATGAAAAAAATAGAATAAAATAAAAATTATAAATAAAATGAAAATTAGATTAAAAAACTAAGTCAAACTAATAATAAAATTAAAATAAAATAAAAATCAAATTAAATTAGAAACATAAAATAAGATAGAAAAAATTTAAATTAAAAAAACTAAACTTAAATGAAAAAAGAAATAAATAAAAGAAATTTAAAAAGATTCATTGAAAAAACTAAATGAAAATGAAACTAGATTAAAAATAAAATAAAAAATAGATAAAATTAAAAAAAAAAAAACAAAATAAATTAAATAAAACAAAATTAAAAATTTAAATAAAATAACAATTAAAGCAGAAAAATAACATAAAATAAATTTAAAAAAACATCATAAAAAATATAAAATAAAAATTAAAAATAAAAATAAGATTGAAAATCAAAACTTCAATAAAAGAGATAAAATAAAAAACAAACAAAAAAAAAATAATAGAAATAAAAAAATTAGAAAAAAAAATTTAAAAAAATTAAACAAAAATCTTAATTTTATGAAAAAAAAATTCAGAAAAATGTAAATAAATTAAAATAATATATCAAATAAAACTAATAAATCACAGTCCCTTTTAATGCTAGATGTGTTAATATGTGAAAAGCACCAGTCACTATAGTTTTCACGCGGAGTGTAATAAAACTGAGTACATGCAAGTGCGCTTATGGGTTTCTGTATAAATGGGCCAGAGACTATGTAGCGCTGCTTGAGCATACACGTATGCAGACAAGCGTGCTTTGTTTTATATGCCGACATTCATAAATACAGTACTGTTCGAAACCTAAGCAACATTTTTCAAATAAGTAACTGAACTCATGTAAATAATTTCAAAATATATTTATTTTCAAAGTTTTGCAATAGTTTTTTTGTGACATCTATATATATACAAAAAATAACAACAAAAAGTGAAATCCATGTTATGTACGTTATTTATTCAACAAAAACAAAAACAACTCAATAATACGCTGTTCGTAACCTAAGCAACATTCAGTACTTAGTATGGTACCCCTTGTTTTTTATGACCTCTGCACAGCGTCTTGGCATGGATTCAATGAGGTTTTCTAATATGGATATCGGAATTTTTTCCCACTCGGATTTCAAGTCGGAAAACAGCTCTGCTTTATTTCTAAACAGGCGGGTACCAACCCGACGCTTCAAAATGCCGAAAAGGTTCTCTATGGGGTTCAAATCGGGTGATTGAGAAGGCCAATCCAAAACTTGAACCCCATTGTCTGACATCCAGTCCTTTACCAACTTCGATGAGTGTTTAGGGTCGTTGTCGTGTTGAAACACCCATCGAAGTGGCATCTCCCATTCGGCATATGGAAGCATATGGTTGGCTAAAATGTCTCTATATACGAATCGATCCATCTTTGTGCTTATTTCGACAAACGGTCCGACACCTCTTGCCGAGAAGCAGGTCCACACCATCACATTTCCACCACCATGTTTGAGTGTGCGTTTACAGAAATGGGGATTCAATCTTTTGTTTGCTGGCCTGCGGACGTGGTTAATCCCATCAGTGTTCAATAAATTAAACTTGGACTCATCGCTAAATAAAACATTCTTCCAATTTTCAGGAGTCCAACTACAATGATTTCTTGCGAAATCTAACCTAAATTTTGCAACACCATGAGAAAAAAAATATAAAAAAATTCAGTTTTGCAAAGTACCTTTTTCGTAAATGCTTTTTTGTAAGGATAGGTTTCTTTGACGGTCTACAACCCCGCAACCCGTAATCCAGGGAACGTTTTCGCACAGTACTTGCAGCAATACTAAGGTTCAATTCCTGCACGACCTTTTTTGATGAAATAAACGGATCTTTTTTAAACAAATTTATGATTCGTTTATCGGTATGGACGGAAGTTTTTCTAGGTCGCCCTCCTGGATTAACGTTTTTCACCGTTTTGAGAGTTTTATATTTTTTTATTAGCCGCGAAACTATTGACCTATTAATGTTTAATCTACGGGCAATCGAAATTTGAGACTCTCCTTTTTGGAAAAACTCAATAATTTTTAATTTAAAACTCTCTCCATAACGAGTACGCGCCATTGTTACACTCTCGGTTGTGTGTTACTAAATGAACAGAAAACCCTGAAACGATACCTTGTTTACCAAGACTAGACCTACTAGTGTAAATGCTGAGTCCATCTTTGTTGTTTGCTCGTTTTATAACTGTAAAAAAACTCCAAAGGAAAAAAATTGCTTAGGTTTCGAACAGTAGCAAATTGAGTTGTTTTTGTTTCTGTATTTTTTTGTATTTTGTTTACAAAAAAATTAAGTTTTTTTGTTATTGTAACGAAGTGGGTACACTAGTTAATATTTACAAATAAACTTATATTCATTATATTTGTAATGAATGGGACCACATGCACTCAAACATTTCATAGGGGACTGTTGCTAAGGTTTCCAACAATACTGTATGTATGCATAATTCATTCGTTATAAGGGAAACATTTTCGAATTTTACCGCATGATTACATATATGTAATTATAAAAGTAAATATGTACTTATACACATTTATGTACATATGTACATACAAGGCACAAGGCAATTAATTGTTTTCCAACGCCTTTTATTTTTTCCCAACTTCGACCCGCCCTAATAATTATATTTGCCTACATACATACATGCATACATATGCGTCTATATTAAACCATAAAGATATATGTATGTGCCTACATAACTACCATGCTAGTTTTCACATTCATAAAATTGTATAACTCTCAAGCTGCACCGATCAATCATTACACGATCTTAACTAAAAGTGGAGCATTAAACCTTTACTGTTACGTGTCGTAGACACAAAGGTAATTGCACGTTTTGTTATTCTTCTGTTTTACTTTATTTTGAATTTTTTTTTATTTGAATACTTAAAAGTTGTTTTCCTTTCGCTTTCAAACTTAAAGTCATGATCTGGCCATTTGATACTCGCATTCAATAAGAAACCTTGCTTGATCAATTTATTGGGTTTAGATATACATACATATCGTATATGTAACTAGATATATTTGTACATATGTATAAGTATATAGAAATGCTCCACATACGATCGCATATCAAAACAAAACTATTCCAACGAACTACTCGCATTATGCTCGGTTAAATATCGAAAAGTTTCAACCATAACCTACAAAAAGAAGCAACTTCGGCATTTTTTGGGAACAGTTAGAAGTGTCTTACAAAATTTCTGAAAATATATGAAATTTACGCTTATCTTTAATATCATTCTGAAATATTTAAAAAACAAAATTTTCTGAGGAAGCCCGCTCTTCTAACTCTAATAAAGAAATAGGTCATTCCGTAATCACTCTTGCCAACAAAAGCTATTTTGGAAAAAGACTTCTTTGGCTCCGTCGAATCATTGGGTCATATTTCGCCTCCACTCTGCCAAGACACACGAATTTTTTAGGAGTTTTTTATGGCGGAAATTTACTTGAAAGGATGAAGCCCAACCCAGCTGGGGGATAACTCAAGTCTTACACTCTTAGTTTTTCAGACTACAGAATTTTTTTATAGAAGCTATCGCAAAATTTGGACATGAGATGTTCAATGTTTCTCACCTAGTTCCAATAAAATACGAGTACAGTCGACTTTTTAGAAAACTCTTAGATTGCTGACTGGGTAGACCTAGCGTTGTGAGTATTTCGCTTCAACAGGTGTATATAGTTAGATAATCTGCAGGTTTGACGAGATTTAAAAATTCTAATAGTCTAAGCTAAAAACCCCAGCTGGATTTGAGTATATCTATGTATGTCTGTACATTAGGGTGTGCCTTTTTTTCTAATTTGTTATCCAAAGCAAAATTTTCATTAAAAAAGTTTGTCGGAATATGAAAAACAAATTCTACAAAAAATAAATATATATACATACTCACTGATTTCTATTAGCTCCAGAGCAACCGTCAAATTTCTTTTCCAATGGAGGGTCCCTCTTTGTAGATCAAAAAAAACTTGTTCTCCATACAAATAAGACGCACCCTATCAAACATAGAAATCAGTGTTTGGAATATTAAACTTGTTTTTTTGTAGTAAATTTTTGAATAAATGTAAATAGTTATGTATGTTTAAGATTAGACTGTTTCTGGAAAAAAAATTATTTCTTTCTTATTTGAAAATTTATTATGTATTAAGATCAGGCATGATAAAAATTAGAAATGCTTAGTCGAACTCCCCGACTGTTCTAGGTTGGGCACATTTTTTATGGATTTTGTACACATATGTATAAACGCATATTAACCCACAAATGTCCAACATTTGATTGACTACAGCGCACCACACCCTGTGTTTGGACACAATCTAATTTATTTAAATTGCAGCAACCACAAAGCTTTTAATAATTTTAAGTAAGTCATACAGTTTGGATCATAAAAATGGGTACACTATTAAAAATCTAAAATTTTTTGGATATCAGACACACTTGAATGGAGCGAGTGCAAAGTATAGCAGGACAAAATAAGCTGTCCCACCAGTGCTGAACTTTTTATTTTTATAAAATTCTTAATGACTAAGGCTATGTGCTCACTTTATCTAAAATATTTTGATTCGAAAGGGTACAGTTTTGTATTATTATTATTTTTTTTTTTTTGGTACAGTTGATCGTGATTCAGCAAAGCAACAACAAGTGCTTTAAGCTTTTGAGTTATTAACCAATGAAAACAGTAACAGCTGTTTTGCTCATAAATTCCTGTTTGGCGAAAGAGAGTGTTTTACGCAATTCTCTCTTTACTTACAGTTCTTGCACGTTACCTCGAAAATAAACTAACTAAATACCCTGTCCGCTACCGTAGGGATCGCAATTATGGCCGTTTACTCATCCCAATTTTAGTAGTAATTTTTCAAAAAAAAAAAAAATATTTTTGAAAAAAACGTGTTCGAAGTAAACGAACTTTAAGACTAATTGGTAATTAAAAAAAAAAAATTTTGCCATACCTTGTATCTTGGTATGCACATAAATATTCGCGCCCATTCATTTATCACATTGCAAAAATTTACTTTCCCGTTTATTTGCAACAAAAAAAAACCGGTTGGTCCATACGCTAGCGATTTACCGGCTATTGTTGATGTAACAGTTTTTTGAGATGAAACCTACCCAAACACACAAACATACACACATACACCTAATTGTCGATTTGTTTGTCTACTTGACAACAAATTATGTAATTTAAAAACCCAGTCGGAAAATGTGTTGTGAGTTGAATTGATGCAAGGGAAGTTACTGCCAACGAGCTGCAGAGGATCATCTCAGCGAATATGCGAAGACTTCAATTGACGCAAGGTCATGCATTCATTAGGGAGAACTCTTTTACTAACAATTGAATATATCGATATTAAACGAAAGAACGAGATTTCAATTTAAAATCTTTAATTAAGTTTAGAGCTAAACTCAGCTTAACTTGGCCCCAATGACCATTTACTTAGGCCTGCTAAAAGTTTTCTCATTCCATCGTAAACGTTGCTGAAGTTTTGCTCCGTCGAAGCCTTCGTAAGTATTCGTCACTCAAGTCTCGATTTTCATAACTTTCCAGCTGGGTTTAGTCCATGTTTACATGCATACACATCCTACTGGTATATCTTCTTGTGAACAAGCAAATCTAGACGTGTCTACCGCCGTTGTTGTTTTACCATTTTTTTTTTATGGATTTTAAAGCTTTGCGAGTATTTCATTTGTGTGCTAATGCAAAATTTTAAAAGGGAAGAGACATTTCCGAATTTCCCGGATGTAGGAAAAAGATTCAATAATGTAGATTTTAATGAGATTTTACAGTTTCCTTATGTTGAGTTGAGTCGTGTTGCATCTTAAGTGGTTGTGTAAGCTTTAACCAAAAAAGCAGATGTGTTAGCTTTTGAATCTGTGCGATGTAGCAATTATTGGAAAGAAAAAGGAAACTTCGAGCTTGAGCAACGCGTACTAGTGGATCAGTTGGAAAGAAGAAGACACTGGGAAAGTGCAAACAGAATTTCTTTGTTGACTACGCTATGTTGTGGGAATGAATGCAGATGATGCTCTGGCCCAGAAGCTATTCTTATCTTCACATGCCGTTAGTAGTAGAGGAACAGGAAAACCACCACTCCGTTTGAAAGTACGAAGTGGAGACCGATTTGCGATCTTGTGGTGTTTCCCTCAGATGTCAGTCGGCAGAAAGAAAAGCGATCGTCCTAAAAACAGTGTGTTCGAAGTTCGGTCTCTTTTTCGACTTAAGTCTTTGGCCTCTCCTCCAATCACACTTTTTTTCATAGTCAAATGGGATGGGGATGGGACTACGTATATAACTTAACCGATTAGTCGGTGCTCTAAAGCTCACCTGCTCACTCAAAATGTATTATTTAAATCAATTATTTATTTGCATCTACTTACAGGCAGCTGTGGTCCTGTTCAATCCGCTGAATGTCCGGAAAAGTACGGCGAACAAGCATACGCTCACACTGAACACTGCGATCAATTTTTCTTATGCACAAATGGTACTCTAACTTTGGAAACATGTGAAAATGGGCTTTTGTTCGATGGCAAGGGCGCTGCGCACAATCATTGCAATTATAATTGGGCCGTCGATTGTAAGGGACGTCAATTTGATCGTAAGTCTAGGCAGTTTTAAATATGAGCTCAGGCACTCAATGAGATCTAAAACTATTTTTTAGCAACACCAATTTCATCACCCGGTTGTGAATATCAATTTGGTATCTATCCAGTGGCAAAGGAATGTTCCACAACCTACATAAAATGTGCATATGGCGAACCGATCGAGCAAGAGTGTGACGCTGGCTTAGCATACGATGAACGTACACACGGTTGCAACTGGCCCGATCAACTTTTACACATTTGCAATCCAGAAGGTGAGTTGTTGTGGCGTTCTCCAATGTTCTATGAATAATTTTGACTCTCGCTTGTTTTTTTTTTTTTTGTTGCAGCTGTCGTTGGTTTTAAGTGTCCGACCAAAGTGGATTCGAGCTCTGCAGCTGCACGTTTTTGGCCATTCCCACGTTTTCCGGTGCCAGGTGACTGCCATCGTTTGATCACTTGTGTAGAGGGTTACCCACGCTTGATAACTTGTGGCGAGGGTAAAGTTTTTGATGAACATACACTAACTTGTGAGGATCCAGAGTATGCTTCGTCGAATTGTGGCGGATATGGCAAATAAACTATGAACATGCTTCGAAATAATTCTCAACGAACTAACTGTTTAAACTTTGTAAATATGTATAATGCATTTTTAACTTTTGTCCACGTGTTCAATTAGTTTCCCACTTTTGTATTTTTCCAAATTTCCAATTTCACTTAAAATCTGCATTTTTCCCAAATCTAGAAAATATTCTGATAGTAAAATCTTGTGAAATCAATTATAAATGGGTAATGTGCAAATAATTCATTCAGAAATAAAATAGAGAAAATCAACAAAGGATTGTGTTCGTCAGTTTTAAGCTAGAGGACGTTTAGAGACAACTAAAATCTGCTACATTACCTAGACTGCCTGGTCCACGTACCGGAATGTCTCGAGTCTCCCTGACATAGAGCTGTTATTTCATTATAATCCTGCTTAATTGCGGAGCTTCGGGTGGTTATTATTAAGCAGGACGAAGTTCTGTTATTTGATTGAGTGTTTTGCAGTTACGACACCAACACGGTAAATTGCTAAACGATACATTTTCATTCAAAAATTAAAAATATACAATTTCGGAATATTTTTATCATTACTATTATTCTAATTTTTTTATTAATTTTAATGGCATACAATTAATGTGGCCCTACAACTATTTTACAATTTTTTTTTATTCAACCAGATAGCACATACATTGGTATTTGTCTCTATAAAATATATCATTCTATTAATTACAATAATTTTTATTCTAATGCTTAATTTCAATAATTTTTCTTGCTCAATTATATTAAAAATCATTTGATCCATCTGTTAAATTTTTTTTATTACGAAAGAAATTTGTGTAGCCTAATTAGAAAAAAGACTAAAGGTAACCCCTGCGGGTAGGGCTTTAGAATATGCCCGCGGTAGGCATACCGGCCGTAAGAGGCGACTAATATGCACAAAGGTAATGATGTGTAACTCGATGGTTGATCTACGTACATGATGCCTCTCACCTCTCATTACCCATCTCTCTTTCCTTTCGGAAGGAGGGATGACATGACCTAGAAGGTTACACTGGTAATAACAAATCGCTACCACGACAGTCGGGCAGTACCGCAAGGGAGTATCGGAGCGTACCAGACTCATATCCAGCCAAGGACTGTTAACTCGACAACACTCCGCAAAACCTTCGGCGAGTGATTTTGTTGCTAAAACAACAACAACAACAACTAAAGGTATGTCTATAACTAGCTCCTTTAATTAGAATCATAAAATATTTTCGTTTTTGTCTTATACATTTAGAGGCTACATAGTAATTAGAAACTTGCAAGTGATTTTTTTTAACAACATTGCATTGGAATGAAGAGCATTGAATGTGGAAAAAAAGTTCAGAAGGAGTAACATATGTACGCACTACGGCGCATTATTAGATGGTCAATCCTAAACGGTATGGTATGGAAAATATTGACGCACTTCTAGGCGCATTACGCAGCAACATATTCACCGCTGTACAGACATTTTTCTACGCAATATTTTTACCTCATTTTATTTTATACAACTATTACGCTTAAATTGAAATATCCCAATTTCAGTGTACCAACTAGCTATCACCAATCCTTTACAAATGTACAACCAAGTCGTCCGTGTTCTGCATGCATCATAAGATATAAATAAAGGCAATTATTTTTCTCAATTTTTAATTGAAAATATTTGTGCCAATTTAATGGCGTGATTTTTTAAATATTCATAACCAAATCGACTGGCTATTTTAAGGGATTCTGCTTTATTTATAGTGGCTGTTGATACTGTTTCATTGGTATTACCATCAATTGTCGCAGTAGTAGTCGACATCTTCGTCGTCGTCGCAGTAGTGCCACTTATAGCGGCAGCAGTTTTGGGAAACATATTGCGTAAAACATAATTAAATCCTGTGGCTGCTTTATTGCAATTTGATTTAAAGCGTTCAACGCCAAGAGCGCGTATGGCTCGCGAAAATCCAAATACTTGGGAACTGATGTACGCTCGTCGCACCGCTAATGTGCGTCCATCATTTTGTTCGCTGTACTCAACAATTTCGTCAACTTTCTGCAAAAGGGGAAGAATGATATGAACTATAGTCACAAACGTTTAACTCGTAAGTGAGATGTATGTAAGTCTAATATAGGATTTGCATTCGATTAACCCAGCTGAGTTTTCAAAGGACCTCGCTGCCTGACTGACAGCCTTCTAATATTTCGATGGGATTTATGAAGAGTTCTGTCATGGCGTGGGTGGAAGAGATGAGAATAATTGAGCCGATTATGTCCAAGTCAGCGATAACGGACGAGACACAAGTGAACACAACTATAATAGGATGTGATTCCGTAACTTTAGGTAAAAAAGACATTTCATTGCAGTATTTTTTTTTTTTTTTATGAAATCCCTTGCGGTTTCAACAACGTTTTTTATTCAGTGCATTGAATCGGCTTCTAGCCAAAAATTAGTTAATCAATGCAAATCTATTTAGTTATTTCTTACTATTGCCTAAGGTCATTAAACAAAGGTATACATTCAACAGCAAAAAACAATAAATAACAAAGAAATTTGCAAACAAAACAACGAAGTGAAAATAAAAATAAACAGAATTGTATTGGGCGACTAACAATAGTTAAACAGAAAAAAATACAATGTCGTCATCAACAACCGGTTCTTATGTAAAAGGGCAAAAAAGAATAAATAAATTACACATAACCTGCAAAACAACTAACAGGTGCTAAACATGAACGATAACAAAAATGAATTGCTAATTATCCCCATGTCCCCATCTAGCACTTACCATAATTTTCTTAAATCCTATATTGCGGGTATATGTAACAAGTGTCTTCTTTTTTGGATCTAATATGGAATCTTCAATAATCTTTACAGGTGCATTATTATAAAAGCGTTTACCCCATTTCGGGACTGGATTTGTTTTGGAAAGTAGACGACGTGAATATAATTTGCCATCCCGCACTTCGCGCTTGATTGTATCTTCAGTTAATACGTGTGTGCTGTAAAGGGAAAATAAAAATATATGTATGTGTATGCATTGAAATATATAAGCTAAATCTAACTAAATTACCTTGAGGGATTAGGATAGCGATTCCAGTATGCTTGTGCCACCTGTTTCCAACTATAATCGAAAACTGTTTCTGTTATACATTGTGAAGTGGCGGCCATTTTAACAATTTCTACTTTAACTCTTTTCTAATCTTTATTTATAAGATGGTTGTAAATGGCAGCGATGAGTGTTAATGTTATCACAAATTCTGTATTAATGTTTTAAACGTAAATTATTGATCAAGTTGGTCGCGATTATTTGGAACTACCAATGGACGCTTTTATATGTAGCTCTTCAATGAATATGTATGCTCATGTTAATGGTCTTTTGTCAATTAAATGCACGGGAAGGATGTAGCAGGATTCTCTTCTCAAAATACAATTGAAAGTAAAAGCTTTGTAGTTTTTTAAAACAGACCTCAGCCGGCAAATAAGGAGGGCGTGTTTAACGCACGTTCTTTTTGTCAATGATTTTGCAACGTCCAACCCTGAGCTATAAAACTATTTTTTTTTTTATTTTCTTCTTTTTGCTTCTATCTTGTGTAGCTAAATATAGATGCCGCACTGCAGATATGAGTGTAAAGTAGAGAATATAAAATCAATTAAGTATGTAACTAATAGCAGAATATACGTTTTGTAACTTACCATGTGCATCGTTCTTTATGCTCCAAAATAGATCACACGTTGTTTTTTTAATGCGAAGCCTATATGGAACGACTTTACTGGATGTAGTTACACAATTTCACTCTGCAAACAAATTTTGGTTCGATTTCTTTCTAAATTATACAGCTGCTAACACCGCCTGCAAGTTATTTTTTTGTATTGCTGTGAGGATTTTTACTGATAATTATCAACACAAAACCAGCGACTTTTTATTTTTCGATGCTGCCTCATTCCATTGTCCTTTGTTTGATAATTTTCCATTTACTTTCAATGCCTTTATTTTTCGAACGTTTCTTCGCACTGCGTCAATTGTGTTAGTAGATCCAGCTGTTTCCAATTAGAATAAGACGTGCGGAACTTCACGTTTGCACGCAATATAAAAATATCAACAAAGGAATGAAAGTGATTTCGCATGCAAAAACTCTTTCTATCTCGTTCTGTCAACTGTTGTGAAGGAGTCGGTGTAAATGCGACAACTAATGTCTGATTATTTGACAGTTGCTGATGAACAACGCTGCCACTTGAAATTTTTTTGTGCCCGCAATTAGCGTGTTTTAGTTTTTTAATTGAAAATCCAACCCGAATAACATGATAGCAATTTTCAATGAAAATTTTTGTGGAGATTTATTTTATTGCCTGACATCGCATGATAAAAAATATCTCCAAAAAGTGCATAATATTATTTTCTTAAAGAGTACAACATTCAAAACCGACTGCGCTATAGTGAGTTTTGTAAAAATATAGTTAGTTTTGTGGTACACAAAAGTTGAAAAGATCAAGTTGCACTAAATTTGAGTTCTGACGAAGGCTCATTTGTTAGCACTTAAACATCACCATGGGCGTGCGATTAGTTTAATCAAATGTTACTCATACGCCATGGCAAAAGTTTTCACGCTTTGTTTGACACCTGCGGGTTAGGTTCCTTCAATCTATCAGACACGCGTTGCTAATCGTTGACATGGAGAAACCAACAGATGTTTTTTCCTCTTGTATGAAAAAAAAACTCTTATTCTTTGAAAAGAGAAAATATCTATAGTAAAAATTAGCTCAAAAAATTACTCTTAAAAATCAAAGAAAATTTTCTACTAAATAGAGAAAATGTGTGTGTAGTGGATAGGTGAGCACAGCCGTGTGCCGCTGATAATCAACCGGTAAACATGAATGGCATGCAAGAACTGACCATAAGCAAATGTGCCGCTATTTACTTTGTTTGCCTATGTTCAACAGAATTAATTTTATTTACATTTGAATATTTTTATGCTCTTTGTTTTTGATTCTGTCGTAGGGGGTAGGTTCGTTCTTTCATGGCAGACGACCTAATTGAAAATTAGCATTTTTCATTGCATTCAGTCGGTGAGTAGCTTCGTTCACGTTTTATTTACAATATTTAGAGGTTGGGCCCCTGACAGTGCGTACGTTTGCGGCAAACGGGACATCATAACGTTTATTTTTAATTTCGCACTAAAGAGCAGTGCTGTGCGGACCAAAGTGTTTGTTTTAAATTAGTATATAAGCTATAGCTGTATATTAAAAATTATTATAAACATATTTGTGAAATGAATAATATGTGCGTATGAAAAAAGTGGATTTAGGAAAAAAGGTTGTGAGACGAATAAACTACTACTATAAACTATTAAGTATTTTTTGACAAAAATCATATTCTATACTATTCACTATTCGTTCTAGTTAGTTTAAATAGTTATTTAATCATTTAAAAATATGATATGTACATACATATATCCGAGTTCAAGCATGCCCCATAGGCTAATCGCTTTTGTCGCAACCCTAGGTTGAAGTCCGTTAAAAAATATAAAAAAAAAATATTGCGCCAGCATCACACCACATTGGAGTAATATTACGCTACTTGATTATTATTTTTATCATTGTGTTTATATCAAAGAGTTTATATATAATAATCATTATAATATGTATACACAAAAAAATTCAATATCTTGTGCACGAAGACTTTAAAGTGCAGTTTTGGCTTTACACATTCAAGGTGGCTCACAATACGAGCTTAAGTATATGGTCATTATGTACATGTACTACATATGCCTATCTAAATATTTATGACCATTACACTTAAATATTTCCCAAGGTCAAAGCATTGCTGTGATTTTTTAAGCCACATTCTTTGCTTGTGGCGCCGGAATGCCTCGAATTTATATCGACTGTGGAGGATAGCTCTCCCTCTGTGTTACGTGATATGGCGGCGGCAGCCAACTGCAATTGGTGCTAATTTTAATCAGCTTATCAACAAAAAAGAGAGCACTTCCAACTAAAAGAAAGCCTAAAATACTTATTAAGATAAAAAGTTCAGCCGTCTTTTTTAACAAATAGCTGCAAAATTACCTGATTTGTTCAACCTAAACACAAGAGATCTCTTTCTTTTTCCAACTATGTATGTATATTTAACTAGAGGTCTAGCGGTCGTAAAAATTTAATTACAAAAATTGTTGTTTTATTTTATTGTATTGTTTTTTCACTTTCCATCTATTAAATTTGTGGACTTTCCTTTCTTTTACTTTCCTTTTCACTTATTTCATTTCTGCAACTTTCATATAATTAGTTTTAATAATATTAATAAAAAACTTTTATTTGTAAGGTTTTTCCACATTTGATTTTATTTTATTTCACACAAATCCACCACAAAAAATAAATTTAATTCCTGGTTTTAGTACTCTCAGCTCCCCTTGATTTAACTTATCTCTTATTTTGCCTTTTTTATGAAAATAAGGCAGTTAATGCTTAGTTGGGATTCGGACTAGTTGCGAAAATAGTTTACAAGTAATTTGTTGGTGAATATGTGAAAAGTGCTCAGTGGTAGACAAATTGATATCCACTCAGCGACATTGGCCATGAAATTGCAAGCCAACGTGCGCCTTCACACAAAATTAGTAAGAATTGAAAAGAGAATAATAAAATATAACAACGTGCAGTTGGTTGCATCCTACAGGAAGACGAGTAAATATGTGACATGTTCGCAACTTAAGTACTGTTAATTCAATGCCACCATATTTCTAACTTGACCAAAGTTGCACGAAATTACGCAAAAACACAGTTGTTGTGTTCTCTTCCCTACAAAATCAGTATCTTTCGCAACTTCCGGCTGACAAAAGAACAATCTAATACAAGTTAATCTTTTGAGTACACAACAAAGGAGCCGTGTTGACAGGATACTAAAAGCAGACAAACGTGTTGTTAGTCTGCGGGTCAGTTATTCATTGAAACGGCAGTGATAGGCAAGAAGTCATTATTCTCAGTCAAATCGGAAATCTTTGATGGCGAAGTAACTGGAAAGATATCCACCCCAATACATTCAGCGGGTTGAAATTGTTTTAGCATACTTCTAGGCTGTTTAATTGAAATTAAATTTGTGCTTATTCCTTATGCTTTCTAAGCACGATGTAAAGTGCACGCCATTAAAAAAAAAATAACGAATAAGAAAATCAAATATCGATTATACACAAAAGCATGGCTTGTGTGCAACGATTTGTGTTCTTAAGTAATAGCCGGTAACAACAATAAAAGCAACAGCAATAAAAAGAGCAATTGGGAAAAATCGAAATTGTTACACGCGGTCTCACGTACACAAGGGTAACTAAGGCGTTAAGCTCTTAATGTGATGATTATTAAAATAAAGCATACTTTTAGTAAGAATTGCCAACTAGACTAAACAAATATAAAATTATGTTAACTGAATAGTTAAAAAATTTATTAAAAAAAAAAACAAGGCAGGAAATATTTTATATCTCAAGAAACATGTCTACCGCTAAAAGAACTAACGGCGCCGCCACGCAAGAAAGCATACATATAGAAATGTTTGAGGACTGTTAATACGAGTATACATATGTACATTCAGCACACAGTCTAAATAACATTTTTCGGTTTTTTTAGTGAATTACTGCATGTGTGACTTTAGTTTGAATTTGTTGTGGGGATTCGCTACCGATTTACATCGGATGTATAATCAAAACCACCTTCTTTTATTCAAAAATACATTTTTGTTTATTTCAAAGATGAAAGGAGGTATTTGTTTTTATTTACAAAAAACTTCATCGCTCCAAATATGTAGTTCAAATATACATATTTGCATATTTTCAGCAAACAGTTAACTAAAACTAGAAGTCAACAGCTAAGAACAAAAACCATAAGAAATAATACGTTTTCCCACATTAATCTGAGCATTACGCTGGAAAAATCGTTTGCAATTAGTTAACATGGATTGGAGTTGGGCCATTGCTGGTGTCCACGATGGACTGCCACGTACAACGGGTCCCGACTGTGTTAATTATATGACAAATCGTCGACGTTGGATAGAATCTACATTATTTAGCTTAACATTCATCTATTTAATATACTGGGCAGCAAAACGTATGGAACCAATCACAATACCATCAACCAGAGACATCAACAAGCCACATTCTGCAGTAAGACTTATGCTAATGTTATTGATGACATTTATATTCGGTGTCGAAATGGGCTTTAAATTTGCCAATCAAAATATGATATACGTCCTAAATCCATGTCATATTCAAACTTTAGTGCAGGTATGTAGTATATGTATTTATTGTGATTTTATAAAGCTTATTGTGCATTTTTTGACTATATTTACAGATATATCTTTTAGCTGCAAAGCCTAGTAAATTTACTATAGCATTGTTTAGAATACAAATGAATAATTTAAATGGACCCTTTTTGGCATTTCTCTTTCCGGAAGTTGAATGCCGTACACTTCATTTTGAACAAGCAACTTATTGGATTCAACATGCTCTATTATATATAATTCCTGTGTATCTGTTAAAGAGTGGTGAGTATAATGGATCAGTTATTTAACCTATGGTGATTCCGTTTCGAGGCAATACCGTTCCTTACATACTTTTTCAGGGGCGGAAAGTGGGCCTTTTTCTATATTTTACAATTACCATATTATGTACTAGACGGCTGTTTTTTGGATCCCAATAAATACCTTAGTAATTTTACTTATTTTATGCTTGAATTCATTTCAGGCTCCTATCAAATAGAGGATATAAACGATTTTAATTGGGTTATAATCGGTGTAGCAATAATGTTATTGTATCATTTCGCCTTTTTGAGTACTTTGTCTATGGTGAGTATAGCCAAAACATCATCCCATACACATTTCATGTTTCAACTTTAAAACTGATTCTTTTAACTCTACTCTTTTCCAGTATACTGGCATTAATCTTAGTCATATGCTATGTGCCGCCGTTTCCGATCCATTTCAAGGACAAAATTATCGAATCGCAGCTACGATACACGAAACATTTTTATGTCCAATACTAAATAAAGCAACTGTTTACTTATTTACTCAACCAACAGCTACTATGAAAAAATCAAAATCAAACTTACAATTACAAATCAACTGTAGCGGTAGACGTAGCTCTGTAAACGATAATTTATTATCTGCTCAACTTAAATCTGCACGCGAAAACTTATCTAAATCAGTTCCGACGACACCCTCATCCGTATCAACAACTAAAAACTCACCGATAAGTGAAATTTCATCGGTTGCTGAAATTGCTGCTGCTGTGGCGGCTGGCACTGGTCCAGTAACAGTTATGAGACAATTAAAACGCAATTCCATTAGTATAGTAACTTCCGATAATATTAAAAATGAAATAATCGATAGTTCAACTACTACAAACAATGAATACACAATACCAGACAAAAAAATTGACTAGTATACGACAAAAGTGTGTGTAAACAATTATTATTGTTGTATTTATCTATTGATTTCCATTTCGATTCCGTCGTTGTGAGAATATATGTATAAATATTTATTATGTATGTAGGTATATAGACGGCTGAGTGGAAGACTCGGTTGGCGATTCGAAAATATCCTACATCAGAAATGGGATCTTGCGATCTTGCACTCAGTCATCGATATGTAGTAATATTGGAGAAGCAATAAAAGAGTGTCATAACTTTGGTTAATCAATTCTGCTGGAGTCTAAATAAACATCAAGCTTTATTGTACCTGAGTATTACGCTGGTTTGAAAAAGATTGCAAAATTTTAATTACTGGACTACTACTGGAAGTAAAGCGGGGCCGAATTTTCTTGTAAATTTATAAAAACCAATATGCAGAAGAATTCAATACAGAATTTTATTGATATATGTAGATATCAATTACACTTTTTTTGAGTTTAAGCAGAGCATGGTCCAATTATCCATATAATTACGCCATGGATCTAACCATGATCCACCTATAACAGGTCGTAGCAGCTCGATAAACATACAGACACACAACAATTTTATATGCATTTTGTTTTTGTAACTTGTGAGTTTATATTCAAAATCGCACTGAAAAATGTGTGGATTGTCAAAATTCCAGACAAAAAATTTAAATCAGCTGGCCTATTAACAAGATCTGTTTTATTGGATCATGGATCTGACAAACCAATCATTATCAAAATTCAAATAACTATCGATTGCATAAATTAATCTATGCAATTTTTTTTGAAAAGTGAAATCTCCAATTCATTGAAGTAATATTTCAGGTCTTCAATTATGCAAAAAAAAAAAAAAACAAAAATTAATATGATATTGTTGGCTTCGTTATGGCAATATTTTGAATTATATTTATATATTTCTGTATACCAATATTCCTATGTCACTAGTTAATAAGCATACATTTACATTAGGATATATTTATACTCGTAGTCGAAACGTGGTACTAAAGGTTAGTTTGCAGCTTATTTGACAGATAGAACACTGAAAATTATATCGAAAAGCTAGAACTTTAAGCATATACTACATTTTGATTATAAATACACTTCATTACTTCTAAAATAAAATTTCTTAGTCAATTCGAATTAGATAAATAGATAATACAAGTGATCAAAAATAATAACAGAGTGATTAGCGTCTAACCTGTGGGTATTTTTACAGTTGTTTAAGTCGCTACCGTGGATATTTTAAGAACCGAATATTTGGTCGGATACTATTTGTATAGACTACCTACATACAGTGGCCGACAAAACTATGCATACCCCCTTTTTTGTATGTTTTCACCAACTTCGGATTTAGAAAATTCATTTTAACTATTTTAATGTAAGAGAACTTATCAAGATCTAATACAAAAACTATAAATTATATTTTAAATATGTATGGGAAATTCGCAAAAACTAGACAAATTTTCATCAAAATTTTCAACTTTTTTCTCAGAATTTTTAAATTTTTTTTGAAAATGCAGATTTGTAGCGCATTCAATTTTAGTCTGATAAAGTGTTGGTCTCAAGTCTGTAAGAAATTTTCCTGATTTTTGGCGATTTTTTTTCTGAAGAGCTTTTATGTTTTCTTCCATACAAAAAATACTATGTTCATAAATTTGTATGAAAGAAAACACGAAAGCTCTTCAGAAAAAAAATCAGGAAAATTTCTTACAGACTTGAGACCAACACTTTATCAGACTAAAATTGAATGCGCTACAAAAAAATTCTAAAAATTCTGAGAAAAAAGTTGAAAATTTTGATGAAAATTTGTCTAATTTTTGCGAATTTCCCATACATATTTAAAATATAATTTATAGTTTTTGTATTAGATCTTGATAAGTTCAGGAAAATAGTTAAAATGAATTTTCTAAAGCCGAAGTTGGTGAAAACATACAAAAAAAGGGGGTATGCATAGTTTGCTCGGCCACTGTATATTGCTTAATGCATTAGACATAAGAACTTAAAAATTGTAAATTCATCAGTGATAATTACAATTTTAGAATGAAACCAACATGTTTAGTTATACAATTCCTAATGAGTTATCTGTCAAAAAAGCTAAAGCTCAATATTTTAAAAGTATTCGATTTCTAAAGATACATATGTACATAATGTTAATTGCTTAAATTCGTATAAATAAAATTGTAAAATCTATTTTAAAGAATTATTACATTACGAAGTTTTTTATGCTCCAAGGAAATGAAAAATATATGTATAAAAGTTCTAAAGCGTCTTGGCATGACCTATTTTGAGTTTCTTCAAAAAACGGGGAAAAAGGAACAACAGTGATTTATACCAAAACTACATGTTTTATTGCCCAACACTTAATTTCATCAGCTCTACTAAGGCCAACCGTTTCTTCTTCATTATCATCTACATATGTACACGAAATTCCTGTGCTCCACAACTATCCTCACTAAATTAACTTGGACATGTCTTGACTTCTTCTAAGATATTCCCCTCCTATTCCATATTACAAAAACCTGCATTTAAAACATCACTTTCCTGAACAACTTCCATTTCCTTTGCAAACAAACTACCACTTGTTTTATGGGAAGTCGAACGTTCCCCAGCATTTGCCACACACTCTTCTGCATGAGAAGTTTCCTAAAGTGCTTTGAATCTTTTCGAATCAGATTGAAAGACCTTTTTTTCTTACTCATACAGTTTTGGAAGTACCGCTTATCCATATTACATATTTATCTATATATATTATTAAATACTCACAAATATACACGTTTTTATGAAATTTTGCACACGGTTTTTGTGGGAATCGATTTAAAAACTGCCAAAAATACGTTGAAATTAAGCTTTTACACAATTGAAAATATTCGCTCGAAAATGGCGCGTCGTTATGTCATGTGCAATTGTCAACGATGGTAAAATTTGGCACTGCAAAATAATCGATTTTTTTGCATATGGGCTAGTGTGCAGCAGGATATCCGGTAGGGATGATAATATTCAGGGTCAGAGGAATCCAACAATAAGCGTGTTCCAGTTTGCTGACCTGGGTCGGATAACGGTCATAATTTAACAGGAACGATGCGGGTCAGCTGCATGAGAGTTGTTTGTGTAAATAAGTGTGTATACATATGCATGTTTGTGCTACTAAGCAAATAAGGGTTGGCTGTCAAAAAATCTACTACTACGGATCAGAAATTGACCTAGAAAAATATCAAGATCACAACGTTACTGTTCCATTTACATGCAAAATTTTATACAGGTCTGGGTTTGTGTTTAACTGGAACACGCCAAATATCTGGAAGACCCTCATAAAAGTCTCAAAAAGTAAAAAGGAACATACAAATTCTTAACAAACTGGCAACGTCAAAATATATTTGACATTTGCCGAACGTACACAGCTGATTTCTTCGAACCTAATTAAAATTGTGCTGCCACACTGACAGACTGAGGTGAAGTATAAATTTAATAATTACCTTTATGCAAATTTTGATTGATTCCCATTAGCTTAAAAAAAATGAGTGTGAAATAATACAAAGATCGTATCTATTTATTCCGTTATAAACTTGAGCGATATAAATTAATTGTTTTGCCATTTATATCTTACAATCTGGCAGCGCAAAAAATTAGGTTCTTTCCTATTTGGTGCTGCCGATTTTCTTTGCGAACACTTATTTTTGCTAGCACACATGGGTAATTGTGTTTTTCTCGTAATTAAAACGATTTGAGTGCAATTTTTTAATGGTGAATTTTATAAATAACTTGTACAATAATACTACTAGTGTAATATATAACTAAAAACACTTTGAATGAAAGAAAGGCAGGTTGTCCTGAGTGTCGTCATTAGTTGTTTGAAAGTCATCAGTGTGAATCAATTTATAAAGGATCACCCAAAGTCGAGAAGGAAATATAAAACTTTGTAGTAAATGTGGATATAATTTATGAAGCTTGCAATTGCATGAACGAAAATAAAAAAGCAACGTCACAGTGCAAACGACAATTGATCAACCAACGAAGTTCTAAATCAAGTGTTTTCTTGAGGAAGCTGGTCCAACTAGCGCGCTAAATGCCTTATTGATGTAATAAACGAAGAAAACTGCAATTTACCAAGTAAATCTTCATTAAACACTACGTTCTTTTCGGCTTTGTTCGGATTTACATATATTATCGGTCTGTTGCGAATATTTTATTTTTTGTTTGTTTTTTGCACTCATATTTTTCCTTGAGCGCAACATACATACCTATTTCCACATTGCTCCCAACGCCCCAAGAAATTCCCTTTCTCCTCAACACAAAAGTGCAAATGAAAATTGGCATGTGCGCGTCGCCGGCGACATATGGGACAATTCACATAAACTAAACAAATTATGTGCGGGTGGTAATGGTAGGAGAAGGCAGAGAATGTAAAATCAGATACCAGAAATAAATAAACATTCATGCCGCATCAAAAGCTCCCACAATAACAACTGATTACAGTATATTTTTAACTTGCGCTGATTACGTCGAAGCCGGGTGTTGTTAATTTTAGAATACATTTTAACGCACAATGCTATTATTATTTACTGTCACAATACGTGGTCTTGATGGTGATAATTTGATAACAATACGCAAACCGTGAAAGTAAGAGATTTCAAATAAAATAATTATTGTTGGAATAAAAAAAATTTGTCTGATTGGCAGTTCGTGCCTATTCTAATTGGAAAACACAAGTGATATTCTAATGAAGTTATGGGATCCGCAGATACAGTACGTCACAAAAAAATACTGACAGCTACACTGCTACAGAATTAACTAACTTTAAACGTTGTGATTTATCGAGATTGTTAGCTAACGATTTTTCGGAAATTTGTTTACTTGATAAGACAACCGAATTAAATAAAATTTCGCTAGGGGTACACAAGAAAGCGCTGCGCTCCCAGGAATAAGAATCCGTAGTCGCAAAAATAATATTATTGGGCCGACTTTTTGAAGAATTATTTAAGAAAACTTATTAGTTGAGGGAAACTGTTTAGCAAAATTAATAATAAATATTACTATTTTTGGAAATTCAAATTTTTATTATTGGGACTCACACGCTATATTTGGTACCCCTATATAAGCTAATTTTTTAGCAGTTGTTTTCTAAGCGAAAACTTTACAAGTAGATTACAATTTGCTGTGTGACTACGACTAAAAAAATAAAACTTCATGCAAAAAGTCACAGTGTGCATATAAACAGATGAAATTTCCTTAAAATTCAACAAATAAATAAGTTAATAAGCCAAATTAAATAATCAAACTGTGAGCTGGCGCTTACAATGTGTATGCTCATAATGACGCATTGCCGGATATCAAGCAAAAAAGTAGAGAAATAAACAAAACGAATGAAAAGTCGAATATGCCAGCTGTTGGCTATTCCAAATTATTTGGCAATTCGAGCTCCTACGAGCAAGCGGCAATGACCTTGACATCAGGTGGTAGCGGTGTTTGTTTTGGCGGTAGTTCTACCCAAAAACGCTCTTCTACAACAAAGTCATCCGATCTTCCTGATGCCGTGTCACATTTCTACTATAAACATGGTCTCTTCCTATCCAGCTATCCAACATGTGCCACTAGCATTGCTATTATGGCAATATTGCTGTCATGGTGAGTAAATATACATGCATACATAAATCTGCATCTACATATGTACATACATACTACCTACGTCACTTTGTAAACAAATTAGTTTTCATCGTAATTTGAAGAGTCATTTGAGGTGCGTTTTGTTTAGTGTACATATGTATTAAAAGGTGTACAATGTAGACTTTACAAACTTTATGGGACAAAGTTCAAATATCTATTCTAAAATATGTAACCTTCAGATTATGTCAGTTGAGTGGCTAAATATTTCAGTTAACATTGATTTAAAAAAAATAAGAAAATATGTCTTACTTTTTATATGAGATCTTAAAAATTTGTGTAACCTTTTAATCCGGAATAAAAGCTTTTCTGCCCTATGAAATATAATTTAAAGGTGTACAGTCAAAGCCGACAATGTTTTTGCATATCAAGTGCTCACTTTCTACTGAGTAATTGTTTAAGTATGCATACCTAATTACGCTACACGTGCTTCAAACATTTCAATTAATTCCCCTTGTTGTTGTTGTTGTTTTAACAACAAAATCACTCCCCGAAGGTTTTGGGGAGTGTTGTCGAAATAACAGTCCTTGGCCGGATATGAATCCGGTACGCTCCGGTACTCCCTTGCGGTACTGCCCGACTGTCGTGGGAGCGATTTGGTATGACCAGTGCAACCTTCTAGGTCATGTCATCCCTCCTTCCGAAAGGAAAGAGAAGATGGGTAATGAGAGGTGGGAGGCATCATATCCGTAGATCAACCATCGAGTTGCACATCATTACCTTTGTGCATAATGGTCGCCTCTTACGACCGGTATGCCTACCGCGGGCATATTCTAGGCCCCAACCCGCAGGGGCCAATTCCCCTTGTTATACCCTTAAACTCGGCCCAAAGCTTGCTTTTAGTTATAGATCATGTAAATTCATACCCGATACATTAATTAATACGCTATCACTACATTCATTATTTTTTTTTATGCTACAAAATCTTGATTAATGATGTAATAATGACACGCCCACAGACGGAAATATATGAATATTATTGTGTTCTAAAGTATTATCTTTCAAGTACATACATATATACATCCAGCTTATATCCAGCATGTAATGTATTACTTCATAAAAATTTAGCAGACTAGCTGGTGGCAGTTTTTATATGAATATATGCCGCAGAGCTAATTATACTTAAATACATTATATACAGTTCTGCTCACGTTTAAAACAGTAGGCATAAACAATACTTTTTATGAAAATAAGTGTAGCAAATACTTAAAATATTTAAAAACACTTCTCATTTGACATTAAAAATTAACTGATAGTAGAATATATTTTAAAGTACACAATAAAAATTACTTAGTTTAACATTCAATTTAAAATTAAAAAGTGCTTATAAGTAAATAAGGTATAAGGTAACTGAAGTTGAGATGGAAATATACTGCTTTTACGGTTAATTCAGAAGTGGAATATATTATTTTAATAGTGAATGTATGTTTCGTAAACGCAATGCTGGAGAAGATAATTGAAGTAGCAGAGAAAAGCTGCACTTGTACAATCTATGTATTAAAAGAATCGACCTAAAATATTTGGATAAAGATTCAAAGTAAGTGGATCTTGTATCAAACAAGTATTTATTTATTTGCTGGATTCAAAAATGAATAGGCGCAAGAGAAAAGTTCTCAGGTTATTCATGACCCTTATTATTTCCAAATGAAGTTGCGGCAACAAGCGGCAATTCCAATTCGTTGTACATATGTACATACATATTATAAAAAGATTAATTTAGAAGAGTTCAGAAGTGGAATATTGAACATAATTTTATTTACTTAAGTAAATTAAGCCATTTATAATTATAATTGTAGATTTAAACTTTGTTCTAAGCTTAAACAACTTAGATGGCATACATATCTAAGATTTTATTTCATGCATATTTTGAATAATTGTGGATGTACATATGTTCGTAAAAGTAGTAATCGCGCAAAGATGAAATGCGTCATTGCCTTAATCGCAACCAATAAATTTTTCTATTGGCTTTGCAGCCATAAAAGCATAAAAAACCAAAAGGCAGTGATTTAATATTTACTTATACTGCAGCTTTATTTTCGCTGATAACAATTTAAGGGGCATGTTTTTCATCAATTATGCAATTGAATACGGAACTACTTTCATTAGAAGAGTCTAGCAAAAATAAATTAACAATCTAATTTTTATCCTGAACTTACTGAGCTTAGAGGCCATAAATAAATACTAACAAGCAAATTAAAAAGCATCGCCGACATAATTCAATTTATATCACTACATAAATGTAAATATGTGAAAACCTATACGTATGTATTTGTAGAATTTTTTGCACGCCGTATTTAATGTCAAAAGTTTGTTGGAATCAGTTTCAGGTTACGCTCAGAATTGACGCATTCGTCTTTCTTGTGAGGTATTGCATATATTATTCCCACGGACCCAAAATTTATTTTGCCCAATATTTTTACTTTTCAATCACTCTTATCGCTAAAGTTTGTCATTTTATGCAGTAGTTTAAACTTAAAGTAGCTCTGTTGTGGTTATTGCTGGCTATTAAATCCCTTTTATAGGCAGATATCGCTAATGTGCTTTGATATGCAATTGCCTAGGAGGTCCAGACTTCTGTTTGTTCGTCTCCTTGTCCAGTCTTAATAAGGGCGACGACACCATAAGCCCGATAATAATAATATCGGACCTATAAAGCGCCTTGTCCAAAAACTCTTATCATTCAGGAAGTTCAGTGTGCTAACGATATAGTTTTTAAAGTCCTGGTCGATAGGGGACCTACCAGGTCTGAAGCCACCATAGTACGGTCCGATCAGCTTCAGTAAACCTTATGTATGGATTTTCGCTTACTCTTTGCCCGTATTCGGGGGTGCGTATTCCACTGTTACCGATTGAGGTATCGGATTAATCATATTTACGTCTTAGTTAGTATTTTCGTAGGTTAACTCCAAAAGTACATATATTATACTTATCTAAACCTATATGCTTGATTTCCAGAGAACATCCAAATCTTTTACCATTTAATTTTTTTATATTTCGCAGCTATCCTCTCATCAATGTACCGCTACCCGGTACTATACCCACCAAAATTATGGTCCCATTCGATGGACGATATTCACTATTCTCTGAATCCCAACAAAATATCTCAATGGTTAAAAATTTCTTTAGTCCTCCAACGAGCAACAATTTTAGTTACGATCCACCATTTCCATGGGCAAAAAGTTCGCCTACATTTTATGTACAACAAATAATGTTACGCACTGGCGTGTTACCATGGACTGAAGACTTGCAACTAATGGATGCCTTTCGTGCGCCACTCTACGAAGTCTTTAAGCTATTGGAAATTGTGCGAAATCACGAAAGTCCAGAAAGGTAAGTGAATAGAAATAATTCAAATTGGAATTCGAGTACATATGTACCTTAGTATCAAGATTAACCAAAATTCCACTCTCTGTTGTACAGTCTTCTTCTCTTGATAAATAACTGTAAATAACTGACATTTTGTTTTAAAATTTAAGCAAACGTACATTGGATCATTCGTGTTGGCATGTGGATAATGTTAAACGAAAACGCGATGAAAAAGTATTATTTCCCGAATACAATTGCTTGGTATTATCGCCGGCTAATTTGTGGTCACAAGATATGCTAAATTTTACCAAAGATTCTAGTTTATTAAGCACCATCTTTCAATATCATGTAAGTATAAATTTAAACTAAAATAATTTTGAAAGTTAAACCTTAAATTGGCGCTTTTTTAAATTGTTTTACGTAAGCTTGGAAGCTTAAAAGCCGCAAAGGGTAATGAAGAGCAACTTGACTCACTTTTCATTACCAATCTTATTCTTCCTTAATAACTCTAAAAAATTTTGACCGAATAGGTCATGTTTCCATTCCTTCCTAGTAGCGATTTTCACTCAATTTCAAACTTATACTGTATGGAAAATAAGAAGTACGAATATTAATCTCTTTCTTAATTTTGCAGAACATCCAAAAAACCAAAGTATCCATAGCCGAAATGTTGTTTGGCGTACCAATGCACGATACTGGCTTCAAGCGCTATCCACTGCGTTCACGTTCACGCATCATACAATATGCCATCACACTGATACTCCAACATAACGATCAGGAATATTTAAGTACACTTAAGCATAAGCTACATCAATATTATACACCATTGGTATTGAAGCAGACAACGAATGCCGAGCTGCCCTCCATGCAAACTTCCCCAACCGAGCAAATGCATCAAAATAATGATGAAAAATCGGCGATTACTTACATTTTCTATCCGGATGAATTTAAACTATGGGAATTTCTACCATTGGCCACTGCTTTTGTGCTACTCTTTATTTATATATATTTTTCAGTACGTAAAATCGAAATAATTCGTTCACGTTTGCTATTGGCAATTTGTTCGGTTTTAACTGTATTAGGTAGCCTCACAATGTCACTTGGTGTTTGCTCATTTTTTGGTCTAACCATAAGTTTACAATCCAAAGATGTTTTCCCATATTTGGTTATATTAGTCGGATTGGAAAACTGTTTAGTTATAACGAAGAGTGTGGTGTTTACACAAGAAACATTTGATGTGAAGATACGTGTTGCCAAAGCGCTTAGCAATGAAGGTTGGCATATAACAAAAACCTTACTAACGGAGATAACCATACTAACAATTGGTTGCATTACAATGGTGCCTGTTATACAAAAATTTAGCATATTTGCCATAATCGGTTTACTATCGGATTTCATGTTGCAAATGTTACTCTTCTCCACCATACTGGCTATGAATATCAAGTTGCCCGATCATACCACCGAAGCAAAACATTTACCCAAAATGATGCTAAAATGTACATTGACAAATAATACGCAATCAGTGCCTTCAGCTGGATTTGGTATGCTAGGCAATGGACGTAACGACTATCGCCTTTTTGATAAAAGCATATCCCATACATCCTTGACTGGTGATGTTACTGCAGCAACATTTTCAAATCACGCGGTAAACGGTGGTAGTGGTTTTGGCCTATTTCATCGCTCACAATCACATCCAAAGTTAACATTTGCTGATCTTAATGCACATCCATCGGATGCAGCCACCAATAATTGCATTCAAGCGAATAAAGATGGTCAGATACCGAAGCGTTTGCGTATTGTAAATTTGTGGGCACGTACACGTTTCTTTCAGCGCGCCTTCATGATTTGGATGAGTGTTTGGATTTGTTCTATTGTTTATAATTCGGGATATTTGGAAAATTTATTTGCCGTAGATGGCAATCGTACAACGTTTACCAGTGATAAAGCACAACATTTTGTTAAAACATATGAGCAAAGCGCGGTATCGAATTTTTTCTCGAATGTGCAAGACGCAATAAATGGAGCACCGACAACTGGAAAGGATGCAGCTGCCAATACAAAAGGTATTGGCAATGGCAAAGTGGCTGATGGAAAGCGTGCAACTCGCAAACCTAAAAGTGAAAATTTCCCAAGGCAGGGAAATCGTGTGGGTAAGTAAAGAATTGTGTGGATTTTGAAAAAACCTTGACTTGGGGTTATGGAGACCGAACAATTTAATTGAAATACTTTGCATGCAGCATTCAGTGCTTTTAACGTTTTCTACTACTTCTTTTTTAATCTTCAGCTCATGTATTTTTGTTTTTAAAATTTCAGAAAAATCTGGTGAGAGACCTATCAACGATACAGAAGCCGAATTACGCCGACTACTCTATCCCGACTTCGAACTGAATTATTTTCTTTCGAATTTCCACTGGAGCGCCATCATGAAACAATATAATATATCAATTAGTGGGCGTTATGTTACCCTATTACCCACCATCAAACTATCTCACGCCATTAGTCCGGAAGCGGCAGTACTCATACGCAATCCACATGAGAAAATGACACAAAACTTTCAATGGAAAGCTTTGGCGGCTGCACTCGATCCCATCGATTTTGATGGTGATGAATGCCGTGAATCCCCAATGGTATTTCCTGGTGGAACACCACTCTATCCAAAAAGTCCTATGGAATTCTTCTTTGCCATCTCCATGTGCCTAATTAGCATTTTTGTACTCAGCTATACAATGGTGGTTTTCTATCGTTGCATATGTACACGTAATTATGCCGAATGGCGTTCCAGTTGGTATGAATCATCTGAAATACAGCAAAAAACTGAGCATATACTCGAAGGTGTGCCAACAAAAATTGCAGGGCATCGGCATATGATCGAGTGTCTGATATCCGATGGTTCACATATAATCACTTGTTGCCTAAGTGGCCAAATCAAAGTGTGGGATGTACGAAGCTCTGAGAATTTGACGACAATCAATCGTCAACATATGCAATTGCCAGTTAAGCGTGATAGCGGACAGGTTGTATTCGAGCGTCTGCTTTATTCACCCATTTGGTGTATGAATGCGTTTGACAATTTGTTGGCAGTGGGTTGTGCGAATGGGCGTATTGAATTGTGGGAAACTCCGGACGGTGTATTAAAGGTGAGAGCATTTTTGTTAAGTCAAAAAATATTTGTATAGGATAGATCATTGTCAGTTTTTGCGTATTATTGATAAAGGTAATAATAAACTGTATTTTATATGCTAATTTTTACATTTTTATTTGCAGTGTATTTTTCCTGGAACTTCGAAACTTAACCTCGGCATAACTCACATTCATATAAATGGCGATCGTGTCATAATTGCCCGCCTCTGTGGACGTCTGGAGTTCTTTCGTTTGGAAACCTATTGCAAAGGACAACAAATCGACTGGAATTTTACTTCAGCTTATAGAAGAAGTAAGCTAAAAAATTGAAAAATATGTTGATTAACAGGCAATAGATGTAATAACAGCATAAATCACCTGCCGAAGTTTTTGTGAGAATTGCTTAAAAGGGAACCAATCGCTATATTTTTTATTTTTACTATAACAAAACTAAAAACCAAATTAACTGTAACCAAAAGTTGACTAAATTTATCCTTATACTTTGTAGCACACACTCGCACTAGTTCAGCTGGCAGCATTGGCCTAATGCATCATTCACAGCAATCGTTGCAACAACAACAACAGAAACATAACGGACGGCCACCTTCATATACCAATAATAATAAAGAAGAAATGAAAATCACTTTAATAGCAGTGCGTCATGGGCATCAACAGCCCGTCACTTGTATGGAAGTTTCGAATGGTATGGTCTTTACTGGTAGTAAGGATCATACGCTCAAAGTAAGCATGTACTACATACGTGGTTAATTATTACATTTTTCATACTCTTTTCTCTCCCTCCTTCAAGGTGTATAGCCTATCAAATGCCAATATCGAATATACATTACACGGCCATTGTGGGCCGATAACGTGCCTTTTCGTCGACCGTTGGCAACCGGGCACAGGTGGCTCTGGTTCCCAGGATGGAATGTTATGTGTTTGGGATTTGTTAACTGGCGCTTGCATGTATAATATACAAGCGCATGATGGTGCAGTTACTGCATTGGTATGCGCTCCAACTTATGTTATATCATTGGGCGTTGACGAGCGCATATGTGTGTGGGAACGCTTCCAGGGGAATCTGTTAACAACTATTAATATGTTGAATGCATATTCAAGTTTATTGATGTTGACACCGTCGTTATTGGTCACATGTAAAAAGGGTGAGTATTTTTGATGATGCATATATTAAATTAAATAGCAAAACAGAATGGAAACAAGCTGTATTACATAACTTTATTTTATATCTCCACTATGCCTTTTTATCAAGTTTTACAAACTCACGCTTCCCTTTTCTTCTTCCTTATTTTCTAGGTTCCCTCATCGTTTGGGATGTACGCACTGGTGAACCTGCACGTGAAGTTAAACTAGATCATGCCAATTCATTGCTCTGTCCAAAAATTTTAATGCTCGCTGGCGATGCAGTTATTTGTGATTATGGCAATGAGCTGCGTGTTGTGCGCTTTCCAATAGTCTCAGATAAATGTAGTTGAGCGACACAATGCAGGGAATATGCCAACAAATGGAAATATAAAAATATTCCAATGACGATAGGAAAAGAAACGCTTCTTTTTTTCTCCTTTTTGTATAACACATTTACTTTTTACGTCCATAAAACAACGTACACACAAGTGAGGCGATACACATCATATCTGTCTAAGTTCTTCATGAAGTACAAAACTCGAAAAAGTCATATGAGTGTCTTTGTAAGTGCTTGGACAGTTTTGATATAGCACCGACTCAATTCACCAGATTGCCTGAAAGCTTTGAGGCTGTGCCCATAATATAGAAACCATATGAAAAGTAATAAAACATGCTAGTTAATGGAAAACGAAACGCAGAATAATACATACAATAATTATGTACATGAAAAAGAATTCAAAAGTAACTTTTTAATTGCATACACATTAAATTAATATTTAAGAAATTTTTAATGCTTCTCTTTGAGTCTTAGGCAATAGATATTATCGTCTACAGAAAAAATGAAATATTTTTTTTTATTTTTTTTAGAGAATTCTTAATTTTTATGCCAAGAAAATTTTAAACAAATTCAGAAAATTTTTTAAAAACAAATTTTAAGTGTTCGACTTCTTAAAGAATTCTATCGAAGATTAAAACTTGCGTTAAACCCGACTTTCCTTACTAAACCAAACCAATTCTTTAAGAAAAGTAGAAATTTAAATTTTTCGAACTCAATGTTAAGTTGAAAAAAGCATTTGAGCATTTAATCGCTTTCAAAACTAAGCTATTTTTCGGAAAATGTCCCATTTATAGGACGAATACTGTATAATTAAGTTTCAAAAACACACTTTTAAACCAAAAATAATTACTATGTATTTAAATTCCATTAAAGCTGTATATTGTGTTAGAATACCAAACCCCTCCTCATACATACAAAATGGTATACATATTTTT
The DNA here is from genome assembly GCA_951509765.1 of Sphenella marginata. Lineage (NCBI taxonomy): Eukaryota > Metazoa > Arthropoda > Insecta > Diptera > Tephritidae > Sphenella > Sphenella marginata. The sequence continues at coordinate 60,827,865 of OX608083.1, forward strand.
AAATAAGAATTTATGAGAACATTTGCCAAAACACTTCGAAAAAGTTTTAAAGTTCACTTGAGCTAGGCCCAAAGTAATGTATAAGTAAAAATAAATAATAATACATTTTAATCAGCGCTACGGTCAAAGAGTTTCTAAACTCTGAGAGCATGGGCATTTTCAATTCGTGTAAAACAGTTTGTGTCTTAACAACCTGCAAGAATGCAAAAATTGATATTTGACTACTAGAATAATCGGCTAATCGGATAATCGATTCTTTTAAAAGCTTTAGCTATGAACGTTTCCTATTTTATATATTTACGGCTCATTTTTAGTTATTTTATTATTTTTAGAACAAATTTTAGTCAATCAGCCCAGCTGCTTATTTACCAAATTTTTAATCTATAAGTATTCTTATTTCTGTTAATAACAGTGTAACTAAAAACTTTTCATAATTTTAATCTTCATAGTTTTATATTTAATCATAGTTTACTTTTAAGAGCATCACTAAACTCTCAAGTTTGTTTGGATTCCAACGATACAAACATACATGCATAAATATAAGTCAGAGCTATTTTTAAGTAATTAATTGCTAAATTTGTGTTTGCCTAAAACTTCTATTTTAGCTTGCTTGTTTGAATTGCTATTTAAAACATAGGTGAGTTTTGGACAATGCGAGAAAGCTTCCTGTTTCTTTAGGGTTATCGCAAATGAACAGATTGAACGCATAAGTTATGAAATTGTGTTATATTCATTAAGGAAATGACATAAACAAATTACTGAACGAATAATGTGAACAAATACAGACATATTTTTAATAAAAAATTGTTTATAGACTTCAATTACTCAATGCTGAGTTCAAATCATGATCCAATAATAAAATATCTATATGGCTACAAGTCCTCATTAATTTCGTGCTTAAGTAAAAACATATCTATTTTTTCAATTTAATAAATTGTGATGCAAATTCATACACGCCGACCGATTCTTTATTCTTCTGATCGTATTCCACCCAATCATCTTCCGATAGATCGACATCTTCGAAAGTCTGGCCATTCTCAACCGAGTGAACAATCCAACCAGTACGTGGTGAGAATTCAACAGGCTCCACTCCGCGACAATCGAAAACAACAATGGTTTTGAATTTCCCAGCATCATCTTGAGTGTAAGGCGCTATTACAAAAATTTAACCAAGCATGTTGAATACGTATGGATCCGTTTTTGCAATATGTTTCTATACTTACCATTTGTCTTTTCTACAATGTCGATGCTATTTTCTCGACTACACATTTTACATTTCATATAAAAATTAAAACCATCCGGATTACGTGTGTCGGCTCCACCTTGCAACCGCTCTGACTCTGTTATGTCGTGCCATTTCTCCGAGGTCTCACCACAATTTGTACATTTCACTTTTACGAAAAATGAATAATCAGGATGATTGGTCTCAATGCTTTCGACCCTCTCTAATACTGCTGAAATTTGCAAGCCAACGCGTACCATTGTGGAGTTACTAGCTCTTGTCGTTAGCAGGATAGCATAAAAATCAAGACGGAGGATATTTATGTCATCTTTGATATTTATTCAGCTGTCAACTTGTAAGGCGGTAGAGAGTTGCCACACTTAAGGCATTTCAAGTTGAATAATACACCAAGGCGGAGAAATTTTCGTAAAAATTTTTACTGCCTTTCTTAATATATAGAAAAAAATTTTAAAAAAACTTGATTATTTCAAATTATGGAGTTACTAGCTCTTGTCGTTAGCAGGATAGCATAAAAATCAAGACGAAGGATATTTATTCAGCTGCTTATCAGCTGGCAATTTGTAATGCGGTAAGAGTTGCCACATTTAAAGCATTGCAAGTTTAATGCCGAGTCTTAAAAAAAAATCATCAATAAAGGTGCAAAGACAAAACTATTGTTAAATAAAAGCGTGACGTCATTTGCCAGAAACTTTTTTCTTAAAATAAATTGGTCGGTTGCAGAAAGTAGCTATTTTATAAGATTACTGATAACTTAAAAATAATTCCAGCTATAATCAACCGGTCATGTATTAAACTTTGACTTAAGAGCTCGCAATGAATCACCCGCTTAAGCAAAGGCACCTAGGAATGTCAAACAAAAACAAACTTACAATGCCTGTTCGCTTTCGATTCTCGAGCAAAATTGATATACAAGTTTTATATATGTACATATTTTAAGTCGAACCAGTGGAATAAATTTTTGCTTTCTGTGACACTAATCACAAAATGCTGATAATTGAATGTATCCCTAAAATTTTTAACAAAGAGCCGATACAAATTCATTAAGGGCCACTTTCATAAAAGCCGGTTAAGCCTAATCGGCGATTAATTTGACAGCTAACCATACAAAATACGTCAATTAAACTCTGGTTAGCGGTTACCGGCTTTTATGAAAGTGGCCCTAAACCTTTTAGTAAGAGATGACAGAGTAAAAGAACGTTCTCTGGCACTAAAGTCTTTATTTTTTACACAGCACTTACTTAAAGTAGGAAAGCACAGGAACAGTTATATCTATTGCAGTTTTTCGGGTTTCTAAGTTTTTGTAAAAATATTACTACTGAATAATAAATGACGGCGTTTTCAAAATTTATATATTCCTGTAAATTCTATAAGACATAATGCATCAAATAAAGCTCATTATTAAGAGAAGATAAGCTTGTGCAGACTACTTAACGAGGGTATGTATGTATGTATGAGTGCATACAACTGGGACTTTGGAGAAATTTAGCCTATAATACGGATACTGTCAACTCCCAGCACAAAGAAATGTAATATTGCTGATATATACAACAAAAACAGCGGAATTCGTTAAATACAGGACAGAGGTTAACACACTACTCCAACAATATTTTTAGGATATCTGCAGTTTAATAATTCAAATAACCCAGTGTCAAATACTTAAGAAAAGCAGCATCCAAATACAAGATGGTGGATCCGTTTCTAGCCATGAACTATAATGTCTTAGAAGTTATCTTCTCATATTTGGATTTGCGCGATATACGCAATTGCGCTTTAGTCTGTTGGAATTGGTATCATTTCTTAAATGACGAAAGTTCAGATGTCTGGCGTATGCATTGTTTGCGTAAACTACCACAAGAAGCAATAAAATCAGATTTGTTAGCATCTGTAACCACGTATAAAAAAAGATTGCGTGCATATTATCATGCTTGGAATCCAAATGATTGTTCACGTAACGTTTATATAAAACCAAATGGTTTTACATTGCATCGGTAAGTGGTAGAGAATGAATTTCACTAAGAAGTAGAGCTTCTATTAATTACACATTTCTTTACATTTAGTAATCCAGTTGCCCAAAGCACAGATGCGGCGCGTGGTAAAATTGGATTTCGACAAGGACGCCATTCGTGGGAGGTGATATGGGAAGGACCACTTGGTACGGTTGCTGTTATTGGTATATCAACAAAGGAGGCAGCACTACAATGTCATGGTTATGTAGCGTTATTGGGTTCAGACGATCAAAGTTGGGGTTGGAATTTAGTTGAGAATATGTTATTGCATAATGGTGATGCGCAAGGAAGTTATCCACTGCTAAATAATCCACCAAAATATCAGGTACGTATTTAGATCGTCGATGAAAGTGCACTGCTTATCAAAAGATCGCATAACAAAGAATAACAACGAAGTATGATGACATGCCCTTTCATCGATGTCTTTACACACTTGTGCATGGATGATATATACTTTGTTTTTATCATTCAAGGTTGGCGAACGGATACGCGTCATATTAGATTGCGATGATAATACGTTATCATTCGAAAAGAACAGTGAATTTTTAGGCATAGCATTCAGAGGTAATTATTCAAAAGATCACCTTATTTTTTACATTATAATATATTGTTTTGCGTTGCAGGTCTACCCGATAAAAAGCTTTATCCAACTGTATCTGCAGTGTACGGAAATACAGAGGTTTCGATGGTGTATTTAGGTCCTCCTTTAGATGGTTAAGTAATGCTCGTTTTGTCTGTGTATTTATTTTTTTAATTTGTTAATTGAGGATGTGTACTAGTAGGCAAGGGTTTTATACTTAGGTACGTGAAGATGTAAACACTTTAAATAAGGACAGTCAAGTTAAGCTAACTTATTGCATCATTGAAAACAATTGAAATGTCTGAAATACTCATAAACATAACCGATCTATAGTTTATAAAAATTAAAAAATATGCTTTTAAACGCAAGCCATCAAACTGAAATCTAAATTTTATAAAATAATAGCACATTCCGCACATCTTAACATTTGCAACATTAGTTTAAAGGCGACAAAAAAAATTTAACCAATATAATTTATAGTTTTTAATCAAAACCTGTGTAGAATTACGTATATAACGAATATCAGATCAGATTATGGACTATCTTTGATACAGAAAGCAAGCCATTTTATTCTAAATTCCCTACATTATCCACTAAAATAAAAAAATAGGACACATTCAAACTAAAAACTGTCACATTCCTAAGCACATACTTATTAAAATCGATAATTGTTTCGTTTCGAATATTTTTGCACTTTCCTCGCAAGGCATGCGTCGGTTAATTAGTACATTTTTGTATGACATAAAGCAAAATTTGTCTGTTAGTATGTATACGTAGCGAAAAAATCAAATTATAGGAACTTGCTGCAATATTTTATAATATAGTTTATGCAGAATTATTTATAAATGTCCGTAAGAGGGCTAAGCCATATATTTAACTTTTACAATACCGTGTAGGCAATTTCTTGAAAAAATTAACAACCATGCTTTTTTGAATATCTTTAACTTAACTAAGTTTTAATTAGGTTAAATGAATAAACGGCGATGGCAAGAGCCTAATAAGTGTTAAGCACTAATGATGGATTGAAAATTGTGTTGCACTCCAGTATTTTTTTTTTTTTTAATATTTCGATATTTGATTTGTTGAACTTGTGTTGCAACTTTTTTTCTATCGAGTATTAAGATATAAAGTAAGGGTTTTCTAACGTTGCATATCGCACACCTATAGTTAAAGGGTGCTAACTCAAGACCAAGATAGGCTAAGTACAAAGTAAAATTTCTTTTACTTAAATGACTGCCAGTCAACTCGACCGTTGTAAACATTTTTTTTTTTTTTCAGTTAATCCGTGTTTTGCTCTATGTGTGCGATATGTTTACGAAACTTTATTAGGCTGAGTTGCACGACAGAAAGCAAGCGGGCTTTACTTATCAACTTTAATTATCGAAAAGCTATTAGCTCCAGTTAACATTCACCGTTTTTTTCCGATTCCGATAAAAATTAATGTCATTGTGTAGAGTACACGAGCACTTAAATACTTAATTGGATGCTTTTTAAAATAGCACTATTGTTTTTAAGTTAAATGTATGGTAACATTTAACTTTTCAGACACTTCGTTTAGTATACATTTAGCATTTTTTTAAGGAAGTCTGTTAATTAATTTTATAAGTTATGCTAGTCCACGTATTCTGACTTATGTATGTATATGTTCGGTTAGTAAATGTAAATATTATTTGTTTTTATTTTAGTTAACCAAATTTAAGATTAGTGTTTCGTCCTATCTATATTAACGCAAATTCATAGCTACATATGTTAGAGATAAGTTAAAGTTGTGTACAACCTACATGTAAATACAATGGAGAAAAAATATAAATCAAATTTCAATTACGAAAACATTGTGTTCTTCCTTTAATGAATTATATATTTAATACATGAATGTTCTTAAACTAAACATAAATGAGTTATTCAACCATATTTACTGGCAAATCATCATCATCATCGAATAAATCATCAAAATCGTTGTAGAAGTCAGCATGGACTTGCTTCTCATTAGAAGGCAAGTCGATAATTACACCAGAAGAGCTACCGGACTGCAATAAAGAGAAATTAATTTATCTTGTGTATATTTTTTCAGTTAAAAGGCAAGAAAATGGCTTTAAAAAATTCCTTTATATCTATATGGGCAATCGTTTACGTGGACTACCGAATACTAACACGCGTCCAAAAATGTCGGGAGGGGTATCAAAAGACGTGTTTCGATCCCAGGAGCATGAATATAACTCCGCGTTTTAGCGCTCGGTAGCCAACGTAAACGATTACCTTCATACGATATCCTTCATTTTCAGCGCCCCTATAAAACTAACTCACTCACCTCGTCCATATCGGTGCTGAACATTTCATCAGCCGCCGGTGTTGGCTTCATTTCACGCAATACGGTATCCGTTGTAGTGATGAATAATGAAATCGCTATAACCAAAAAATCTATAAATCGTCCACAATTTTCTAACTGAACAATTAATTTTTTATGGTAGATAACGAAATGTCAAATATAAAACAAAATGTCAATGATGGTAAAGTCCAAAGTAGGAACACGAATTTCGATATGATACAATATCGATACTTTTGCCCGTAGATATCGATATTTTGTACCAGATACCACGCCATATATTACAATTTTTTGAATAACAGTAGTTTTAAATTCGTTAGAGAGAACGCCCTATCTCAAAATGAGTTTCAAAAACGCCCTCTCTGAACGAAAATTTTATACATTTTCAGCTGAGATAGGGCGTTTTTGAAATAGGGAGTTGTTGAAAAAAGTTATGGGATAGGGTGTTCTTTAACCATATACTGAAATGGAGTGTTTTTAAAACAAATTCAGAGATTGGCCGTTCATTCAAAACATAGGATTTTGGGACAGACGTAAGAAATAAATATAAGTTCAACAGTGAGCCGATGAACTCAAAACATGTAATCGACTAAAAAAATCGAACCATGGTAGAGTACTCGACTATATACCCGTGTCGGCTCATCACTAAAGTTTTTAATTGTGCAAAATTAGATTTGTGAACAATTATATTAAAATAACGTATAAACTAAAATAAGGCAATTCATTTAAATTACACTTGAAACATTCTGAGAAAGGGGAAGAAGCAATTTCACAAGTGAACAAAATAGGTTTTACGCAGAATTTTTGGTCAAAGTTCAAATAGTCTGATCACGTTTACTTTTGCAGATTAAAAGCAACAGAGAAACTGTAATGGTGGACAATGGAGGATCTGCAAATAACTTCAGAAGTCCTGTGCTGGTTGAATCAAATCTAATACCGCCAACGGGCGTAACAACTACCGGACCAATGGCAAGCAGCAGCGATACGCGACTTCACACGCCATTTGCGGGTAATGTGCGTTCCTTGCAGGCACCACCTCCACTGCCTCAAACGCCATATGGCGCTACCTCGAATACCTATGGAGCTAATAGCGCGTTTCGTGGCTATAATGGCTATTCGGGTTACAATAGTTTTGGTAATTATGGTGGTTACGGTGGTAGTGGCTTCGGCCATGGAGCTTATGGTGGTTATGGGGGCTTAAGCTCATATGGGGGTTATGGCAGTGGTTTTGGTGGTACATATAATCGTTTCGGTATGGGCGGTATGAATCCAATGGATCCAGAAACACGTTTTATACAATTAGCAGAAGCAAATTCACGTCCAGCATTTCAGAGTATTGAATCGCTTGTATCGGCTATAGGAAATATTGCTGCAATGTTGGATTCAACATTTTTTGCACTAACTAGCTCATTTCGTGCAATATTAGGTGTAGCAGCGAATTTTGGCCGTTTACGTGGTGTATTTGCACAATTTTGGCAAACGTTTGCAATATTTCGTGGATTGACATGGATATATAAAAAGTGAGTGCAAATTTTACAATGTGTCTATAATAATAAAAAATAAAATAAAAACCCTTAATTAATTTTTTTTTTCCTTTAGGTTTCTTTACTGGCTTCGAATGTCGAATATAGATCCGTCTAGCGAAAATTTTAAAGCAGCATTCGCTGAAGCGCTCAATGATTCATCGCAACAATCAGGTGCACCTAAACTGCCGCACAAAGGTCAATCGCCTTGGCCAGTATTGGCTTTTATAAGTTTTATATTCACAGCGCCTTATCTTATAATGAAACTAGTGGGTACCGTAACAAATACTGCGCAGGAAGAAGGTAGGGAATTTGGAATAGTAAATTCTATTTATGTAATTGCACACATGACACAAGCAAATCTCTTGCTATTTTACAACCATCGCATATTTATAGTCTCACTTCTTGATTTATGATACATTTTGAAAGTTTTAGTATAGTATGTCTGAGCTTCTCTTCCAATTTGGGTTGTGCTTATTATAATTTTTCAGACAGTGTGGTGTCACGCATGTTTTGCTTTAAGCAAATTATGTAAATGCTTAAAGTACATATGAGAGCGGTTGAAAATATGCGATAGGGTGTATACACTTATTTATCAAATGTTGATCGCGATAATCTAAGACATTAGAAGATTAGATAAAAAAAAAATATGAAAACTACATCTCATGAAATTTTTATTTTATTTTAGCTCGTAATCCCAGTAAATGGCTGAATCCCATAGAAACTATTGCAATGTATGATTTTCAAGCAAGAAATCCAAGTGAATTGAGCATGCATTGTAATCAACCATTGCTTGTTGCACCAAAAGAGATACAAAATACACTTGGTATGCTAAATACTGGCTGGGCTATGGCTAGTACTGTTGATCGTCAAAATGTTGGTATTATACCAATTAACTACGTAAAGAACCCGCAACAGTTGCGGCAAGAACAACAACAACAATATTGCATGGAACAACAACAGCCTCTACCTACTAATCGCGCACAGTTGAATGACTCGAAAATAAACAATGAGCCACAGCCTTCATTAATGGACTTATCAACATCTTCATTCCCTGCACCGCCGACAATTCAACAAAATGTTAGTGCTGCTGATGTGGTAGACTTTGATATAGCACCACAACCTGTAGGACCATTTAGTGCAACCGAATTCGCAGATAGTAGCAGCGAAATGTAGTTAGTATACATATGTATAAGTTAGATAGCACCTAACATAAATTAGATAACGAGGGTTTGAACCAGCATGAAGGATTGTAGCAATCAATAGAGGCATAACTGTCCGTCTGTAGGGTTTGCAAAATTTCAGTGAAGCAATATCGAACCCATAAAAAAGCACTATGAGCTAATTACGCAACTGATACCGTTAAATGGCTTGGTGGCCTTAAGGTCTATACAAAAATTTTGATAAATGGCTTTGTTGTCCATACTTTGGTAAAACAATTCGGCAGTTTTTGAGACCGGTCCTACAATTATTCCTACAGCCGGGTAGTTAGGATTTGGTTTCACCTGAGCTAAGACTATCTTGTCACATATACATATGTAAATTAAGGGCCTCATTCTCTATCACGAAACGAACTTTCGTTTCGCCTCAGACACGAATCGTTCGCCTGTTTGTAATATATAAGACGATCAAAGCAACAAAAACAATTTTTTCAGAAAAATTTTATAAATTAGTTGTCAAAAACTCATAGGCAAACGAAAATGATAGAGAATACGCTTGCTAGACGAAATGGTTAGAAGACGAATCGTTCGTCTGAGCTTTCGTTCGCAATACAGAATGAGGCCCTAATATTTGTCTATAAGATTTCCAGATTTCCTTTCGTAATTTAAGTACATACATCTGCAAGCTAAACATTTCTTCTATATTAAGTGAAATTTCTTTTAATATTGTTTCATATTTTTAATAACAAATCAAGGTATGTTTAAAAGCATTAGTTTCTCATAACTTGGGCCTGTGGTTGTTGTATGAAAATAAGCGAAAATATATCCGAAAACATACATTCATATGTACCGTACACAAAGTCGTTTAATTATTAGTTAAACAAAGCTGTATATTGTGGTAAAGAATGGGTATTAAAAAATATGTTAATCGACAGTCAACTGTGGGATGTAAGCTACTGTAAAAAATTAAATGAATTAAAAAACATTTTTTTTGAAATTTTTATAAATTTAAATCGATATATGTGAGTGTACACTTTATTTTACCATCTCATTACATTTTTCAGCAGTTCAATGCCATTATAGCGTACAAAGAGTTTGACAACGTGTTGCCTCTGTTTCCTCGTCTTTATATTGTTTGTTTTAACATTTAATTGTGTTTTTATCAATCAGAAATATTGAATGACTTCTGCTTCGATTATGTAATATACGTAGAGCTACTACCATTTTGTATTTTACATATAATTAGTGTAAATTGGTTTTAAAAATGCTTTCTGGATATTTACTCCAAAAACTTAGCAAATCAATAAAAATTTATCTTCTTATATTTGTATTCACTATTTTCTTTGTTAAGACTAAAATATGCTTGGAAAATATGTCTCAAATATTAATGAGATCTTGTAGCTCTCATCGAATGCAATTTTAAAAAATTTATCTCAGCTAAAGAACTTTTATGCTAAAATAAAAACCATGAGATAATTTTTTCTCACAAGGATTGTTTTAAGTAGTGTTTTTAAAAGATTTTGATATAGGTTTTTTTAGACTGAGCATGCATTGTAATTGCTTAAAGAGCTCTCGGCTGCACATGAAGATTTAGACAAGATTAATTGGAAGATTGAACATTGCTGATAGTGACCCCCAGCAAACATTTATGTTAAAGGACGATTAGATAACGAATCGTACTCTAAACTGTCGAAAACTATAGCACTTGGTTCACGATTTCATGAAAAAGATTAGTTATCTAATTGAATTCTTACGTGGATTTCGAATTCGTTTCTAATGTGAAGTTCTAGTGTTTTTTTCAATCGCTCTCTAATCGCATTCGAGCCTAGTTCTCTAATCTGATTTTCGATTAGATATGCATTCGAGAACTTCGAATGTAAAACTACAATATTTTTCCAACGTTTAACACTGTGTTTGCTGGACCATAAACTTCCTCTATGGTGCGCAACCAATATTGAGTAATTTTTTGAATACAACATACTTTTCTATAGCTTAAAACGAGGTTTTTTTCGAAATTAATTCTATCCAGTTTAAAATGTGGCTTTATTTTTATTGAGGCTACCTTGATTTCTTATGCAAATAAATTTTTTCATCTTGTTATTAAATAAGTGTGTATATTATCTTAAGTATTCAATTAAATTTTAGACTTTTCTTTTTTACATTTTGATGCAATTTCTTTAAATTAATATTAAATATATGTATGTATAAATAAGATACAGCTTCTCAACTGATGCTTACTAGTAGTAACATTTTTTATATGCTGCGGTTTATAATGAAAGTTTCGTTAAATTAAGTGTTATTTCAATTCAACAATTTTGCAAAACTTTAATAACATATTCTACATGTTCGGAAAGCGTACAAAAAAATAGAAGAAAAAAATAATAAAAAAATTACAGCTACTCATAAAAAAAAAATATTGCCTGCACAGTTTCTGGGTGTGATAAGAAGACGTGTTTCTGGGAAGAGAAAGTTCGCTGCGCAATCCAGTAGTGGCTTTACTTGCTTTTGAACATAAAACAATAAATTAAAAATTTCTAAATTAAGTTAACCACTGTTTTAAGCGCATAATTTACTATTATCCTAATTTATTCACCTCACCTTTCAAAATCACACCTCTTTCCACTGTCCAAAAATGTTTTGATAAAGTTTTAGTCTTATGCACTTTAAAAAATTCTAACAGTGCAAATCAAATTTTAAAACTAAGTCTAATAAAAGAACTCAAAAAGAAAAAAATGATGAAAAGAAAACAGAAATAATTGTTAAAGAAGTCGCCTTTATCTCTTCATGAAGAGAATGCCTACATACAAAATACATTAAAGCTACATGTGTTTTTGATGCGGACAAATCATTCGCTTTATTAGAGAATGCAATATGGCCAGCCAAATACATGTACATACATATGTATGTATAAATAATTGAACAAAGTAGTAAAATGTTTTTACTTACAAGCTCTTTTTACTTTGCTCTTAACTTAGTGCAAACCTAATAAGGCTGAAATGAAAGAAAAACTAAACGAATCCTCTGTTAAATGGCTGCTAACATCGGCGATTGTTGTGCCCGCTCCATTGGGTGTTGTAGCAGTAAAACGACAATGCGCTTGCTCATCAGCTTCTGCAAATTTATCGAATTGATTTGAATGACCAATATTATTACCACCATCTATGCCATTGTCATCACCAATAATGCCTGTTCGTTTGTTACCACCCACAGAAAATGCTTCGTTTGTTGTAGTTACGTTGTTGCGTATGTTTTTGCACCTGTTTAGTTTGCTGTAATTGTATGTATTGTTGCTGGTATTGTACGCAACCAAGAATTCGCCTCAATCAATGTCGCTATTTTCTAAAAAATCTTCATCATCGTCATCGTCATTTCGTATACCAGTAGTCCGTTTTGATCCGCCACCACTACCACTACCATGAGCATGACTGTTGGTAAGATCAGCGTAGCCTGTCATGGTGTCATCATCAGAATCGCATGTTAAACTCTTGCCATTACCATAAGCTACATAAAAGGATGAGATATTGTAAAGTGAACATCAGCATGGATTTCGCAAAAATCACAGCACCACCACCGCGCTGAACGCCATAACCACTCAGATAGGGGACGGATTAAACCAAAAGCGTCCAAACCACAGGACAGTGCTAGTTGCGCTTGACCTGGCCAAAGCTTTTGACAAGGTCAACCATGCGCAACTAATGAAAGATCTTGAAGACTCGTCCCTTCCTCCCTGTCTTAAACGTTGGACTGCCAACTACCTGAGTGGTCGTCAATCGTCGGTTGAGTTCAGAGGCGCCAGATCAAAGCCCAGAATAGTTAAACAAGGGATGCCACAGGGTGGTGTCCTATCCCCGTTTTTGTTTAACTATTATATATCGAAACTTCCCCCCCCCCCCACCAGAGGGTGTCACGATCGTCTCTTACGCCGACGATTGTACGATTTTGGCTACTGGCCCCTCCGTTGAAGAACTCTGCTCTCGCATAAACTCCTACCTCCCAGCCGTGTCCGAATTCTTCGCCGGGAGAAACCTGGCATTGTCACCGAATAAGTCCTCAGCCACCCTATTCACGACGTGGACAACGCAAGTGAACATGGAATTAGACGTCTACGTTGATAGTGTCAAGCTACCAACTGTCTCACACCCCAAAATCTTAGGGGTGACGTTTGATAACATGTTCAAATACGGCGCTCATGTTACCGCAATTGCCAATAAAGTACAAAGCCGTAACAAAATCCTCAAGTCCCTAGCTGGCAGCACTTGGGGTAAAGACAAAGAAACGTTACTAGCTACATATAAAGCAATTGGCCAGCCGGTACTGAGCTACGCGACGCCAATATGGTCGCCGGTGCTACAGGTCTGTAAAACACCGCCCTTCGTACCGCCACTGGGTGTCTTCTCATGTCTCCTGAGCATCACCTTCATAACGAAGCGAAAATGCTCGCCGTTAAAGAGCATAGCGAGATGTTGACCAGGCAATTCCTGTTCAACTGTTGCAAACCGCAGTATCCGAACGGACGCCTGGTCAACGAGAATCCGCCCCCCCAGGAGCATAAGGAGCCATCTACGCAAACACTACGATGAGATCCGGCACCTGATTTCCACGCCGTTTGATCCTAAGGTGCACGGGCAGGCCCTCACCCTGTTGTTGTTGTTGTTGTTAGCAGTGCCTCGCCCTGCCCAAAGGGCCAGAACACTCCTAGTTGTCATCGGGCTCTTCTAACGTAAGTCCAAGGAAACGCGCTGTTTCAACAGGGTTGGACCAAAGTGATAAGGGAGTTAGAAGAGTATGTTCCGAAGAACACGAGAAGAGATGTTGCGTGTCGTGGGGGGCCATACCGCATGCAGGGCATGTGTTTGGTATGGTAGGGTTCAGTCTGGACAAATAGGAGTTCAGCCTATTGCAATATCCAGACCTAGTTGAGCCAGCATGACTCTAGTCTCCCTCGGAAGGACACGTTCTTCCTCAGCAAGAACGGGTGGTTGGGCACCAATAACGGGGTTCACAGGCCGGGATCTGAGGGATCTGTCCACCGACTCAGTGTGGAGGTCCTTTAGGGCCCGCCTATGGTCCCGCAGATCAAACGGCAACGAGATGTGATGCCGGATCTCATCATAATGCTTCCCTGAGGCCCTCACCCTCATCCACACGAATTCGGTAAATTTCTTTGTTGGCTCTCTCCCGGTGAACGCCGTTCTTCAGGCAACAACACCACCCCAGGGAGACTAGGGTGATGCTGGCTCAACTCCGGTCTGGATATTGTAATAGGTTAAACTCTTACCTATCCAGACTGAACCCCGACTTGCCTAATGTTTGTCCGGCATGCGGCTTGTCCCCCCATAACACAAACCATCTTTTTGTCTGCTCAACCGAGCTTACTCTTCTAACACCCATATCCCTCTGGTCCTCCCCTGTTGAAGCCGCTAGGTTTCTAGGACTTCCGTTAGAAGAGTTCGATGACAATATTGGGTAAGGTAGATACTGACTACCTAGGCAGGGCAAGTAGTGCTACAACAACAACATATTGTAAAGTGAGAATTTTTGAGTATTTACATTTCTTTTTTTTGGTTTTGGTTTGGAAACTTTTACGAGAGTGGTTGTGATGGTGTAAGGACGACCAAACGATTTGAGGAATCACATACCTTCTATATACTTTTCGAAATTCGGTGGCACCAGAGTTTTTGCCCGTTCGATGTCCTCTTGTGAGCACTGACCTTTATCTAAACCTACGAAAATTTTAATGTGAGCATGGTTGTAAAGAAAATAATTATATCATAAAATACATATTTTTGTTCTCCACTTACCACCAAGTAACCCCATGCGTTTCAAAACTTCGGCATCATCGTGCATTTCGAATTGATCATCAAATTTAAATATGTATTCGGATCTAGCATAAAATTATGTTTTAAATTACAGCAAATAGTTAAGTAATTATTTACAGTTATTACTCACTTATCATTCGTAACGCTACAATTGATTTTTGTTGATTTGTGCGTGTTAACTATGATGAAGGGTAGCTGTATGGATGAATTGGGTGTTGGTACATTGCCTTGCCGTTCCGCTTCTTTATTGCGTTCGATCAGACTCTTGAAGGCAACTTGATGCAGCAATAGCTCATTTAATTGTTGATGTTTCTGTTGTATACGTTGACGACACTCTTCATTTTGTCTTTCCAGTTCAGAGCATTGCTGCATTTAAGAAATTGTAAGGTGTACTACAAGAGTTACATAAGACAAAAAAAAACAAGCAGCTAAAAATACCTCGGCCGAATTTGATGGCAAACCAATCCAACGTATTTCTTTTTTGTCTTTTGATATTATTTCCATGGCCATAAGTACGTTAAGGGCATCATATACACGCCGACGTATATTCTTTTGATCACAGTTAGCTGAATCAATTGAATTCATATGCAGTTCTTCGGCGACCAATTCATCGGCCACTTCATTGTAGGTGGTGACGCCTTTTTCTTTAACTTTTTCACAAACCTTAAGCGCAAAATGTCGTAAACCTTTGCCAGCCTTTTCGGGTTTACGTTGCCTTCGGGTCGAGTTTGAATGTGGGCTGTTGGTGGTGTGCCTGTGATAATAATAAAAATAAAATATACAAATAACAAGAAAAACTCCTCCTTTTAAAAAAACAGAGCATATTGTTAATAAGACTTACAGTTTGGTTTTCATTTTTGTATTGTTATTCGGTGTGTATTTTGTGTAACGTTCCTCTGTTTTAACAGTGACCTGTAATTAAACAAATGTTTGATCACCATTTTCTCATAACAATTGTTTCAATATTTTAATTGGACTTACCGTTTCGGGTATTTCGTATTTTATCGTTGTAAAGGTTGGCTGCTGATTTCCAACACTGTTCTGGGTGGATATGACGGTATATGTGTTGGTGCCTTTTGGAGAAATGAGATAATGTAGTACAGACATCTCAAAACAGAGAAATATTTCAACTTACTGTCGCCACCTTGTAGGTTGTAACGGCTCAAATATTGTGGTTGACTCGAAGTGGCCTAGAATTGGAAACGAATATTTAAACAGAGTCCAGTTATGTATTGAAGTGATAAATTGATCCTAAATAATTTCGAACATCTATTAATTAATGAGATTTTGTTTGACTTACCAACTGCGTATAAGAGCCCGCACTTGAATTCAGCGTACCACCATTTGCGCTAATCACATGCGCAGCTTCTTGTTTGATATCCTTTGGCCTCAGAATTTTTACGAGTTTACCTGTAAACAAACTTATGTATTTTACAAATACTCTTTTATGTGCATATGTATGTATGTACTTGTCTATGTATTTACATAGATATGTAAGTAAGACATGTATGGAATTGTGACTGTGGAGATTTTTAAACAAACATGCCTCAAAATCAAAAAATCGTATACACTGAGCTATAATGGACTGCGTTATACTACAAGTAATAGGTGTGACAAGTCGATTTTAATTTGTGTAGCCTACTTAAAAGGTGTTGAAAAACAAAAGGGATATCTTCGACACTAGCGATTCAGGCACATTTTTGCTAGCACTGAAGTTGCTCGAGATCCTTACCCGACCTTATTACTTCGGTGTAACCTGTAAATGTGTACATTGAGTTGTTCGAATTTGAGACACGTTTTTTTGTTATTTCCCCACTGTGCGGGAAAGCAACAAAGTCATACACAAGTACATACATATTTATGTTATAGAATGGCAATGAAAGTTCTTCGCTGAAATAGGCTAGAACATGCTTTTAGCCTTATCCAGTCAGCATCAATATCATTGAGAATTCCCAATTTGCTTACTTAGTTTTGTCACTTTTCATTATTGTTAGCTTGCCTCCACGCATCACTTTACTCGGCATTACACCAACCGAAACATATGTAGCTTAAGCATCACCAACTTACCATGAAACTATTTGTTAATAACCTTTGCGTGTCATCTTTGCTTTGCGTTGTCAGGTCGGTAATAATTTCCCTTTTACTATTCGATGATAATTTCTTGTAACTATTTATTCAATTTTTTCTAAATTCAGCTTATTATCACAAGCGGTTCTTTATCTTAACAAATGTATTTATGTACCTACAGACAAATTATGAGTCTTAAGAGTATTTAATGTACTATATTTATATTGCATCCTAGATAGATTCTGACATTTCTACCGACTATTTTAGTTTATACTGGAAGCAGCTGTCGAGTTGCTTAAGCACACCTTCATATCTTGCTCAGCTTCAATGAATGAAGCAAATCAGCGACAATAAAACAACAAACAAATAAAAGCACGAGTAGCTACGGCGAACTGGCGAACAGCAATAAATTCGAAATTGCTACATTTTTTAACCACCCCAATTAGGGTGGTATTGTCGAAAAAAATAAAGTACGTAATAGAAAGAGTGTATCGAGATGTCAGACGTTTGTATTAGGGCTGTAACAAATGCAAATCAATTAATTAACAATGGATTCGACACGATGCATAGGCACGTTTGACATATATTTTCTTCCAGCAGACGCAGCAGATCCAGTCTCTTGGTCCGCGGTTGGATTCGATACCAGCCCGTAACAAGAGACATTGGAGCAACCCTGCTGCAAGGGATTGCTCCGAGGATGACAATTTAGGAGTGGGACTGGACAAATTGGACAGGGTTACACTGAAATAACAGCCCCTGGCCGGGTAAAACCCGGGTCATTCCGGTACGTAGAACCGGCTGTTGTGGGAATGTACTTCGGTCTGGATATTGCAATAGGCACAACTTCGGTCTGGATATTGCGATAGGCTGAACTCCTATCTGTCCAGACTGAAGCCCACCATACCGAATACATGCCCTGCATGCGGTATGGTCCCCCACGACACGCAACATCTCTTTTCCTGTTCTTCTGAACACACTCTTCTAACCCCCCTATCACTTTGGTCCAACGTTTCCTTGGACTTCCGTTAGAAGAGCCCGATGACAACTAGGAGTGTACTGGCCCTTTGGGCAGGGCGAAGCACTGCTAACAACAACAACAACATGCATAGGCACGTCGAAGATATTTCAAAATTCCCGCCTGTGGGTTGAGTAGTTAGAATATGCCCGAGGTAGGTGCGCCTATCGTAAGAGAGCATGATGTTTTATCTACGGCTATGATAACTTTGACGTCTCACTGCCAGTCTTTTTTTCCCTTACGGACAACAACTTCTTAATTGTTTTGCACACTCATTGACAAGAAAGTTTTTGAAGATCAAAGATAGACAAGAATTACACTGGACCGATGCCACCATTGCGTATATTTAGGCTTAGCAGCAAAGACTACTGGCATGACACGTCATTCCTAGTCGAAGCCGTTATTTCCTGGGCTCATCATGGTATTTATCTTAAAAGGGCTTTTGAACGATATGAGTACACTATAGATAGTTAAGACGCGACGAGGAAACCCCTATTTAGCAAATTTTTCAAAACTATAGAATTCGACCAACACGTTACATTGCTAGACTTATGCGCTTGCAGCACTTTCCAAAAATCGTGTAGCCTCCAGGTATTAGCAATATTGTTTTATAAATTAACCTTTCTAGCAACTTTGTCTGGTCTTATTGCAATTACCTATGTGGATTTATTGCACCTACTTAGCCACATTTTCTTTTCCGTTTTGTTTTCTGGTTATGCTTCTTTCGTTTTGCATTACATATTACTCATTTTCTATATTACCTTATTCTGAGACGTTCAGTCTTTTCGGATTTACGCGCTTCTCACTCTCTTCTTTGCCTCATTGACTTCCAATCCATTATATTCATATTCATGCCAACTAGCGCGATCGACGCGACCAGTATCACAAAAACAATAACAATTATGAACATTGACATGAAAATATAACAACACCACTACTGGGTCTACATTTGCCAGCACGAGCAGTGGGGCGAGGGTAAATCAAGAAATCTTTTTGTGATTCTGTTATTGTATTACCTTACATGGTGTTTGTGGCAAATTGAGAACATACATAGACCACCTTAAAGTGGAGGTATCTAATCTACTAGTATGTAGTACATTTTATTCTCAAAAACTTACCATTTACATCCTGGATTATACAGTTGATTTCACTTGTCGCCGATGCGGCAGCAGCAGCCGACGTTGTTGCTGTGACAATAGCTGCTGTTGAATGCGCCATTTTTTGATTCGTGTTATCGTTGGATTCCTTGGTGTTTTTCTAATATTCTGTTGGAACACCTACGCACCGTAAAATGCTAAGATTGCGTGAGTTTTTGGAATTCGTATTAAATGTATTCTGGTGTCCAATTGTGTTAAAGGATTATCTTGCTTCCTATCGATATGATTTCCCTGTTAGACTCCACCTACCAGCACATGCACGTAGTAGAGCACAACTTCTCACGCTAGTCCGCAAAAAAGCGCAGTAGAATAGTAGTTCAAGCCTTTTTGATTATCCTATCGGCCTTTGCTGTTGCAAGACCGCTTTGGCTTGGTATTTACTTCTACAAGAGTCGAATTTCTTGGGCTAAGATATTCTTTGTCGAACTGTCGTACATTGGAGGCAGAAAAACTTTGTTCGACTCAAAATGGCGAGAGCAGTAGCAGCGGCAATTCGAATGCCCCACCACGGCAGCGCGTTTTTTCTACCCGTACACACACACACCACACAACGAAAAATACGATTTTTTCCAGCCAATTTTAACACCTTTAACCGCACCGGATTTTTATATGGTTATTAGCAAAAAATCTACAAAAATTTAAATTTTCGAAATCCAATATTTTTAAACCATTTACTTAATGTTAAACTATTGAAAACTTTGCTTAAAATTTGCATTAAAAAATTCGTGTGTGAAAAACGCGACTTGTGATACTTTTGACGTGCTGCAGAAAGAGTAGGCAAATGGGCTTGACAGAGGCGGAAAGCACACAGCTGATTGTACGCGCCAAAGCGACCAAATCACGCATAAGACAATGTTGCCCCTTTTTATTTTAAACAGGGGGATATTTAAAAAAATATTTTGAAATAAGGAATAAGATCCGTCTCAAAATAAATTCGGCGAGTACGGAAGGTGATGAGGTTAGGTAGAAGCAAAAATAGTTCAGCGAATTAAAACACAGCGGCTTCGCTGGCTAGTCCACGTTGTGCGAATGAACGAAGACACTCCAACCCATAAGGTAGTCTTATCGGCATCCATCCGGTGTCTAACCAATAGAAAAGAGCAAAGCGAAATATATGACAGCAATGCAGTTTCCGAATTCGAATTATTGCTACCGAGGGGAAAAAGGGCCTTTTGATACCTCTCCCGACATTTTTGGATGTGGTTTAGTAGTTGACGTTGAATGTAAAGTATCATATACCAGGACAAAGGTTGCCATTTATACCGTCCCATCTGACTTAATCTGCGGGGACAAATTTTACCCTACGTAATATAGGTATAATAGGGTTGGGTTGAATAATTTCAAGCCGATTTCTTTTGATCATTGTCAACTTATATAGTGGGCGGATCATTGACAATAACATTCGCAAACTATCCTGTTAATATTGTTGAAGATATGCTTCCTTACCTAGCATTACCATTAATATCTTGCCAGGAAACTAGCGGCTTGAATATGGTTTTACCAGGGTGGAATTGGCGTTAGTGTCATGGGAAGACACACCGTATTCCGGGTAGACATTCAGCATGTCAGGGCTTAATCTGGAGAGGTAAGAGTTTAATTAAACTCTTAGGTCAGAGCATAAACACATTCACAACAAAACATTGGTCGCAGTGCAATCCTCTAAAATAAATCGCCCTACCCTGACTGAGAGATCCTGTCTATGTTTGCTTTTTTATTTGTAAACACATCTTAAGGGTTTTGCCTCGATTGCGGCATTCGGTGAGTTGCTGCTGGTGTTTGCAACTATAAAAACACTCGCCGAAGGTTTGGGGAGTGTTGCCGAAAGTGACAGCCTTTTTCCGGATATAAACTCGGTAGGCTGCGGTACTACCTTGTGGGACATGCTCGGCGGTCATCGGATCCACTTGGTATGACCAGTACAAACTTTCAGGTCATGGTATCCCACCCTTCCTTAAGGAAGAAGATGGTTAATGGAAGGTAAGAGACATTATACCCGTAGAGCAACCCATAATGTTGCACGTCACTAGCCTAGTCAGGACAACTTAACGTTACAAAATATATTTAGGAGCAGAGGATCTGGCTTGATTATTAAATGAAGTTTTGTTTTTTACATTTTAGTAAATACAAAATATTTATTCTAAATATGAATCATAATCTATAATCATACATTATCCAAATTCTTGAACGATACTAAAATTCCGTAACATTATTCAAACAACGTTCCTTAAAAAATCTACATATCTTACGCTGCGGCTCGC
Organism: Sphenella marginata; assembly: GCA_951509765.1. Classification (NCBI taxonomy): domain Eukaryota; kingdom Metazoa; phylum Arthropoda; class Insecta; order Diptera; family Tephritidae; genus Sphenella; species Sphenella marginata. Next base: position 60,849,016 of record OX608083.1, read on the forward strand.
CCGTTTTCGTTGCACCCTTAAAAAATTGTGTGAGCTTAGGACCAGCATATTTAACCTTTGGATCATCTGGTTCATCAAATTCCATATCATACACTTTATCAGCAAGAGCATTCTCAGCAGTAGACCAACTGAAACGTACGAGACGGGGATACCCGAAGAACATATCCAAATTTTCAGTAAGAAAACGTTTAGTGACAGGATCATTTGGATAACCGCTACCAAAATTTGCAGATGTTAATTGAATACCCTCCGGAAACTTCCACACTTTCAAAGCATTATCGCGTGTTACTTTAGCACATATACTAGCGGCCGATACAATTGGATAAGTTGAGTCAGCCTTCTTGGCCACTGTTATTTTAAATTGTGGAAATATGGTTTTCAGCTTTTCTTGATATTTTTCTGGTGGTCCTACAGTATCAACATATACCTCTTCTATGTTCACTCCCTCCTCTACAGCACGTTTTATTAAGCCAATAGCTGAAGTCATGGATACTTCATTAAGTGAACATTTGGTGCGGCGCAACATGCTGGTACTTATAACGTTAGGTGATATCACCTCTACTGCCCAACCGACACATTCACGTGGCTTTTCAGCCGTATTAATATCGTTGAAAATTATTTCACGTTTCTCTTCAGTCAATTGTTTTGAATCGGCGCAACCTAAATCTATTAACACTTGTTTGCAATTTATTGGACAGAAGGAAATACCATAAACCATGGGGCCGAGCACGGGACCGCGGCCAGCTTCATCGACACCCAGCATGCAAGGTTCCTTTTTGCATATTTCTGGCACATCTTGGAAATAGACAGTGTTTTGTGAATTATCTTGTGTAAGTAAGTAGGGACCAAGTGTCTTAAGAGAGTCAATTTTATCCACGACTTGCTCCGTAACAATAGATGCATCCGCCTCCTGCTTGACTTCTGCTTTCGATGAGTTTTCTAGTTTCGCTTCTGCTTCACTTGATTCATTTTCATTGTTTACTGATGCAATTTCTGTTTTAATTTCGACTTCACTAGTGTCCTTTTTAATAATTTTGCTTTTAGGTTCGTCATGTTCGGAATCCATAGTTCTTCATTGGCAGCTGCTCCTTCCAATTCCTTTCCAATTTCTCATTTACCTATCTTTCGCGCCTTTCAATTTGTTTGTTTACATTTTTATGAAGCATGGTTGCCATCACTTAATGGCGATAAATCTACTAAATATTGGTGTTTCACACTTTTTACATTGAAAACCTTTAACTTTTATAAAATAATTTAATTGTTGCGAAATATGGATTAAAGAGCACGGTACCTATATTTCTTAGGTATTTGTGTCCGTTAGGAGACAACTGCTATAGCACATCAAAAACTGTTAGTTTTGATGGCAGATATGTAAATATTCAGAGAGATATATAATCGAATTTTCAATTCCGGATTATTGATAAAGAGGTGAAAACGGGCCTTTTGATCATTTTCTTGATTTTTTGGAAGTGTTTTAGCAGTTACATACGGTTGTTCAAAAAATGGTTTTTCAAGAAAGATTAAAGTTTGGCTCTCTGAAATTCCTCAATAAAAAATCTGTCTTATTGAATTAAAGCAGTGTGGTATTCGGGCCACGCAGCTGATAAGATTTACCGCTATTGTGTTGTTTTTTTCTTTTGTGACATATAACGAAACAAGGTGTAAAGTAAATAAACAAAAAATATAAAAGTTGTAACAAAAGGTGATTACAAAATAAAAAGTAAGGGAAAATTCTGAAAAAGAAATACGCAATAACTACTAATTCGATGTGCTCCAAGGAAGTGTATTCAATACGAGAATGGGCACCTCTAGCCGATATTATGGAAAAAATACCAGCGCGTATGACACGGGCACTTGGCATTTTTCCAGCGGACTTAAATGTTACTTGTGTTGATGTAATCCCGGAATTTATTGCATTGGGGAGTGATGCAGGCATTGTTTTTTGGTATGATCGCTATACCGGAGAGTTGCAGAGGTTGCGCACAGAAGTGAGTAAAACTTGTATTTCTTCCCCTCATTGCAACATAGCCTACAGCGCCGCTAGTTCCCTTCACGCTTTTACATAAAAAAAGGATACATATGTGTACCTACATGAATGACTCACGCTGGTAAAGTTTAAACCCATGAAATAGACATGCAAGATTTGGGCGTGCTGTATCAGACTATGTTGCGTGTCTAACATGAAGTTATTTTTTCATTTATCATTTTAATACAATTTTCATTTACTTTTCTATTCGCTAGTTTGCTGTACGTATCACATGCGTAAAAGTTGTGAGTTCAGTGGAGTATATGGTAGCAGCTGGAAATGCTAGCGGTCAAGTAAGCGTTTTCCAAATACAAAAACAATTACCACCTGACCTAAATTTAGTGGCGCCCTGTACACGCGTCAAACCCATCGAGCGTTACACTATACGCGATTTACACAATTATGCAGTGAGCTGTGTGGAATGGTCCAAAAATGGTATGAAACTTTATTCCGGTGATCGACAGGGTGTTGTGGTTTTAACGGAAATTGATTTTCAAGCTGTAAGTAATTGTATTAATTTTGATGATTGTAGTTTGTAACACTTTCTTGTCTTGGACCGGAATGAATGAATGCTATATTTATTTATAATATTTTTTTCATTCTAGCACCTAAGCAAATCGGTCGAGATACTTAGTGAAACATACGAAATTGTTCAACTTAGTGTTTGTCAAAGTTATCTGCTAGTATCCACGTTATATCGTTCGGTTGTATGTCAACGTAACGCCATAACTGGACTATGGCAAGTGACGCAAGTGGGCAAAAAGGATCGTAAATTATTAACAGACTGTGGTGGCATACTTATTAAACAACAACAAATAAGTCAACCCATTTTGATTTGCGGTCGTCCCGGCTTACGTTTTTGGATTGCTGATGTTGAGGGAAATGTTGAGAAAACTTTACTATTTCGTGAAGCAGCTGCACGCAGTCCTACTTGGGAAATACCAATTTTGAATCCTAAAACATTATCATCACAACAACAACGTCCAAATGGATGTGCCGATTTTGATGATAACGATGAATTTAGTAGAAATTTTAGCGCTTTGCATTTATATGCTGGACAGGATTTGCTCATTGTAACACATGACGAATCTACTTTGTATGTACTGAATTTGGATCGTTTGCGTGTTGAGGCAGTTGCACGTGGTTTTCGTAAAATTTTGGATTTTTGTGTCTGCGACAACGAAATCTTCATTTTAGAAGGCTCACGTTCATTGTTGCGACTAGCACCGCTGCCTGAGAAGCCCAGTAAAACTGGTACTGTGTTTTTTAAATATAGATTTGTACACATTCTAAATATGTTGTTTTTACGTTTTTAGCAAAAATAATTTTTAATCCTTCAATGCCTCCACCAGTTCCTTCCTTGGGCGCTACAATGGCTAGCGCTTTTGAATCGCCCGTTGAATCTATGGAACCACCTGAACAGCCTGTTTGTAAAGCAGATGAATGCTTTGAATTGCCACCCATTGAGGCACTGAATTTGAATGTACCAATTGAATTAGCCGTAGAATCGCCGCGCGCTGAACAAAATCGTCGTTTAGAAATTTTTAATCAAATTTCCGAAATGGATTTTGATCAATCCATATTATATCAGAGTGGCATATCACAAATCGGTGGTGGCGTAGCAGGACGAAAAAGACGTCCACGTCGTAGCCAAATAAGCGAAAATGCCTCTGGAAGTGCTACCGCTAAAATTGTTGCGCCACCAATAAAGTCACAAGGTATTGTAGAAATTGGGCGTATTGTAGATCTAGAAACAGTCATGGAAAGTTCTAATAACGCACTGACTGCTTTGGAAGTTGTGGAGTCTACGTCAAATGTAAAAGAATCCACCACAACCAAACCGACTTTGATGGATAGCAGTTTTTGTACCTCAACAGTGACAACCGAAAGTGTGGAATATGAGCGTAAAATAAGGTAAGCGAGTACTAAGATTAGCCAAAATTTAAATAAAGTCATATAATATCTTTGTGGTCGTTTTGCTTTAGCTGGTGTGAATAAAAATCTTAAAATTCTGTATATTAGACCAGAAATTTTACCTACAATACTTATTACAAACCATGATATTTATCTTTTCATGCAATCTTCCAGCAAACCAAAACCAAAATTAAACGATAAATCCCAAGCTGAATCTACTGTTTCTCCGGAAACGAGCAACCTAACACTGTCTAGAAAACCGAAAAGTCTCGCTGAGGAATTGAATATGGCTGGTATTTCATTTGGTCCAAAACGATCTAGCATAGATCCTGCATCTCCATCACCAACGCACACTTGCCCAGCTGCACCCGCTTCGACACCCACACCAACACCTCTCAAAGAGCTAGCACTTGCATATCCTAAACAAACAAAAGTGGAAGATGCTGGCGTCCAAACAACGCCTCGAAAAAGAGTCTATTACATTGCCGAAGAAGAGAATGATGACGGTAATATATGCTCCGCTGATTATAGCGCTGGTGAGCCAATTGATGGTCTATGTAATGCAATTTATCGTGCTGCAACCATATTTGAAGACTATCGGCGAGACAACGACGAAGAAAATGCTACAACATCAAATGCATCAGCTGCAGCTATGCCTTTACAATTTGTTAATACACAGCCAGTGAATGATGAAATCGAAAGTTTCCTGCTTGATTTTCGACGTGCATGCGATCCATGTGCACCGGCGCCTCCGCCATTGGCACAACGGAGAACTCCACCGCCTTCAGCAGAATCAAATGGCAGTTCAAGTGAATGGGAATTCTTAGATAATTGAAAATGAATGCCGTTTGTATTAATTCAGCTTATTTTGAAATGATCATTCCTTCCGTTGGAATTATTATATATTTACGTATTTATGTATGTAACCACAATATTTCTTAGCTCTAAGACTAAGCGCTTATTGCAAATGCTTTTTAGATTATGTTTATCAGCATTACTGCATTCCGGGAAATTGTAATGTTAAACTTGTTGAAATGTGTTTATACAATAATATTTTTTCACGTTATCCAAATTTTAGGAAACGTTTTTGTTTTATATAAATATGTGTTATACAAAACTATGCTTATCAAAATTAATATAGTTTGTTTGCGTTTTAAATCCTTTTTTTCTTTTTATTTATAAAAAAAACATCAACTCAATTCTGCATTTATTTGCAAAACATACATACATATGTATGTAAACAAGAATCTATACAAAATAAAATATTTATGTGTATGTGCTTCACATTGTAAAAGTAAACAAAATATATAGTATATAGAAATTTATTTTATCGCTCTATTTAAAATTCTACAACTCATTAACGCCGGAAGTGCAATTTTTTTAAAACGGTTGTTTTAAGATTGCAAATGTTTTCTAATAAGTTGTCAGCTTAAGTGAAATGCATGTGTACATATTGGATATTCAATAAAAAAAAATGAAAATACGCTCGTTAAAAAATTCAATTTTAAAATTAACAGCGAAAATAATATCAAATATGGCTTGCTCACACCTAACCTCCCTTCAACCCCGTTGAAACGACTAGTTTTCTGGGACTTCCGTTATAGGAATTGCTAGATAATTTGGATATGGCGCAGAACTGTTCAAAGCAAAACAAAAATATGGACTTTATAAAATTCTTCTAGACGATTAAACTCAAATAAAAAGGAAGTATGTAGTTATTTTTTATGATAAATACTAAATAAAAGTGCACGTGATAAAAAATTAGTCACATGACTTTATAAATTATTCAAATAAAAACCAAAAAAAAAATCATTTTATTTACATATATCGACATTAGAAATGTTGCGGGGTTTCCGAATGCTTGGAGATTCTTATTCCGATATCGGTTTGGCATTTTACAATCGGAGTTATAACGGAAATCGACTAGCATATGAGGCATAACTCAAACGGTCACAACTTATGTTTATTGAAAATATTTGACAGTTATGAGGTGAATAGCATTGAAAAGGTGTAAAACCCATTAAAATAACGCTCCAGTAAATACTTATTAAGTTCCAACTAACTTAAGTTTATAATTTTTATTTATGAGCTACATACATATAAAATGCCGCAAAACACTTGACACTTTGTGGAGTAGTTTGCACCAACTTGTGCAATACCTTTTCCCCTTGAGTTATTTGGAGCGAAGCATAGAGGCAAGTGGAGACGAAGACGTCTTGTAAGGCGACTTTTAATTTATTTACTACCCAAGCAATTGTATTCATCTAGCCAAGCTCGTGTGGTGGAAAATTTTTTTAAAATGCAAAAATTTAAATTTGAATTTTTTCTTTTATTAATTCAAGCGCTGCTTTTCTCCCATTCCAGCTGTTTAATAATTTGCAAATATTCCATGTGTGATTATTGTAGGAAAACTACTGCATATTAGATATTAGTTATTAGTGAATTGCGATAATGGCCCATACGTCACTTGAATAGTTATTCTGTTGAGGTATACCGCTTTAAGGGTTTTTGTTTGACTTAGTGGTACTATTAAAGCTTTTGTCTTTAAATATTTTCTAAAAATTGATTTCTACGCTGGTTAGAAAGGGGCTTCAGCCCCAGGATCAACCTTTTTTTTTATTATTTTCCCTTATTTTAAATAGTTTTTTTCGATTATTTTTGTGATTGTTATTATTTTTAAGTTTTTTATTTTTTAATAGTTTTTTTGATTTTTTTGTTTTTATTTTTTTGTGATTATTATTCTTTTTTTAAGTTTTTTTTTTTAAAAATTTTATTTTTTTTGTTTTTATTTTTTTGTGATTATTATTTTTTTTTTTAAGTTTCTTATTTTTTTAATAGATTTTTTGATTATTTTTGTTTTTATTTTTTTGTGTTTATTATTTTTTTTTATTTTTATTTTTTTAAGTTTTTTATTATTTTTTTTTATTTTTTTTTTCTTGAACTATTTTTTATTTTTTTAAATATTTAAAATTAATGTTTAAATAAAAGCAAAAAATTTAAACCAATTATTTGCTGCTATTTAAATCTAGGACTAGCCCCGGAATACCGGTATTGTAAAATCAGATGATAAAAATGTCGGGATATGAAAAATCGAAAAGACTTAGTGCTGCGAGTCATACATATGTATTGTACATAGACTAAATAAATATTATAAATATTTCCACGACTTCGTGGTACGGCTGATGGCCGGTAAATTTCCATAAGCCCGGTTCAATTAATCGGTGAGTACATGGAAATTTACTGCGCATGGTTCATTTGGTTTAAATGAATTTTTTGTTTATCTATTTTCCAAGTTGTTTGTATTCCAATAGTTTGTTTGTAAACTGATACAGCATGACAAATTACATCAAACAAACAAAAACACCAACAAAATAAATACGAAATAACAACAAAGCCTTATATGTAAATACTCCATGAATAAGTACGGTGGATCATCGGTAGCAACTGGGCAGCACGCATCCGTGGCACCTCCGCCGCCTAACATGCCCCATAAAGTTGCAGACACTTCACTGCCAGCTGTAGCTAGTTGCATGCCATTAGTGTGTGGCAGCTGACGTTCAGCGCATTGTCTTTGTTGGCGGCGGAATGTTCTGGATATTTCTTCCGCTCTCATCAAATTTAAATAAATTTTTGTATGTAAGTTTGGTGCCATTGTGTAATTGAATGTATGCACGCGATCGCGTCAAATGTGTGCACGCACTGATTGCTCTTGACTGGGAGGCTAAAACATATCTACGGACGCTTTGTTGCATTAGGGTGTCTTCTTCAGTTTTTCATTTGGGTTTATGTGTTTGAAGGCGAAACCTTGTACAACCACGAGCTTGTGGTATCTAGTTAAATAAAATTAAAAAAAGCTTCTAAGAAGTCCAAGGTCATTCTGATAAAAACATAACAAACGCCGCTATTGTTTTGTAGGCCACAACATCTCCTTATCTTGGCACAATTTTTTAAATTATTTTCCTTTCTTTCTAAGTTTTTAACTAAAGTCGGGTTCAGAGGTGACGTATCGGTAACCTTATAAAACAGCTGACTCGACCAACCTTATGAGAAACAATGTAATCGATTATTGGTGCTACTATCTGTAACGTAACCTTACCGACCAAATGCATGTTGGTTTTTCTCTTACGTTAAGGATACGACTACAGCGATACGACTACTGCACCAATGTCCCGGCCTTAAGTTGGGCTTACTAACGATAACAATCGTCATTAACACTGTCAAAAACTTTAAAGCCCTGTTAATGGTGACATAGCCATATCCAGATAAAGCAGCTGATCCAACCAACCTTACGTAAAACAATGTAATCTATTTATGGGGACATACCATAACGCTAACGCCATAACCATACCATAGCCAACCAATTGAATTTTGGGATTTTCCCGCCATATCAATAAACAGCTGATTACAGATCATGCAGCAAAATTGAAAAAATTTGTTGTTGATGATAAAGTTTTTCCATCAACTGACGGCAATTGTCAGCTGTTTATGGTTATGCCACTACAAAACGATGACTCTAGATGTGGTTAAGTATATGGTATGGTTATGATTGTGGATTTATGGATAAGGAAGTTTGTCTGCAGCTTTATTCCCAAACAAAAAATGTAAGTCACAATCGCGACACTTTTTTTTGCTAGTACGCATGACACGAGTTCGTCTCGTGGTTGATTTGGATGCCGGTACACATGTACGTATAATGTTTCACGTTCGGCCCCCCACAGAAATCTAAAAACAAAAACCAATTACAAAAAAATGCATATACGCGTACAATGTATGTATATACATATGTAAGTACAAATGTGTATGTTTGTTATACACATATGTATGTGAATACGTTTGACAGCGTAATAGTTCAATTACTCACGAACGCAAGCACGTAGTACCATAGACTTCGTTCGGGATGAGCAGCAATGTTTTGATCTCTTTATATGGGTTGAGGTGATCCCGTGATATTGAGCATGGCCTATGAAGATACTAATTGTTACTTTTACTGTCGGACAGATTCCCTACTGCGAGATACTATAAAAAAGAAATTCACTGTCGAGGCTACGAGGATTAGTGAAGGCGGTACTAGAACACCATCTGTGATACCATCCAAAGGTCACTGAGCCCAGATTTTTATGAGTCGCACTGCATTCTGTTTTTAGCGTCGACTTTAAAATAAATAAAATAAATCCTATTCCTATTTATTTAATTTTATAAGGAATTGCGCAAATCATGCCTAATCGAACCTTAATTTTGTAAAACAACAAACTAATTATTCGTTGCGGCTGTGCATCCTACATTGGGTGGGGGTGTACACTGTACACCGTTACACTCAGTTGCAATATTCTCTAATCTCTCAATTCCAGTAAAACGGTGCACTAACACATTGAAAAAAAATCTTGTGTGTTCTTATGGCGAACGCGCAAACGCCTGGTGGTCATCATGAACATAAATAGGAACGTTCGGCTGAGTGAGAGCTCATTAGTTGAAAAACCCCAAAACTGAGTTGAGCTGTGAATGTGAAGGAAATATTCTTGAAGAATTTCTCTAATTGAAAAAGTGCATACTTACTTATATAAATAAATATTGGGCACATATACTGGAAATATTGCATAAATAATTAAAATTACTGAGCAAAGCAAGAGCTTGAAATTAAATTCGTGAAAAAGCAAGCAAATTAAGTCAAGAAAAAATTAACTGACCACCGAATTTTGTGGAAAACAGTTTTGTGAATTTTGTTTTTACTATAAATTACCTAAAACTACCAAAAGAACACAAAGTGCAAAATATAAAATTTAAATTCAACTAAAAAAACTAATTAAACATGAAAGTCGATACAGCTATCTTAGAAGTCGTTTCGCCAAAAGTGAAAATCGGCGAAAATTATATTGAAACCGATTATGAATATCAGACATCGAATGTCAAACGCACTGCTAATGGCAAAATTCAGGTAGGTGACAAGAGCGCAAATATTAGTATTAAAGGTAGAATTCCATGATTACACTATTACAACAATATTGTCAGATTTTGCATTTGACAGTTAATTGGCATACAGATTTCGTGAAAATGGACTCAACGAAATAAATTTTACTTCAAATTTTAAGTTGTCCAAAACTTTTTAAGTGCATTTTTATGCCAGAAAAAATTTGTTTTCGTGCTTCCTTGGTGGCAAAGTTGTCTGTGTCTGTTGCCTTAGAAATGCAGGCGTGACGTCTAATACAGGCCTATTAAATACTGATTGCTAATCATAATGATTACCGGTTTGATTGATTATTTTCTTGAGAATTCTTTCAATGATTCATTACTATTACTTAAAATTTGTAATGATTAATTTCCAATTAATTAAAAAATAATAAAAAAATAAGGATTTTTTACGATTATTACAACTAATCAAAAAAAAATTTTTTTTTGAAAATGATAAAAATTTAAATTTCTAATTTGATAATATTTATAAAAGCAAATACATACATCGAGGTATACAAAAATTATTTTAAAAAAAATTTTACTTTCTTTCTTATAATATTTATAAAAAAATATTTAAAAAAAAATGGTTTAAGTTTTTAATTTTTCAAAATATTTTTATACCCAGCGTACTAGTACTAGTACAAGGGTATTATAATTTTGTCCACATAACGGTACTACGTAACGGCGCAAAATAATCGAGTTAGATGTAGAGTTCCAGGTATGAAAGTTCTTAGGTTGAAAAGAGGAATTGATTAAGGCATGTCCGTCCGTCTGTCCGTCCGTGTACACGATAACTTGAGTAAAAACTGAGATATTTGCATGGAATTTGGTGCATTGGTTACTTTCTGGCCAAGGTAGGCTGCTGTTGAAAATTGTAGCAATCGAATTATAACTACGCCCCCTTTTTCGATATCGAAAATTTTGAAAATAACATAAATTAACATAACTTGAGTAAAAATGTAGATCTTTGCATGAAATTTGTTATACGCTGGGTATTTAATATTCGGTTCACCATAACTTAGACTTAATTACTTGTTTTATTTCTAAGTTATCCCAAAAATTTTTTTAACCACAGTATTAACTACAATATTAAAAAAAATTAACTTTACGAAGTATAAAAAAGTGGAAAATAATATTTGGAAAAAAAAAAAATTATTAATTTCCAATGTTAGTATTTTTTTTCTTTAATAAAATTAAAAGAAATTAAAGTTCGCTATTAAACTTTGGACCCAATCTTTTTACGCCTCTGATGTAGCAAAGATTTCCTGAAATTTTCAGAAGTATTCTTTAAATTTTTTTTCCAGAATTTTTTTTTTGTTAAATGATACGCCATATGCATATATGTATGTACATGCATTTTGTGCATTGCAAACATAAACTTTTGTATGCAACTTGTGGGTGTGCCTGTTTATAGCGCCTTTTTCATTTATCGATTTTCACTTTGCAGCTGTTTGGAATATTTTGTTTTCTTATAGAAGCAAAAACAAGTATACATACATTAGGTTGTTTCAGTGCCACAGGTCAAATTTTTTTCTGCTTGCTACTTCAAACTTTAAATACTTATGGAAAATATGAAATTTAAACAGTGGTGCCCAAAACTTTGTTATCACAGTTAACGCTAACTGTCAGTTAAATTGACAGAAATCGTTGTGCTCTCTGCCAAATGAAGTGCCAGTTAGCGATAACTGTAGATGGTGAAAATGACCTTAAGAGATTAGGATATGTTATGGTTGTTGTGGTGTTTTTGGTGAGAAATGTTTCGAACACGCAACATAGTGTAACGCTGGAGCATACAAATGCATAACGCATGCGTTAAATTAAATGTGAAAATTAACAACTGGAATGGAATTTTCCATGCAATTCACTTGCGTACATACATACAATTCGAAAAATTTGTTGCTGTTTGCATTAGGGTTAAAACAGAAAGGGTGGGGTGTGCGAATAAATTGATCAGCTGTTGTTTGGCAGCTGCCCACAAACACAATCTTAGTGCCGCCACTTTCCGCCATCAGAGTCAGAGAGTTCATGTTCAAGGTCGGCGCATAACTGAGAAAAGCGAAAAAATCAATAATTCACCTGTTAGCTCTCGCTTTGTGCTTTATTGTTATTTTTTTTACTAACTGAAATGTGGGTCAATTATGACTTGAAATGGTTGGCGGGAAAATTTGGTGGAATCTTGTTGTTGACCTTTAGAAATTTAGGCCAAAACATATACCATTTTAATATCTAGAAGATCAACTTGCAACATTTCTTTCAACACATTTTACTTCTCAAATCTGTCCCCAGGCATTTAAACTGAGCTAAATTGTTTTGTTTGTCCTTCTACACTTTCAGGTACATCCCGAAACTGCTGCACTGAAAATTCGCACCGATCGCCGTGTACCCAAATTGGGACTCATGCTTGTTGGTTGGGGTGGCAATAATGGCTCTACACTAACTGCCGCTTTAGAGGCTAATCGTCAACAATTGCAATGGCGTAAACGTACCGGCATACAAAAGGCCAACTGGTTTGGTTCGATAACACAAGCATCCACCGTACTTATTGGTTCCGATGAGGATGGCAAAGAAGTGTATGTACCCATGAAAGATCTTGTACCCATGGTAAATCCGGATGATATTATCGTTGACGGTTGGGATATAAGTGCATTGAATATTGGCGAAGCTATGCGACGCTCAGAGGTTTTGGATGTCGAATTACAAGATCAATTGTATAAGAAGTTATCAGCATTCAAACCACGACCATCGATTTATGATCCAGATTTTATAGCAGCCAATCAATCGGATCGTGCTGATAATCTTATTAAAGGTACGAAGTATGAACAATACGAACAAATACGTCGCGATATACGTGATTTCAAGCAAAAATCTGGTGTGGATCAAGTGCTTATATTGTGGACTGCCAATACAGAACGTTTCTGTGAAATCAAAGAGGGTTTGAATACTACCATGGCCGAGTTGCAGGCATCATTGAAGGCGAATAAAGCTGAAATATCACCATCGACTATTTTTGCAATGGCTAGCATTGACGAGGGTGTCACATACATTAATGGCTCACCACAAAATACTTTTGTACCTGGTCTCATCGAGTTGGCTGAGCTTAAGGGTGTTTTCATTGCTGGCGATGATTTTAAATCGGGACAAACTAAACTTAAATCCGTGCTTGTCGACTTTTTGGTGGGTGCAGGCATTAAACCGGTATCTATTGTTAGTTATAATCATTTGGGTAATAATGATGGTAAAAATTTATCAGCACCACAACAATTCCGTTCGAAGGAGGTGAGTATTTTTTTCTTTTCTGGCAGTGTTGGGCATAGTGCACTAAAAATTAAAACAAAAAAATTTGCCGAATTGATTTCGCAAAAATGCCCCACTCTGCTTCTTTGCGCAAAACATGTTAATATAAATACTCATACACTTTCTCTTTCTCTCTTAACATTTTTACGCTACATAGATCTCAAAGAGTAATGTTGTTGACGATATGGTCGAATCAAATAGTATACTCTTTAAGCCCAACGAACATCCCGATCATGTTGTGGTCATCAAATATGTACCCTATGTAGGCGATAGTAAACGTGCCATGGATGAATATACCTCAGAAATTATGATGGGCGGACATAATACGCTCGTCATACATAATACCTGTGAGGATTCATTGCTTGCCACACCGCTCATACTCGATTTGGTTATATTGGGTGAGCTATGCTCACGCATACAAATTAAGAATAATCAACAAGCCGATGCACCATGGGTCTCTTTCAATCCTGTACTATCGCTCCTAAGCTACTTATGCAAAGCGCCCTTAGTACCTCGTGGTGCACAAGTGATCAATTCATTGTTCCGTCAACGTGCCGCTATAGAGAATATTTTACGTGGTTGCATTGGTTTGCCACCAAATTCGCATATGTTGTTGGAGCAACGCTTCGACTTCGCAACGATTAGCAATGAACCACCTACTAAGAAAATGAAGAGTATTACGAGTAGTTGTGCGGCTGAGTTGAATGGCAAGGGTGCTAACACTAGAGCAGTTAAGGCTCAATATGCTAATGGTAAATCGAATGGTCATACAAACGGACACAACCAGTAAAAAATGATGATGCTGATGATTGTTGTTTAGTCGGAACGCTCTCTAAGATGTGGATTTAATTGTAAATTGAAATATTTTTTTTACTTACCAAGGATGTGAGATTAATCAAATTGATCGAGCATGGAAATAAGTTTAAGCTTCACCTATTGATTAATCTGAAAATAATCGAACAACTAAAACGATTCATTTAGATCAGACATGTTAAATTTGATTAGTAATTGGTAATCAATTGATTAGACGGACTTTTTTTAAATCGAAAATGATTTTTTTGTATTATAAATTTATTACGATTAAAAAAAAATACAAAAATAATCAAAAAAAGGCCTTTTTGATTACCTTTGAATATTTTTGATTATTTCTAATAATCGTGGATTTATTTTTATTTTTTTTAATTAATTGGAAAATAGTCTTAAAAGACTTATAGTAACTAATGGCAATCATCATTAAATAGATTCTCAAAGAAATAATCAATAAATTATTTAACAGGTCTGATTTCGATATTAAACGCAATTTGATTAATTGTAATTTTTTGAAGTGCTACTACTAGTAGAATAAGTAATCACAAGCTCATGCATTGATTTGATTAATCATAAGAATTATTAGTAGATTAATCGCACATCCTTAGTACTAGTCTATCAAATAGCACATACTAAACTGCTAAATGTAAAATATCACATTCCCTCTGGATTGCATGCTGCATTTAACGGTATTTTTTTAACGGTAATACAAATATTTGTAGAGTTGCCAATAACTTCCGCTTTCCAAAACCTTGTTTACTACCCAGTTTAGATGGCGCGCTTAGCTAGCAATTTATCATTTACAGCTCACTTATGAAATACTTACAAATATACCTATGTTATACATATATACACACATACTTATGTAAGAAATATATAACAATAAAAACAAAAAAGAAAATATTTCCTACAAAATAGTTTCTAAGCCCAACTCTAAAAAGTGAGTCTAAAAATACCGTAAAACCAATTTTTTATGGCTTATATGATATGTTCATACATATAAATATTTGCCATAATAAAAAGTACCTAATTAATTAAATGTATCTGTATATAATTAAATAAATAACGAGTTAATAAAGGCATACCAAAATTTCAAAAATTTGCTTTCTCTTTTGTACTATTAAATACAATAACAAATATATTGCGAGCGATTTTCTCGAGTTATTTCAGAATGCGAAAATTATCAAGAGAATAAGTCCTTCTAACAGCAACTCCATTAGGGTCAGACCAAGTGCAACTAGAGTCTCTGGGTGTTACCTGAGTGGGTCATTCGGACGACGGACGGTTCTATGTACGGGATGACTCATGTTTTTTTTTTACTCGGTGTTATGCTGTTTAATCTGTCATCATTGCTTTTCCAATCCAATAGCCAACCTCATCTACGCGAGGTGGATCCTGGTGGCTTCGGGACTAAAGAAATGTCATTTCGGCAACACTTTTGAAACCTTTGGCGAGTGTCTCTCTACTCAAACAAAAGAAGCCAGCTGCAATGATTTAAATTACAACGAGGGAGTTGATGTGCCTCTGGGCAGCGCCCTAAAAAGCTCCTGAGTAAAATTTTTGCCTTAGCAGATGTTGCTTGGAGCCAACATAAGGCACCTACATACATAAGTCCCAATTTCATGACAATGTAGCTTTCTGCAAAAGTTGCCCACCCGGAAGTGATAGATATAATACACTTGTGGCATATACTCTGTGCGCCTTAAGGTATGCTTCAACTAATGAACGGAGGAAGTTGCTATTTTGTACGTTAAGCTCAAACTAAACAGATAGAAAAGCATAACAATGAATTTGTCATTGGAGAGTATGCAATATATGTAGGTAGAAAAGCTGGTCACTGGTCGATTCTTAAATTTGCATTACCTTCACTTGAAGGAGTATTTGAAGCGAGGGTCTGGTTAACTTCAGAACGCATTATTTAAAAATTTGGTTCAAAAACGCAGATGTTGTTTGAAAATTATTTATTAGTTAAGTTCCACACCCACATATCTACGTACATATATACAAGTACTTGACGCAATAAATGGGCAAAATAATAAATATCGATCAAGTATTGGCATAGTTGATTACAGCAATTAATTAGAAAGGGTAGTACAGGCTCAGGGCTAATAGAAACGCAACATTAGTATGACAGCACAGCGGCACGAGTTGAGTTCGCGAATTGCGGTTAGCTACTGTAAATCAGTAGTGGGCACAAGAGAGGGCTCATTTTGTGAATGTCATAATTTTTAAAAAAAATCTTGCCACTAATCCTCAATAGATCTTTTTGGGCATGATTGAAGGAAAGTGGAATAACCGACTGTACGCGTACATCAACACAAGAAAAGTTTTCCCATGGAAAGCTGCTCATGCATTAAAGCTGTTGAATTTTGGGTTTTTCTGCCACATCCATAAACAGCTGATTGCTGATCATGAAGCAAAGTGAAAGAAATTTGTTGTTGATCAACTGGTGGCAAATTTTCAGCTGTTTATGGTTAAGGCACCAATAATCGATGACAATAGATGTGGTTAAGTATATGGTATGGTTATGACTATGGATAAGCAAGTTTGTTTGCTTTAGACTGTTGGTGACCGCTGGCTGTTCCATTGTGAATGATGAACAGAAAGTTTTTCCAAATGCGCTGACCGGGCAGCGTCTGGAAATATGAATGAAAAGCTATTAACGAAATTAAAAAGTTACGGAAAGTAAACAAACAAACAACGCACGCGGTGAACGCAACATAATGCAAATGAAATGATAACAAAGTTGTGCCGGCTGCCGGTAAACTGAGCTGGCAAAGACTCATTGAAGAATGCGGCATTTTGATATTAGCAAACCCACACTGAGGCATTTGAAACCTCCTACAAACAAAAGAGCTTTGTCACGCAAAGAAATCAATAGTTTCAATGGCACGCATCTCACTACTAAATCCGCACATTCAAATATTTCTTACGTTGCTAGGCGAGCCTTGGAAGTGTGGGAAGTGAACTAGGTTGAACTATGATGTTAACTAGTGTACTTTTTGTCTAGTTCGAAACTTCACCACATGGTAGATTGCCGATATACTTTCTTACGTATACATATGTAGGCAAGTGTGTCAGATTATCTACAGAGAGTAGATATGTAAAATCATTTGCTAGACACACCTTTTCTGTTGGGTGTTTCCTTACAATTAATTATTGTTTCTTGTTGCTTTGCTTTTTTTCCCCTCCATGCAGAACGTTGAAATCTTTATGAAGGACGTGGTCAGTCAGTAGACGTTATGCGAATGAAGTATGATATGATGGATTGATTACTAAAGCAGAGTGGGATTTGAAAATGGTCATCATTAAATGTTAATAAGCTCGAAGTTTGGAAGAAAATAAATTAATATTTATAATTGTACATTAGGGTGTGCCATAAATAGAGGAGAAACAATACAATAGAGGTGGTACTGCGGTAGGTTTATTAGTAATGAAGATCTAAAACATTGAATGTTCTACAAGAAAATTAGTTCACATACTTTGTCCAGATATAGTTCACTCGTCAAAAGTGTTATTCACTCACTATAATTTGATGCTTATGGGCTGAGGTATGCCATATGTATCTCAGAATTTGTTTCAAAAACTTCCTAGGTAAGTTGATTTATTGATATAGCGTAATCCCCCCCAATGAAATGCCATACTTCAGATTACAATTTATTTCTGGTTGATAACATGCACTAATTGTATAGCCTCTCGAGTTGGGACAAACAGATAAAGCACTTGAATTGTTAACTTTAAGTGCGAAAGAGTGAGATAATGTAGAATATAACTGATACCTAAATAAAATTGAACACGAATGAATTCTATTATGGGTGTTAACAGTGAGTAATCACTACTGCTTGCTCCCTAGTACAAAGTAGTTTGATGGCAAGGTATGAAAGGAAGGCATTTGAAGATAGCGAAATCGATTAAAAAATCTTAACAATCTCAACTTTGGTTTACTTTTAAAGGACCAACTTAGCCTGAACTAGATAAGCCTCTTACACCCTGCTTCGAGTTCCTTTAGATTCTGATACAACAAAAAACCCTGTTCCGATTCAGATTCCGTTTTTTGATAAACGCACTTCTAAATCTTCAAATGTTTAAAAAGTGAAAGAAGTTTTGTTTATCTTGCGATGTTTAAATATGAATAAAATATGGAAAATAAATTTTAAAACATCCTTTGCTATTGAAAAACAATTAAAAAAGATAAGCCATTCACACTTGACTGCCTAGAATGGGCTGCAACGCGCCAAACCGGCATAAATGCAAATGTAATTAATAAATATATAAAAAAAGCACACAAAAAAAAAAAAAATAGCCAAAATTGTTTATAAATTTCAAATAAAAACAAAATAGAAAGCACTCGAATATATTATTTATTTGTTTTTTTTTTAAACACGCTCACCTCTCTCTCTTTATAAGGTCTACAGTATTCGTCCAGCATAATTTGTTGCCGTTATCACTTTGATGTTGTTTTTTGATGAGTTTGTTTTTGTCTCAGATTTTGGTGTTAATGGGTATGAATCAGGGACCGCAGTCAGAAAGGCTTTTAGTTAAAAACATAAGCAAGTTAAGTTTATAGCTGAAATATAACCTCTTTGGGCTAAAGTTTTAATTAGGCTTACGTTTTCTTTACGATTACATTTAAAGTTACGGTTACGGAATTATTAAGGTTACGATCACTGTTATATTTACTGTTACGGAATTTTTAATGTTACGATTACTGTTACATTTACGTTTGCGGTTAAGTCTATGGCTATATGTATGTGACAAACCAACGAAAACTGAGGTATATATGATTTGTACCCACTTTCATCGTTAGCTAACCCATATTTGTGCGGTGCTACCTTTATTTTCCAAAGTTTTTGAAAATATCAATAACAATTAAAACATTTCAGCCGTATCTCGTTATGTATTCGTGTTTTTCGAAATTTTAGACTTACAGTAACGGTAATTGTACAATAGCTGTGATTATAACTCTTGGCATTGTCACCATAACCGTAGCTTTAACCCTTGCATAATTATCAACATTGTTATCATCATAATTATAACATTGTTTATCGATTAAAAATATTGCAATTAAATTTATCTTCTATCCCTGACGTAAATATGTATATCAGTTGACGTAATTGCGTCTACGCCACTTTTTTCCTATAAACATTCACACAAATCTATATATTTAAGTGCATATTGATATTTACTATAATATTTGGCGGGCGGGGTGCTCTATGTAACAGTAGCCAAATTTGTGGGGGTGTGGGTACATCATAACTTGCCGGGCATTCACCAATAATGGTATCAAACAATCACATCTATACAGACGTAGGCACTCGTATACGCAGTCGTCACGGTTTCATCAGCTGCGCAAAGTCACAAGTCGAGCGTCCACATCAGTGAAATCTTAGTAGTGTTCCTTGATTGTTTGCGGTTGTCACATCTATTTGGGAGCCGACGCCAGCACAGCTGCCGTGTGAGTAGTACGAGAATGCATTTATTTTTCGTTAGTTGATGCGATTCGAATATTATTGGCCTACTATATTGTTGGTAAAGTGTTTAGATATCTGTTGACTATGTACGAGTAAAGTAAGGTTTCTTTGGCGGTTTATAGAAAACGAAAGTTATGTTAAAAGTGAAGTGAAGTAATTGATATAAAAAAAATTAATATATTAAAAAAAAAAACTTAATATTTCAATTCAATGTTAAAAAAGAAAAAACAAATAAATTTATTTGGCGATCAGAAAAAGTCCCGCTATCACCTCTAATTATCGATAAATTTCGATACACCTAATTAAGACATTAAGACGCGCAATATGTTTGTGCTAATCTAGTGTTTATGATGAATTATAAAAAATAATTCAACCCAACTTGTGAAAAAACATAAAGAATTTAATAATTTATTCAAGACAGATTCTCAAAATATTCCATTGGATTTCTTTTTGTACATGGTTGTAATTTCAAACAGGGTGTTAAAACTTTGCCATAACATAACGAACTGCCGATTAACCTAACCTCAAAAATAATGCTTGCATACTTGCTTGACCTTAGCCCTAGAAACTGCTGTATATTGGAAAACATGTCAATTGTGAATATATTAAAAATGTGTTGACGCTACGTTTACTGCTGTTCATTCATTACTCAGCGCAAATATGAAATTGTCAATGAATATTTGTTGTGTGGCGGTTTTTGTTTTTGATTTCGAAAATATGCAATTAAACATTATTCGTATGAGTATTATTCAATATAACAGATTACGGCATGCTGTTTGTGTACTTTTCTGTTCTTATCTATGATTACATATGCACAGTCGAGTTTAAAAAATATGCAACTAAAATCCAAAATGAATTCGTTTCGCAGAAATATGATAAATTTGTTTAATAATTTTGAAATAAAAGTTATTTTAATCAAAACAGAAACTTTCCAAAAAGTACAAAATGCTAAAAAAAATTTACCAGACTTCAAAAAAATTGTCATCAAAGAAATAATTATGCTTTCATAAGACAGCGATGGCTCAGTGTTGGAGCTCACACTGACTGTGAAAGGGGAGAGATTTCTGCTCTAAAAGTGAAGTGCGGATTTACTTAATTCAAAAATTCGATTAATTTGTAAATAATAATTACTAGTTTAGAAATAAAAAATTTTTTCCAAACAGAAACTAGAACTAAGACCGGAACCGACCATAAACTTAGCCGCAACAGACGAAAACCACAATAAAGATGAAATCGACACCGGAACCATAACAATAGGCTAACCAAAAACTAAAACGTGATCGTAACTGTTATCGAAATCATATTCGTGATAAAAAAATGTTTGGCAGCATAACGAAATTTCTTTTTAAAAATGAAACACCCTAATGTGTATATGCATACATATTAAGATTAGTATTCTATTTAGAAATACCCATATCATTGTTACAACAAGAATATTAATAACGCTCCTATTAAATATAGAAACAATTTACATAGATGATTGCTGAATCACTGATCTTATTCCAGAAAATTATATACAAACAAAAAATGCAATTAAAACTTATGAACAAATAGAACAACTATTTTGTTTAGACCGAAAAAGCACTATATATGTACATTCATTTACACATATTTGCATGCAAATATGTATTATTTTGCATACCCCTACCTGCAAATGCTTTTTTCAGGGACCGTAACTGTTATGAGTTTACACTGCCAGAAATTATATACGATTTTACACTGTGTTACGCCATTTTTTCTATCCACTTCCGATTCGGCACCAGGCGGAAAAAAGCCATCGAAGAACTTTTATGTTGTTTTCAATTACCGTCAGTTATCGCGAAAAGGTTTGATTGGCGAAACGGTCAAAATCGCCTGCTTCCCAATGAATTATGATGATTACATTTATACTGATGCGTGAATCATCAACATTATAGTTATTGTAACTAGAATGCAGTGGGACTATATTTAATTACAAACACCTGTCAATATTTGCAATTTTCTTGTCTTATCAATAGTATATATGGAATATGTGCGTGTATGTGTTTGTTTGTATAAATAACTACAAGTTCAATATTTGCAGAACGCATTTGTATCCAGTCCCATTGACCGAGGACGTCTCTAACTACAGTTTAACCTAATTATCTATGTATATGTATTAGTGATGGCAAATTTTTTTTGATTTAAAAATTTCCGAGATTTTCGGGATCTGGCTTTACAGCAACGATACAGACACTATCCAACACTTGATTTTGAAAAAAAGTGAAAAAAATGGTTAGACTTTACGATTTTCATGAAAAAATTTCAATTTTGTTATTTTAATCAGTTTTGAATTTTTAGAAAATTGAAAGAATTTTTTTTTACAATTTTTAAAAAAGACCAACATTAAAAAAATTTGAAAAATGATATTTCTTAAATTAACATGAGAAAAATTCACTTATTTAATTTTAGCAACAACAAAGAAAAACGTCCAAAAAAAGTACAATTTTTTAAAATTAGCATTTTATAAATAACAACAAAAAAAACATTCAGAAAATCACGGGATTGTAAGAAAGAAATCACCAGATCACGGCACTTAGAAAAAAGACGGGATTCCGGAATTAGCAAAACCTAATATTTGTGTAGTTGTTGTTGCACTTTAAAGAAATTGCATTTCCAATTATTTTTGCCGCAAATGGCTTTACATTAGGCGATTGATTTTGATGGAACGCGTATTTAACGTCATCAAGGACATATTTACAAACATATACATATGTACATACATACATACATACATTTGTTCACATATGTATATGTATTTTTGTAACTATATTAATGGCAAAGGCGCAAGATCGCGTTAAGAAATATAATGAAGCAAATATTTCAAATATGCGCAATATCAACATTAGACTGGGGCAAAAAAAAAACTTTAAGAAAATCGAAATTTGCGGTAAAACACGAGTCAATAGAGCATGGGTGAAATAATTTTGGGTGGCCACTAAACATAACTAGTTATTTCCGTGTTAAAGCAAGTGTACGTAGTTATTTGATTATTTTATATGCACTACACTGACTAACACCTAATTACACAAACTTTGTTTGTAAGCACCACATATGTATGTATGTTTGTATGTACGTATGCGTATGTATTTTTTTTTTTTTTGTAACAACCTTTTCGTGAATTTAAATACATGATTATATTGTAATATTTTTGGATATTAGTGCTGCAAAAGTACGTAGTAGTAATTGACTCGGTATTCACAATCGGGTATAGATAGTGTCGATTATAGTGTATTTTTTTCTTAGCTTGAGGACTGTTACTGTCTACTGAAAGGAAAATCTTTGGTATTTCTTCGTTAAACATTATTGTAGGAGATAGTCGTCAAGTCGAGCCTTGGCTATGTGCAGATCAGACCTGTTAAATAATGATAACTAGTCATAATGATTACCGGTAGATTGATTATTTTCTTGAGAATTCATTCAATGATTGATAACACAGCCCCACAGAAAAAAAAAGTGGTATGTTCTCGGGAAGAGACAGGTCATTTCACATATATTTTGGGTCGCTGAACACGAATCCGTAGTCAGAATTCAAAAGTTAGTAACCATTTAGTGTAACCATTACTCGAAATTTTTAATAATTAATTAAAGAAAATTAATAAAAAAAAAATCAAAAGTAATCAAAAAATTTTGTTTCCATTTTTTTTTTTCTTTCTTATGTTTTGTTTTATTTGTTTAATCGTTATCAATTTATCATTGTCTTTTCTTGAAAACAATTAAAAAAATCATTACCAATTAAAAAAATACGTCTAATCAATTCATTACAATTTAAAAAATCATGATATTTCAAGGTTATTAAAAATAATCAAAAGTAAAGTAAAAAATTTTAATTTTTTGTTTTCTAATTTTTTTTATTATTTTCGATTTTCTTAATCGATTAAAAAATCCATCTAATCCATTGATTACTATTTAAAAAATATTGATATTTCAAAATTGTGTATGTATAACAGCGTGTTAAAAGTTTTTCGTCAAATGCCATATGCAATAAATAATCCCAAAACGTGATTTGTTTAACTGATTTTAAGCGCACAAAAAAAATTTAGCCACACACATTGATATTTTTGCATGCAACTATTCCGTACTTAATATTTTTAGCGATCATGTTACATTCACACTTGCTTGATTTGCTGTTGTTGTTTTTTTTTATCATCAGTAGCGACAAAAAAGCAAAAACAACACAGAGGCAATTGAAATTCTCACCAACAGGTGTCAATATTTTGTTTAATTGCTTCTGTTGTTCCTCAGATTAGTTATCGCTGAATCGATATTTTGTGTCATATATGGAGCATTGCCGCCACTTGAAGATAGGCAAACGTAATAACCAACCTCAAACCTAAAATGCAAAGGGAGATTTGTATTGCGCAGAGCCCGAAGATAATCCTTATTTTTTTTTTTTTTTTTTGTGAATAAACGATCTGTTTCAAATCGAACCGGTCTCACACCTTGCCATAATCCTTAGTCGCTACGATCTTAATCATATCTCATACTGAGTGGAATAAAATCTTCAGAAAACTGACATACACCAAATTGCAGACCCTTTTGCCATGTTTTAAAGCGAAGCCAGTAATTGTTTACATTTGTAGATTCATTTTCAGATTCAGATCATAAAAGCGATGAAAAAATAAAAGAGCTGATTTGACACTCTTAGCTATTGTTGCAATCTTATCGTTAAAAAAAAAAAATTACGAAAATAAACAAATTCAAGCTTTTGCAAAAAGATACAACAAATTCTGTTGATAAACCGAACTCTAAGAGTTTGCAAGGAAGTAGAAGAATGGGGGGTTAGTTCTGGAGAGTCCCGATGATAAGTGCAATGACAGCCAAGATATCTTTGTTGGTTTCCAAAACGCTTTTAACAAGCCACAGTTGGCATGTGATTTTACTGCCGGCAATACTCATGTTTTCACCGCCCTCGGGGTGTTTATTTAACTATGATGAGCAAACGTTAGTTACGCCCGGCGCTTTTATCAATGTAATGTATGCCGAGGCGCCATGAAAATCATATCCGCTTTTAGATATTTAACTGATAACACAGCGATTAGACTGCTTTACCCACTCCTACAACTATGTGCTATATCTTTTTCACTGCACCAAAAAATTATGTATGTTTACGTATGTATGTATTAGACCGGGTAAAAAAATTAATTTTTTTTAAAAGTGTAGTGATTTTATATTGTCAAATTCTTAGGCGGATCCAGGATTTTGAAGATTTTTTATTTACAGAAAACTATTACTTTTTGGATTCCGATACGCAGGGGGGTTGGAATTGAGAGAAAGAAGAAGAGGCAGAACCATCAATAAGTTAGACGAAATGATCAGGATGATAAGCTGTGGATAAAATACATATGTCCTCGAGATTTCATTAAAACAATTTGAACCGCCCCTCCTTGCCAAAAACCATGAAAACCACGCTACTGGGAGGGCCCATTTTTACTGAGCTAATAAAGTACAAAAATTAAAAACTGTTGCATGTAATTCAATTCCACCGCTGCACTGCTAAACGTCCAACTTAACAATCACGATATTCCTTAAACATTTTATTCACCTCGTACAGTGGTGGCGATTCAAGTTGGCTCAAAAGTATCAATTTCGAACTAAACATTTTCCCTACAGGGCACACACTATGCCACACAAGTATTTGCCTACTAAAGTATTTCTATGTTGGTTAGTACGTTTTGGAGCAGCAACATCGTTAGACGAAATAGGTTTTCTGCTATTTGTCATTTTTTGCTGATAGCTCGCGTGTGATGCGCTTAGTCGCTGTGTTTCTGTTTTTTTTTGGACATTCTAAACTTTGTTTACATATGTACTTCATGGTTCATATTTAATTGTTGTTGAGTTAGACGCGATTGGCATGCTGAATCAGTGTATTTGTTGCTTTTTTTTGCATAATTGAAACAATTAATAAAAAACTATACGACTTTTAGTACATTCTTTGCGTGTTTAAATTGATTTGGGTAAGAAACAACAAAAATTGCATTGCATATTTATAAGTGTTTTTGTTTATTGTTTTTTTTTTTTTTTTTTTTTTTTTTTTTATAATTTTAATTTGAGCTTAGCTAACAAGCTGTGCCGTTTTATTTTATTCATTGCGTATGATTTGTTTTGAAACGTCTGAAACAGTTGAGCAAATTTAAATGTCATTCATTTGTTTAAATGAAGTGAAAACTAAATGAAGTGTTTATAATATTTATGAATAATTTGTGTGAAATAATTAATTAAGCGCGAATTTAGATTTGGTAATTGAATGTAAAATTATACCAACAACAATTGAGATAGTGATGTTGCTTAAAAGTAATTTTCAAATTCAAAACATTGGTGCGCTATCGATATATTTATAAATCAGCTGATTTAACCAACTGTTTGAGAAACAAATATACCGATTATTGGTGATGCATCGTAATTCGCTATCCCTAACTTCACCTTACCGACCAATTGCCTTTTTGGTTTTGTTGTTATGTTAAGGATACTACTCTAGCGATGCGCCAAAGAAACCTATATTTTTCGCGTCAAATAAGTAAGCAAGTCTATTCATGTGGGAGGTGCCACACCCAGTTTCCAAAATGTTTAGGATGACCAAGTAAATATATCGAAATTTTTGATATTAAAAATAAAAGGTAACCAAAGCAAAATTTGTAAACATTTTAAATAGGTGACAACCTATAATACCTATTGGCAACTCTTTAGCTTGAAATATAGCATTTTACCTATTTTCAAAAGTTCCCCAAAATGTGTCAAGACGCTTTCGAAATAAAAGCAGATACATATGTATGTCAAAAAAAATAAATTTAATGGATTAGGTGGCAGCCCTCGGTATTAGCTTTCACTAGAAATATTTCTGTTTAAAAAATATTTAAAAACAATAATTTTGTTTGATATGGATTGGCATATCTTATTTATTAAAAAAATATGTATAATATGTGGCAGCCCCATAAAAGCATCCTGAGTGGCAACACCTAGGTAGAATTTTTACAATTTGCACACTTCCTATAGCAAAACTACCGGAACTGCTTTTTGCATCGAACTGAATGCCTTTCTCACAAATGAACTCCTCAATTGAAAAATAGGACATATTTCGCAGTTGACGCTGTTTTATGGGTGGATTAACGCGCACATCAAGTATCTATGTATTTCATCATAAAATTTAAATTTACAACTTGGTGTATGGTATTACACACAACAAAAAAATAACCGACTGAGGGACTTATCTGTCTGATAAACATTGTTCATAAAAAATTTTTTTCTGCGATAGATAATTATTGAAGTTTACTTTAGAAAACGTGTTTATACAGGTACACTGAAATTACAAAAAGTTTATTTAGCGTTTGAACAATTTCGATGATAACAAAATACAAGTATCTTCATTACACTGAAATAAAAAAAAAATTGCCTAACAGTCTCATTTCGACCTAATTTTAAAAAAGACAAACGCTAGTAATTTGTTTTGATGATTGAAATTTAAACAATTCATGAAATTTAAATCGAAAATCAAGGAGCTCGGAAAGGTGTTCTGCACATAAATATCATGGATATTTGGCCCCAATTTGGAATACCAGCTGAGTTGTCACTAATCAAACAGCTGTCCGGTAGGGAATATTGCACAATGTTTTTGAGTTGTATGTGAGTTCCGGTATCATTCTACAAAATCCATTTCGATTTCAATTAGAAAAATCAAATGCCGATTTGAGTTTTATATATGCAGTGTAGTCAAATGCAATATGTAATTAAAGATAATCGGTGTTTTCGAACATCAGAGCTACCAATAATTGAACAAATTTTTCTATTGTGAAATTGGCCTCAAAAGGATAACAAATTAATGTGTATTAGATATCTAAATCGAATGCATTAGTACCCAACAAAACAATGTGAAAGCGTTTATAAACCTTATTAGGAAAGATAGTCAGAGTTACACTTTTGTCGTGTTCCAATGTACCGGATAAAGATTGAACATGCAAATGTAACAACAACGAATATACGAATCACACTTTGTTTTTTATCCGGCTCTGGATCATTGCCTATTGGGTTGTATCAGCCGATTCTAGAAAAAAAGTGCGCAAAACTGTTGGCCATTGCAAAAATTTCTAAATTGTTGTTATAAGGACTTTTTATCAAAATCAATGACCCTTATATAAAGTATATATATTTTTTTGGTGGGTAAGTCTAAATGGCTTAATGATTATTTAATATTTATTTGAACACACTTAAGACTAGGATAATTTATAAGGCTTACTTAATGCCATTCAATCTACCATATGATCCATTTGCGTAGTACAGAAGTACTTACAAAATGATCCTCCTAGTACCAATAATTTTTTCTTGAAAACTAGGATTTTAGTTGCATCACGCAAACGACAAGTTCACATTTGATTTTAAAAGGAAATTTCAAATTTAAACAAACAAATTAATTTTCTTATTTCAAAAAATGCTAGTATCAGGTAAAGTAGAGTAAAGCTTTGAGAACGGTGTCCAAAGTGTTTTCTCTTGGGTGGTACCTATGTGGAGTACTCGGCGGTCTCTTGACGCACTGCAGTGTATGTACATATGTATGCGCCGTTTTTGGCATCGACTGGGGTTAACTTTGGAAAACTCTTTGACCTTTTGCAAAGTACTCTGTACAACATGCTTACATTGTACATTAGAGCGTATCACAAAAAAATATTTAAAATATTCGCCTTGTTTGTCACCCTGTAATTTGAAGTTAGAGTTTTCCTAATAGCTTTGCTATTTAATTTCATTTTCGTATTCATTATTATTTGGCTTTTATTGAAATTTTGCTTAAAAAAAACACCCTGTATTTAATAAAAATTTTAAAAATCATGTTTGCAACACTTTCTAAGTAAAAATAGTATGTCTCATATTAAAATTATTAGAAAAATATGTAGTTTGATAAGAACTGTTACGAGTTTATTATCAAAAAAGTTTGAGGTGTTTTTTTATAACTTCAAATTTCATTTTTTAACACAGGGTGGTTGTTTACCCAAATAGTAAAAACTGAATTCTATGAAAGAATTGTTGCCTTTCTAAAAATGTATAATTTTGAAAATAGCTTATAAAAAATAGAAATTATAAAGAAAAATTATTATTTTCGCTATTTTTACAGGGTGACCAAAATAAATGTTATTTCTTGAAAACCTGCGATACACTCTAGTATGTACATACATACATATATGCACAAATATATTTGAATGAAGTTGTTGTTCTTCTTATTTTCTAATTATTTATTTGTTTGTGTTTGCTGTAATTTATCATTTGGTGAATGACACCTTTATTTAACGGAATGCCAATTTATGCAATTGAATTGATTTACGTTTTTGTGTTTAATGAATATATGTATTTTACCCGTAGAAGGTTTATGGTAAGAGGTTTACAAGTCAGTTTTGTCCCTCATTTTTCGTCCAGTGAAATATTTGTTTCGCCTATATACAGTGTTGTCGATTAAATTAAAATTAATTAAGAAAAAAAGTAATCACTTTATGAGACGAAATCTATCTAGGCAATCAGTCCTTATTTTTATGGTTTCGTACTCCAACCATTAAAACATTTTTTTTTCTTGATTAAAATTAACCTATGTAAATAATGCCAAAGCTAGTAATTGCATGACCGTTGCTGATCCGATAAGCGTTAAGCATTGTCGCTTTCAACTTGTTGAGTAAAATTGTTTACATGAAAAGGGCGTGGGTGTATATTTGTGCGTGACATACAAAGCCGTTATTAGGTTAAAGGCTGATCAATACCAATCCAAAATAACATGTGGCAACCTATGCTTTACAACACAATAGCCACAACCTCATCATTAAATTTTCAGAAGACGGGTTTAATAAGGGAAAAAGGCATATGCCCAAAGCTTCTGTAGGCAATAGTTAATTTTAAACAACTCAATTAAATAATTCTCACACTAAACTGCATTAGGTTAATTTATAAAATTATTTCTTTTAAAAGGTAAATAAATAAATATCAACACATATACAAAAATCGATCATTCCGCACATTCATTAAATAGAAACAGCATGCCAAGTGCGGTATCGGATTTCACACTACCAACAGCCACACCTGTCGTAGCAGCAACAGCAACAACCACAAAAGCACCGCCTATAATGACGACAAGAAAACTCATGTCAAATGGCGAAGTCCTGCAAACTCAAAGCGAACAAAATCAGCAACAACAACTATCACGCGAGGAACACAATGACACATTTAAGCGAATTTTCCGGAATAACAACAAAGAAAAACCACAACAATTCATTGTTAAATATCGACAAAAGTATTATGATATAGCGAGATTTTTAAAAAATCATCCAGGTGGAGTAAATACATTGCGTAGTCTTAAAGATGGTGATATAACAACACGTTTTCTACATGCTCCACCACATTCGGATGCTGCTATTTACCTAATGAAGGAATATGAAATCAAACCAGAACACATACAATTACAAAGTAATGTGAAACGAAGGCAGCATTTACAACAAATGCCGAATGGTGATGATGAGCCGCTATTGGTGACATTGGTCGATCGTGAACAAGAACATGCAATTGAAGCAAAAACAAATTTAAATGGTATTCAATTGATTGCTGATGCTGGACAAGAAGACAAAAACAATAATCAATTGGATGAGAGTATGGAGGTGAGTGTGTTAAAAATGCAAATAACGTGCCGCAAGTTTGTAGTGTTTTCTTAGTCTTGACAAATGTTACTCATACGACATGGTGAACGTTTGCTTAGTAAAGCCTATATTAGAGCTGGAAAAACATCAAACCGTTGTAAAGATGTTTTTATCGTAAATTTTGAATTTCAGTTTACATATTTTACATTTAGTGGTTTGAGGCGGGGGGAAATTCAAAATTGTACTCAATTTGGCAGTTTTGGATGACGTATGTAGCTGGCAAACGATAGCTCGCCAGCCTTGGGTCGTAACATAACTGAGCCAAATTTCATTCTACATAGATTTAGAATTCTGCGATGAAGTACTCGTATCTACATGTTGTACAATATATGTACATACATACATACATATGTATCTAGCTGTATTTTGACATAAATTGTGTGCTGCTCCTATCATTTGTGGATATTTGCAAAAGATAAGATAGTGATGTTGGTCCAATGATAACGTGATAATTTGACTAAGTATTAATATGCATACATACATATGTACATATGCACATACGTAGATAGTAGAAATGCAAGACAATATGTGTAGATATTTCCTTCCCCGCGTATACACATACATATGTACGTATACTGTATTAAGAATGCTAACGATGAGCAGGTTGTGGTGGCTTCATTTCTATGAGAAATGATCTTTGAAGGTTATATGAAGATACTGAGAATTTTTCAAAGCCAATTAGATTCATATAAATAAAAGAGAGTAAGCGCTGCATCAAGACTTTCGCTATAACTCCAATTTAAAACAACCGTAACACAATTCAGAATAAGGTTTCGAAATTGGATTCGAAAGCCACTAACATTTCTAATACTAATATCAAAGTAAAACGCTTAATTACATATAATCAAAGGCACAGTTTATTCGTAGAAATACAATAAGTTTTGCATATATATTTCAACGTACGTACATATATTTTATTTCCTTTTTGACAGTATTCAGTTTTAGATATATCTTTTTCCATTCTTCTTCATTTTATACATAGCACTTGTACATATGCAAGTTTTTATGCTCTTTTTTTAAATAAAAAATTGCCATCAGCAATCAGTTAATCAAAGTGAATATAAGTATGTATGTATGTATTATTTAATGCATAGATTAGATAAAGATAATCTACTTTTGTGGCGAAT
Organism: Sphenella marginata; assembly: GCA_951509765.1. NCBI lineage: Eukaryota > Metazoa > Arthropoda > Insecta > Diptera > Tephritidae > Sphenella > Sphenella marginata. The sequence goes on from OX608083.1 coordinate 60,880,280, forward strand.
TATTTTTGTTATTTATAGTTTTTACATATAATAAGTATGTTTTACAAAGTCTAAATTCACAAGCATACATTGGCGCATATGCGCCTTCACACATACATATGTATCTATATAAATACTCAAAAATATACATATTATATACACCACCGTATATATCTGTAAATAAAAACTTCAGGTATTTTTATATTATAATGTACATACCTAAAATATTTAATACAATTAATTAGTTAGATAGTCAAATGTATGCAAATTGCATACATTCCAGTTTAATTTTTATTTTGTTTGTATTTTTTTATATTTCATTCTTGTATGCTGACTGAATTCCTAATATTGCGTGTGCGCTTGTGTTTGCTACACAAATCCTATTCCTTATGTCTGACATAAACTTTAGTTTTTGAAAACACTCTTATATCGGTTTCAAGCAATTTTAGTTCCTTTTCAATTTCCGCTTTTCGTATACGCATACGTAAGGTTTCTGTTGTCATGGGCATGTGATTTAATTCATTTACGAGTGCTTTGAATGCTGGGGGGAGGGGAGAAAATATTTGTTTAAACTGAATGCAATGTATGTGAATAACAAACTTGTTTCAGCTGAATGAAGTGCTTCTTGACGTTCTTTGTCCGATAGCGGGTAATGGCCAGGAGGGCAATTGGGATCGTGTTCGCTTTGTCGTTGGCGTTGTTCTTCTTTTTCACGTTTCTCACGCTCCAAATAACGGGGCAAACTTAAGTTATCGCGTGCTTAAGAAAATATGATATACAAATTATTTAAAAAAATTAGTTTATTAACATAAAGTAATTTAAACAGGCTTACAGCCTAGCTTGTGTATGCTGCCTGTTGAACGCTTCTTCATTAAATCTGTATTGGTTTGTTGTGAGAAATTTGTGCGACGGCTACGAGCAGATATGGAGACGGCATCTACGCCACCACTGATTCCATCAAGGCCATCATCCGGAATACAAGCATTGGGGCTACCATAATTGCCATCGCCACAAGCACCACCATCAGAGTCATTATTAAGTGCCATATTTTGGAAATTGTTACGTACTGCATCATCCTGTATATTCGGTTGCATGCGATAATGCACTGGCTGTTGGTTTTGTTGGTGATGGTGCTGAGGTGGTTCGTATGATGATTGCATTGTTGATGTTGCTGGTAAACCATCGTTATCTACTAAATTAAAACCATTTGTGTAGTGTTGATGTGAGCGTGGTGTTGGCACAAAGTTATTTGATGATGCTTCTGGTCCATAGAGATGTTCAACGTTCTTGTTGTTGTTGTAGTGCTCAACATCATTGCCATTTCCACTGGCATGAATTTCGTCTGCTTGCTTTGGTTCGTCATCTTGTTGTCCATTGTATTGCTGTTGTGCATGCTGTTGTTGCCTTCTATCATAATGTTCATATTGTACGGGTCGTTGAGACTGTTGTCGTGCAGTATACAGATTTTCATCTGTATTTTCAAATCCACTTTGCTCTTCATGTGCGTTTGGATTGAAAGAATGTCGGCTCTGAGCATCAAATGCTGCGCCTTGCGACCGTGGCGAATAACTTGTCTGCAGCCCATTGTAACGTTCATTGTTGGTACAACTGAAAGAAGGTATAGCCAAATTTTATTTAACAAGCTATAAAACTTAATACAATGCATTGACTACCGCTTCAGTGCATCACAAAGAAATTGTTTGTCATATATATCTTCTGTTTGAACTTGTTTATGAACAGATTTAACGGTGGTTGTGCTATCCGTACGCGATATACTTCTTCGACTAATGTGATTGCCGCCATCACCAAAACTACCAGCTACGGAACCACCAATGGCACGACCGCTTGGCACACGAGTCAAAGACGGACAGCGTGCAACCTTTTGTACCTAAAAAATAACCCAAATAATGTTAATTAATTGATATATGTATATTATCGTTTCGCAAACTGATGTACATGTTGTTGTTGTTGTTGTTAGCAGTGCTTCGCCCTGCCCAAAGGGCCAGCACACTCCTAGTTGTCATCGGGCTCTTCTAACGGAAGTCCAAGGAAACGCGCTGTTTCAACAGGGTTGGACCAAGTGATAGGGGGGTTAGAAGAGTATGTTCCGAAGAACACGAAAAAAGATGTTGCGTGTCATGGGGGCCATACCGCATGCAGGGCATGTGTTCGGTATGGTGTGGTTCAGTCTGGACAAATAGGAGGGAGTTCAGCTTATTGCAATATCCAGACCGAAGTTGAGCCAGCATGACTCTAGTCTCCCTCGGAAGGACACGTTCTTCCTCAGCAAGAACGGGTGGTTGGGCACAAATAACGGAGTTCACAGGCCGGGATCTGAGGGATCTGTCCACCGACTCAGTGTGGAGGTCCTTTAGGGCCCGCCTATGGTCCCGCAGATCAAACGGCAACGAGATGTGATGCCGGATCTCATCATAATGCTTTCGGAGATGTTTCCTTATGTCTCTGGGGGGCGGAGTTTCATCCAATAGCTGTCGATTTGGATGACTGGGTCTATGACAGTTCAGAAGGAACTGCCTACTTAAAAGTTCCGCATGCTCGCGAACGTTGAGCATTTTAGCCTCTTGGTGAAGGTGAGACTCGGGAGACATAAGCAAACAGCCCGTCGCGGTTCTGATTGCGGTGTTTTGGCAGACCTGCAATTTCCTCCAGTTGGTGTCGTGAAGGTTTGGCGACCATATGGTACGCAGCATAATCAATAACCGGTCGGCTAATAGCCTTATAGGTGACAAGCAACGTTTCTTTGTCTTTGCCCCAAGTACTGCCGGCCAGTGACTTGAGGATCTTGTTGCGGCTTTGTACCTTTGAGGCTATTGCGGTGGCATGATTAGCGAAGGTGAGGCTGTTGTCGAATGTGACCCCTAGAATTTTGGGGTGGTTGACTGTAGGTAGTGGAACACCATCTACGTGGACATTCAACTCCTGCCCCATCTGCGCATTCCAACTGATGTACATCATTCCACTTACCTCCATTCCAGTGTTATTGCGCTGTTGCGATGTGGAACGGCGTCCAGCATATTTTTGTTCACGCTGCACTTGCTCTTGCTGCTGTTGTATTCTATTCTTATTGGTTACACGTTGTAATTCACGTAAACTCAACTTATTCTCACGTAAAAAATTGCGACGATTCCGATCCATCTCTTTGTTATGTTTTTAAAGGTAAAAAGCAATTAAATGACTACCACTAAATACTTCTACTCATCAAATACATTTTTTAAATGTTCACCAATGTGTTACCATTAGCAACTGGCATGGCATACACATCGGCAGTAATAGCAGACCACACGGCTCATTTCATCAAATATTACACACAATTATTATATTTAATTTATATGTATGTAGATTTAGTTCAGCTGTACTTACTGGGCATACTGAAAATTCCCTTTAACGTTTCCATGGGTTTTGATGTTGTCGCAGATATTACATTTTTACTTCCCCCTTCGCCTACTCCACAGCCGCTCATTAAAGAGCTGCTTTCGTTTCTGCGTTTATTACCCTCCGTTTTGATGTTTTACTGCTTGAATAAATTCGGACAAAATAAAAATTCCTTTCACACAAATTGTAAAATAAAAAATTTCAAAAGAAAATTTGAAAATTTTGAGCCCATTGACTTTGACTTTTCGTTTGCCTTTGACAGCAATTGTCAACCGATTGCTTATCGATAGTTTTCGATGGTGGCCTTGTTCGTTTGTTTTGGTTATTGGCTTTCTTTCAGGGCTGCCAATCAAAATTATAAAAAGAGTTTAAAATTATGCGAATTGTTTTGAGTTATAGTGGAACTCATGCAAAAATATTTGTTATTGGAGCAAGTTTTAAATAAATAAATTTTTTTTGCAGCATTTAGTAGACTGGTCAAAAGCTATGCTACCACAAATATCGCACATTACCCGCTATTATGATGAATGGGTACATAAACCAGTGGACAGACCGCTTCGTATTTTCGGGCCTTTTTATTTGGAGGTGCTCACAAAGACACCGTGGTGGTTGATACCGTTATTTTGGATACCTGTCATAAGCAAGTGCCTTTGGGATGAATATACAGAGAAATGGAGCACAGCTAGTACAAGCAGGGTACCATTTAATGACTCAGATTTTTAAATAGGAATTTTAAATAATTTTCTCTTTACAGCTTACGATTTTTGCCATCAACTTTATAGCCGGCACAATATTTTGGACTCTAATCGAATATATGCTACATCGATTTGTGTTTCACATGAAGATCAAAGCGAACACTAAACCTTGGTTGTGTACATTTCATTTTTTAATTCATGGACTACATCATAAAGTGCCGTTTGATTCCAATCGTCTTGTGTTCCCACCACTGCCAGGTGCTGTCATTGCCACTTTACTTTACACACCACTTAGTTTCCTAATGCCATATCCACGTATAGTACTAGCTGGAGCGCTCCTGGGCTATCTTTGTTATGATCTAATGCATTTTTATCTTCATTATGGGAATCCTACATCACAACGCACAAGATTTATGTATCATATGAAACGCTATCATTATCAGCATCATTTTGCTCATCAAGATATGGGTTATGGCATTAGTAGTCCTTTGTGGGATATGGTGTTTAATACACGTATACGTTTGAGAAGATTACGATTTCCATTGCGATGGCGATAATTACTTTAAAGTTATCTTATAAAGCCGATTATGAACAAGACATTTTTTTTTATATTTTTTTTTGTAGTTAACGTTTAAGTACATAGATACAAACATTTATACATAAATATGTGTACCCTGAATTAAGACAAACAAGTTAACCAAAGACGCAAATGATAACATGTACATAGGTATATCATTCCGAAATATATCACACAAAGCTTGTATTTTAATCTTAATCTTTTCTTTATTATATTCTAAAAGCTTTAGCGTTGAACGTTAGATTATTAGAATTTCATGGTAGTTCATCAACTTAATTTATTGTTAAGCTATAAGCATTGAAACAACACTTCATATACACCTAGTGCGTAGTATATACTAATAAAATGTTTACAATTTTCATACAATAAAAATAAATATAAAAAATTCAATGATCTTGCTCGTATTTAGATATATGTACATATGTTGGTACATACCAAAAAAAAAAAACCAGGAGGAACCAAGGGAAATATTTGATGATTTGAAACATAGAGTTCGGCAGTTTAAAATTTCTCTAAAAGGTAGACAACAACAACTGACAAATTGCAAGTGCGGAGGTGGGACAGAAAGAGTCAACTTCGCAAATGAAATGATTTTCCAAATGCTGATGAGAAACTGTAGAAAATAATATCACTAAGATCTATGTTGTCAAAGTTACTCTGCCCAAAGAGGTCATGTAAAACCTAGAACTGGGAACAGGTACGGTAGATAAACTTTGTCGCACAGTTTCAATGCAATATCTAATATTGTTTAACGATTTCTACGTCTCCTTACATTCATATGCACGTACTAACTAAATGCCTTTCATTTTCTTATATGTTAGTATTTTATTAACAGCCTTCATTTAAATATATGTTTCTAACGAGGATTTTTAGAAAAACTTTATACCATAACTATCATCCAACTGCACTACCTCACATTTGCCTTTATTCTCTAAAATGCGCATTGCATTTAGCAACACCGCCTCATCGATACCATGAAATTCTTTACCCTCAGAATTCTCACCAGATGCTATTTCATATAAAGTACAAATTGTATTCATTTGGCCTGTCTCTTGTGTCCAATCGCAAACCATATTTGCATATTCTTCCAATGTATACCAATACACTTGCCACTCTATGCGTCGCTTATCTAAAGGCGCTGCATGACTCGTACTTTGTAGATGTTCCAATATATGGAGAATAGTTTGTGGTGACAAACGCCTATTCAATGTTTCATTATAGAAAAGTGGAAATGTTGTTTCGTTTATATTCACTTGAAATTTATTTAAATGTTTTAGGTAACGCAGAAAGAGATCGGACCAAACTTTAGTTTGTTGATTGCGTGTCTCTTCATGTGGTTGTAAGCTGGGAGTTGGAAAGGGCAATGATGAAGTAAGATTTTTTCGTGATATTTGTTGACTTACGTGAAAAATGGTGGGAATGTGTACTCCCACGGCCATTGAAAGTCAGCCATTAGCGTAAAAATTTTAATAATATGGTTAACTAAAACGCAGTAAAAACTACTTTTGTTTGTTTTTTAGTTTAGTTGCTGTCATGACTCATGTGCAATTGAAGTGATTATGAAATACAGGGCTACTCATGTGGCAAAAAAATGGATTGACAATATTGCGCAATCATTTTTGTAGCAAAAGTTGGTAGTGTAGAGTTGAATTTAGTATTAGGGTGTACCTTATTTTGTCATCTGATCATAATGCCCTCCTTAGGGTTTTGTTTTTAAAACACCCAAGGTCTTCTTGTTTAGGATCTGAAGCGCTTTGTTATTACTCTTTACGTACACGAAGCGAATTAGACGAGGATTTTTGAAAAGTGCACTACTTCGGGACACGTAATTGGCATATTATTTAGTGAGAATTGCAGTTCAATATGCTTATACCAAAATAAAATTGGTCCAAGGAGAGTCTACTCCGTTCAGTTAAGAGGATGATTGGCGTCATGAGGGTATCCAGCAGAGTTCCATCTCTGCACCACTTGCTGAGGCACCGTTTTCTTACCCGACTCATCATACTCATTTGAAACCTTGACGACCTTGTATTACCCTAACAGTTTGATAGTTCCAAGAGCAGTGTTTGAGTTCCCCACTTCCAATATTGCGCTCTAGCTTTCCTCGATGCTGAGGTCGAAAATCGAAATGCTCATAAGAAAATGAAACACCAAACAAATTATTACATTAAAATGATTTTTAGTATATTTAAATATACATACCTACTATTTTACTTATTGTTCGAAAAAAATGTATGTATTAACATCTTTTTGCTATATCCTTTTTTTCTAGCAAACTATAGGGTTTATTTTTATTTTTGTTTGTGTCGTAGTTGCCGAATTTCTCCCACAAATATTTTTATAGTTATTGATCATTTTTTTTTTACACATTTTTATTCATATACAAAAGGGTAGCATTCGATGCGACGGCCAAAATTTCTACAACTTCAGCTTACCGAATTTACGAAAATATTACAGTTGCATGCAAAATTGTATGGGCAATTTCCAAAACATTCACTTTTAGCGACATCAACGTGATTGATACATTGGGGGATTTTTTCTTTGTTATTGTTTTTTATTTTCAATATATGTATATAGATATAGATTTTTTTAATTCATTTAATTATATTCATAAATATACGCGCGAAACTTAATACTATTTCTTTTATTATATACATTTAAAGTGTTTTGCATTAATTATTTTTTTTTTTTCAATTTTCACGCTTGGGATTTATCTGCGCCAACAATACAATACTTATACTATAATATTTTTGTTTAATTTGTTAGAACATACAGTGGTGTGTGGAAAAATAGCGAGCAAATACAAAATCATGTTTTTTTTTAAGGATGTAACAGAAATCAGAAAAATAAAAGCTCAACGCTCACGCGAACAATGCATAAATTTTTATAAGCTTTTTAGACTATTGTTTCATTGAGTTTTAGTTTTTAGAGCAAATAAATAAAAAATCATCAGCCGCAAACAACAGACATTGTGAATTTTACTGCTATTTTTTCACACGCCACTGTTTGTACATATTTTTTCTATATGCGAAATATACAAATTACGTAGAACTATGGCAGCGTGTTTTTGCACACAAAAAAATAAAACTCTATAATAATGAAAGCATAAAAACAACGACAATGCACTAAAAAATAAAAAGTTTTGGGTTACAAATATAATTTGCCTTATAAAGCTTAAAAAATTAAACTAAGCAATATATTTACATACACATATATCATTTCTGCTTTTTATAAAATTATCGTATCGCATTTTTTTTTTTTTTATTTTTACTGCACAATTAGGTTGAATTGCATTCGCGTTTTCTTAAAGACTTACAAATTTTCTTACAGACTCAAATTTTTTAGTACAATGTTTACATATATTACATACATAGTATATACCTTTTTTTTATTAATGTTTATTTATTACACAAACAGTAATTTTTTTTAAAAAGTTTTCTATGGCCAACACACAAAATCTATAAATCGAAAATTATTTCCAAATTAGAAATAACGTAAACTCAAAATTTAAATACCACCAATTTCGTCGTGATCACGATATTCGATAGAAGATAGCATTCCGATAATTACGAGCAAATGCTATTATCGACTACGTCATGTTTACAAAGTGGAAACGATTGATTCAAACTGCATTTAAATTACGACATAAAAGTTAAAGGGACAGAAAGGGAAAACGGACTTGAAAGACTTAAGTTGTGCCCAGACTAGCAAATTAACTCAATACTGATGATGTTAGTTATCAAGGAAAGGCTCTAGTTACCTCATTTGGCTTTAACCATTATCTAGAGCTTCAGTGTTTGTTGGGTAAACTCACTCAAACATAACTCGGCGTGTGAAAAAACAATACGAATTGAACAGTTTTGCACTCTAAAAGGCGTCAAAAAAATGCTTGTAAGTGAGTGTCATCAGCACTTTCGCTTACTTTCAAATATTTTATGTACATTTTAGTTTTCTAAATACATGTTTTTTCATTAATAATTTTCATTTGGGTAAGTTGAAATTCACAATTTTAATTACATACAAGTTTTATTTGTTTTTAATAATATTTTTTCAATGAGCGTTGGTTTTTCAAATTACAACAATATACAGAAAATTTGACGAGTATGAGCGCTCAACATGCAGATTTTTAGTGTGGCTATTTTCATTTATTTAAACGGATTTCTTTTGTTTTTCTTACTTTGTTTGTCTTTTGGGTTCATTTACTTTTACTTAATACGTTTCATTTTTTCTACTACTTCGATATTTGTTGTTGTTTGTTTTACTTTCTTAACACTAAAACATCTTTTGTTCACCTTTTTTGAAAGTTTAAATATTGTGCTTTGTAATTAATGTTGTACACTGCAATTTCAATTTGTTGCGAAAGGAAAATGTACGCATTAAGCATTTTTTAAAAATTGTTTAGTTTTGCACTTCGATGCACCTACACATTTTTCGCCCTAAACATTTCCATAAATTTTTTTTAAGAATATAGGGGATTGAATTTGAAACAACAACAACAACTTGTGCTATTACAGTGCACAACTTTAATTTTTTTTCAGTTGAATAACATTTATCAAAGGCAGCAGATTTTTTTCAAACATAGATGCATGCATACATACAAACGTATAGTACCGCACATGCAATATTTGAACATTTATTTTCTTTCATTCATAGGTATGTAAGTATTTAGCTACACTAGTGTACGACACTTTAGTTCCGACAGGATTCGAGTGGAGGTATTTTTGATAGTATTTTTACAATAGTTATGCTGATAGGGCGTTATTCCACTAGGTCGTAGATATATTGTAAGTTTTGATACTAATGTAGTACTTTTTGTACGCCCTCGACATTTGAAAAAAAAATTGTTTTGGTAGATACTTTTTCATGAAATTTTTTTTTTATAAAGTCTGTTTTCTTATTTTACGACAGTTTTAATAAAAAAGTTTGAAAAAAAAATTTGAATCTGCAATAATTAATTTATACCAAATGCTGGTAATCAAATTTCTTTTCTGAGGCCGAAAACAATTTAAAGTCGATTTTTTAAGCCCAAATTCTTCACGTTAGAAGAATTAAAAAAAAAAAATTAATAATGTTATCTTATTCAGCGCTTATGAAAAAAACACAATTTTAGATAAATTATTAAGTTCCTTTTCATTAACTGATACTTTTTTAAGCAAATGATTTTTTTTTAATTATAAAAGCGATTGTCTTTCAATTACAAATATAAAACAAAAAAAAATTGTTCGACTCGGGAAGTAAAAGAAATTTAAAGCAATTATTAAGCCCTCTTGTAATTATTTTTAGATTGTATTGCAAATGACAAAAAAAAAATATTTAGACGACAACGTTATATATATCTTTGGAATGTTGTTTAAATAAATACTAAATTAGTACAATTTTTTCAAGAAAACGAATGCAAAAATAATTATTTAAAGTAGAGCTCATCTATTCAAAATATGTAAATTAAAAAAAAAAAACATTTATCTAAACACAAAAATTTGGTGTGATTTGATTAAATTGAAATAATAGTTAAAAATTTATTCAAATTTTAGCATGGTTTGTTTAAGGATCAAAGCTTTATCCAAAATGAAATCACTTGGAAAGTTAATCTTAGTTGTGTTGTCTTAATAATAAATGACAGACTTTCTTATACCAGTTTTTAACTAGCATACATTTATATACAATTTTCAAAGTGCATTTCAAAGTATTCTTCAAAAAATGGCAAACAGAAATCGCTTTAGTTAAATTGAATTATATTAGATTTTCCCGTTTTTTGTTGAAAGTTGCTGATAATAAAAAAAAAAGTTTGGAATATGCAGAAAGCAAACAATTGTTTTAGAAAATTACTTCAAAGTTTAACCATTGTGTATTCGACTAATCGAAAACATTGTATCGTATAGCCGCCGACTATTTGCACAGGCTTTTGATTTGAAATAGAAAAAAAAAACAAACAAGGACAAAACGGGCGTTAGAAAATAGTTGCTTAAAGCTTTTTAATCATCATTTCAAGTTTTTTCTGCAAAACTTAATGCCGAAGTTGACGAGGAAGTTAAGCTGGCTAGTGTGCTTTTCTGCTCAGCTCAGCTGGGCAATATATGGTGTGCAGCAGGTTTTCTAGGTTTTTTCCTACATAAACACTCATTATATATTTACTATTATATTAATATATATATACTATATTTAATTGCTAAATTTGTTTATATAATTTTCTTTGACGATTCAAACTTACCGACATACACTCACACACGCACAAGTATATATACAATTATAGTAATGCCTTTAAATGCCGAATACCCACATTAGACCCTTAAGAGCTAAGCTAGTGTACTGTATTTTTTTCGAAACACTGCCTTTCCTTTGGCAGTATTGCAACTAATGCCATCAGTTACACTATGTCTGCTCAGTGGCCATATCGCCTCTTACTTGGGCAACGGTTCTAAATAACAACGCACTGTATTATTCTCATCCAACATTGCAGAAATATTCCGACCAATTATTGGTTTTGTGTGCGACGATGACGGTGTTGTTGCTGTTGCCGTTGCTGTTGTTGGCGACAGCTGTTGTCTTTTTGACAGAGGATATTGTTGATTGGCTGGCGGCAAGGGTGGTCCTCCATTTCCGCCGCCGCCATGAGTTGTCGTGAATAGCTCATGTACGCCTATTCGATTACTCGGTGAGATCTTTTTCATGGCGCGTATTGATCCCGCGCCGCCACTGCCACCGCCGCTAATGCCAAAAACCGTCGCGCCTGTGCCAACGCCACCACTACCACCAGCCCCGCTGCTTGGCGTTGACGCATTGTGGTGTTCAAAGTACGCTGGCGTTTTTTCTTTTAACGCGCTATCGGCCTTTTTGCGTTGTCTTCTGTGAAAACAAAAAAAAAGTTTCAGTTGCTTTGCTTAAAGAGCTAAGTGTTTTTAATCAGTCAGTTACTCACTGAAACCGTCGCTGAAACTCTTCATCTTGCATTGCGATCAAACGTCGCATGCGTTCGTCGCCTTGTGGCAAACCACGTCGCTCTGCACTCGTATCATCTTCATCATCGTCATCGTCATCGTCATCTTCATCCTCTTCGCTGGATGCCCCACTTTCCGCATGACCGTAACGACTATTACTACCGCTTCCAACACCACCATTTCGCGCTGCCTCATATTGATGCCGTTGCCGCAGCTGTTGTTGCCGCTGTTGTTGTCTTCGAATGGCACTACCCCGTTCATCATCCTCATCATCATCGCAACCGTTTACCACATGCACACCTTCCTCAACGCCGTTGTCGCGATAAACATTCAAATCCATATCGTAGTGTTGCACATCCGAATTACGATTACTAAGAATTTCTTCATAGACGGGCCCATCACCACTACCACCGCCCATAGAGTTCTGATTGTAGTACTGTTCGCTACCCGCTCGTCCGCTTGGGTCGTACTCTTCATGGCTTAAATCACAGTTAGAATGCTTATTTCTATAGTAACGCTGTGAGGGCGTATGCGCTGTAGTGCCCATAAATTCGGGCGAGTGATGATGGGGATAATGGTAAGCGTGATGTGGGGCAGGCGCTGGCGGTGGTGGTAGTTGTGACCCAGCGCGTCGTCCCAAATGTAGTAAATGCGCATGTGCAGCCGCTGCGGGCTCTAAATGCTCCTCGTCTGAGGATAATTGCTGCTGCTGTTGCTGGTGATGTGCGGCTAGCATCATTGCAGCCGAGGCATGTCGCCGATGCTGCTGCTGTTGCTGCTGGTAATATGCAGCCACACCAACTGCATCATCGTAATGTGGATACTGTTGTTGTTGCTGCTGCTGTTTCAACGTAGTCTTTTTGTACGACGGATAAAAGAGTATCTGCTGCAATAAAAAAAAAAACAATAGTTTGTACAATTTTTCTTATTCATATATATGGGATTTAATCTCCCTTACCTGCGATGCCGCTGTTGTGCGACTATGCAATGAACCGCTGGGCGATTCACCACCAATGCCACTGCCACGCTTCTTTTTACCATGCGGTTGATGCTTTTGAGTCCAATAGAAAAACTCATGTGCTTGCTGTGGCGATACAGCATTTGTGCCCATATATTCACGCGGATGCGCCAAACTCATCGCATTATTACCCACACCCGCCGCTGGCTTGCCCATTTGCTGCTGTTTCCAGCCATAATAATCAGGTTGATGATAATAAGCCTCTTGTGGACCACCACCACTACCGCCTCCAATGAGCTGCTGTTGTTTTTGGTGGCCACCAAATATCAGATGTGTTGAACCGGCAGATGATGTGGGTGAGGTGTGTCCGGCACTAGGTGTGCGGAGTCCTCCACTCCCACCAACGGAATGCACTGCACTTCCATTGCCACCACGTTCCAACACAATATGACCCTGCATAGCATCAATGATGGAATGTCCCCCGATTTTTCCATGTTGCAATGCCTTATTACCCGTTCCCGTTTTCATTGCATCAACGCCACCTCCTTTGCTATCACCAGGTGACGGCAAATTACGTGTGTCATTTAATTCACAATCTGATGTAGCAATAATCGCATCATCAGCGGCCGATATAATACCACCTGTATCATCCGATACCAAGCCATCTCCGCCACTTATTGGCAATTTGGTCTTTTTTAGTTGTGCTGTGTTCATGTTGCCACGATGGGCGCCAGTGAGTGTACCGCCAGCAACGCTACCACCATTGCCTGTGCCAAGGCCACCACCACTTCCAATGCCAGTATTCCCAACTATGCCAGAGGAAATGGAGGCTTTTGAGCAACGCAGACACTTTGGCAGCCAAGAGTTCTGACGTACATATTTACGATACTCGCGCCGGATCTTATGGAACAACTTAGATATTAGATGTGTATAAAGAAAAATATAAATATCACTCACCTTTTCATTTTGTATGCAATGAAAAACGAAAATATACAATCCCATTAGAGTATTAAAGCTAATGAAAAGATAGCCACATACTGTGGACATTTCATCTTCCATTTTGGCTAAACGCAGATAATAATAGGCGGAAATCCAAACGGAGCTCAGTAATATTAAGAAAATGAATGAGCAACGGACATCGAAACTGTGGGGATATAAATATTTATTGTTACAAATTTGTAAGATTTCCAGCTCGTTTGATGGTTTATGTATATTTACTTACCGCACATTAGCGAGCCGCGTATGCTCTTTGTTTTTTAGCGTTGTATGACTCTTGCGACACAAAATCACCCACGATAAAAAGGTGTAGCACAATGCGGCCTATAATTAAAATTCTATATAAACAATTATCTTGTGATTGGAAAATGTTTTTGGACTTACCCCGAAAAATAGCAACACCGGTGCCACAAAGCTCGAATAGAATAGAGCATTTGCTTCCATAAGCACACAAAAGTCATTCTGTGTGTATGTATTAGGATTAATGACCAACGATATGGCAACTATAGTTAAGGATAACCCATAGGAAAGTAAGTAATAACAATTCACTTTTGAGGTTTGATCAACTTCGAGTAACATATCATCGGTGGTTAATGTTGAGTGCGATTGAAATGCTAAAATTTAAATTCAAGTTAAACAAATAGGGAAATAGTATATAATTATTTAAACGAAGGAAAAAAACTGGAAACCCCAAATTCGCTTTCAAAATTTATTACCAGTTTCTACATCAGTCATCTTGTTTCGAAATCCTTCAATTTCACTTTTTTTCAACAGCAAATTTTTCATACATAAACACACATTTTTTTCTTGTAACATCTTGTTTGGACCACTTGCTCCCGTTTTTATATTATTTTTACAATCCAAAGCTAATCCTTTACTTACCTTCGAAACAAAACCACGAAATTGCTGCCAATATCGAACAATGAAGAAATACAGTGGTAAAACCACACAGGATACTAGTCTCATTCTGCTCAATGCCAATAAGGAAAAGAATTTCAACAAAAAGTAGGCATATATAAATGCTGCGATAGATGGAAGTGCGCGCAGACTGAAAGAAATAAGCAGAGAATAGCGAAAATGTTCGAAAAAGTTTTGTTAGGCGTTCAAAAGGCAGATACAGCTATGAAATTTTGTCAGAAAATAGAAACGGGCGACAGCGGCAAATTTTTTTCTTTGCGTTTCAGTAAACAAATTAAATCTTATAATGCAAGGATATTATAGGCTATATTAATACAGTTTTTAAAGCGATAAAGTTCGTTTTTGACTTGCTGCAATTTATAATTTCGAAACTTAAAATTATTCAATTAAATTTGTTTAATACTTTTGTAAAAAAAAACTTACAAAAAAGTGTATCCAAAATTGTATGCTTAAAATAATTTTTTTTTATGCTTCTTAACTGTATTAATTATTTAATAGTATAGTGGTGGTGGTTTTTGGTGTTGATGGGTTGTTTGGATAGGATATAGACACAAAGCAAATGAGACGATTTAGGCAAAAAAAAGAACAGAAACAAACAATAAAAAACTAAACAAATAAAAATTTATGAACACAATGACACATGAACGGAAATTTGTTTAAATATGCAAAATGACATTTATTTAACTAAATTTATTTTAACTATATAAATTGTGTTTCTATATTTAAAATAAATGTCAAGCTCAATTGATAATTTATATACTTACAGCAGTAAAAGTAACATAATTTAATATTAATAAACTAAATATACTAAACAAAAAACTAACACAATATATGAGCTAGCACATTAAAGTTCTGAAACTTAAAATATCAGTTTTCGAAATAACAAATATGTATATGCATAGCTGTAAAAAGAGCGAAGCCCTAAAATCAAATAAATGGTAAAACAAAATACTAAAATAATTTCTATACTTAATAGTATATCACATTTACTACTATAATCAGTACAATTAACAATTGAAAAATTACTAAATAAATACACAAACATATTTTAATTAAGAAAACCTATAACTTCTAATTAATAAAATAAAAATCAACTGATGCCTCTATGTCATAATTACAGCATGCATATGTTAACTAATCTAGAAAAATATACAAATGAAAATATGCCTAAATAGCTTAATATACTATTATACAAAATAAACAAAAACCATACATTTTCTAAACAAAAAACCAAATTTTCACCACCACCACCACTTATATTGTAAATCTTCCATATTTCCTTGCATTATAATATTATTTGTATTGGAATTCGCATCGTTGATGCGATTATTGCAATTGCGATTCACATTTAAATTATTATTACTGCCAGCATGTTGTAGAGCAGCAGCAATTGTTGCCGCCGCAGCCATAGCCGCCACTGATGTTGTATTACTCATGGATGTCTCCATCGTGCCGCCATGATGTTGCGCATGCGCTGCAGCAGCGCTAACATGCATATGTGTTGAAGTTGCAGGCTGATTAAGATTATGCCCATGTGGATTATGATGATGTGGCGGTTGTAAATTCAAATTTAAATTTAAGTTATTCATTTGCAAATTACGTTGATTGTGTTGAGCTACAACAACCGCAGCAGCAGCAGCGGCTACAACTTGCTGTTGCTGTTGAGCTTGTTGTTGCAAATTGAAATTATTTGCATTTAAATTATTACGATTCGAATTACGTATTGAATTATGTTGTATAAAATTTGTGGGCGCCGTAGACGTATGTAGATTGCCACCACCAGCCGCGGCCATTATATTTGGAATGTGTTGCAAATTTAGTTGTTGTTGTAAGTTTTGTATATTATTTGAAGGTGTTGGTTGACCACTAGAAGCGGATGCTGGCGTTGTACCTGATGTGGAAGTAATAGCAAGCGTTTCGTGTGTTTCATCGCGTATATTATTCTGACGACGACTGCTACGCTGCCGTTGACTGCCGCTGCCGCTTTGTCTACCACGTCTGCTTACCTTTATAAAAACACCATTAAATATTTTCAGCGTCAGCAATGCAATCACAACAAACACCAGACAAATCGATATGCTAATGTAGGTAAGTATTCGCATATTGCCATTAAATACACCAAAAAGTGAATGATTGTGTTCATACATAACGTCCATAAGTATGGCAAAATTAGTAAGATGATTACACATACAAATGCTGTGTGTACGATTTGTGGACTCCAAAGTACAGCCATTAGCAGACCAAGCGCTAAATTGATAAAAACAAAACAACACCAAAATATGCGTTAAAAAAATAAAATCTTTTTAAGTCTATGAATTAACTTACTGATCTATATAGTTCCAAAACACACATGTTGGATTTGTTACATTCTCTGTTTTAATGTGTCTCAGCACTAATTTAATTGGTTGTGACAACTGTATGTGTCGTCCTTTGCCCAAACTGGCTGAGATTACTTTGCTATTAAGTATGCGTATGCGTTGTTGTGCATCCGAAGCCATTGCAGATTCATTTCGCTCACTCGCCAGTACGGCCGTATTGCGAACTACAATACAATACAATACATAATTTTTTTAAAATTAGTATATGTTTAAAAAGAACAAAATAAAATATTTATATATGTACCATAACTTCGCGAACTTTTCGTGTCGAAATAATCATAAGATGGTTTTAAAATTGACTCCAGTCGATCAAATGCAGCAAAAACTATGCGTACAAGACCACCTTCGCTGTTCTCCAGTAGTGCTGTCCGCGGCAGCTCTATGCGATCATCACTTATTTTCCATTGGTCTGGATCAGGAAAAACTTCGTTGTTTTGGATGTTTTTCGATTCCAAAACTCGTACAGATAATACTAAAATATATTTTTTAAAATTAGAAAAACATGGATTAAAACATAAATATTTCGAAAAACTAGTTATTTAAAAAACAAGTATTTACTTTTGGTAAGTATGTTTCTATATCTTTCGTATCTATTAATCTCCATCTCACAATATCTTTTATTGACATTATGCATATTTTTAGAAATATTACTGTGTACACACATACAGTGACGACTACCAATCGTTTTCTTCCATTTTCAAAATTTTTGGTCTTAATAAGATTATTTTAACAAAGACTATAAACAATTTTGTAAAGGTTAGACTTTGATATAAAACTTAAAATAATTTTTTAAAGCCAAACTTGTGAAAACCGCTGAAGACGACATTGCCAATATTTAAGTCCGGCATTGCGTATGTATAACCAGTTTCTTACAAAAGACGGCTCTTAACGCTATACCCATACTTTTAAATAACGTACCTATGTACGTATTTATATATACATATGTGCATATGTACGTAAGAGATTTTAATTTTTATTATACTATGTTTGACTTACATATGTTTCTGACCTTCTGCACAACATTTTGTTCACGTATTATCGTATCGGCCAAAAGAAATGCATTATATTCCAGCCCTGTAAGGAGTGAGGTGGCAACACGCATTTGGTCTTCTTGATTAAGATCCATCCAAGAGGGTAATTGTGACTCATCTAACAAATTGGAACCCGTCTTTACTACGCCATGCAGTAATTCTAATATGATAGCCTCACGTTGACGTTGATCTGGCAATGTTTCTTTGTCATGAAACATTTTTTCAGACATGGTCTGTATGATTTTTGTAGTTACAAGCATATCACCGCCATACAATACCTTACTGCTAGTAACCTGTATAAAATATAATTGTGTTTGTGTTTTTCCATAGAAAATTTGTCCATAAATAAATTTATCGTACCTCTGAAAGATCATTTGCTATTGAGATCACTGATGATTCACGTTGATTTACCCGTACTTCTAAGCTGTTTAACCAGAGACTACGACATTGTGTAAGATCTGGAGTAAGTGGGTGCCAAAAAGGCACATAGTTACCAATACGTTGGTTTAATTTCTCATTTGTGGTTTCACAGCTACTATTTGTATTTCCACTGCAATCAGAGCGCAAGTTTGTGCGCATTGTAGTTGTAGATTCTGAAACACCAACTTCGTCCATTGCAAAGGGGTCTCGTTTTTTAAGCACACAGCGCCATTTCGCAATGCCAGTGGAACCGCCTTGTGAAGGGAATTACCGAAAATTTTAAATTATTTTTATTGAAGTTATGATTATACTTTTATAGATTACCTGGGCATGGCTGCACATTAACATCACCCACACGCGTTATATTCCAAAATAAATTACGTGCGTTTGTCGGTCCACAATACATATTCGATTCAGCATCAACCGCTGCACCCAAACCCATATTTAGATTGTTTATGTTATTGATTGTGCGTATACCATTGCCGCCGGCAGAGCTGGCATCAGCAGCAGCACCAATTACATGATTGCCGTTACTAACGCCACCAGCATGTTGTTGCGTTGGTGTATTCTGCTGTTGTTGACTGCCACGATTTTGTGCTGTTTTTGCGGTAAGTAAAGTACCGTCGTCAGTCCCACTGCCACCAACACCGCTAAGTATACGTGTATTTGGAGAGGCGGTGGTATTGGACGGACCTGAATGTTATTTGGGTGTTAGCAAATACATATTAAGGAATAAATAAAAAATGATATAGATAAAATAAGAGAACAAAAACCTACTTTGATTTGTACTTGGTGTACGCGTTGCTGCATCACCTTTCGTGGTTGTATGGGTATTTGATGTCGAAGTACCAGCCGCATTCGCAACATCAACTGGTGACGCAGTGTTGTGACCATTATGATGGTGATGATGTAGCGATGGTGGAGGCGGTAAACCATCATGTCTATTCGCATTCTTCAACGCCGTTGTATTGTGGCTACCTTTCAGCCGTCCACCAGGTAGTGTTGGCAGTGGTGGGCCAGGCGTCGGTGGTAACGTGTGCCATATGCTGCCGCCAACACCACCACTAGATCCTGGAATGCCAACACCTGCCGGCAGCGGCAAACGTCCTGGGACCTGTGGTTGTAATGGTGCACTCGGATTGATAAGTGTGCTGCCATTAGCCAGTAATGGTGGGTTATTCGCTAATACCCATGGTGGACTAGGGCGATTTGTGGTTGTTGAAGTTTGTGCCGCTGATATACATTGATAATGTGCTTCCAGATATTTGTGTGTACCTGGACAGGGATCACCAAACATACTTGTTGTTGCTAGCACACTGCAACTTTGTTTGTGCGAACATCTAAAAATTGAAGGTTAGTATTAAAATGGATTAATAAGATTTCCTAAGTTATTTTATTTACTTTGAGTTTAATACGGTCAAACTCTTTGGAAACATGCAATTAACGCTCCATTCCACATTCCCGTGATCATTACATATCGTTATTGAAAAACGTCCATAATTTGCACGAATCAAATTGATTAGATCGCCTGGATCGCATTCTATCGTCAACTTCTTACCTTCGCATGCATAGGCTGTTTGATATTTGGGCGCTGTTGATGAACGAAGGAAGTTGACATTTAGTAAAACAAAATTTCATATACAGAATAATATTTGCAGTATGCAGTAAAAGTATGAAATAGACAATGTATGATATATAGTTGGTATTATGGTAACATATGTATAATAATTTTAGTTTATTTAAAATTTGTGTTGAATGTCGTTGCAGTAGTTGATTTGGTTTGATTTAGTTTGGTTTGATGAGGCTTGATCTGCAAGTAGATTAAAAACTATGCATGGCAAACAAATGTATGATTTTTTTATAAGCATATAGGCACTAAATAACATCAGAAAACAATAATCAATATAGATAGTGAGCACAAACATGTATTTAGCCTACGTTAGATACTTAGAATGACTCCAGGCGTGTTTGCCACATGATTTGTTAGCTTTGTAGCTTAGTGTTCATAAATACCAATGACTTGGACCATTGCGAGAACCAGTTCAATCTGCTCGCATTCTGCTGAGTCATGCCTTGCTGTTCGTCCACCGCTTGCAAATAACGTTCAACGAATAGCGTCATAACTGTGTGGTTGTTAAATACCAAACTTGCTGAAAACAAAGAAAAAGTATTAATTCTGTGATAATCAGTTCGAAGCCTCGATCCGCGAATTGTAAACCTCCCCTACATAGACAAAAACATTTGAAATAGGCGCATCCACATTCTTGACCTGCAGTCGATAAAAGGCTTAAAATACCAGAGTGTAAAGATTAATAGAGATAAGCTAATGCCTTCAACCATTTTATTAATGCATGTACAATCCAGTTGTTGGCTGACTAAACACACAAGGGAAATAAAACTCGGCACATTCCTATTGAATGTAAAAAATGAACAAAATTTATAGCCCGAACTGCTTTGGCTATAGGCATTAAACGAAATATGCATCACAGATGTGTTCGTATGTCGCTGCACTTTTAGTGCTGCAGTGTCGAGTGTTCCATTTTTGAACATTCCTCGGGCTCCATGTTGCTTTTTGGGTATCCAACATACAATACATGTAGTCGATTGCTACGTTGTCGTCGCATATGCAATGACCTTTTGTTGAAAATACTTTTTAACATTCTGCTTAATAATTCAACCGTAAAAAAGGCCATCTGTGTTGAAAATGGGGAAAAATTAAGGCTTGATTTAAAAAAAAAAACTTTTTTTTTGATCTTGCGTAACAAACACGGTACGATTATTTCGTGTTATAAATTTTTTTTTTTGCCTAACCTACTTGCATATGATTTAATAAAGTATCTATTTAATTTATTCCATTATAAGTCTGTTGAACAGATTCTGTTCACTGCACGAATATTAACAGCAAACTAACAGTGGAGCCCGACATTTTCTACTTGTCTACTGTTAACGCTTTCACCAATTAGGCAAGTGGTCAAAACTGAACAAAGGAAAAATCTTTAAACTTCATATTTTTTCAGAATTTTTTTACTAAAACACAAACTGTACATGTTCTTTAGTATATTTACATACTTTTTAAGTTTAATTATAGGTTTTTTCAGCACTTAAATGAAAATTATCGCGGAGCTACACACCTTTTCAACTTGTAAAAATTCTCTACACTATATTAATGCTGCCAAATAGTCAATTTTCGTTTGACAAAATGGTGTTGGCAAAATTGGTTCATTTTCGTTGCGGGATTTGAGAGATTCTTGGGAATTGAAGTCTCCAAACAGTGATAATTAATTGTTTGATTTATGTAGCATTTTATAAAATTAACGGGTCGATTCTATAGTGGTAACAGCATTCGATTTACCCGGCAAACAAATATCTTGGAAACTTTTACACCCGTTTGGTATTCTGCCGGCTCAAGTTGCAGTTCAATTTCGTAACCACCGAAAGAGGTGGTAACGCCAAGTAACCGCGACAAATTGCACGTGTTTTGTAAATATTTTTTTGGACAGAAAATAGCACAAATTTTATACACATACTAGTTCAGAAGAATTAATAAACAATATAAGCACTTTTTTACGTGATGTTTCGTGCGCGTTTGCCTTTTATTCTCTTTTGCGCATTGTTTGTTTTTGACATCGTTACCATGCGCGATAGAATCGCGGGTACATGCACCGGTTACGATTTTTGGTTAGATAATCTTATGGGTACAAAGTTTCCGGTTACGCTCAGAATCGACACGTAAAGCAATGTGGTTGTAAACAGCCGGAGTTGCTAAATGCAGTAGCCAACTAGCGTACAATTTTTGAGTAACCGCTCCAGGAGAGCCATTTCGGCATATTTGGCTTCCCAAAAATGGATAACTGTAGCCCGACGTGAAGGTAAGTTTATTGTTGAATTCAAATATGCTTCGGTTTTCTTTCGTGTTTTGACATGGGTCAATTTTACTAGAAAGGGGGGAGGAGATAGAACTTGAAAGGACTTGACGGGCCTTTGCCCAACGACTTGTGATACACAAATCTCACCATCAATTATAGTTCAAAATGTGATATTTCCATTGTCTTAATATAAATAAAAGACAAATAAATTAATATTAAATTTTGTGTTAAGTTTTTTCTTTTTTTTTTTTTTTATTGGCAAACAATGACATCAATTGCATTTTGACAAATTTTAAACTTAGATGGATTAACTGATATAGAACTTATGTGTGCTAAGTACAGTAAACACCTTGTATGTAACAACAACTATCACAATTTCGTGAAACGATTTCACATGCAATTTTCAAATGGCACTCTTAAGTGTTAAGCCACTCGATTATATGTGCAAATATAGATTTTTTAACTAGGGGTGCATCATGTTCCAAAGTAAGTTTGCTGATATATTTATTAGCTTCTTTTTCTAAGCACAGTTAAGTATCTAAAGTTTGTTGTAGGATAGATATGAATGAACATAATTTTGTGTGTATATTTAAGTACTAAGACATTTATCAATTGCATAATCTTAAGGCTAAAAGTTGAAATATAGTTAAATCTTTCTTTGACAGTTTGTTCTTAATGATATTATTTTGTATATCTTTGATATAGAAATCCATATGCTTGTTTTTATACATATACATATGTAGATATGTTATAGTACACCTAAGCCGCTTGCGACGAACTTAAACTATTATTTGTATGTATGTAAGTCTAAAAAAAAGTTTTTGGTTTATTTTTTGTTTAAATAGGAATCTCCCCTAAATTTTCTATTTCTGATTCTCCAGCTAAAAATTAGGCTATGGTGAAAAACCAAAACATAGGGTCGTCTTTACATCCGGCTAACGCAAATATAATTGAAAATAATTGACGCAAATCGTTCGGTAAGCTGTCAAATTACCCATAATCGATATTTATCAATTTTATGCATGGCTTATATATCTAGTATTTTGGGTCTATATTGATTTTGTTTAGTTTAAATCGATGCATTAAATATAGAACGTGACGTCTGGTCACTGGCACAGTTACCCTATTATCCCACTCTTAGCAATTATAGGGTGATTTTGTTGGAGCATTATATTTACGTGAACAACTTGGGGCACTTTTATTACAAAGATGACTCAATTAAATGGTAACCCAAATATTTCAAGGCTCCAAAAAACATTTGACAATAAAGGGTTTAAATTAATTGACATATTTAACATTTATAATAAACTGAGTTCTGGATGTTCAGCACTAGTAAATTGTGTACAAAAGGGCTCTGTGATGTACACACTTAAGTTTAGTCTAAACATTGTATTTTTATTACTTTGTATTATTGTTGTATTTGTTTTTAAATTAATTGTAATCATTCAATTAACATTTACAACATATCACATATCTGTTACAAATTCTCATATCAATAAATATGTATATATAGTTTTGAAGTGATCGGGCAGGCTTTTTGAGAGAATTGAATGAACTATTTTTATTGAGGGTGAATATTGATGATAATCTTGCGGGTGATCTTTTCAATTAATGTACATATGTATGTAGTATAATGTTGTCATAGCGTGAGAAAGTTATACATTTAGGAAGCATAACATATAGGGTTAAAGGAAACAAGTTGGTCAAATTTTGCACAATACTGTAGCTAAAAAAGCAACTTTGCGCAATAAATTTTATGTGTTTAGTGTAATAACAATAAAAACTGTTTATTGTGTACATATAGTACTCGTATGTATACGGAAATATGTCACAATGTCGCTCACTAATTTTTCAAAATCAACAGCAATAGCTTAATTAGTTGTAGATAACTATCGATAGTCGCGACCAACGATGGTTTGTTCAGTTACTACCATTTAGTATGTTTTCCACAGCGAGTGTAAACAAAGTTTAGACCGCATAAAAGACAATTAACGCTAACCTGCGGTTAATTTGGCAGCTTACAGAACGATTTATGCCAATTAAAGCTCGAGATAGTTAGAAATAGTGCGGTCCTATACTAGTCATCGATAGTTGCGATAGCGGAAGCGGTATGTAGTAGACAATGCATTTCCTTTGTGATATGTGTTGCTTGAGATTTATAGTTTGTAGAGATGAATAATTTAAAATACATGATGCTTCAACAAGAAAATAGATGCAAAGTTCAATGTTATACGATAACATAACCACACTTTTGTCAAATGAAAACAATGGCCCTTATTATGAGTAAATTCGTTCTTTTTCTATTGTCACTGATAGAATGAATTAGTACTAGGATGCTAATTTGAAACAGTCGTCCACTTCTAAATACTTCAAAAAAATTTCGGAAGGGATGTCAAAAGACGGTCCCAAGAGTCATAAGAGAAACGTGAATAAGAGATATGTGGTGCGTTTCGTTGAAAGACAGCCCTTAAGCATTGAAAACGTGAAAGCCGGAAAAGTTGGAATTATTTATAAAAATCATTAAAGGCGCTATTATAATGGATTGATCGTTAAATCGAGGCTACAGATAGGCAACCAACAATCATGATTGGTGTTATATTGTCTCTATTCAGTTTTTTAAAGCTAATTAATTGGACATTTTTAACTGAACATACATAACTTCAAGCTCATCAAAAAACACAACACTCCTGTTGTAACACCCTTTACATGCGATTTCAATGATGCTAGTGGCTGATTATTGTGATTAGCTTGAAAGTAAACAAGACGAGACATCGATAGAATCAGTGTTGTTGTACTTTTATGATTATGACGTTTGAAAGCTTAAATCTATCAAAGTAACTTAGCAGGTTTATATTCAAAATATATAAGTTTGTTAAATTTCCATCACTTTATTATTCTATTGCATTTATAAGACTACGGGGAGTCCAAATTAAATTATAAAATATTTAACAAATAGCTTCATTCGAATTCTAGTTAAGTAAAATACCTACTTATCGTCGATGCGCAGCTTTACAATTAAGCTATAGACGATTTTGCGAAAGTATTAATCAAATCAATTTATATTTAAGTAGGTACGTAAGTATTTATGTAGTAGATAGGGGAGGGCACTCATTAACTATTTAATAGTGCTGGCAGCCTATGGTCTATTAAAATAGCGCTAAGAGCACCTCAAAAATGACCGTGTGCATAATACTCGTCGTAGATATGTATTAAAAACGTAGCAGCGAATAATTTTGCAAGCCAAAAAATACATCAAAACTTACTTATTAAAATAGAGTTTTATCTACTTAAAGATTTTAATTCAAACGCGTGTTAAGCAACGAGTGTGATTACGGGCCTGTGAAGAATGTGTGCTATGCGAGTTTACCAGAAAATGTGTGTCGCTTACAACATTGTTCGCTGCTATGTCTAAATTCTTAAATTTTAGTCTAACATATTATTAGTTAACTCGTTTTTTTTTGTCACATAACTATACTGGCATTTCTATGTTGTAATATTATATGTAAATACTTAAATAAATGAAGTCACTGTACCAATGCGCACAAATAAATATATTTTGTAAATTTTTGAAATTTCGAATAATTTTTAAACTATTCGAATATGTTGTGGTTTTTCTTTTTTTTGTTGCAATTTTTCTTGCACATCACTGTACATACATTTTGCACATCACTGTTCAATTTGTTCAAGTTGCTCATGCACTGACGTATGCATTTTGCGTTTATGCCAACGCACACTCGCAAATTGTGCAAATCGTTGACCACAAATATCGCATTTGTACTTTTTCACTGGCAAATGTAATTCGGTGTGTTTCTTCAAATTCGCAAATGTTGTATAGGCCTTACCACACACATCGCAAGCATGTTTGCGTATATTTAAATGACAATTCATATGATCCGTATAGCGATTGCGTTCGTAGAAAGCCTTGTCACAAATGGGGCAAAGGAAGTTGGATTGTTTGAGGTGGGCACGTCGGTGAGTGTCGTAAAAGGACCAGGTTTTAAATGATTTTCCACAAAGGTTACAAATATAGGGGCGTTCACCTGCAGAGGAGATATGAAAATTTGGCAGGAGGTTTATTATACATAAAAGGCATAACTGAGATAAAGGTGGGAGTTTTCTCAATGTCTAAGCATTTTTTTTATTTTTTTATAAGTCAGGGGCCATCATAGAACCCTAGCTAATACGAGTATATATGTACGAGTAGGAAAACGGAACTTTCTTAACAAACTCTAATTCACTTACCTGTATGACTTCGCATATGTATTGCAACCTCTGTAGATGTCGCAAATTTCTTATCACAAACAGCACAAGAATACGGAAAATCACCTTTGTGCCGACGTATATGAATCGTGAGATTACCTGGTATTTGAAAACCCTTACCACAAAGCGTGCAAATAAATGGTTGCATGCCATCATGTCCAGACTTATGAATCTTATATTGATCAGATGTTTTTATCAAATCATTAC
This sequence comes from Sphenella marginata, assembly GCA_951509765.1. Classification (NCBI taxonomy): domain Eukaryota; kingdom Metazoa; phylum Arthropoda; class Insecta; order Diptera; family Tephritidae; genus Sphenella; species Sphenella marginata. The sequence continues at coordinate 60,906,893 of OX608083.1, forward strand.
AAACATCACAACGAAATGGACCCAAATTAATATCAAGAAATTCCAACAGTTTCGCTTGTATTATTGACGACGACTTTGTCGCTGGTTTTGTGCTCACAGTATCATAAGCTTCTACCAGACGCTTATGTTTCTCAGCTGAAAACTCCTTACGTAACTCATATAAGGTTTTTTGCAATTCTTCAAGTGTGCTATTAATGCCAAGCATAAGATTAACTTCCTCCAACATTTGATTGAGTTCTTCATTACGATAGGTGGTTGAACGATAATCGGGATGATCAACATCCCATAGAGCTGAATAACTTTTGTAGATTTCAATAAAGGTGAGATGATCGTCGGTGCTTTTGAAATTTATAGATTTAGCTTTTATATATTGAGTCTTTGGTTTACAAGCGATAACACCTTTACGCTAAAAAAAAGATTATGAAGAAAGGAAATTAAAGCATGAGAGAGAGAGGGCTATTTTTAATTGGTTTCTAAAACCAAATTTCTTAATTTACCTTTTTAAGTCTATCACGCAATTGATCTTCAAAGATCTTTTGCAGGAACTCCAGTTGTTCGAAACACCACAATTTGGGCGCATACAGTCCTTTCTGTTCGTGTACGATGCGCAATTCACGTCGATAGCGCGTACGTAACTTTTGTATCTCCGTAAAACATTCATCCGCTGACATGTTAACGCTTCTCTCCAAAAGTAATTCCGCTGAAATTTCACGCATCAAATCATTTTTATTACATTGCAAATAATCGGGATGTTTCGGATTCCATAGAGCCTCCTGTCTTCTAAAAGCATCCATGAGAGTAGTGAGTACATCACGATTATGCAGCATGGTAGATGCAGTTTCAGTGCAATCTTCTAAAGATTTTTCGGATGTCGATGAACTATCTACGCAATTCTACAACGAGAAGGAATGTTGTGTGTTGTGAGAGCTGCTAAAATTGTTTATACGGGTATGAATCAAAGATCAAAAGTACCTTGGCTTGACGCGTTGCACGCTTATTCTCAATGATATCACGCAAAAATTCCATTTTATCGAAATATTTAAAACGTGTCTTATATTTGCCTTTACGTTGACGCGCTTTCGTCAATTCGAGTCGATAGCGTGTACGTAGGCTCTTAATAATCGCATAGATCTCAGCGCCATTCAATGTGTAATTCATATCACATAATAGTGGTTGTGATAGTTCCTCAAACATTTTACGATTAGCATTGTATTTATATTGTGAATGATTTGGATTCCAGAGCTTCTCGTTGTTTTTATAAGCCTCTAGTAGATAAAAGATGACCTCAGTGCTGTGCTCGTTTTCATTCATCAAAGGCTAGAAGCAAGTGGAACGCTATGAAAAAAATATAAAAAAAATGGTTCCTGCTTATTTACTCGGTACCTTTTCGCAGCCTTGCGATTTTAATGCACAAATTGGCAATGGGATTAAGTCTTTGCGTTGTCCGCGCTTGAGACGTGTGCTGGGCGCATCATTTGGTGTACACTGAAAAATTGAAGAGAGAGGCGCAGTTAAGTAGTTATTCGGTATATTAAGAAGATGCTATCTTTGCTAGTCTACTCTTACTCTATTTCTAGCCCCATCCTAATTGAAATTCATAAATAAATACCTCGTATAATACTTAAAGATAGTACTCGAATTGCGTTGCTTTGGCCTACATAAATCTAATTATAACGGTAACATTAATAGAGTGCTGTCACTTGAAACTATGTACCTGTCATGCAAATGTCAAAACACAGCAAAACCAGATAAGACCGAATTTGTTGTATGCTAATCAAGTGCTTGATTGCGAGTGCCGTTTTAAAATGTGGCAGAAGAAACTGGTATACAAGCTTTGTGTTTGATAGATCGCGATAATTTGTTGATAGGCGATGACTTTTATTTTTACCGATTTTAAATCGGTATGATCTTACAGAAGCTCCTAGAAACATGGCCGGATTTTAACATAAGACTACATATGCACTAACTAGGGGCGCGACAATGATGCGAAATGTTAAATGTGAGTTAATTTCAACTTTTGGAGTTGTCCTATTCCCAATCAGTCTTAGGTTAGGATTTCTTTTTAAAATTCACCTCACTGCTCCTCAATTGAATTGTTTATGGCAGCAGCCTCTCTAATTAATTGTATCCTGAGGTTTTCGAAACCCCCTTCCCCTCTTTTGAATCATATTTTTCAGCAACTGTGAAAAAAAATGTCCTCAAAATCCTGGATCCGCCACTGGTGTTAACCCATGTCACATTTTATACGCAATTAACCTAGCATGGCAACTTTAGCTTTTGTACAAATCTATTTAAAACCAATACCCATGAAAAACGATCTGGTCCCATAAATTCGATTTCTCGGTTGTGTGAATCACCCCTAAATGCGTACATACATATCGACAGCCACACTGCAAAACACCGTAAGTCACTATTTTCCAAAAATAAGGCGCCGAGCCATAGATCGTGATATATTTGGTTTTGAACATACAGGGTTTTGCAGTGTGGCTGTCGCTATGTACATGCATACTCGTATTAAAAAAGTTATAGGTGTTTCGCTTTTACAATAAATTAATAGTGTGAAGGCGATAATTAAATAATGTCAATATACATTTTAGCACTCTTATCATTTGATTTAGTTTTCATAGAGTACCTCTAATCTATAGGATACATACAAATTAATAAAGTTCATAGCAGGCGACTGATAAAAGTTCGACTGGGCTAGATTAGATACTAAAAAAAATGTTTGTGGATAGAAGACATGCTCTATTCTGCATGAAAGGAATCAAAAATGTTTAACCCCAGACCAGTGACGGATTCAGGATTTTCTGAGGGTGGGGAGGGGGATCCAATTTTTTTTGTTCAAATGTCGAGGACATCTTTTTCCACAGTTTCGGAAAAATAGGACTTTTTAGATTCCGAAGGTGGGAGGGTTGGACCCCTTAGATCCGTTCCCACCATAGTTAATCTACTGTTTCCATTGTGTCTGTGCTGCGACTGGACAAAAGGTCTAAACCTAAGTTTAGATTAGAAAGTGACGTCGGGTTAAACAACACATTCATGGACCTGTCTACACATTTCCCATTGAGGAATATGTAACTTATACCTTTGCCTAGACTTTGTTATTCCCACAGACATCATCAACTCTAAAACATTTTTAAATAATTTAACACTACAATTTAAAATCGAGATTGCAAAAATAAATTGGGTCTGGCCGGTGTGCGCCGGATATTGCAAAAAGGACATTCATTAAGTTGCAATTAAAAAAAAGCTGCATGACAAGATTGGTGGAAATGACGTAAATGAAAATAGCAAGGACATTTCATAAAAGTTCAAGTCTGTAACAATATTACACAGTTGATTTGAGTTTGGCCAGCAGCGAAATGGGGTGATGTAGGGTGAGCAGTTACAGGACACGACCACAATTTAGGTTAGGTTAGTGTGGCACAAGTAGAGAGTTGCACATAGGCTTCTTGAGTCGGCCTGATCTTCTATCTAAATTAAGCTAGGGTATTGGAAGAATTGATCAGGGTAATCAAAGAAACAGAGAAATAGCCAAAATTTGGATACTTTAAAAGCGAGTCCTCTTTTAAATTCTAGTTGTGATGATACATTCCGGCCCTATTAAGGGTTTAATGCTGATTTATTAGAAATCGCCGATGATCTAACAGCAAAAAATGAAGTCCATATAATTATCATTGATCATTTTTTTATTATAAGTAGACCCCTATGAGTGTGTGTGTATGTATGTAAGAGTGTCTGAATTAAGTTTAATGGGCTTTTTACATGCATTTTGATCATATCAAACTTAAAAATGAACAATATCTGTTCCAGTGAAGCGAACATTTTGCCCCAATTTCAAAAGAAAATTTTTATTCTTCTACTCAATTAAAACACTCAACAAAACCAACAACAACTTTGCATAGATATTTTATTGGCCGGCAAGTGAATGGACTCGTTAGTTAACTTTAAACGAATTGTTATTAACTAATGAATTGGAACATAAAAAAAAAATGTTGTGTATTTACGTATCCATATAAAGGGTGGATGGTAGAATGATAGAGATGACGACATCAAATAATAGCGTTCTAGCGCAGTGAGACAAACACGATTACGGACGGGTTGAGTTCCCGAGGCTCACTTAAGGTACTAACGCAATACGCAAGACGAAGTATTTCCAAAAAATTCGGCCCGCCAGAGTCTCGATCATCTCATAAAATAGCTTTTTCTAGTTATGCTCCAATATACCGCTAAAGCACTGCCGTGTTAAGTATGATTGATTTCCAAGGTGATTGCAGCTTCAAATTTTTGCCCCACCCTGTACATATGAGTTGTGTCGATATGCTCTTTTTCACCATTTACACCCAATAGAGTTGCGCATTTTAATTTATTTATTTAACATGACATACAATAGTATTTCATGGCGTACATTAGACGGGACAACATGTGCAAGCTAGGGATGTGCAGAAGATATGCGCCGAGTGCAAAGTGAGCCCTTTAAAGAACCGCATACCAGAATCGATGAACGGACTCTAGAAACCTGAATTCAACTGCCCAGAAATTTCAGAAGAACGTAGTATCCTCGGCACGTTGCCGTAAAATTAAAGTGTAGAAACGATTGGCCGAATCGCCACAACAGTTCATTTCTATTTAATGTTAAATTAACAAAATGTTAAAAATATCCGGCTCCACAGGGAAATGTGCTCCACAGAAACTATTCTTCAAAAAACCCGAAGCTGCACATCACTATTACATGCCTATGCACATGTTTATGCAGTTGATGTTACTTAGTAAAAACAAATAATAACAAGAAGGAAAATATAATAAAGTAAAAGGTATTGAAAATGAAATTGAACGTCTGGCTTCGTCTAACTTTTTGCAAAATAAAAAATAAAAAAGTGTTAAAGATGTCTCGAATATCAAATTATAAATGCATCAAGACGTGTGTACGTACCCTACAGGGAACAGGAACGGCACTGGCGCTCTACTCAACTTGAAAGCGCAAGGAATTATATATATGTACATATATATATATAATCAATCCCAAAATTGTCGTGAGAGCAATACGGACAGCCGAGTAAGCCGATTTCTCACCTCACATTGTCATAACTCGAATATTAATAGAGTCACATAACAATAATACTCGATTTGCTATGATGTGATATAAACTGATTTGACCATTTTTTCACATGACCCCATTGAATGTGATATGACACAGTATGATTTGGTAAGATTCTGGTAAGATGTGCCTAATAATGTAGTGTTAAAGGAGATGAACTAGTTTGTCTAGATATGATATTATTTAGAGTGATATGATATCACGCGATGTATTGATGTGATGTTTTTTGATACGATCATGATTTGACTAAATGTCATGCAAGGTATGTATAGCAAAATCATGCAGGTATGTATAGCAAAATATCACATCGCGCCGTTGTACTTACTGGCACAGTGTCATGTGATTGTGATGTTCCCTAATCTAATTTCAATTATTATTTTGTGATGTTACCTAATTTAAAGCGGAAGACGTGCAGAAATATATCAAATGGCAACTCTTTGTATAAAAATATTTTTGTTGAAATATGTTGTAGAACTAAAAACAAAGTTCTTCATAGCCATTCATGATAAAAATGATCGCTGCTATCGATATCTTCAGTTACATATGTATGTACATATAAATGTCTGTACGTACCAATTAAACGATCGATCAATCAATGAATCGCTATGGCGTCACCATTAAATGACGGGTCAGAGCATATCTTGTTGTGTTAAATGGAAACAGAAAAGCAAAAAAAGGGAACATATTATGCAAGCAGAAGAGCATTGGAAGTTTTGTAAAAAAAAGGGAATATCAAATTGTTCGATGAAGTGAAGCAGCATAACAATCAAGAAAAATGAAGGGCTATCGAAATATAAGCCCACCGTGTTAGCTGCCGAAAATTCCGAGATTGCTTTGATCTTCACTCTAAAAAATATTAACCTCGTGTTACCTTACAAATTGTAGCTCTTGGCATAGTAAGCCTGATCTTCTTCAAAAAGGCTAATTTTGTAGATGGTTTCGTTCTGTTTACTCATTCGAAAATATTTTGTAAAATGAACTACACAATAATTTATAACTTTGCAGAAGATATACCACATATGAATGCTCCCGGTGTTTCGATCTTTTGTTTTACTTGTCATTCTTACGGGCATATTTCGCAAATGTAATGACTGTGTCTACAAGTTTTGTTTTCTTAACCGAACAAAGCACTAGTCAATATTTGTAAACATGTAAAATAATAAAAATAAAAAAAAAATAGCACCGATAACACATTCCGCACTTCTTTGTTGTGAATCGCCTTCAAGCAATGACCGGCCAATTTTGCTAATAATAAAAAACGACGCGTTTTGTATTACATTTTTATCAAAGAGAAACTGTGGCACATTTGTTCTGCTACATATGTAGTACTTATGTACCTACTGATAAAATACATATCACACCATAAAAAAGTACAAACGAATAAAAAATACAAAAGTTTAACAAGTAAGAAAGTCTAAGTTCGGGTGTAACCGTACATTAAATACCCAACTGGTCGGCAATTTGTACAGGAAACGGTTTCGAAAATTTAAAATTTGAAAGGTTCTTTAGACACAGTTTTGCAAATTTCTTGAATTCACTCTATACTACTTCTACTGTGACAAAGTTTAGGTTGTTGAAGTTGGGTCTGATCTTCAATCTCTTCCTATCTGCCTTCTGCCTCTTGCTAGTCTTTACAGCGGCTTTCAACATATTTTTTCTCCATCCTATATGCCTTCGTTATGTTGGCATACCCTAAGACTTGCGTCTTCTCATCGGCATATCGTCGATATGTAAACTGTGGTATCAAAAGACAAATGTTTGCAAGGAAATTTGTTTTAAACACAAAACCAACCCACCAAGTAATTACCAACGATAAAATTTTTATAATGCAATAGAAATAAAATAAATATTATGCTGTTCAATGTTATGCTAAGTAGAGTGCGTGCTACCGCATTTATGTATTGCCTCAGATATGTAAATGTTGATTTTGTTCGACGCAAACGAATATGTTATCGATAAGCGAAGTTCAATGTATGACTTTGCAGTTGAGGATATGTATGTATGTATGCATTAACAATAAATATTTAGAATTTAAAGAAAAATGTATGGAGTTACATTTTTATGCCCACATTTGTACCCTGTAGGAACTCAGATTCAATCGAGATTAACATTTATATAGTGTCCTAAAGGGACTGGGTCACTCAATAGCTGATCCCTAGATAGCATATTTAGTGTCCAGGGGGTGAAAAGTACCGCTTTAAAACGCTCGACTTATGGCTGTATGTATCCATTATAAATTCTTTATCCATTTTAAAAATTATCATAGAAACGGTATTACCCTGTTTCAGCCACATCCATCAGTGGGCACGATGGTTAAACCGTGCGAAGTATTTGGGGCACTCTGTATTCTCTGGTGAGCACTACAACTACTTATCAGCATTTTTCGAATAATGCTCAACTTCCAGTTTTTATTCAGTATCAAGTTCATAACACAAAAACAAAAAGTTCATAAAATAATTATGAATCACAAAAACAATCCATCACGTCACTTGTAGCATTTTGCTACTTTCATTTTCATTTAAACTTTCATGTTCATAACTGCTTATCACAATAAACTGAAGTAGTAGTGCACTCACAAACATTCCTTTTAAAAATAGCTTACATACATGCAACAACAACAACAACAAACAATTTCATTTTCTACCATGTTTTGATATCCATCCATCCACTTGTTCATGGTCATATTTAATAGCAGACAATCCAACAATTCTTCATTAAAAATTCAACACATTCCATATTGACTTTCACCACCCACCCATTAAACATAACACGTAGGTAAGTATTTGCCCACAATTTTCCTTAACATTGAAAATGAGCTCACAATGACAGAAGTTATTCTACCATGGGCGTAATGCATGACGTCATTTTGTCATTGAGAATGAAATCGAAATTACTCTTTTGTAGCTCATTACTGATGAACAAAGTTGTTAAGTATAAATAGCAAAAACTTTGTTGTCCATCAGCTGTTGCAGCTGACAAGCACAATGCATGTATTCTATGGTCATTAAGTATAAATCTAGGTGCTAGATTTTCTAGTAGATATCATCTAAACATTTCATACAAATTAGCAAATGAGTTTTAGCTGTAAAAGTTTTGCTAATATAACAACCATGGTCCTGTTAGTCTTGTCATGAAATCAGCTGATTTCCACTTTTTATTGTCGAATTTTGACAGTACAATCATTTTTCACTGCGATTTTGACATTGAACACATGAATTACAACAAAAAAATACATTGAAAATGTATGTGTCTGTAAATTTGTAGGGCTGCTACGACCGCTTAGTTGGAACATGATACCAATTGGGCCATTCTGAGTAGCACTCACTGTAGATATTTTTCCATATTATCCACATGTGTGTGACGTATCTCCTCTTCAAATGCTTATGCCATGCATATTGCACTTTTGAATTTTGTTTTATAAAATTTGCCTTTTGCTGATAATACGCCATGTGCTGGTTTGTTCATTTAACTGATGGCAGGTCATCATACACTATACGAGCTGGCTGATTGACTAGTTGGCAAACTGGTTGATCTGATTGTAGATTACGCTTGTTAAGTGTACAAACCAACCTGGGTATACCGTTATAAAGAAGTTAATGTCAAAAAATGTTTACATTTCTGACAAAAATAATAGATAAACCAGTTCGAGAGACTTTCGGGTCCAAGTCCCCCATCCGTCATATTTTTCAGGAATTGCGGATAAAAGGTGTCCTAGATATTTCATCCCCCTTCCCAAAATCCTGCATCCTGCATCAAAATTAAAAACATCGTCTATTTCTACCTTCATAATTTATTATTTAGCTAAAATTTTAATCGATAAGACTACCTTCCTATGTATTATTAATATTGAAAGGTACATACTTTCTGCTTTCAAATCTTGATGCGAAGTAATGCATTCGTAAATAAATGCTTATCTATGCTAGAGATGGGCGCATGAATCGGGATTCGCGGGAGCTACCCTGGCTCTACTTAGTAAATGGGACAGTTAAATGAAATGTTTTAAGCGTTATTGATGGTTGTATGGATTAACGCCCTAACTCAGCAAATTGTTGAAAAGCATATATTTCAAAATTTTATTGGCTCTATTTCAACCGAATTGTGTAATAGGGAGAAATGACCTATCTTCGAAGATGGAGATCTTTGTCGAAATCGGGATTGAATTTTTTTTTTAGTCTAGCATTCTGCTCTAATATCTTCATTGTGGACAAACTTAATCTTTCCTCGAATTGTTTTTGTAATTTGATGTTGTGTTTGTGTTGATTATGCGATTATAGTATCGAGTGTTTATAAAACGTGATGGCTACATAACCTATTATAAATGTATATAGCAAAAGCAAAAAAAAGGTAATTGAAGTGTGGAGCTGATGCATAACAACCGGCATCGGCAGCTTTAACGTTGACAATGCGGTTATACTGGATGAGTGGTTTGTACACTGAGTTTGTCAAGAATGAAGTGAAGTGTTTAACTGAAAAATGTCTGAGTGATTGCACAATGTTTATAAGGCGTAAAACAAAAATGCAATTGTAACAACCAAGGCTTTTAAATTTTAAAAAAGACATAGGCAACTTGATAGTGAAGGCTTTCTTCAAAAAGGCTTTTTGCATTACATAGATTGATTCGAGGATAATACTGGTCTATGGTCTATTGTGCCTGGATTACAAAACAATTACCAAAAAAAATCTACAAAATCATTAAATCATAACGAGCACATGTACCATAAAAATACCGTTGGAAACGGGTCATGGAAACGCCAATGGATTCTTTCTTTTTCTCTCCCTTTCTCTTGTTAGTGGAATCTATGTGTCACATGCAGATCTGTTAAATAATGATTACTAATCCTAATGCTTACCGGTTTGATTGATTTTTTTGCTAAGAATCCATTTAATGATTGCATTGTTTAAAATTTTTAATGATTATTTTCAAATAAATTGAAGAATAATCAAAACAAGTCACGATTTTTAAAAACAGTCAAAAGAAAATCAAAAAAATTTGTTGATTATATTATATATATTTTTTTTTTTATATTTTTTGGATTTCTATTTTCTTTTTTTTTAATATTTTTTTATAATCTAAAAAAATTATAATTTTTAATTAATTTTTTTTTTTTAATCTTAATCAAATTCAAAATTGCCTCTTCTTGAAAACAACTAAACTAACCATTACCAATTGCAAACAGCCTTCTAATCAATTGATTTCTAATTTCCAATCAAATTCTTCTCACATGCAATCCAAATAGTGATTGCCCACCACTGTAAAATTGTATGAGTATAGTGTCATACATGCCCCCTGTATTTTTAAGTAATGTGGCTTATAATCTATACGGGCATACAATGAACGCTTTATTTCCGAATTCAATGAATCAAGAAGCGTTAATTGCTTAAGGGCAAACAAAAGCACATCTGCTAAACATGAGACCAAAAAAAAAAAATTCACAAGCTTTTCTCAGCATTATTTACAAATAATTCATACCCACCTAGTTAATTATTTTAAGGCGTAGTTAGCGTAACTTAAAAACTGTTGCTTAAAGAGCGAGTGTTTTTTAACTGCAAAGCTAGGGAACATGCTGTGTCAACAGGACGGGATCAATGAGTTTTGTTGGTAGAAAATGTTTTTTGATGTTAGTTAACTTACGATAGTACAGAAAATAGTATCGAAATTATCTGTCAAATAAATTCCAACGAAGCGCTCATACGCACCTTATGCTATGTGTTTGACTGAGCTCTGAGTTTCTTCATACCTATTCGATTTAGTTTTCGTGATTTGAACAATGCTTGTCGGTAATGACCGAAATTGTAAAGGCATCATTCTTTTCAAATAATTTGTTTATATATCACATCAACATGCTTACATATTTTATTATCGTACTAAGTGGTATTTAATGAAGGCGAATTAGCTTTAGTCACAAAAGCGCAGAAACTAAAGATCGCATCACAAACAAAAACGCTTAAGTGATTTGCTATTTACCCATTTGACGTTAATCAAACTTTTATGTTTTAATTAAGTAGTTCAATTTGTGCCAAATTTTAGTTCCACTTTTCCATCAGGCTACAAGTGTTCGTTTGTTTTAGGAAATTAATGATTTTAACCATTAATACGGTGCTGTCTTTTTTGCTTTTCATTGCAAATTTTTTTTTAATGATCAGGCTCATTTAAATAGCGGTATAAGTGTGTAATGAAGCAATCAACAAGGTTAAAGGGTATTTCAATCATTGTTTGTTAAGGCAAAACACTCACCGAAGGTTAAGCGGACGTTTTGCCGCTGTGTCTAGTACTTTGCTAGAAGTTCTGGTGTCCAGGAGACAACCTTCTGGTCGTGGTGTTAGTCGCCTTAGAGAACATACATTTTCTGTATTTTACCAAAATTGGGATTTTCGGGATATGCTTTTACAATCCCGGTATTGATCCCAGAATTTGGATATTCGCTATTCCATTCTATGAAATATGAAAAGGCCCTGGAAATTATTTTCCCTGCTACCTACATATGTATGTACATTCAACTAAATTATTTCACATATTTCCAAAGTAAATTTCAAAGCGTAATAAAGCTAAATGTTATACTACAAAACCAAAATGTTTTACAGAAATACATAGATATTTTTCAAATGTTTTCTCTGAAAATCGCTTATGTATGCACTCATTAATTGCCTGAGCATTTATACAAAAGCAACTATATCAAATATGAATGGAAACACCGAATCCCCACACTGCAATGACTTTTTAGAGATGCCCAACTAATTTAGAAAAATAAACAAGTCCAGTAGAAATGGCCTGTGGCAAACGATATCAAAGTGCCATTGACTATAAGTTTTTGACAATTATGAGGTGTATATAATTTGACGTTCTCGCAAATTTGTACCAATGAATTGACAATTTTTCCATGGAGATAATGTACAACTTATGTATATTACAACAAGGATTCGCAACTGATAAAGAACTGCCCGCATTTCTAAAACTCCCCTGCCGTTAAGAATAACAACAACTTATTCCAATCGAGTAGTTTACATTCCATCAACGGACCATAACGAATTTAGGACAGCAATATCCCAGACAGATTATCCGTCAATCTGCCAAAACGCTGATGTGATTAGTTTAGATAGCACATGAAACTACCTTTATGCAGAATATGAACAGACAACGAATGACTCCCAAATGGAATTTTGGTATGTCCAATAAAGAAGTGACGGGATGGTCGACACGCAGGTATTGAATGAGGCCAAGTATGACACGCACATATCGAATGAGGTCGAGCAAATACATATGTACATACATACATAGTTCAAGATGACCTGATTCAGAGTGTATTCCTGTCAGCAGAGGGAATAGGTATGGAAAACGTTCAGGTCTATAACTAAAGCAAGAACTCTTGTTTTGACAAGGACCATAGCCCATGATACTCCCAGATACATACATACATACATATGTACATACATCAAAGGCGTCTGATTATTTGTGTTGTTGGCGCTAAACTTATACGCTAGAACAGTAGCGATTTAATTACATTTAAATGAAATTCCACAAACATTCTTCGCTTTAGTATGTTTCGAAAGAAAGTGAGTAAAAAAGCAAAAAAAAAGAAAAAAACAAAAAAAAAACAACAAAAAAAATAAACAAAAAAAGAAACAAATGAAAGCAATTATGCAAATATCAGATACCGAAATGATTTGTTTTTTTTTTTCTTTGTTTTATTCATTTTTCTCCTCACCTCACACTTTGTATTGCTCTGGGCGTATATACATACATATAAAAACGTTCTACAGTTGCACTTTATTTTGCGCTTAATACAGACTTTACACACTATTTTTATAATACAAATGACAAATCAACCCCTGTCACCCCTTCTCCGAAAGACTTCTACTGCTGACCACCGGAACACCTTGCGATTCGTCCGTCTATCGTACATCGTATTAACTCATTTGAATTTATAACAAAATTAAATAAAAGAAGACTTGATAAACTTATAAGGCTACGTTTATATAAAGCAGTAGAATTTTTTTTTTCCTAAACGGAGAGTTTTCCAATTTTATTTTGCCTAATATACCGATGTATGAGCCAAAAATAAATCGTCTTTATTTATTACAAATTTTCGTATTATCAATATAAAATATATTTGCGCATTATTGTGCTAAAAATATGTTATTCAAAACTATGAAATTCGTTCGAGTGAGCAATTAAACGAAGTCGCCCAACTTTAAGCCAAACCGCATCCTAAGAGACGTTATTGGCACCGCACCGAAATTGGTAGACTTAGAAGAAATAAACGTATATAAACGTAGTAAAAAAAGCAGCCCGTCTCAGCAACACTACACTCTTAAGCCAACACGAGCGCAACTAACCCTACCCTTTGTGTATCAAACTTTGCATACTTTTCGTTATTTTCTTTTACCATTTTTTTTTTGCACTCACCTCCGATGTATCTGTTGAACGTCGCCAACCTTGCGCCATTTCAAATGGATCCACAACGGTTTCTTCCTCAATTACACCGTCCGGCGTTGCACTTTCCATTATATACACCAAATCCACTTCTTGCGGCGCTTCCGGTGCATTTTGTATGTCCAACTCTTGGTTTATATTCTCAAAATCTACCATATCTATATCCACACTTACACTATCACCGTCTACATTGAAAACAACACCACCAACGCCAGCATGGTGCACGTCCTCCATTTCGATTGAATTTACTATTTCTGACTCGATGTTCGTCATTGTTGCGCCACTCTCTTGACCATTTTGGCGTATTGGCGTTGTCCATGGTGATGGTGTGGGTGCGGGTGTTGGTGGTGTTGTTATTGTCGTAATTGTTGTTTTAGAATTTGCTGAACTTCCTTTGTACGAGTTTTTTGCTGACGATGCCTCATGCCAACTGCATACTTTCGGCGGCTTATTTGCGATTGTGCCATTTTCTACAGCTGTTCGTATGCGGCATGACCGTCGCAATGGCTGCTGCTGCAAATTTTGTTGAACACGCGTTGTTTCGAGTGTGCTAGGAACGGAGTTGGTGTCATTGCCACTGCCGGCGTCAATGTATCTGGTGTTAAAATTAAGCAGCGTACCACACTCTACATCATCAATACATTCCACGTCAATATCAAAGTCTACGCTAGCGCCGCCATTGGCTATGATAGCGGGCGAAAACGCTGTAGGAGACGCGCACGCAATTCCAGCGACTGCATCAACAAAATAAGTTTCCATTTCTGGTTGTGTTTGCGTGTATTTATCACATTTGCCCTCCAAAGTTTGTGATTGTTGTTGGAGATATAGCGCGCTAACGCGCTCCGTATGCACCTCGCGCATATGCTCAACAAAAACATCAAATTGTAAGCAAATACCAGGACAAAAATGACAATTCATGCCATAGGTTTGCGCGTCGGGTGACACTGTAATTTCGCCACATTTTCGAAAGCAAGCAAAATCTGCCAATTGCCATTTGTTGATGACTTGTTGAGCGGCGGTGGCGGCGGCGGCAGAAATACTCATTTTGTTTCACTGTTTAACATACGAGAGTGAAAAATAATGGTGGCGCGCGCTGATCGAACGTATAAGCTTTACAAGGCAGGAGGTAAAATGCGAAGAGCGCGTTATAATACAACAAAAAGTGCACACGCGCTTATCAACGTTTGGCCACGCGTTTGTAATATATGCACGCCGGTGGAGGATGAGGTGGATGAGTTGTTCGATGGCACATCAAATGTATTTTATTCTAAGTTATAAGCAGCGATGACTTCCGAAAAAAAAAAACACTAATACATACACGTTACGCACGCACACACACTCACACCGGAAGCAGAAAATAAAACACGCTTTAAGGCATTTACGCATACGCCCCCCCAAGAGCAGCTTTCTTTTGTAAAAGTTTTCACCTTTTTTTTTAAATTAATTAACACATTTGTATACACTTTTTGAACAATTTTAACTTTGCATTGCCATTTTCACTATCACAAAAATTAAATACAAGCCGATTCACCGATTCATTATTTCTTGGCATGCAAAAAAAAAAGGAATTAAAAACACACGCACACACACTAAAGGAGACAATTTCAGATGTCCATACGTGTGTTCTTTTGTGCCGCGCTATGCCAAACAGCCGCGTTTACAATGTTACTCGTTCCACTGCCGGCCGTCAACTAGTTCCAGCTGATGGCCACAACTTCGTTATAGCGCATACGTACTTTTTTATTTATCAATTCGTAAACATTTTCAGAGCGCTGCTACACCTCACTGCCATAGACCCGCGGCGCGTTGTCGTCGTCTTTACTACGGGCAACGCGTGTTTACCAAGCAAAGCTTTTTGGGGGGCTGTTTGGTAGCTGTATACCGTCTACTTCCACAAATAAACAAAAACCAATCAGCAACAACGTTTAAGGGTGTACGAGAGCGAAGTTGTGCATACCCGGCAGTCATATCAACTAGTTATAAACCACCTCAACACTACTATGAACTGGGATCTCTACTAGGAGGCTATTTTTTTAATATTTGTAAGACAATGATCGATAAATACATATATCGGTTTCATAACAGTTTAATATTTAATAATGCCTTAAAGAAATAGATAATAATAGCAGTTTTTATTCGGCCTTTCGATTCTAGATAACGCTTTTTTTTTGCTTGTCTACTCCATTTCAGACTAGTTAGAGTCGCATACAAATTTGTACTAGTATTTTTTGGACCACTTTTGTCTCATACTATGTACATATTTGTATGTTCGCATGTATATAGGAAATAGATAGCGCACAGCAGAGGTTGTAGCGCGGATTGAGCTCAAACCAATGTGTGTAATTTAGGTAAAGTAGTATTAACGAATGACGAAAAATAAAAATATTAGTGGTTTTTGTTCGCGCTTTCTAAAAGCTCAGGATCTATAATGAAAAGGTTACGCATAAACACAGCGCGACAAATTACGCCTAAGCTTTTATGAATACCTAAATAAGAGGCCTAGAAGTAAATAGTTGTTTGTCACTTCTGTTCATCAGCACAAAATATGATATTTGAACTGTCCTAAGTTATACTCATACATATGTACATATGTATATCATGTGCGTGAAAAGGCCATTACGTGCGTCTGTTTACTGACACACAGTATCGTGCTATATTTACGTTAGCGTGGCATGGGGTAGTAATCAAGCCACCGAATGAGGAGAAACACTCCTCGATCTTAAGTCAGCTGGTCGGCTGGTGCATCTTTAGGCTGTGTATGCAGAGTCTTCACCCAATGAAGAAAAATCAATGCAGATGAGCTCTAGTGGTTCTTAAGCTCCAATACATACATACCTTCGACTGAAGCTAACCGTTGGTTTAATAGGTCACATAAAAGCCAGTTAGCGTTGACCCAAGATTTGAAAACGTACCTAAGGCTCTCAGAGTTAGTCAAACATATTCTAGTTGTGCTTAAAAACTTGCCATTCGATGTCTAACCCACCCACCAAAAGAGTAATTGGCGGTAAGCTATGCATAAGTGCACATATCCGTTAGCACCCAGGCGGAAATTCATAAAATTTTTACCATGACATTTGGTTTGTCAAGCCAGTAAGCAATAAATGCATAATTGCAAAATATTACACGCATGAAGCCAAATCTTTTAGACGTTTAAATGGCACGGAATCAAACATAAAAATGCTTTGACATAGCAGTTATTAATATGGTTAGATGATTAGCAAATTTACGATGCTTCGATTTAGGCTGTGTGTGAGTTGTAATACCAAAGCTACCTAAAAAGCTTAAGTTTGGGAAATTCAAAGAAAACAGCTGATGTTATGGAGAATGCAGCGTTGCTTTTTTTCTGACTATTATACTAGGTAATAGTAGGGGGTTTCATTGAATTTTTCAAAAGAAATTAAATTGAGAATTATTTTGCGGAAAATCATTTTATATCCACTACCTGAAAGTTGGAGGAGTCAATAACAGTAACAATTTGACATAAACTGCTAGAAAAGCTCTCGGCTACAGCAATATAAGAGAGACGAAGCAAACATAACAAATGTCCTATTGGGTATCAGATGTTCATGGACACATGTGCCTAAGTTTAAATACTATATGTATGTAAATATTCGAAAACATGTAAAAGTTTATTTCTATATCCAAATATATGTATGTATGTATACACATTACTTGAATCGCGCAAATCGTCTACATTTTCAAAAATAAACGTATGGAGACTTGGCAAATGCATTTTCTTTACATTAAAGATGCATATGTGGATGGTTATATGTGTGTATATACATTAGACCATTCCAGAAAACAATTATGTATGTAATGGAGTAGACTTAAAAGCTCTCTTTTGGATATAAAAAAAATTCTTATGAAATATGAGTGGCTCAGTGCCATCCTTGCCTAAGCCTCATTTTAGTCATTTCCTAATAATTAGTGACAAAGTTAATAGGTAATTAAGAATTAAACAGCCTTTTTAGGAAGGTTTGAAGCATTAAATTAATTTAGTTAATAATTTTGTTCAAAAATTAGGGATGTGCAACTTTGGCACGGATAGTTTGGAGTATTTCTAAGTAGTATATCATAATAACTCCATATATGAAATTTCGAGGGTTAGGCAAGGATGGCACTGAGCCACTCATATAGTAACTTAGGGTCCCTTGCATTAAAGCCGGTTTTTCGGTGGTTAATTTGACAGCTAAACGAATGATTTACTTTAATTAAAGCACTTAAAATACATAAAAGTAGGTTGAGCTTAATCGGCGGTTAATTTCACATCTAGCCGTACAAAATACGTCAATTAAACTTCGGTTAGCAATTACTGGATTTTATGAAAGCAGCGCTTAGGGCCATTTTCACCTTCCACGGTTAACGCTAACCGGGTTTAATTGCGTAAATTCTTTGGTAAGCTGTCAAATTTACCGCCGATTTGCCTCAACCAGCTTTTGCGGCCTTTTATATTATTCTTTAATATATTCCAAGAAAAATAAATATAGATGAAAAAGTGCGGTCTAATGTACACAAAAAAGTGCACATCCGGAAAATGCACATCGCATTATATACACATGTACATATGTATGTATGTATGTATATCTGTATGTTTACAATAAATAATTGACCAACAAAAGTTAAGGTCAAAGAAACTATTTTATGAAGGCCAATCAGTTGCAATAAGAGGTGTACCTCAACTTAAATTGTTTGTGCAGTAATTTCGCTATTGATGGCCATAATGCGTCAAACCACAGATACGAAAAAGCCAAGTTAGAAAGGCCGCGCAATTATTGTGTTAATACGCAAGGACATTGCAAGTACATATGTAGCAATTGCAGGGATGTGGGACGAAATTTCGATGTTCAAATATTCGTTGGATTTGGTGGGGGCCTCAAAATCAGCGCAATCTGTTTCAACACCTCTCTCAATTGGTCCAAATAAAATAAGCTTATTTGACATCTTAAGACTGATAATTTCCCTTTGACTTTCCAAAAGTTTAAACGAGCATTCGGGTTGACATCCAATTTGCACTAACACATTTTGCATCATAATGATCGATAACGCTGAAAACGGCGGAGTTATCGAATTAAGGGTTAATTTGAATTTTGAATGACTTAGATAGATCTATATATCCTCTTTGCCGATGCTTTTCAAATCGTTATGGGGAAGAAAATACGGAAACTTTCAATATAAATTTACTACACCTTTTCCAAGTGTACTTCAGAATGCGTAAAATGATTTTCAGAATAGTCAATTGTATTTCAGAAACTGTAAAATGAATTTCAGAATAGTCAATTGTACTTCAGAAGCCGTAAAATGTACTTCAGAATTGGTAAAATGTACTTCAGAGATCGAAAATTGTACTATGGTTGATCAACCAATATGAGGCCTCTCACCCCTCAATACCTACATATCTTACCTTCCTTAAGATCCTAGAATGTTTCACTGCTCATTAAGCCAGTCGGGCAGTACCGGGGCGAACCAGGTTCATATCCAGCTAAGAACGGTCCCTGAAGTACAATTGCCTATTTTAAAGAACATTTTGCAGGTCCTGAAGTACAATTTACCATTTCTGAAGCACAATTTTCAGCTTCTGACATACATTTCACAATTTCTGAAGTGCAATTGACTATTCTGAAATTAATTTTACAATTTCTGAAGTCCAATTGACTATTCTGAAATTCATTTTACCATTTCTGAAATACAATTGACTATTCTGAAGTACATTTTACTGTTTCTGAAGTACTCTTGGAAAAGGTGTAGTAATTGTACTCGTATCACTTTTACAGGGTAAAGAGTTCTTTGATGTGTGAAAGAAAGTCATTCTCAGATATTAATTCTTTTACATTAGTTAGATTCGGGTTTAGCCCAACTTTAAGAAAAAAGCCGAGTTCGCGGTCGACAAAAAATTCGAGTTTGGTCAAAACACAAAGTTTTACACTCACTGTAGTATTCACCATTATTTATTTATTTCCATTGAGCACTCTGTCGTTCTAGTCTCAGCGTTCCGATACAAAGACTTAATTTCTACAACTCTGCTACTGTTTATGCATATGAATTTTGAGTTATTTAACACATTTTCAGTCATTTGTAAGAAATATGCAGAATTTCAATAAATTGCTACGCATTGCACCGCTGATTGGTAACAGCAGCGCCCGTGGCATTTCCACCACAACTCCACTCGAAGGCAAACGCAATTTCCGAAAGTTTCTTGTGTACAACAAGCGTGGCACTCGCAGTGTAAAGTTAGCCCAAAAAACGTTAGCTAATCCACCAGTACCTATTGATAAGCGCGGTGTAAGAGATATTGGCTATAAAACACCTGATGGTAAATTCGTCGAGGTTCCAGAACTTATACCTGAGTTAATAGTTCCTGATTTAACTGATTGCAAATTAAAGCCATATGTCTCATACAAAACGCCCGATGTTGTACAATCAGAATTTACTAGTTTGGATTTATTCAATGCTGTTTATTCAAAGAAGATCATTGAAGATTTCAAAGAGGGCAAACTGAAAGATGATGGAAACCCAGCAAATCCATCCAGTGAAGAGCAATTGACAGCAGAAGAGGCATTGTTGCGTTCCCGCAAAACCGGCACAGATATATTTTAAATTGTATATATTTACTTACTATAAGTTTATTATTTTGTTAAATTCATCACTGATGTACGTATGCATTTGTACATTGCTTACTCCTGATAGTATCTCTGTCTGTAGTTATATAATTTGCGCAACCACTTCTCAGCCTTAAGTTCTGTATCGCCTATGAACTGTAAAAATTAAATAATTCAGTAAAAGGAAGCTTGTATAAAACAAAAGAAATCATTTACATTTGGATGAAATATGTTCTCATCTACAGCGTTCTCTTTTGACGCTTCCATGGGTTTGGGTATCTTTACTGTTTCTGATTCTAGGTCAATGATAACCTTTTCGGGGAGCGGTTTCTTTTCGGGCGCTTCTCTATCACGTGTACTAAAGAACGCTTTGGGCTGAAAGGTTTCTTCTTCAATAGCATCCAGCGCCTTTCGTACTTGTGCATCAATGGCTTCTACCCCTTTGAGTGTAGCAACAGCCAAAGAAGCTGAAGCTGCTGCCCGGGTATTCTCTTCTGAGCTAGGAGCCCGCGTACTTCTTGCCTGTGAACGTGATTTATGAGAATTTCGACTGCTGCGACTCGCCACAGAATAAATGGATGAAGATCTGGAGCTGTCGCTGCTGCTACTACTGCTTGAGCTCCGTCTTGAATACTTTTTGGATTTCTTTGACTTTTTAGTTTTTTTTGAGCGACTGCTGCGCGACGGTGATCTGGATTTTGAGCGTTGTTTACGTGAATAGTAGCGTTCTCGTTCACGCTCCCGATCTCTTTCGCGTTCGCGTTCACGGTCGCGTTCTCTTTCACGATCCCTTTCACGTTCACGTTCCCGCTCACGTTCTCGGTCCCTTTCACGTTCTCGCTCACGTACTCGTTCGCGTTCCCGATCTCTGTCTTTATCCTTGTCCCTTCCACGGTCCCGGTCACGACCTCTACGAGACGATTTCGATTCACGTTCTGGCATATTTATGAATTGTCCGAAAAATATGAATAAAGTATTTTGTTGGAAGACACCAAGCAGTGCGTCCGCTGATTGCAAATTGTTATTTTCCCAACAGATTCAGTTTGAAACACTGAGCCAAGGAACACAGAGTGGTTATCAAAACTAATTATTGCTGACTTCTCGTCTACTCAGCTGTCAGTTTTTTCAACGTATCGCCGTACTGTATCTGCTTAAGCCGGCTTACGCATACGGCAAAATAGAATTTGCTCTAAAATCGACGTACGTGACGTAACTGATGTATTGCCGGACTTATAGCTCAAACAGAATAATGGCTTAAGCAGAATCAGTACGGCGATACGTTGAAGAAACTGACAGCTGAGTAGACGAGAAGTGTTTGTGTGCGTAGCGACAGATACGACGCATACGGCAAAATAGAATTTGCTCTAAAATCGACGTACGTGACGTAACTGATGTATTGCCGAACTTATTCTGTTTGAGCTATAAGTCCATAAGCCATTATTCTATTTGAGCTATAAGCCACAAAAACGCCCTCAACAGAAAATGTATGAAATTGTCGATAGGGCGTTTTTGAAACTCATGCTGAGATAGGGCGTATTAAACCGTAAAAATCTTCAATAGGGCGTTCTTCAAACAAATTCTGAGAAAGGGCTTTTTATTGAAATAGGGCGATCTTCCACTCAGCAGTCGATATACAAAATCTCTACACTTCTGAAGCCAACGCACCAAGATTATTGGATCATGCAACGCACAATACCGAATAAATCACGTTGGCAACTCCATCAAAGCAACGCTGTCTGCGCCATTTTTCAATACGTGAAAATTTTATCAGACGAAAAAGCAATTGGTGCGTACATAACAAAAAATCAAATTTTTCTATTGAAAATAATTACATATCCTGCATTTTAAAACGCGCTTACTTTACTTAAGATAACAATGCGTGTTACCAAAAGTGATATAAGCTTAGAGTTGGAGTGCTGGGTAGAAGAATTATCACCGGCACAATTAGCTGCATATGAAAAGGTGGCCAACGAGCATAATGCTATAAAAAATGCATTGAAATCAGCTCTGACTAGTAATGAGGGTCGTGAACTTTTCAATGGTCAAGTATTCCAAGCTTATTCATTCAAAGGTAAAGTTTTGCAAGAATTAAAAGAAGCAACATTGCCACCAAAAAAACCTGCCAAGCCCGATACTCAAGCTGGTACACCGACTGGGGCACGAGGTGCAGGGCGTAAACGGCAACCCAATTTCGTATATCTCGAATCTTCGGATGAGGAAGAGGATGATGTGCCATTAGCAAAGCGTATTGCAGTAGCTGCGGGCAAAAAAGGTTTAACACCTACACCTTTAACGTCAAGTTCATCAAAGGGCGCTAAAGGTCAAAAAGGTATTGCAGCAGGTAACGACAAAAGTTCACCACTTGCCAGTGGTAAGGGAGGTAAAGCGGGTATTGGCAAAACAACTCCTGGCAAGGGTGAGAAATCTGGGGCATCTAGTACACCACCGGCAAATTTCAAACCTTCAGAAATTAGCTCCGTTGGGGGTTTGGTCATTGGTACGGATGGGAAAGATGGAAAGGATGGTAAAGATCAAGGCAAGGAAACTAAATTACAAGGGAAAACTTTCCCATCCTTGGTTGTGTTGGCCAAACCATGGCTTAAGGTTAAGGATATGTCTAGTACACGCAGCAAATTGGATTCGAAAGTAAAATTAGTACTTATGTTGACACCAAATAAATTTACGGAATGGCTTATACAAGAAGGATTGCTAAAAGCTGAGCAAAAATGCGCAAATCATAAAACAAATGAGTTGAAATTGGGTAAGTTATGCAAATCGTAATTAACGGACAATTCAAATTGGTCTTGGAAAATATACGATTTCTTTTTTGACTAAAATTTGGCTACATTATTTTTATCTCAGGTGTATACTCTGATGCTACAAAATTTCCGTACACTGGTGGCTATGTTTGGATTAGTGAATGCTGTCCTATGCGTTTCGTTTCGGTTTTCCATGGCTCCATTTTTGAGGGGGCCCCACATCCACCATCTTGCATTCTTAAACTAATATATCATTGGTCGTGCCAGACTAATATTCAAAACGTCGTACAGTGGGTGAAAGTGGATAACGTATACATCAAAGGGGTATATACTTGGTTGCGTGCTATTTGCACATTAGCTGTGCATCAAAAATGCAAAAAACTGGGTGGACCTGAAAGATTTGTTGAGGTAAGTAATTACTAATAAAAACATGTTTAAGGATTGTAAATAACAAAGGCTTTTTTAATTTACTACAAGGTTGGCGTTATTTCACTGGGTACCACATCGCAGGACGGCCAGCAGCGTCAAGTGAAAGTCGAAGTTTTAGGTGTACTCGATTATACTGAAAAAACTATTCGCTTGCGTGCCGTTGAACCAGTATCCGATGCAGATCGTAACTATAAGAAACGTTTCCAAACTATATTAGAGCCTTTGCAACGTTGGGTACACAAGGATAGCGTGATTTGTATTGATTTAACTGTGGATAAAATGACTCTTTATTCAATGGGCTTTAAGAATATCATACAAGCAGCAGCGACTGATAGCAGCGCAAAACATACCAACTCTGCAGTAATGGATTATTTACGTCGTATTGTGCCGCGCATGTTCCAGAATACATTATCACTACTTTCACGTCAGATGATACAACAATTTTTGGATGAACTAGTTTGGCGTGAACAATTTGGTACTTATGCTTTGCAAGCATTCAACAATATAACCGCACATATTGCTGAGCAGACGAGAATGAATACAAATGAAACTCTAACACAACGTTTGTATCAAGTAAGCAACTTATATAAAAGGAGCTAAGAAAAGTTCATTCACCTTTATTTTAACCCTAAAGTTTTGTATAGTGCTTAAATGAAGTTTTGTTTGAATCAATTATTGCATGCAGACTGTTTCCTACTTTCGCTTTTCTTCAATTGTTGATTTAATTTTTTGTAATTGTAGGTGGCAACAAATCCCTTCAAGGATTGGAGTGTATTACCGGCTAATTATCGTGAGACTCCAGCAAATACAACGCCAAAGCGTTTGAAAAAACGTTAGTATAAAATTTTATAACTCAAATTGCGCTATATATTTCCCCAACTTTTATTTGTGTTTACAAATGTATAAAATTAATTGGTGTTATACCAAAAACTATTTTATTAAAATACATTCTTTTCTTCCGTTACAGCGCTCACTTAAAAGCTAAAACAAGCAAAATTATAATACTAGTTATTTGTAATAATGTGCTTAGAAACACAAAACTCAATTCATACCTCAACTAGTTGTTAAGTAAACGCGAAAGAGCAGTCAGCATACATATGTTTCATTGTCATACCATTTTGAATTTAAATAATTGATAATTGTTACAATGATTAACTTAGGAGTCATTATGATTGTCAAATTTAGAATAGAAATTTCTTAAGAACTTAGATTTACTTAAATTTTTGTTACTTGTATTGAAAAAAAAGACAACCCTTTAGTGTATGATTGAAGGTTTCATTCCAAAATAAATTTTTTTGTTAGAATAAGTGTTACTTGAGCATAAAATGCTAAATCTTTCAATCTACTTCAATTAAAATTTTATTCACGTTTTTTATTTATTTTGAGTTTGGAAAAAACCTTCAATATTTGTTGACGTTGCATAATTTTTATGTTATAGTAACACATATTTATGAACAAAAAGCATAATATCTTATAAATACATATATAAGTTAACTGAAGTTAAAATATTGATCATTTGATTTTGAATAAACTTCTTGTTTTATAAAAAAACAAAAACTAAACAAAAAACACTTACTTTTATTTGTGGTGTATTTATTGTTGGAATTGTATTTGTTGTGTTTTTTAAGCAAATGACCAAAAAACCCCAAAGCCGCGTAAGCTTGTGAGGTATTATGCTTTTTGTATTAAATTAGAGCGCGTATTTCATGAAGTAAGAAAGGTGTTTGGCTTTCCTTGAAAAAATAAAATATATTAGTTGATAGCTTGATAGTAATTGTGCTGGTGGAGTGGGGTGTTTGAAAACTGCAGAAATCTAACACAAGTTTAATGAAAAAGTCCTAAAGTGATAGTATTTTGAAACATTACTTTGCTGGTTTATCCTTTCGTGAGTTCGAGATGTTTTCCACTGCTCTCTCGTGTTCTAAAACCCATTGTTTTTCCTGCCCTGTTTAAATTTTACCACCTGTTGCAAGATTTCATAAATATATGTATGGAAACTTCTTTTGTTTTCAGCAATTAACGAAGCTGATTACGTTCAGGCAGATAAACTCTCTATAAAGAATATCAAAAAAGAGAAATCAGATTCAAATAAAAACGACACAACAGCTGGTCGCCGTGGCCGTCATGCATTGGAAGAGTCCAAACCGGAATCGAAAAAATCCACATCCAAAACTGGTAGCTCAACGAGCAAATCACAACCACCCATAAAGGGTTCGGCAGCAAAATCAAGTAGCAAACATGAAGCTCCCAGTTCCAGCAAGAAAGTAATCGTTGAAACCAAAGTTAAGAAAGAAAAAGAGGATGATGATTTGAAAGGTCTTGAAGAATTGTACTATGGCGTACGTAATGGTATAGATATTAATTACGAAAGTTTCCCATACAAAAATGCTGAGGGAGCTGTTGTTGAGGCCGCAAATGTGGATTGTCCTATATGCGATATTAATGATTCATTCGATTCCAATGAAAAGTTGCAAACGCATATTGTTTCACATATTATTGCCGACAAGGATCATCAATTTCAATGTCTTTTCTGTTTGGATAAACATCCAAGCGAAACTGTTTTAACAAAACATAATCAAATTATGCATCCGCTTGAAACGAAATCAGCCGCATCGGCTTCATATCATTGTTTGATATGTCAGCAACGTTTCAATTCTTTGCATCACTTAACAGTACATTTGCAAAAGATACATAATGTTTTGGAATTACCATATGTTTGTCAAGCTTGTGGCTATCGTTCTTCGTCGCATCGTGATGCTGTACGTCATTACTATGATGATCACAAGAATCAGAATTTCTTACAGTGTCCCTTCTGTTTGGATGTGAGTTAAATATTTGAATGAAGGATGATAATTTATCGTTGACTTAAATTTGTTCTTCTTTGTTTCAGATTTTCCGTTTCTGTTACAAGGGTCGTATCAGTGTTTCCAATATTGAAAATTATTATATGCATTTACGTGCTCATATTGGCAAAAAGGATTCACAAATGCGTTGCCAAAAATGTGCCCTTAGTTTCACCGAAAAGGGTAAGTTCGTGGTTATTCTTTCATGATACATGTTTAGTCTCCTGTCAAAGGAGAAAACATTTAAAAATATATTTGGTAGATTAAATGAACCCAATCCCATATATAAATAATCAATCCTCTTTGGTTCTAAATTAAGTTTACACATGATTCACCATATTTTAGGAGCTTTGAAGCAGCACTCGACAAATCATCATTCAACTCTCTTAAAGAGCTCTCAGAAAATACAGCCATTACTTAAGAATTCAATGCTGATTTCGCCACCGAAGGTATAATAATAATGTTTTTCATTTAGTTTTTTACGAGTCTTAATAACCGTTTCTAATTCAGGTACGAAGTCATCATCGCGAGCCATTACCCTACACTGTTTCATCGAAGTTTGGCGAATTTTTTGCTTTCATTGATGGTTCTATTTGTGCTGAATGCAATTCTGAAATTCTTAACGAAGAGCATTTCGGGTAAGCGTGTAACCTGACAAAATTTGAAACCTTTTGTTATACCCAGTGGTGCTAGTTGTTCAACTTACAACTTATAACATTGTCATAACAGTTAAGGGAGTGTTACCAATGTGGAAATCTCTTCTTTTTGTAATACGTATTTTTATTAGCTGAAAATGAAATTCGCCACTGGGTATTTAATTTTTATTTCCATTCCAACTTGAATTTTACCTCTTTTCAGTCACGTTATGAAATGCAATAAATGCAATTACAAATCATGTTGCGAGCGAGCTGTCTTCGAGCATGCAGCCGAATGCAGTGGTGGTAGTGGTGCACGCGAGGTCATGGAATTGCCACTTCCTAACGAGATGCATTGCATATGTGGCTTTTCTACAGCCATTGGAAATAAGATGGCTCATCATTTAGCTACTTGTGGGCAAAAATCAGCTTATGTTTCAGTAGAAGGTGCACAAGAGAATACTGTGAAACGTAATATGTTGGACATGTTGGGTTTGGTGCGCCGAGATGGTGAAACTGGTGCCGAAGGTGAAGGCGTTGAACAGGGTGGCGAAGCTGCAGCTCAAGCTGCATCAGCCGAACCAACTCCAATGTTGGCCGATTCAGCTGATTTAGATCAGTCACAAGCACAAGCACAAATAATGACTGACACAGCTGCACCAATACAATTCGGTGAAATGGAAGCCACACCTGTGTTGGATGGTGGAAATGCTGTTGTTGGTATCGAACAGCAGCAGCAGGAGCAGCAGCCGCATCTTGATCAACAACCAACAGTTGGTTTAGATCAATCAATTGTTGATCAACAAGCTGCAGTTGGATACGGCGGTCATCATATTGTTGATAATGCATCACAATATCATATCGGCTTTGGTCACCCCGAACATAATACATCCGATATTGATATGCCATTAATTGGTGAGTTGGCGGACCCAAATCCACCGGCTACTCCACAATTTATTGGCGAAGTGCATACTCCAATGTTTGATGCGGTAGCTGCTGCTGAGCAACAACACTATCATCAAATGATGCAGCAACAGCAACAACATCATCACCAACAACAACAACATCATCAGCACCAACATCATCATCAACAACAATGAAAAAGAATGAAACAGCGACAACAACGGGACTTTACGCTGCCATGGCAGAGCTATTAAACAGCTGCAGCGTATAAAATATAAAAGAATTGGATTGAACATGGAATATTGATTTGATGATTGATATGTAATGGATTTTGTATGCTGGATATTTTACACAAGCGAAACGTGTTTGAGGGCTATTCATAGAAATGTCCTATTAAGCGCAGAATATCAGGGACACATATTGGTATGATGCTATACCGGTTGTATTTTCTTCTGCATCATTACGATATTACTTCCCATTTAAATTTAGACAGTTTTAATTACTTTCGTAATTTGTCGGGAGTTACTTCGAGAGTACTCTTAAAAGGAAACTCGGGAGTTACTTCGAGAGTACTCTTAAAAGGAAACTCATGCTATAAAGTTTCCGGTTTCATAAGGGTTTGAGGGAGAAAGTAAATCTTAGACATGATTTAGCGTTCTTTTTGGAAAGCATTTAAATAAAGCTGTTTGCAAAGCTTATCTACTGTTTTGTGGTTTAAATTTGTTTGAAAGTTGATACAAAAAAATCGATTTATGACTTTTAAACCATTGAACGAAGACAATTTTCCACTGTAATATCAAATTTTTTCTAATTGAAAAAAATCTAATTAATTAGAAAAGAATATTGAGGGTAACATTGGAACTTTTTCTAGCATTACATTAGCTTTGTAAACACCTTCGTTTCGAGTTTTACTATTTAAATTTTTAATATTTTGACTGATCCCGAATGTGTATATTTTTAAAACGTTCCAAACGACCGTTAAGGTTGTGGAAATACTATCAACTACATCGTGATTTGTAATTCGTTTAATTGACAGCACTTTTCACATTTATTCAATCATTGCACTGTACTCTTAACACCCCTGTTCAACACTCGTGACACCGCTACGGCTTTAATTTTTTACTGGATTCATCATAGCAAAAATGCATATATGCAAGATTTTGTTTCAATAGTTTATCAATTTACTGCATATCTTACATTTCATGGCTATACTTTTATGATTACGTTGCATATGTCGCATAACAAATATATGTATACTTACAAACACTTACTTGACTAACAATAATAAAAGTTTCTTAATTTTTGTTTTTATTTATATACTAAGCAGAACTTTCTTTTTGCAAAAATTAAAATATAATAAAGAGATGCACATATATATGTAAATATATACACAAAACATACATATATATAAATAATTATGAATCAGGGCAAAACAAATAACACAAATATAGTAGATTCTTTAAAGTCAATTGAAATAAAAACCTACAATTGCATTTATATTTTAAAAAACATACTATATACAAAGATACATAAATGAAAAAACCAGCATAAAAGCACCTCAAAGTATCCGATACATACATATGTAAACCGTTATACATATTTTATCATATAGATTCCTTAATATCTTTTTTCTATAATAAATTTAAGTTTTGAGTTACATCTTCAAATTATAAAATGTGCTATATATCAAATTTTTGAAGAAAAAAAAAATGGTACATAATTGTGAAGAAAATTTAATTGTATTTATTTGTATGTACAACTATGCTTGTTTGCAAATCACATACACTTTACTTTAAACTTGAAAGCATTTAACGAGATACGTGTGTATGGTATGAAAATAGCGCATGCGCCCATTGTTGGAAGTGCAATTTTTTAAGTAGTGAAATTGCGCGCAGCATAAACTAACACAGATTGTATAAAAATGTATGTGTTTTAAATTTTGAATAAAGCTAATATGATATAATCCAATAATTGTTAGTTTTTCTTTTCGAACTGATTTAGAAAAGTATAAATACAATTTTTTTCAAATTCTTAATACATATTGCACTTATTTCAAAGCGAGTTGTCGAAGGAATGTAGCCGAAAATTCGATGCAATTATCATTTCTTTCTTATTCAAACAAATCGTCATACAATCATAAAATCAATAAAAGTGTATCTGTTTTAATTGCTTGTATGTCTTATCAATAATAGTTTTTGACTACACATTTTCCGCTTCATTGTAAGGTAAGCGTGAAGAGTTGTATACTTTAAATCTAGGTACTCTATGCAGTTTTATTTTTGGCACTATATTAGCCTCAATCTAACGCTGACCATTACTACTCATTTGACGCAATTTTGATGTGTGCAGCGCTGAAAGTACTAACGCTGTATCGAGCTCCTTTTGTGTACCTCTCTCGCTATCGAGTGTAATTTCTGCAGCACGTTCGTGAAAACGTGATAAAACGCGTGGTCGATAATCTAGAATTATAATACAATCAAATTCAAATTAAACTGTTACCAAAAATATATATATCGCCATTATAAACTCACCAACACTACTCGCTAATGGATTTCCAGTTAAACGCAATGTCTCCAATATGGGTAGACGCGCTACATTATCCACTTCTTCCAACTCATCAATTAAATTGCAACTTAAATCCAAATTAACCAAAGAGAGTAATTTACGTAGGCCATCCAACTTTTTCAGACGATTCTGTGCCAAATTTAATGTTACCAAATTACCCAATTCCAAATGCCAATCAATACATTCAGCTATGAGATTCACCGACAAGGATAACGTTTGTAACTGTGACAATTCAGCAAGATTTTGTATAGCACGTATACGATTTTGATCTAGTACTAGTGTATGCAATTGTGGCGCTGTTCGTATACTAGCATCAATTTGTGTTAGTAGGTTGCCGGTTAAATCCAGGTAAGCAAGATTATTCCAACTGCTTTTAATATAAGGTAAAATGTTTGATAAGGATATTGGTGGAGTATTAGCACGGCTGCTATTTGGAGTAGATTGCGCCGCTGCTGAACTAGTTGATGTATATGAGATAGCATCTGGCGTAGAGGTAGCTGCTGCTGCTGTTGGCGCTGACGCAGCTACAACTATATCTCTATGTATATTGTCACACATGAGTATCTGATTAATGTGTGTCATTGTTGTGCTATGTACGCAAATAGTTTGCATTGTTTGTTTTAAAAGAGCGATATCTACAATATTCTCAGTGGAGAGACCACGAAATTTAAGCGTCTTCACATTACGGAATGCATTGAGTGTAAAACGGAGATTCTTGGGTATAATATTACTACGTTCAATAGGCACATCAACTGTGTTGTAGTCATTGTTGAAGGCGGTGTGATCCTAGAAGCATAATATAATACAATGAACCTAATTTACCAATGACTTGAACTAAACATTTTTTTTACTGCATTTACCTTCACTGGCGTTACTATAAGCACCTCTAGTTGAGTGCAAAAATCGAGAACATGCGAAAAGTCGAATTTACCGCGTTGTTCAATATTCTCTGGGGGGCATGGCAAACATAAACGCTCACTTATCGCATAAACCTGGTATGAAGAAAATAGAGGACATTTAAGAAACAAATGTAGTTGGAAATGTATGCAAATAAATTCTCATATATATGTACCTCCAACGCTGAAAAATTAAATTCCTTTTTGGAACTCAACAATGTACCACCAGATTCATTGAATAATTTTGATAAATCCTGCAACAAATAAATGATATCATATTTATTGAAATCCAGAAATTCAGCCAAAACACGGGGCAATTGTATGCGAAAGAACACAAGTAGTTCCTGCAAATATTTTTCTAGCTGATCACGTCGTTGTTCTAAAAATACTGGATTCTTGTTGCCCACTAACTGAAATTGTACAAATTCATATCTTTATTAAATTATTTGTAACATTAATTCCTTTAAACTAACCTTCTTTGGAGGCAATAACTTCTTAGAGATTGCAATTTCATCTACTAACTTTTCATGGAGCTGCGCAAAATCTCGATAGCGTCGCTCCACCAACCATTCGACTTGGTGCACGCGCACCTTGATATCATAATAGACTACTCCAGTGGAAGACTCGATATATTTGGGAATTGTTAAATATGTATGAGCGTTTTGTCGAAAGTAGCATGACATTTTTATAGTAATTTGTATTTCCTTTTCTTTTATTGTAGCCAAAGTGACGTAACAAGTTTCTTTTTCGCCAACTGCCTCTATCCAAAAAGCAAACCCGTGACTTGTTTCAAATCTTCCACCACATGAACGGATTACTTAATAAAACATCACGATTTTATACATTTTCCTTTTTAATTGACATTTAAATATTGCTAAGTACACAGATTACGCTTATTTTCTAAATAAAAAACACTTATTTAATTATATTACACACATTTGTTAAACTTCACAATGAATCAAACACAAATCGTATGCTAATTGGAATGTAGTGAAAAACAGCTGTTAAGGGGGGCGTAATATTTGGTGTGGCTGTCAAAAAATGAAAAATATGGCAAGGCATGTCGATGACTACCAGGCAAACATAACAAATAGCGGCTCATCACCTGGTCAGAAAAATGTCACATCACCTGCATATGAAGTCATTTGGCACACCAGGTGATGCGAAATTTGTCATTTTCTCCCACAATTTACCTACAAATGGTTGATGACTACCAGGCAAACATAAAAAATAGCAAGCGGCGCATCACCTGGTGAGAAAAATGTCACATCACCTGCATATGAAGTCATTTGGCACACCAGGTGATGCGAAATTTGTCATTTTCTCCCATAATTTCCCTAAAAATGGTCGATGACTACCAGGCAAACATAAAAAATAGCAAGCGGCTCATCACCTGGTAAGAAAAATGTCACATCACCTGCATATGAAGCCATTTGGCACACCAGGTGATGCGAAATTTGTCATTTTCTCCGACAATTTGATTACTTTAAAACTTTTTGGTTTATCTCGCGATTTTCTTCAAATTTAGTACAAAGGTGCCACATTTCTTTTGTTAAAATATGGGGTTTCTTTTTTTCCGGGAAGTGGACCAGGGACCGAAATATTCCAAACTTCTTTATTTAAGGTGCGATTTGCTTCAAATTTGGTACAATGGTGCCACTTTACTTTTGCTAAAATATGGGGTTTCTTTTTTTCCGGGAAGTGGACCAGGGACCGAAATATTCCAAACTTCTTTATTTAAGGTGCGATTTGCTTCAAATTTGGTACAATGGTGCCACTTTACTTTTGCTAAAATATGGGGTTTCTTTTTTTCCGGGAAGTGGACCAGGGACCGAAATATTCCAAACTTCTTTATTTAAGGTGCGATTTGCTTCAAATTTGGTACAATGGTGCCACTTTACTTTTGCTAAAATATGGGGTTTCTTTTTTTCCGGGAAGTGGACCAGGGACCGAAATATTCCAAACTTCTTTATTTAAGGTGCGATTTGCTTCAAATTTGGTACAATGGTGCCACTTTACTTTTGTTAAAATATGGGGTTTCTTTTTTTCCGGG
The DNA here is from genome assembly GCA_951509765.1 of Sphenella marginata. NCBI lineage: Eukaryota > Metazoa > Arthropoda > Insecta > Diptera > Tephritidae > Sphenella > Sphenella marginata. The sequence continues at coordinate 60,940,101 of OX608083.1, forward strand.
AAGTGGACCAGGGACCGAAATATTCCAAACTTCTTTATTTATGGTGCGATTTGCTTCAAATTTAGTACAAAGGTGCCACATTTCTTTTGTTAAAATATGGGGTTTCATTTTTCCGTGAAGTGGACCAGGGACCGAAATATTCCAAACTTCTTTATTTAAGGTGCGATTTGCTTCAAATTTGGTACAATGGTGCTACTTTACTTTTGTTAAAATATGGGGTTTCTTTTTTTCCGGGAAGTGGACCAGGGACCGAAATATTCCAAACTTCTTTATTTATGGTGCGATTTGCTTCAAATTTGGTACAATGGTGCCACTTTACTTTTGCTAAAATATGGGGTTTCTTTTTTTCCGGGAAGTGGACCAGGGACCGAAATATTCCAAACTTCTTTATTTATGGTGCGATTTGCTTCAAATTTGGTACAATGGTGCCACTTTACTTTTGCTAAAATATGGGGTTTCTTTTTTTCCGGGAAGTGGACCAGGGACCGAAATATTCCAAACTTCTTTATTTATGGTGCGATTTGCTTCAAATTTGGTACAATGGTGCCACTTTACTTTTGTTAAAATATGGGGTTTCTTTTATTCCGGGAAGTGGACCAGGGACCGAAATATTCCAAACTTCTTTATTTATGGTGCGATTATCTTCAAATTTGGTACAATGGTGCCACTTTACTTTTGTTAAAATATGGGGTTTCTTTTTTTCAGGGAAGTGGATCAGGGACCGAAATATTCCAAACTTTTTTATTTATGGTGCGAGTTTCTTCAAATTTGGTACAAAGGTACCACTCTACTTTTGTTACAATATGGGTTTTCTTTTTTTCCGGGAAGTGGACCAGGGACCGAAATATTCCAAACTTTTTTATTTATAGTGCGATTTTCTTCAAATTTGGTACAAAGGTACCACTCTACTTTTGTTACAATATGGGTTTTCTTTTTTTCCGGGAAGTGGACCAGGGACCGAAATATTCCAAACTTCTTTATTTATGGTGCGATTTGCTTCAAATTTGGTACAATGGTGCCACTTTACTTTTGCTAAAATATGGGGTTTCTTTTTTTCCGGGAAGTGGACCAGGGACCGAAATATTCCAAACTTCTTTATTTAACGTGCGATTTGCTTCAAATTTGGTACAAAGGTACCACTCTACTCTTGTTACAATATGGGTTTTCTTTTTTTCCGGGAAGTGGACCAGGGACCGAAATATTCCAAACTTTTTTATTTATGGTGCGATTTTCTTCAAATTTGGTACAAAGGTACCACTCTACTTTTGTTACAATATGGGTTTTCTTTTTTTCCGGGAAGTGGACCAGGGACCGAAATATTCCAAACTTTTTTATTTATGGTGCGATTTTCTTCAAATTTGGTACAAAGGTACCACTCTACTTTTGTTACAATATGGGATTTCTTTTTTTCCGGGAAGTGGATCAGGGACCGAAATATTCCAAACTTTTTTATTTATGGTGCGATTTTCTTCAAATTTGGTACAAAGGTACCACTCTACTTTTGTTACAATATGGGTTTTCTTTTTTTCCGGGAAGTGGACCAGGGACCGAAATATTCCAAACTTTTTTATTTATGGTGCGATTTTCTTCAAATTTGGTACAAAGGTACCACTCTACTTTTGTTACAATATGGGTTTTCTTTTTTTCCGGAAAGTGGACCAGGGACCGAAATATTAAAAAAGATTTTCAATATTCAAATGGCCATAACTTCTACAATTTTGCTAGCATTACCATAGTTTATACATTTTTGGATAGCTCGGGTAATAGTCTTTCCAAAAATGTATAAACATCCTAGGATTTGTCAATTTGAAAAATTGGCCGACTTTTATAGCATGGGTTATAGCCTTTCCAAAAATCAAGTTTAAAGATTTTCAATGTTCAAATGGAAATAACTTCAAATTTGGTACAAAGGTTCCCCTCTACTTTTGTTAAAATATGGGATTTCTTTTTTTCCGGGAAGTGGACCAGGGACCGAAATATTCCAAACTTTTTTATTTATGGTGCGATTTTCTTCAAATTTGGTACAAAGGTACCACTCTACTTTTGTTACAATATGGGTTTTCTTTTTTTCCGGGAAGTGGACCAGGGACCGAAATATTCCAAACTTTTTTATTTATGGTGCGATTTTCTTCAAATTTGGTACAAAGGTACCACTCTACTTTTGTTACAATATGGGTTTTCTTTTTTTCCGGGAAGTGGACCAGGGACCGAAATATTCCAAACTTTTTTATTTATGGTGCGATTTTCTTCAAATTTGGTACAAAGGTACCACTCTACTTTTGTTACAATATGGGTTTTCTTTTTTTCCGGGAAGTGGACCAGGGACCGAAATATTAAAAAAGATTTTCAATATTCAAATGGCCATAACTTCTACAATTTTGCTGGCATTACCATAGTTTATACATTTTTGGATAGCTCGGGTAATAGTCTTTCCAAAAATGTATAAACATCCTAGGATTTGTCAATTTGAAAAATTGGCCGACTTTTATAGCATGGGTTATAGCCTTTCCAAAAATCAAGTTTAAAGATTTTCAATGTTCAAATGGAAATAGCTTCAAATTTGGTACAAAGGTACCACTCTACTTTTGTTAAAATATGGGGTTTCTTTTTTTCCGGGAAGTGGACCAGGGACCGAAATATTCCAAACTTCTTTATTTATGGTGCGATTTGCTTCAAATTTGGTACAATGGTGCCACTTTACTTTTGCTAAAATATGGGGTTTCTGTTTTTCCGGGAAGTGGACCAGGGACCGAAATATTCCAAACTTCTTTATTTAAGGTGCGATTTGCTTCAAATTTGGTACAATGGTGCCACTTTACTTTTGCTAAAATATGGGGTTTCTTTTTTTCCGGGAAGTGGACCAGGGACCGAAATATTAAAAAAGATTTTCAATATTCAAATGGCCATAACTTCTACAATTTTGCTAGCATTACCATAGTTTATACATTTTTGGATAGCTCGGGTAATAGTCTTTCCAAAAATGTATAAACATCCTAGGATTTGTCAATTTGAAAAATTGGCCGACTTTTATAGCATGGGTTATAGCCTTTCCAAAAATCAAGTTTAAAGATTTTCAATGTTCAAATGGAAATAGCTTCAAATTTGGTACAAAGGTACCACTCTACTTTTGTTACAATATGGGTTTTCTTTTTTTCCGGGAAGTGGACCAGGGACCGAAATATTCCAAACTTTTTTATTTATAGTGCGATTTTCTTCAAATTTGGTACAAAGGTACCACTCTACTTTTGTTACAATATGGGTTTTCTTTTTTTCCGGGAAGTGGACCAGGGACCGAAATATTCCAAACTTCTTTATTTAAGGTGCGATTTGCTTCAAATTTGGTACAATGGTGCCACTTTACTTTTGCTAAAATATGGGGTTTCTTTTTTTCCGGGAAGTGGACCAGGGACCGAAATATTCCAAACTTCTTTATTTATGGTGCGATTTGCTTCAAATTTGGTACAAAGGTACCACTCTACTCTTGTTACAATATGGGTTTTCTTTTTTTCCGCGAAGTGGACCAGGGACCGAAATATTCCAAACTTTTTTATTTATGGTGCGATTTTCTTCAAATTTGGTACAAAGGTACCACTCTACTTTTGTTACGATATGGGTTTTCTTTTTTTCCGGGAAGTGGACCAGGGACCGAAATATTCCAAACTTTTTTATTTATGGTGCGATTTTCTTCAAATTTGGTACAAAGGTACCACTCTACTTTTGTTACAATATGGGATTTCTTTTTTTCCGGGAAGTGGATCAGGGACCGAAATATTCCAAACTTTTTTATTTATGGTGCGATTTTCTTCAAATTTGGTACAAAGGTACCACTCTACTTTTGTTACAATATGGGTTTTCTTTTTTTCCGGGAAGTGGACCAGGGACCGAAATATTCCAAACTTTTTTATTTATGGTGCGATTTTCTTCAAATTTGGTACAAAGGTACCACTCTACGTTTGTTACAATATGGGTTTTCTTTTTTTCCGGAAAGTGGACCAGGGACCGAAATATTAAAAAAGATTTTCAATATTCAAATGGCCATAACTTCTACAATTTTGCTAGCATTACCATAGTTGATACATTTTTGGATAGCTCGGGTAATAGTCTTTCCAAAAATGTATAAACATCCTAGGATTTGTCAATTTGAAAAATTGGCCGACTTTTATAGCATGGGTTATAGCCTTTCCAAAAATCAAGTTTAAAGATTTTCAATGTTCAAATGGAAATAGGTTCAAATTTGGTACAAAGGTACCACTCTACTTTTGTTAAAATATGGGGTTTCTTTTTTTCCGGGAAGTGGACCAGGGACCGAAATATTCCAAACTTCTTTATTTATGGTGCGATTTGCTTCAAATTTGGTACAATGGTGCCACTTTACTTTTGCTAAAATATGGGGTTTCTGTTTTTCCGGGAAGTGGACCAGGGACCGAAATATTCCAAACTTCTTTATTTAAGGTGCGATTTGCTTCAAATTTGGTACAATGGTGCCACTTTACTTTTGCTAAAATATGGGGTTTCTTTTTTTCCGGGAAGTGGACCAGGGACCGAAATATTCCAAACTTCTTTATTTATGGTGCGATTTGCTTCAAATTTGGTACAATGGTGCCACTTTACTTTTGTTAAAATATGGGGTTTCTTTTATTCCGGGAAGTGGACCAGGGACCGAAATATTCCAAACTTCTTTATTTATGGTGCGATTATCTTCAAATTTGGTACAATGGTGCCACTTTACTTTTGTTAAAATATGGGGTTTCTTTTTTTCAGGGAAGTGGACCAGGGACCGAAATATTCCAAACTTTTTTATTTATGGTGCGAGTTTCTTCAAATTTGGTACAAAGGTACCACTCTGCTTTTGTTAAAATATGGGTTTTCTTTTTTTCCGGGAAGTGGACCAGGGACCGAAATATTAAAAAAGATTTTCAATATTCAAATGGCCATAACTTCTACAATTTTGCTAGCATTACCATAGTTTATACATTTTTGGATAGCTCGGGTAATAGTCTTTCCAAAAATGTATAAACATCCTAGGATTTGTCAATTTGAAAAATTGGCCGACTTTTATAGCATGGGTTATAGCCTTTCCAAAAATCAATTTTAAAGATTTTCAATGTTCAAATGGAAATAGCTTCAAATTTGGTACAAAGGTACCACTCTACTTTTGTTAAAATATGGGGTTTCTTTTTTTCCGGGAAGTGGACCAGGGACCGAAATATTCCAAACTTCTTTATTTATGGTGCGATTTGCTTCAAATTTGGTACAATGGTGCCACTTTACTTTTGCTAAAATATGGGGTTTCTGTTTTTCCGGGAAGTGGACCAGGGACCGAAATATTCCAAACTTCTTTATTTAAGGTGCGATTTGCTTCAAATTTGGTACAATGGTGCCACTTTACTTTTGCTAAAATATGGGGTTTCTTTTTTTCCGGGAAGTGGACCAGGGACCGAAATATTAAAAAAGATTTTCAATATTCAAATGGCCATAACTTCTACAATTTTGCTAGCATTGCCATAGTTTATACATTTTTGGATAGCTCGGGTAATAGTCTTTCCAAAAATGTATAAACATCCGAGGATTTGTCAATTTGAAAAATTGGCCGACTTTTATAGCATGGGTTATAGCCTTTCCAAAAATCAAGTTTAAAGATTTTCAATGTTCAAATGGAAATAGCTTCAAATTTGGTACAAAGGTACCACTCTACTTTTGTTACAATATGGGTTTTCTTTTTTTCCGGGAAGTGGACCAGGGACCGAAATATTCCAAACTTTTTTATTTATAGTGCGATTTTCTTCAAATTTGGTACAAAGGTACCACTCTACTTTTGTTACAATATGGGTTTTCTTTTTTTCCGGGAAGTGGACCAGGGACCGAAATATTAAAAAAGATTTTCAATATTCAAATGGCCATAACTTCTACAATTTTGCTAGCATTGCCATAGTTTATACATTTTTGGATAGCTCGGGTAATAGTCTTTCCAAAAATGTATAAACATCCGAGGATTTGTCAATTTGAAAAATTGGCCGACTTTTATAGCATGGGTTATAGCCTTTCCAAAAATCAAGTTTAAAGATTTTCAATGTTCAAATGGAAATAGCTTCAAATTTGATACAAAGGTACCACTCTACTTTTGTTACAATATGGGTTTTCTTTTTTTCCGGGAAGTGGACCAGGGACCGAAATATTCCAAACTTTTTTATTTATAGTGCGATTTTCTTCAAATTTGGTACAAAGGTACCACTCTACTTTTGTTACAATATGGGTTTTCTTTTTTTCCGGGAAGTGGACCAGGGACCGAAATATTCCAAACTTCTTTATTTAAGGTGCGATTTGCTTCAAATTTGGTACAATGGTGCCACTTTACTTTTGCTAAAATATGGGGTTTCTTTTTTTCCGGGAAGTGGACCAGGGACCGAAATATTCCAAACTTCTTTATTTATGGTGCGATTTGCTTCAAATTTGGTACAAAGGTACCACTCTACTCTTGTTACAATATGGGTTTTCTTTTTTTCCGGGAAGTGGACCAGGGACCGAAATATTCCAAACTTTTTTATTTGTGGTGCGATTTTCTTCAAATTTGGTACAAAGGTACCACTCTACTTTTGTTACAATATGGGTTTTCTTTTTTTCCGGGAAGTGGACCAGGGACCGAAATATTCCAAACTTTTTTATTTATGGTGCGATTTTCTTCAAATTTGGTACAAAGGTACCACTCTACTTTTGTTACAATATGGGATTTCTTTTTTTCCGGGAAGTGGATCAGGGACCGAAATATTCCAAACTTTTTTATTTATGGTGCGATTTTCTTCAAATTTGGTACAAAGGTACCACTCTACTTTTGTTACAATATGGGTTTTCTTTTTTTCCGGGAAGTGGACCAGGGACCGAAATATTCCAAACTTTTTTATTTATGGTGCGATTTTCTTCAAATTTGGTACAAAGGTACCACTCTACTTTTGTTACAATATGGGTTTTCTTTTTTTCCGGAAAGTGGACCAGGGACCGAAATATTAAGAAAGATTTTCAATATTCAAATGGCCATAACTTCTACAATTTTGCTAGCATTACCATAGTTTATACATTTTTGGATAGCTCGGGTAATAGTCTTTCCAAAAATGTATAAACATCCTAGGATTTGTCAATTTGAAAAATTGGCCGACTTTTATAGCATGGGTTATAGCCTTTCCAAAAATCAAGTTTAAAGATTTTCAATGTTCAAATGGAAATAACTTCAAATTTGGTACAAAGGTTCCCCTCTACTTTTGTTAAAATATGGGATTTCTTTTTTTCCGGGAAGTGGACCAGGGACCGAAATATTCCAAACTTTTTTATTTATGGTGCGATTTTCTTCAAATTTGGTACAAAGGTACCACTCTACTTTTGTTACAATATGGGTTTTCTTTTTTTCCGGGAAGTGGACCAGGGACCGAAATATTCCAAACTTTTTTATTTATGGTGCGATTTTCTTCAAATTTGGTACAAAGGTACCACTCTACTTTTGTTACAATATGGGTTTTCTTTTTTTCCGGGAAGTGGATCAGGGACCGAAATATTCCAAACTTTTTTATTTATGGTGCGATTTTCTTCATTTGTCAATTTGAAAAATTGGCCGAATTTTATAGCATGGGTTATAGCCTTTCCAAAAATCAAGTTTAAAGATTTTCAATGTTCAAATGGAAATAGCTTCAAATTTGGTACAAAGGTACCACTCTACTTTTGTTACAATATGGGTTTTCTTTTTTTCCGGGAAGTGGACCAGGGACCGAAATATTCCAAACTTTTTTATTTATAGTGCGATTTTCTTCAAATTTGGTACAAAGGTACCACTCTACTTTTGTTACAATATGGGTTTTCTTTTTTTCCGGGAAGTGGACCAGGGACCGAAATATTCCAAACTTCTTTATTTAAGGTGCGATTTGCTTCAAATTTGGTACAATGGTGCCACTTTATTTTTGCTAAAATATGGGGTTTCTTTTTTTCCGGGAAGTGGACCAGGGACCGAAATATTCCAAACTTCTTTATTTATGGTGCGATTTGCTTCAAATTTGGTACAAAGGTACCACTCTACTCTTGTTACAATATGGGTTTTCTTTTTTTCCGGGAAGTGGACCAGGGACCGAAATATTCCAAACTTTTTTATTTGTGGTGCGATTTTCTTCAAATTTGGTACAAAGGTACCACTCTACTTTTGTTACAATATGGGTTTTCTTTTTTCCGGGAAGTGGACCAGGGACCGAAATATTCCAAACTTTTTTATTTATGGTGCGATTTTCTTCAAATTTGGTACAAAGGTACCACTCTACTTTTGTTACAATATGGGATTTCTTTTTTACCGGGAAGTGGATCAGGGACCGAAATATTCCAAACTTTTTTATTTATGGTGCGATTTTCTTCAAATTTGGTACAAAGGTACCACTCTACTTTTGTTACAATATGGGTTTTCTTTTTTTCCGGGAAGTGGACCAGGGACCGAAATATTCCAAACTTTTTTATTTATGGTGCGATTTTCTTCAAATTTGGTACAAAGGTACCACTCTACTTTTGTTACAATATGGGTTTTCTTTTTTTCCGGAAAGTGGACCAGGGACCGAAATATTAAAAAAGATTTTCAATATTCAAATGGCCATAACTTCTACAATTTTGCTAGCATTACCATAGTTTATACATTTTTGGATAGCTCGGGTAATAGTCTTTCCAAAAATGTATAAACATCCTAGGATTTGTCAATTTGAAAAATTGGCCGACTTTTATAGCATGGGTTATAGCCTTTCCAAAAATCAAGTTTAAAGATTTTCAATGTTCAAATGGAAATAACTTCAAATTTGGTACAAAGGTTCCCCTCTACTTTTGTTAAAATATGGGATTTCTTTTTTTCCGGGAAGTGGACCAGGGACCGAAATATTCCAAACTTTTTTATTTATGGTGCGATTTTCTTCAAATTTGGTACAAAGGTACCACTCTACTTTTGTTACAATATGGGTTTTCTTTTTTTCCGGGAAGTGGACCAGGGACCGAAATATTCCAAACTTTTTTATTTATGGTGCGATTTTCTTCAAATTTGGTACAAAGGTACCACTCTACTTTTGTTACAATATGGGTTTTCTTTTTTTCCGGGAAGTGGACCAGGGACCGAAATATTCCAAACTTTTTTATTTATGGTGCGATTTTCTTCAAATTTGGTACAAAGGTACCACTCTACTTTTGTTACAATATGGGATTTCTTTTTTTCCGGGAAGTGGACCAGGGACCGAAATATTCCAAACTTCTTTATTTATGGTGCGATTTGCTTCAAATTTGGTACAATGGTGCCACTTTACTTTTGTTAAAATATGGGGTTTCTTTTATTCCGGGAAGTGGACCAGGGACCGAAATATTCCAAACTTCTTTATTTATGGTGCGAGTTTCTTCAAATTCGGTACAAAGGTACCACTCTGCTTTTGTTAAAATATGGGTTTTCTTTTTTTCCGGGAAGTGGACCAGGGACCGAAATATTAAAAAAGATTTTCAATATTCAAATGGCCATAACTTCTACAATTTTGCTAGCATTACCATAGTTTATACATTTTTGGATAGCTCGGGTAATAGTCTTTCCAAAAATGTATAAACATCCTAGGATTTGTCAATTTGAAAAATTGGCCGACTTTTATAGCATGGGTTATAGCCTTTCCAAAAATCAAGTTTAAAGATTTTCAATGTTCAAATGGAAATAGCTTCAAATTTGGTACAAAGGTACCACTCTACTTTTGTTAAAATATGGGGTTTCTTTTTTTCCGGGAAGTGGACCAGGGACCGAAATATTCCAAACTTCTTTATTTATGGTGCGATTTGCTTCAAATTTGGTACAATGGTGCCACTTTACTTTTGCTAAAATATGGGGTTTCTGTTTTTCCGGGAAGTGGACCAGGGACCGAAATATTCCAAACTTCTTTATTTAAGGTGCGATTTGCTTCAAATTTGGTACAATGGTGCCACTTTACTTTTGCTAAAATATGGGGTTTCTTTTTTTCCGGGAAGTGGACCAGGGACCGAAATATTAAAAAAGATTTTCAATATTCAAATGGCCATAACTTCTACAATTTTGCTAGCATTACCATAGTTTATACATTTTTGGATAGCTCGGGTAATAGTCTTTCCAAAAATGTATAAACATCCTAGGATTTGTCAATTTGAAAAATTGGCCGACTTTTATAGCATGGGTTATAGCCTTTCCAAAAATCAAGTTTAAAGATTTTCAATGTTCAAATGGAAATAGCTTCAAATTTGGTACAAAGGTACCACTCTACTTTTGTTACAATATGGGTTTTCTTTTTTTCCGGGAAGTGGACCAGGGACCGAAATATTCCAAACTTTTTTATTTATAGTGCGATTTTCTTCAAATTTGGTACAAAGGTACCACTCTACTTTTGTTACAATATGGGTTTTCTTTTTTTCCGGGAAGTGGACCAGGGACCGAAATATTAAAAAAGATTTTCAATATTCAAATGGCCATAACTTCTACAATTTTGCTAGCATTGCCATAGTTTAAACATTTTTGGATAGCTCGGGTAATAGCCTTTCCAAAAATGTATAAACATCCGAGGATTTGTCAATTTGAAAAATTGGCCGACTTTTATAGCATGGGTTATAGCCTTTCCAAAAATCAAGTTTAAAGATTTTCAATGTTCAAATGGAAATAGCTTCAAATTTGGTACAAAGGTACCACTCTACTTTTGTTACAATATGGGTTTTCTTTTTTTCCGGGAAGTGGACCAGGGACCGAAATATTCCAAACTTTTTTATTTATAGTGCGATTTTCTTCAAATTTGGTACAAAGGTACCACTCTACTTTTGTTACAATATGGGTTTTCTTTTTTTCCGGGAAGTGGACCAGGGACCGAAATATTCCAAACTTCTTTATTTAAGGTGCGATTTGCTTCAAATTTGGTACAATGGTGCCACTTTACTTTTGCTAAAATATGGGGTTTCTTTTTTTCCGGGAAGTGGACCAGGGACCGAAATATTCCAAACTTCTTTATTTATGGTGCGATTTGCTTCAAATTTGGTACAAAGGTACCACTCTACTCTTGTTACAATATGGGTTTTCTTTTTTTCCGGGAAGTGGACCAGGGACCGAAATATTCCAAACTTTTTTATTTGTGGTGCGATTTTCTTCAAATTTGGTACAAAGGTACCACTCTACTTTTGTTACAATATGGGTTTTCTTTTTTTCCGGGAAGTGGACCAGGGACCGAAATATTCCAAACTTTTTTATTTATGGTGCGATTTTCTTCAAATTTGGTACAAAGGTACCACTCTACTTTTGTTACAATATGGGATTTCTTTTTTTCCGGGAAGTGGATCAGGGACCGAAATATTCCAAACTTTTTTATTTATGGTGCGATTTTCTTCAAATTTGGTACAAAGGTACCACTCTACTTTTGTTACAATATGGGTTTTCTTTTTTTCCGGGAAGTGGACCAGGGACCGAAATATTCCAAACTTTTTTATTTATGGTGCGATTTTCTTCAAATTTGGTACAAAGGTACCACTCTACTTTTGTTACAATATGGGTTTTCTTTTTTTCCGGAAAGTGGACCAGGGACCGAAATATTAAAAAAGATTTTCAATATTCAAATGGCCATAACTTCTACAATTTTGCTAGCATTACCATAGTTGATACATTTTTGGATAGCTCGGGTAATAGTCTTTCCAAAAATGTATAAACATCCTAGGATTTGTCAATTTGAAAAATTGGCCGACTTTTATAGCATGGGTTATAGCCTTTCCAAAAATCAAGTTTAAAGATTTTCAATGTTCAAATGGAAATAACTTCAAATTTGGTACAAAGGTTCCCCTCTACTTTTGTTAAAATATGGGATTTCTTTTTTTCCGGGAAGTGGACCAGGGACCGAAATATTCCAAACTTTTTTATTTATGGTGCGATTTTCTTCAAATTTGGTACAAAGGTACCACTCTACTTTTGTTACAATATGGGTTTTCTTTTTTTCCGGGAAGTGGACCAGGGACCGAAATATTCCAAACTTTTTTATTTATGGTGCGATTTTCTTCAAATTTGGTACAAAGGTACCACTCTACTTTTGTTACAATATGGGTTTTCTTTTTTTCTTTTTTAAAAAAGATTTTCAATATTCAAATGGCCATAACTTCTACAATTTTGCTAGCATTACCATAGTTTATACATTTTTGGATAGCTCGGGTAATAGTCTTTCCAAAAATGTATAAACATCCTAGGATTTGTCAATTTGAAAAATTGGCCGACTTTTATAGCATGGGTTATAGCCTTTCCAAAAATCAAGTTTAAAGATTTTCAATGTTCAAATGGAAATAGCTTCAAATTTGGTACAAAGGTACCACTCTACTTTTGTTACAATATGGGTTTTCTTTTTTTCCGGGAAGTGGACCAGGGACCGAAATATTCCAAACTTTTTTATTTATGGTGCGATTTTCTTCAAATTTGGTACAAAGGTACCACTCTACTTTTGTTACAATATGGGTTTTCTTTTTTTCCGGGAAGTGGACCAGGGACCGAAATATTAAAAAAGATTTTCAATATTCAAATGGCCATAACTTCTACAATTTTGCTAGCATTACCATAGTTTATACATTTTTGGATAGCTCGGGTAATAGTCTTTCCAAAAATGTATAAACATCCTAGGATTTGTCAATTTGAAAAATTGGCCGACTTTTATAGCATGGGTTATAGCCTTTCCAAAAATCAATTTTAAAGATTTTCAATGTTCAAATGGAAATAGCTTCAAATTTGGTACAAAGGTACCACTCTACTTTTGTTAAAATATGGGGTTTCTTTTTTTCCGGGAAGTGGACCAGGGACCGAAATATTCCAAACTTCTTTATTTATGGTGCGATTTGCTTCAAATTTGGTACAATGGTGCCACTTTACTTTTGCTAAAATATGGGGTTTCTGTTTTTCCGGGAAGTGGACCAGGGACCGAAATATTCCAAACTTCTTTATTTAAGGTGCGATTTGCTTCAAATTTGGTACAATGGTGCCACTTTACTTTTGCTAAAATATGGGGTTTCTTTTTTTCCGGGAAGTGGACCAGGGACCGAAATATTAAAAAAGATTTTCAATATTCAAATGGCCATAACTTCTACAATTTTGCTAGCATTACCATAGTTTATACATTTTTGGATAGCTCGGGTAATAGTCTTTCCAAAAATGTATAAACATCCTAGGATTTGTCAATTTGAAAAATTGGCCGACTTTTATAGCATGGGTTATAGCCTTTCCAAAAATCAAGTTTAAAGATTTTCAATGTTCAAATGGAAATAGCTTCAAATTTGGTACAAAGGTACCACTCTACTTTTGTTACAATATGGGTTTTCTTTTTTTCCGGGAAGTGGACCAGGGACCGAAATATTCCAAACTTTTTTATTTATAGTGCGATTTTCTTCAAATTTGGTACAAAGGTACCACTCTACTTTTGTTACAATATGGGTTTTCTTTTTTTCCGGGAAGTGGACCAGGGACCGAAATATTAAAAAAGATTTTCAATATTCAAATGGCCATAACTTCTACAATTTTGCTAGCATTGCCATAGTTTATACATTTTTGGATAGCTCGGGTAATAGCCTTTCCAAAAATGTATAAACATCCGAGGATTTGTCAATTTGAAAAATTGGCCGACTTTTATAGCATGGGTTATAGCCTTTCCAAAAATCAAGTTTAAAGATTTTCAATGTTCAAATGGAAATAGCTTCAAATTTGGTACAAAGGTACCACTCTACTTTTGTTACAATATGGGTTTTCTTTTTTTCCGGGAAGTGGACCAGGGACCGAAATATTCCAAACTTTTTTATTTATAGTGCGATTTTCTTCAAATTTGGTACAAAGGTACCACTCTACTTTTGTTACAATATGGGTTTTCTTTTTTTCCGGGAAGTGGACCAGGGACCGAAATATTCCAAACTTCTTTATTTAAGGTGCGATTTGCTTCAAATTTGGTACAATGGTGCCACTTTACTTTTGCTAAAATATGGGGTTTCTTTTTTTCCGGGAAGTGGACCAGGGACCGAAATATTCCAAACTTCTTTATTTATGGTGCGATTTGCTTCAAATTTGGTACAAAGGTACCACTCTACTCTTGTTACAATATGGGTTTTCTTTTTTTCCGGGAAGTGGACCAGGGACCGAAATATTCCAAACTTTTTTATTTGTGGTGCGATTTTCTTCAAATTTGGTACAAAGGTACCACTCTACTTTTGTTAAAATATGGGATTTCTTTTTTTCCGGGAAGTGGACCAGGGACCGAAATATTCCAAACTTTTTTATTTATGGTGCGATTTTCTTCAAATTTGGTACAAAGGTACCACTCTACTTTTGTTACAATATGGGTTTTCTTTTTTTCCGGGAAGTGGACCAGGGACCGAAATATTCCAAACTTTTTTATTTATGGTGCGATTTTCTTCAAATTTGGTACAAAGGTACCACTCTACTTTTGTTACAATATGGGTTTTCTTTTTTTCCGGGAAGTGGATCAGGGACCGAAATATTCCAAACTTTTTTATTTATGGTGCGATTTTCTTCAAATTTGGTACAAAGGTACCACTCTACTTTTGTTACAATATGGGTTTTCTTTTTTTCCGGGAAGTGGACCAGGGACCGAAATATTCCAAACTTTTTTATTTATAGTGCGATTTTCTTCAAATTTGGTACAAAGGTACTACACTACTTTTGTTACAATATGGGTTTTCTTTTTTTCCGGAAAGTGGACCAGGGACCGAAATATTAAAAAAGATTTTCAATATTCAAATGGCCATAACTTCTACAATTTTGCTAGCATTACCATAGTTTATACATTTTTGGATAGCTCGGGTAATAGTCTTTCCAAAAATGTATAAACATCCTAGGATTTGTCAATTTGAAAAATTGGCCGACTTTTATAGCATGGGTTATAGCCTTTCCAAAAATCAAGTTTAAAGATTTTCAATGTTCAAATGGAAATAACTTCAAATTTGGTACAAAGGTTCCCCTCTACTTTTGTTAAAATATGGGATTTCTTTTTTTCCGGGAAGTGGACCAGGGACCGAAATATTCCAAACTTTTTTATTTATGGTGCGATTTTCTTCAAATTTGGTACAAAGGTACCACTCTACTTTTGTTACAATATGGGTTTTCTTTTTTTCCGGGAAGTGGACCAGGGACCGAAATATTCCAAACTTTTTTATTTATGGTGCGATTTTCTTCAAATTTGGTACAAAGGTACCACTCTACTTTTGTTACAATATGGGTTTTCTTTTTTTCCGGGAAGTGGACCAGGGACCGAAATATTCCAAACTTTTTTATTTATGGTGCGATTTTCTTCAAATTTGGTACAAAGGTACCACTCTACTTTTGTTACAATATGGGTTTTCTTTTTTTCCGGGAAGTGGACCAGGGACCGAAATATTCCAAACTTTTTTATTTATGGTGCGATTTTTTCAAATTTGGTACAAAGGTACCACTCTACTTTTGTTACAATATGGGTTTTCTTTTTTTCCGGGAAGTGGACCAGGGACCGAAATATTCCAAACTTTTTTATTTATGGTGCGATTTTCTTCAAATTTGGTGCAAAGGCACCACTCTACTTTTGTTACAATATGGGATTTCTTTTTTTCCGGAAAGTGGACCAGGGACCGAAATATTCCAAACTTTTTTATTTATGGTGCGATTTTCTTCAAATTTGGTACAAAGGTACCACTCTACTTTTGTTACAATATGGGTTTTCTTTTTTTCCGGGAAGTGGACCAGGGACCGAAATATTCCAAACTTTTTTATTTATGGTGCGATTTTCTTCAAATTTGGTACAAAGGTACCACTCTACTTTTGTTACAATATGGGTTTTCTTTTTTTCCGGGAAGTGGACCAGGGACCGAAATATTCCAAACTTTTTTATTTATGGTGCGATTTTCTTCAAATTTGGTACAAAGGTACCACTCTACTTTTGTTACAATATGGGTTTTCTTTTTTTCCGGAAAGTGGACCAGGGACCGAAATATTAAAAAAGATGGCCATAACTTTTACAATTTTGCTAGCATTACCATAGTTTATACATTTTTGGATAGCTCGGGTAATAGTCTTTCCAAAAATGTATAAACATCCGAGGATTTGTCAATTTGAAAAATTGGCCGACTTTTATAGCATGGGTAATAGCCTTTCCAAAAATCAAGTTTAAAGATTTTCAATGTTCAAATGGAAATAGCTTCAAATTTGGTACAAAGGTACCACTCTACTTTTGTTACAATATGGGTTTTCTTTTTTTCCGGAAAGTGGACCAGGGACCGAAATATTAAAAAAGATGGCCATAACTTTTACAATTTTGCTAGCATTACCATAGTTTATACATTTTTGGATAGCTCGGGTAATAGTCTTTCCAAAAATGTATAAACATCCGAGGATTTGTCAATTTGAAAAATTGGCCGACTTTTATAGCATGGGTAATAGCCTTTCCAAAAATCAAGTTTAAAGATTTTCAATGTTCAAATGGAAATAGCTTCAAATTTGGTACAAAGGTACCACTCTACTTTTGTTACAATATGGGTTTTCTTTTTTTCCGGGAAGTGGACCAGGGACCGAAATATTCCAAACTTTTTTATTTATGGTGCGATTTTCTTCAAATTTGGTACAAAGGTACCACTCTACTTTTGTTACAATATGGGTTTTCTTTTTTTCCGGGAAGTGGACCAGGGACCGAAATATTAAACAAGATTTTCAATATTCAAATGGCCATAACTTCTACAATTTTGCTAGCATTACCATAGTTTATACATTTTTGGATAGCTCGGGTAATAGTCTTTCCAAAAATGTATAAACATCCGAGGATTTGTCAATTTGAAAAATTGGCCGACTTTTATAGCATGGGTAATAGCCTTTCCAAAAATCAAGTTTAAAGATTTTCAATGTTCAAATGGAAATAGCTTCAAATTTGGTACAAAGGTACCACTCTACTTTTGTTACAATATGGGTTTTCTTTTTTTCCGGAAAGTGGACCAGGGACCGAAATATTAAAAAAGATGGCCATAACTTTTACAATTTTGCTAGCATTACCATAGTTTATACATTTTTGGATAGCTCGGGTAATAGTCTTTCCAAAAATGTATAAACATCCGAGGATTTGTCAATTTGAAAAATTGGCCGACTTTTATAGCATGGGTAATAGCCTTTCCAAAAATCAAGTTTAAAGATTTTCAATGTTCAAATGGAAATAGCTTCAAATTTGGTACAAAGGTACCACTCTACTTTTGTTACAATATGGGTTTTCTTTTTTTCCGGGAAGTGGACCAGGGACCGAAATATTCCAAACTTTTTTATTTATGGTGCGATTTTCTTCAAATTTGGTACAAAGGTACCACTCTACTTTTGTTACAATATGGGTTTTCTTTTTTTCCGGGAAGTGGACCAGGGACCGAAATATTCCAAACTTTTTTATTTATGGTGCGATTTTCTTCAAATTTGGTACAAAGGTACCACTCTACTTTTGTTACAATATGGGTTTTCTTTTTTTCCGGAAAGTGGACCAGGGACCGAAATATTAAAAAAGATGGCCATAACTTTTACAATTTTGCTAGCATTACCATAGTTTATACATTTTTGGATAGCTCGGGTAATAGTCTTTCCAAAAATGTATAAACATCCGAGGATTTGTCAATTTGAAAAATTGGCCGACTTTTATAGCATGGGTAATAGCCTTTCCAAAAATCAAGTTTAAAGATTTTCAATGTTCAAATGGAAATAGCTTCAAATTTGGTACAAAGGTACCACTCTACTTTTGTTACAATATGGGTTTTCTTTTTTTCCGGAAAGTGGACCAGGGACCGAAATATTAAAAAAGATGGCCATAACTTTTACAATTTTGCTAGCATTACCATAGTTTATACATTTTTGGATAGCTCGGGTAATAGTCTTTCCAAAAATGTATAAACATCCGAGGATTTGTCAATTTGAAAAATTGGCCGACTTTTATAGCATGGGTAATAGCCTTTCCAAAAATCAAGTTTAAAGATTTTCAATGTTCAAATGGAAATAGCTTCAAATTTGGTACAAAGGTACCACTCTACTTTTGTTACAATATGGGTTTTCTTTTTTTCCGGGAAGTGGACCAGGGACCGAAATATTCCAAACTTTTTTATTTATGGTGCGATTTTCTTCAAATTTGGTACAAAGGTACCACTCTACTTTTGTTACAATATGGGTTTTCTTTTTTTCCGGGAAGTGGACCAGGGACCGAAATATTCCAAACTTCTTTATTTATGGTGCGATTATCTTCAAATTTGGTACAATGGTGCCACTTTACTTTTGTTAAAATATGGGGTTTCTTTTATTCCGGGAAGTGGACCAGGGACCGAAATATTCCAAACTTCTTTATTTATGGTGCGATTTGCTTCAAATTTGGTACAATGGTGCCACTTTACCTTTATTTAGTCAGGAGCGCAATTACAAAAATAAATTAGGCACTTACATTTTTCATTTGCAAATTCGAATGCACAGCTCTGAGTTTATAAATTATTATTTATTAAAAATTTTCAAAAGGCAAAACGGACACAAGACGCTGTTGTTGAATGCATAATTTTTTTCATATCGATGTTGCAAATATGACAGCTCACTGCTTCCTTTGAAATGACTGCTTAAGTGAAGGTCAGCTGTCTTGTGGTGTAGCTTTTTCCTAGGGGTGAAGTCAATTTCACTTTCTATAGCATACTTTTAGGAGCTAAAAGCAACCGTTTGGTATAAAGTCCTTGGATTAGTCCTTTCCATAGGATTTACTAAAATAAATGTGAACAGTTCAGCCCATACAAAGTGAACAGATAGCTATATTACATACCATATACATACATATATAGCCTACTTGCAGGGACATATAATTTTCTATTGTACAACATGCACAACTGCAAGGTTACTTCATTAAAACATAACTGTTCTTCAAAATTTACAAATTTTCTTTTTATCATGGAACATTTTTCCAGTTATTACTTTACAGATATAAAACATTACTTTTAAACTAAAAAATATAATTGCTATACCTATCTATAACTTTGATTTAAGGGAACGCATAAGTTTCTCCAGCTTCATTGCCTTATTTATATCACCAGAAATTTTTAGTTTGCCAGTCATAAAAGCAGTGGCAGCCTTTAATTTTCCCGAAAACATATCATGAAAGTTGTTAGATTTCATTGTAAGTGTCGCATCAGGTGTGACGTTTGGTTCCCCGATGCCACATGCACCTGCACCATTTTTCAAATCTAAATGCCAAGTGCCTTTCTCATCGCCTTCAATATTGAACTGATAAACCGCTTGCGTTTTTTGTACAAGTTCCTGAGTAAGTAATGTTTCGATTTTACCAAATAATGAAGGAATTTGTCCGGATATTGTTTCAGAGGATTTCTTCGGTTGAGTGTTAGCTTTGATAGCCAATGATTCACTATCTGCGACATCCAAAAAGAAATCTGGCATTAATTTATCGTGATAGTCCGGATTACAAGCATACTGTTTCATATCCGTAATACCAGCTGCGCTTAATACTTCATCGTCGATTAGAAAGCTCCCCGTACACTGGGTGGGCTCCCGTATTAATACGGCGTATGCAGCATCAGCCATAATATCGGCTTTACGTGAATAATTGAAACTGTCTGAACCGGCTATCATTTCAATGGCAGCCGTATGTATAGCTGTGCGTGGCCATAATGCATTCACCGCCACTTTTGCAGAACGAAATTCTTCAGCCATGCCCAATACGCACATCGACATACCATACTTGGCCATTGTATAGGCAACATGTGGCCCGAACCAGATAGGATTTAAATTTAGTGGAGGTGAAATGTTTAAAATATGTGCATGATTACTCTTCATTAAATGTGGTAGACATTCCTTGGATACGAGAAATGTGCCACGTGTATTAATTTGATGCATAAGATCGTAACGCTTCATTTCTGTATCCAATGTGTTGGTCAATGATATGGCCGATGCATTATTTATTAATATATCAATGCCACCGAACTTTGCGACTGCATCCTGAACTGCCTTATGTACTTGCTGTTCATCACGTACATCCACTACACATGGATGTGCGCGACCACCGGCTTTTTCAATTTCTTCAGCTGCGCTATAAATTGTTCCAGGCAGTTTTGGATGTGGTGTGCTGGTTTTAGCAGCAACAATAATATTTGCACCATCACGAGCAGCTTTAAGGGCAATTGCTTTACCAATACCACGCGAAGCACCTACAAAAGCGATCATCAAAAGTAAAAAAGAAAGTTGGGAGCTGAGTGCATTTGATTACTTACCTGTGATGAATATTGTGCGTCCAGCTAGTTTTCCGGTATTGATCATTTTTAGTTTGTTTCAAAAAAATATTGTCGTGCAAGCAGTAATTATTTATTAAGCCACACTGGAATAAAAACGCCAATTGAATGTGAAATTATATACTTATTGCCAAAGATGACAATATGCGGATAAGACAACAAATTGATAAAGTCCAAAGTACATATTTGGATCAAGCAAAGGCAAAAGCAAAGTAAATCAGTGTTTTTGTTGTTATTGTGTAGCATAACACCGATGGCAACGTCAAGTCTTGTAAACATGCGAGCACCCAGCAAACTATAGAAACTCGATATGAGGGCGTACTTCTGAGGGTTAGAGGTTTTGATATGCCCGAGGTAGGATGATGCCCCTCACCTCTTATCATCCTTACGTAAGGAGGGATGGCATGACCTAG
This sequence comes from Sphenella marginata, assembly GCA_951509765.1. NCBI lineage: Eukaryota > Metazoa > Arthropoda > Insecta > Diptera > Tephritidae > Sphenella > Sphenella marginata. The sequence continues at coordinate 60,960,803 of OX608083.1, forward strand.
AAGGTTTCACAAAATAATGAGAAACTATAACCAAATTTGCATATTTGAGTGGCTTTTTCATCCCGCCGAATAGACCTTTTAATTTGAGTACCGTCACTTCTGCAAATTTCCAAATTCTATTGTCAAGAAATTTAGAAAAATTCGCTGATCTGCCCTAATGTACAATATTTGACATTTCGCCATTACATTGGTGTAGTTGCGGTATTTTTTTAATTTTTAATTCCGCACACTTTATAAAACTCTTCCACACGCAGAACCTCCAGTCTCCAATATCAATAATATGTACCTAAATAAAAACCAGTACAAATATTGCAATTTGAGCTTTAAATTCTGACAAATTACTTTACCTCAGATCACAGCGTCAGCTAATATTATAAAGATCACAAATTTTGAAAGCACTGACACTATCGAAACTATCGACTATCCAAAAAAATCGATATATCGCAAAAAAACTATCGATAGTACCATCGATAGTTTTGCAGCTCTATTAGGAAGAATAGAATCGGTGGAGTTATATTAATTGGTATTTATCAACACTCTTTAAAGGTAAAAAAAATTAAAAGATTTATTGATTTAAGTGCAGTGTAAATGTGATATAAGTTCGTCATTCGGAAATGCATGAATTGCATATGAGATAAAGCTAGGTCCTTTAGCTTATCACCTGGATGACTCAATTCCACGATAGCATAATGCGATTTTGTTAAATTTTAGGCTGAAATTTGCATGTTTTGGGTTTCAATTTCTCCTTGACCAACTCAGATTTTCTTCTTTCTATTTTATCCAGCAACGTTGCGCATATAGCAATATGGTGGCCATACCATATTTGTTTAACGAAATCGATCGTATTTTCCAAAATGTAAGTATACTTTGCTTATTTTTTAAATTTAAATTAATATCAACATTATAATTTTCAGACGCCACTCTATGTGATTATTTTGGAAGCCTTTCTACTGCTCTCAGTAATATGGCTATTACTTTTCAAACGTAATGGGCGTGGCAAACGCTATAGCAGAGAGGAAGAAGATGATATTATTACAAAATATCAACCAGAACCGCTTACAGCTGAAACAGACCCAAATCATCCATTATTGCATACACATATAGTACAATCAAAAGTTGGCAAACGTATTGTAGTTGATGGACATGATTGCCTTAATTTAGCAACACATAATTATTTGGGCCTACTAGAGGATGACAAAATATTAGAGGATGCTTGTACAACTTTAAAGAAATATGGTGTAGGCTCATGCGGTCCACGTGGATTTTATGGCACAATGGATGTACATTTAGATTTGGAAGATCGGTTGGCTACGTTTATGGGCATGGAAGAGGCTGTGGTATACTCGTATGGCTTCTCTACAATAGCAAGTGCAATACCGGCATATGCAAAGCGTGGTGATGTTATATTTGTGTAAGTAAAAATTGGTTGAAAAAAACAATATCCTGTACCCGTGACTGAACCAATTTTTAAACTATTTTATTTATCTATTCAGCGATGAAAGAGTCAATTTTTCAATACAAAAAGGATTGGATGCTTCGCGTAGCAACATTTTTTTCTATAAGCACAATGATATGATGGATTTGGAACGTTTGTTATTGGAACAGCAGCGTCGTGATCTAAAGGTTGGTTAAGCAATAAAATAGCTTAATTTTGTTGAATTGAGACTTCTGTTATATTTGAAATCAATACTTTATAGAATCCCAAAAAGGCCGCTAAAACACGACGGTTTCTTGTTGCGGAAGGTATATATATGAACACTGGTGAACTATGTCCACTTCCAGATTTGGTAGCGCTGCGTGCTAAATATAAATTACGTTTGTTTTTGGATGAAAGCATATCTTTTGGGACACTTGGTAAAACGGGACACGGTCTTACCGAACACTTTAATGTTAATGTAAGAATTATTCCTTTTTTTATTTCTCTTATCTTTACAATTGCGAATATTTTATGTTTATACAGCTCATTGAGGTTGATCTCATTATGGTTGGCATGGAAAACTCTTTAGCTACTGTTGGTGGTTTTTGTGTTGGCTCTCATTTCATAGTTGAACATCAACGACTCTCTGGTCTAGGCTATTGTTTCTCTGCTTCATTGCCACCACTATTAACTCAAGCAGCAATCTCGGCGTTAGATCGTTTTGAAAATGAACCAAAAATGTTTGAAGAACTACAACAAATATCACGCCAAGTCCAAGAGGAATTTGGAAAGTTTACAAAACTAAAATTACACGCTAACGAACTTTCACCCATTAAGCACTTATATATAGCGGAGAAACGGGATGATGCGACTGAGGAGCGTGAATTGCTTACCAAAATTGCAAATAGGGTACGTATTTCTGAAAGTACTATGTCACTGCTAGGCTTCATTCGTATTTTTTTACTACAAATAGTGTATTGCACTTGGAATTGCTGTCATTGAGTCACGTTACCTGGAGAATTTGGAGAAGTATCCGGTACGTAATAGCTTGCGCATTACTGTGAATCGCTTGCTCACCGCTACTGAGATCAAACATTCCTTTGATGTTATCGAGAGTGTAGCTTCTGAAGTGTTGTAAACAAATGTTACAGCTATTGCTACTGGTAATTTTAAGCATAATGTTAATAGCCAAGATACAATGTAGTCTCTCACACATGACACTTCTTTCGAAGTGAAATAATACCAGGATTCAAAGCCAGATTTCTAGCATAATCTGATGACAATTGATGCAGGATAAACTTATAGAACAATTAGTGACAGCTTGATTTACAAATTAGTGACAGCTTGATTTATGTTTTATATATCGGTTTGAAGGAGTATGTGCATATGTACAGTTGATATATTTGCCTTTCCCATACATTTTGATTCGGCCAATTTTCCTGCCTTGCAGTGAGAGAGTACACTGTTATTATAAATTAAAAGTATTTAGTTTAATTGTAAACCCAAATGTATTCAAAGTACATACATACGTACTGCTGAGTTGCGACTGCGTTGTAAAAAGCGCGCTACCTGCAGAATTGATTTCAAAACATCCTATTTCAGAATTTGATTCAAAAAGTCTCGCCTCAGCTGCCGATGTATAAGTAGATATAGATAGAGCAGCGACCTTTACCATAGTCCAGGATAAATTGTATGATCAAAAATATAACCAAAAATAGAAAAAATTTCTAGATTAAGCACTCACATAAGCCTTTAAAACACAGATAACCAATACATTTTTAACATAAGTGATTCACTTAAGTTTTTTGTGGAACTTAATTGTAAAAAAAATAAAATAAGATATACATATGTATATCTTTCTTCAATGCTAAAATTTTGTACAAGCTTTTTTTATTTTTAATAGAAAACCTTAATTGTATTACAATTATTTTTCAACAATATTTGTGCAGTTTATGTTTGTATTATAACTATAAAAATATGAGTATGGCGGCGCATATAAAAATTCGCTAGGAAGCCTTTAGTCCTGCTACGATAACAACAACGCTAACAATAAGGCACTTAAGACTAATCACTGATTCGAGCATACACTACAGCTGTGCGTGAGGGCGTATAGACCTGCAAGAATACAATAAGAATTATTATTTAACAGATTAGCTGCCCATCAACGCTTACCTCAAAGAAATTCTCCCGTCCAGCATATCCTTCAGGCCGTGTCAAATGCTTGCAATTCTTATCAATGCGATTATGTCCACCAAATAAGTCATCATCCGAACTCAACACCGCTTGATATGTACCAGCCCAATTTGTGCCAACGCGATAGCCAGTAAAACTTTGTGTCGGATGAAAATTAAATACAAATACCAAACCGGCACGTTCGAACGCAATCACTTTATCACCCTCATGCTTCCAACTAACATAAGCCGGATTCGAATGTAACCAACCATAACGTTCTTCCAGCTCATTCATAGCACGATCAAATTCATTCAAAAATTTATATTTCAACATTTTATCATCGACAAGATTCCATTGACGACGTGCATAATGATACGAATCATTATTACCAACACGTGGAAAATCCAACCATTCAGGATGACCAAATTCATTACCCATAAAGTTTAAATATGCCTCACCACCAAGTGCATGCGTAATTAAACGTATCATTTTATGCAAAGCAATACCACGATCAATAATCAATGAAGGTTCAGATAATGTAGACATATGCGTATACATTTCCTTGTCCATTAACCAGAAAGCAATTGTTTTATCACCAACCAAAGCTTGGTCATGTGATTCAGCGTAAGCAACTGTACTCTCTTTCCAACGACGATTGGTAAGTGTGTGCACCAAATTACCAATATCCCAGGTGTCATCTGTATGATTTTTAAGTAGCTGAATCCATTTGTCTGGTATAGCCATAGCGAGACGATAATCGAAACCGATGCCGCCTTCATCGACAGGACGACAGAGTGTTGGCATGCCAGAGACGTCCTGTAAATTATTTGTAGAGAAACTAATTTTAGAGAATAATAAAATTATGTCAAGAGACTTACCTCTGCAATAGTGATGACCTCCGGATTCTGCGTGTGCAGCATATAATTAGCTAAACCTAGATAATTCACAGCGTCCGTATCGACATTGAGGCCAAAATATTCATTATAATCGCCACTAAAGCCTTCACCAATACCACGGGAATGATACAACATTGAGGTAACGCCATCGAATCTGGGCAAAGAGTAGACAAGAAATTAATATAGCAAAGCATAGCATATAGAGCCAATGAATTATGAACGTTTATTGTGGTGGAGATAGCTTGGCGCAATTTCCTCGGCACAAAAACTTACCGATATCCATCAAAGAAATATTCATCATGCCACCAACGTAAATTAGACAATAAAAATCTCAACACCTCATATTCCACATAATTAAATAGCCGACTATCCCACAATGCATGCTCACCACGTGCACCATCATGAAAGTAGCACGCATTCGTGCCATCAAATTGATTCAAACCATCTTGTACATTTTTGCTTGCATGCGAATGCACCACATCCAACAGCACATACAAGCCATGTTCATGCGCTACATCGATCATACGCTTCAGCTCTTCCGGTGTACCACAACGACTAGAGGCAGCAAAGAAACTAGTGACCTGATAACCAAAACTAGCATAATATGCATGTTCCATAATGGCCATCACTTGTATGGCATTGTATCCCTGACGTTTGATGCGTGGTATTATGTTATCGGCAAAATTTTGATATGAACCAACGCGTGGCTCCTGCGAGGCAATACCCACATGACATTCGTAAATGCGCAATGATTTGGGACGTTTGGGTCGTGGTTGTGTGCAAACATAACGTTCAGCTGCTGGTGGATTCCATACGTATTGTTTATAATTGACACCCTGATTTGCCTCTTTGGGTGGTTGACGTACATAAGTGGCCCATGGTGAGAGGCGATCCACTAATTGACCGGCTTGATTGCGTATGATAACCTTCACTTCGCTGAGATGTTTAATGGGTGCGCTGCCATCGGCATTGGCTGGTAAATTTAGCTCCCATTTACCGTAGTCGAGTTTTTTGTATGGATGTGACTCCCATTGCCAGTTATCTATTGAAGTTATGGGGATAGAGAATTAAGAAATTAAGTTAGTAAAACGTCGAAAACTTACTAAAATCTCCTGTGAGATAAACTTGCTGTGCTCCAGGCGCCCATTCACGTGCTATTACTGAATTATCTGACTGAAAGTGTAGCCCATAGTGTTTATAGCCCTGTGAAAAGGTGTCCATTCCACCTTCGAGTTTATCAATTTTACCGATCCAATCTTTGAGCACACCATGTCTACGGAAATATAAAAGTATAGGAGTATTTTTGCCGAAAAAACAAATTTAATCTTGCAAAAGTTCCATTCCAGTTGACATCGTTGAAGTTGGCAGGAGAGACGTGAAGGTGACATCTGGGTCGCTTTTGGTTGATGTAACTCTCCTCGCCTTGTTCTCTGGCCTCTATCTCTCATGCGCATATCATTATAATATTTTTAGTACCGCTTTGCTTTTATTTTTGTTTCAAAAAATTGATAACGATTGTTTATAGTACACACTCAAACGCAATACGAGTAGTGATGTGCGGTTTCGAGTACCCTGGGAACCGGTTTTGACAAGTTTGACAGTTTAAAGAACATCATTGGCAAGACGGTCGAGCTCTAGCATAATAGGTTGATATTCAAAAGCTTCGTTTCAATATAAAAAAAAAATTAGGCGTGGTTATATACCGATTTCTCACACTCAGACCTGTTAAATAATGATTACTAATCGTAATGATTACCGGTTTGAATGATTATTTTTCCTGAGAACTCATTTAATGATTGATTACCATTGCTTTAAATTTTTAATGAAGGATTATTTTCTAATTAATTAAAAAAATCATGATTTTTCACGATTATTAAAAATAATCAAAAGCAATGCGAAAAAAAATAAAATAATCAGAAGCAATCAAACAGTTTTTCTTTTCATTTTTTATTTTATTTTTTTGCATTATTTTTGGTTTTTTTTAATTTTAATTTTAATCGCAAAAAATCATGGTTTTTGAGAAATTGAAAAATTTTTTTTTTATTATTTTTAATTTTGATAAGTTTAGATTCATTTTCATTATTTTAATTTTTTTTTGGATTCTCTTAGTTTTTTATTTTTTAATTTTTTTTTGATAATTTTTGATTATTTAAATTTTTTTGTTTGATTTTTTTAGTGTTTTTTTATCGTAGTCAACTCATAATTGCCTTTTCTTGAAAACAATTAAAAAATCATTACCAATTAAAAAATCCGTCTAATCAATTGTTATTAATTACTAATCAAATTTAACAGGTCTGTTCTCTTTTTCTCTCCATACAAAAATGACACATAATATTTAAACATAAGTTTTTTTACAAAAAAAAACTGCTGTTTAAGCATCGGGCGAGCTTTTTTGCAAAAGTGGGTAGTGAGATTTTTTTTCAGTTCTTGTACCCAAATTTATGTACCCGGTTCCGCGCATCACTAATGTGCCTACAAAAAAATATACATACACATTTATACTAACATAAGACTTTTGGCTACGAATGACAAGAAGCGGCAAGGCCAAAATGCCGGTGGCGGCGCTCATCACTTTGACCTTCAGCTGACTTTGAAAATTATGACGTATAGTTTGTTTGCATCATAAATGAAAAAGGCTGATACTATTTTGAATAATCAGATGTCCATCAGCAACTCGGCTAGACTTATCAAACTCGTTCTTTGAGCATGAAAAAAATGCACTCACCTGCGACGTATTTCGCGTTCAAATGGCTTCAAATAGCCATCCAACTTAAGTAGCTCATCAATATTTTTTACCTCAACTTTCATAGCATCCATTTTCGAAATTTATTGCACTTCAACTTTTCAGATTTCACAATAAACTAAACTTGCTTTATTAATATTTTGTAGTCTTCAACAAAAACTTATTTCTAAATATTAAAATTTTCTATACAACCAAAACCGGCCACATTTATGTTTGCACGCCAACTGCACACACTAAACCACAACCCAACTGATACGATACGAAGTCGTCAAATAAGGAGCGCACACAACAACTGGCGAATCAAAATACAAAGCAGAGTAAAGACAAAAAGTATTGAGGTGCTCAAGAAATCAAAACAAACAGCTGTTTGCTAGCGTCGTATGCACCCCATCGCCCATCACCCCTTGTCTGTTGGCACTTTGTCGCTGTGTGCGTGTGCGTGTGGGGAGTGGCATATAAGAGCGTTTATCAGCGGGAGCAAATGTCAAATGAAAATCTATGTTGCTGATAGGGTAATCTTATCTGCTTGGCTTGTTTTTCTTAGCCGTTCTGCTAAGAACCAGAGACCACGAATATGCTTATAATGAAGTGCGCGAAAAAATATGAAAAAGAATTCTCTACGTTTACTTGAACCAATTGCTTTGACTCACCATGCAAATTAAAACAAAGGTGAGGTTCAAAGTGGATTTTAAAAATGACATTAGGCTGACTTTCCCAGGTACTGAAGGAATTCAGATCTTGTTAGGAAGTTGCAAGCTTAGTCAACATATTAATACTGAAATTGGAACTTAATTAAAACGATTTTAATGTTATAAATTTCTTTTTTTAAATTAAGTTACCACATGTCAAATTCCAAAAGGAAAATAGTTGGAAGCCACTGTGATAGACGAATTCGAGGACCTAATATCGACTCTGCTCATATCAAACACTAACAAAGGTTTTAGTGTGCGCCTAATGGTATACTATGAATTATAGTAAAGCTTCATATTTCATCCGTAAAACGCGTCTGCTATTCTTTAGTATATCTCTGAGTGAGAAGCTAGTGCTGCAACCTCCCACGACAGTCGGGCAGTACCGCAAGGGAGTACCGGAGCGTACCGGATTCATATCCGGCCAAGGACTGTTATTTCGACAACACTCCCCAAAACCTTCGGGGAGTGATTTTGTTGTTAAAACAACAGTAATAACAATAGAAATTTATGAAATAATTTTTCGACTTTATTTTTGTTTTAATAGTATATTAGTATAAGTATATGTACATACTTTTTTTTATATGTGTGTATGTAAGTAGGCTTATAATATGTATTATTAAGGAGAAAATTATTAAATTTTCAACATAATTACACCGTGCTTGAAGCGGGAACTTACAATTTTTAGTAATTTAAAATTTTCTTTTTTGATATTTTTTTTTCTTTTTTATTAACCAAAACAGCGTAGCTTACACTTAGCTTAAGGATTTTTGAGCATACGCTGCATGCTGGTAAGTTTTCAAGTTTTCCTTTAGCTAGCACAGTGCAGCTATTAATATTAGCATAGTAGTTATATGTTTGTAAGTATGTATTTATTATGCGTAAATTTAATACAAACATACTACACACATATATTTATATTATGAGAAAGTCATTTCAACTTTTATAACTAATTTTATAAATATACTTTACAAGTTATGTATTACTTAGCACAATATTTAAGTTTAAGTTATGTTATTTTTTTTTTTTGCTTTTTGGGTCTTTTCTAACTTAATCTGAACGCCTCTTTTTCGTTTAAAATTTATCTTTTTTTTTGTTTCTTTAGTAACATGATAAGCTTAAAAATATTTGTTAATTTATCAATTGAATTATTTCAAACGTTATTTGTATGTATACAAATTACACTGTGCAACAAGCAAAAGAAAAACTTGCTATATTTTTTGGTGTGCTTAGGTAAAACAAATTTTTTCGCATGACTATTTAAAAATTGCAATTTTTGGGTTGACTTTTTTTTTAAACGAAATTGTTGAGAAATATTTTTTGTTGTATAGAAAATTTCACGAACACTTTTTAGCAGGCGATAAAACTAAAATTTCTGTACGTTTTAAATTTATTTTTACAAAATTTTTTTTTTTTTTTTTTTCTTTTACAATAATGCAATTTTTAAATGCCGCTGGCAGCAGTTTTACTTAAGCATGCAAAAAAAAATTGTTGCTTGCTGGATTGTTGCAAAAATATAGTCGCACAGTGTTATCAATTATTAGTTAATTTATTTTTTTTGTTGGTTTTTAATAAAAATGTCTGTTATTAATTGTTTTTATTGTTATTATTTTTATAACTTTTGCTTACAAGTTAAAGGTGTTAAGTTTTTTTTTTCTGTTAGATACTAGTCTTAATTCTTTTTCACATATGCGCCAATTTAAGCAAAATTATTATTAGAGATCGGTTGGTTACTGGTTAACTTAACCCGTTACGTGCAACAATTTTATATATATGTATGTATATGTAATTAGTATAAGCGCTATCTCAACTTAATAGTTCTTATTTATGTATATAAATTGTGAGCACATTTTTTCCAATTTTTCTGGATATTTATTTGCTTAAAAAATTGTAACTAAATAAAAAATAAATAAAATTGCTTAAATTCCTAATAAAATCCAATTTGTAACTAAAACTTACATGCGTAATTTATGTTTTTTTTTTTTAATTATTTTTATACTTGCATGCTGGTTGCATTTCATTAATTAGCTTAAACTAGATTTTTGTTTGCATTTGCTTTACGGTTTATTTGTTTTGCTTGGCTTAACTTAGTAATGACTTCACTTATCAAGATGTGCTTAAATCTAAACAAAAATATTTTTTTTTTTCACAAAATTTTCTTCGTGTTTGTAGAATACATACTTTAACATTATTATTTTTTGTTTTGTTTTGAAACTAAAATATTAATTACTATGTTGCAGTTATTATACTAAAATAATACACAAACAAAACAAATTAAAAAAAAATACTATGCAATTGGACTGGTACCAAGTTTAATGTAAGCTGTCGAGAAAAAATATTAGTTGCAATGGAACTAGTCAGAAAATGGCCAGACAAAGTGCTTTAGATTTCAAGCTTCGGTGTTGTAAAAATGTGAAAAAGGCTTAGTTACATTTAAAACTTCGGATCCAAACCCCTCCTTCGGAATTCAAAAAGTCACATTTTTCAGGAACTGTGGATAAAAGATGTCCTCGAAATTTCATTTGATAAAAGACCCTTGCCAATATCCTGGATCAGCCACTGCTAGCAAGCATCATTTAAATTTTAATAATTGTTGTCTTTACAATAATTTTCAGCTTTCCTTTTTTAAAACTTTTATCAATCGATAATCTGCCAATATTTTACGAAAATTTGTTATCGACAATTTTGAAGAAGAAGTTTATGCGTTTGTTTGCAAAAAAAAAATTTTGGTTCCATTTTTATGCACCAAAAAAATTCTTGCAAAGAAGGCATAAATTTGAAGTTTATGAATTTTTTTCTTTCTAAAAAAAAAAAAGAATGTTGGCCCTTCGTATTGTATAATCGGCAGCATCTTCCCTTTTTTTTATTGGTATGGAAACCATACAGGGCCACATTATTTGTAGAAGCGAAAACACAAGTGCCATTCGAAATTTATTATTTATAAAAATTTTCATTTTAACCCATACGAATTTCATTGTGCTGTAAATTACAAACATTTCGTGGAAATGGGTTAATTTAAAAATTTTTAAATGGAAAATCGCCATTTTTAAAGCCCGAAATTTTTTAGAAATGTTTAAAATCGGCTAAATTCTCACATACCAAAAATGTTTTTATTTGGTGGATATATTTTAACGTTTACTTGAAAAAATGTTCCTTAGTTTTCACGAAATAGTTTTTTTTTTAAATATTTGGCAGAAACTCTTTTTTTGCATTTAAAAGTTTCAAATGATTTTTTTTTTTAAATAGTTTTCTTTCATAAAAGATTTTGCAGACATATTTTTTTCATTTAAAATTTTCAAATGATTTTTTTGTTCAAATTCTGTAATTTTTTTAAATGAAACTATTATTCCTTCAAAATAGTTTTTCTTATAAAATAACTGGCAGTTTTTTTTTTCAAATTCTGTCATTCTTTCTAACGAAATTTCTATTCGTGTCGAAAATTGTATTTTGAACGAAATATTTGCTGAAAACATTTTTTACAGTACAAGTTTTTTGAAAGTAGTTTACATAAATGAAATAAAATTTGAAAATCTAAAATTATTTGAAATTTGAAAAGTTTTTAAAAGGAAAAAATCATTTAGACATTAATTTTGGTTTTATTTATTGTCAAATCAAATTGATTTAAATTTTTGTCACTTTTTGGGGAATTGGATAGAATACCCATCTGCACCCACACCCAGTGTACCTAATAACTGAAACCAGAGACGGATCTATGGGGGTTTGGGTCCCAAGTCCCCCCTTTCGGAATTCAAAGTTTTTGAAATTTTTTGCTAACGGTTTTGTTAATGTTGCGCGATATCAAGCTTTTGCTGTCACAATCATCTTCCGTTGAAAAATTTAAATCGGCTCTAATATTTTGTCTTTTCAAATACATGTTTATTTAGTTAATTGTGTTTTAGTGCTTCAACGTAGGACGCTATTGTTTAATGCATGCTACAGAAAATTATTTGATTTTTTGTAATTTAGTTTTGATTTCGATATGCTCTACAGTTTTCTTGAATTTCCCAAAAGATTTCGATTTTTTTATGTAATCTACTTCAAAATTTTTGAGAAATAAAATTTGCTATTAAATATAATATGAAAAAAAAAATTTTACAAATCGAAATGTAGCGTCTATAAACTGCTCTCCATGATAGAGCGATCTTCCACACGTTGTTATTATTTATTAAAAAATATTTATTTTCAAATATACATACACTAATTCAAATTTATAAAAAAAAACCAACATGATTACCTTAGTAGTGCTTCATTTGTTCGGTTTCTAGAAGAAATACGTTGTCGGCAAGATGGTTGCATTATTCAAAAATCGCCCTAATTGGCCACCGGCCAAACCCTACGCCAGCACTTGCGCCTTCAATGCTTCAGCCTGTTGAGCGGCAATAATTTGTGCAGCAGCGGCCGCTGATACCGTCGTCGTACTGCCGTTTGAGGTAACAGGCGCTGCTTGCATTATTGGTATAGCTGTGCCATCAGCGGTGAGTAATAGCGTTTGTGTTGTTGATGCTGCTTGTTGTTGTTGTTGTTGTTGCGGTGCGGCTGCCGCTTGTACTGCTTGCAAAACGGTTGCGGTTGTATTGCCACCGACATTACCACCATTTGCATTCCAGTCTTGTAATGCTATAATCTGTTGTTGTTGCTGTTGTTGCGTTTGTGCCACATGTTGTTGTTGTTGTGTTAATTTACTAAATTGTTGTGGTGTTGCTGTGGCAAGCAATGTTGAGCCATCTGGTGCGGTGAGTAAAATCGTATTTGGTGGTAAATTAATACAAGTTATGGTGCCATTCGGTTGTACGGTTTGTATTTGAATTTGTGGCAACGCTGTTGCATTAGCGGTGGAGAGTGTGGCACCACCACCACTACCAGCAGCAGCAGCAGCAGCATTTGGTAACAAAACTGTTGTGCTGGCATTATTACTATCTTCTTCTGATTCATTAGCCGTCACCACCTCCATCTCACCACATTCGCTTAAATTATCGGTTGTATTGGTGGTGGTGTCTGCTGCCATCATTGCTTCCGATGATGAATGGCATGTTGAATTTTCATCTGTCTCAATTACTTCCTCAACTAAATCAACGGAATTTGGCGTTTCCGCTGCTGGTGGTGGTGAACATGAATTAATGGAATTTATCATTGATGGCGCTGGTGATGTTGATGCGCTACATATTAAATCATCGGTTGCATTCGATGCCACATCGCTGCCTCCTTCGCTTAATTTTGGTGTGAGTGCTGTACCTTTTGGTATGCGAAATTTACGTAATATTTGCGCAGTACTTCGAGATAGAGAGAGCGCACAAGCTGATGTTGAATCATCATCACCGCTTGAGACAGACGCTGTGGCTGTGATGAGTTCATCGTCCTCCTCTTCAATAACAACCGTCTCATTATTGTTGGTGGTTGTAGTGGCGCTGGCGTTGGTGTTGGTGCTGTGCAAAAACTGATTGTTGTTGTTTGATGAGTGCGCTGAATTTATTTTCAATACGCCCGGTGTAACTATTGCTGCAGTTTGTGTACCACCAACAATTTGCGCCGTTGCGCTGGTGTTGTTGATCGTAGCGGTTGTGGTGCTAATTGGACGTCGTGTCACTAACAGCTGTACGGTGCGTGGCTGTAACGTTGACTTCTTGTTAAGATTGTTGTTGTTCGCAGCGTTGGCTGTAGTGATGACGGTGTTATTTTGGCCATTTCGTATGATCGCATTAATTGCTGCACCACCACCTGCTCTACCTGTTGCAGCTATGGTCCTGTTTTTTTTTGGTTGACGTGGTTGTCGTCGTTGTCGTGATGGCGACGGTGGTGGTGGTGGTGGTAATATTGGTTGCAATGGTTTTGGTGGTGGTAATATTGGTTGCAATGGTGTTGATGTTTTTGTTGTTGTTATTTGTGGTTTTGTTTGTTTTTGAGAAAAGGGAAAGTTATTGCTTGGTATTAGTGCATTCGTAAAACGATCGCTTAAAACAAAATCAGTAAATTCATCAACGAAACTATTTGCAGGATTATTGTTGTTGATGTTGTTGTATTGTACGACGCTGCCATTGCCTTTATTGTTGACTGTGCCAATGGGACTCTTGTTGTTGTTTTGCTTGTTGTCATCACCAACACCACCAACAATACCCATATTAATGGGTTTGTTTAACGGTGATGGTGGCGCCGGTATTGACCCACATCCAACTAACGCTGTTGCTGTTGTTGTTGTTATTGCACTCTGCAAGTAGCTGCTAATGTTGTTACATGTTTGTTGTGCCTGTGTCAGAGGTACTGTTGTGTTTGTTGTTGTTGGGATGGTGGTTGTAGGTGTTGTTGTTGGTAGAGTGTTGCTATGTAAGGTTTGTGTTGAGGTCTTAGTAACTGTATTAGCATTTGAAAACAATGTATCTGTTGTTGTTGTTATTGTTGCGGATAATGTGTCCGTTGTAGTAGTTGGTGTTGTTGTGGGTATTGCGTTTGTAGTGAGTGATGTTGTTGGTATTGTACTTAAATTTGGTGTAGTCTCGTTTATGCTATTCAATGAAGATGATTCAAGCAATGTGGATGGTATTGATAATAATGATGTTGATAATGATGATGTTGTTGTGGGTACTGCAGTTGTTGTTTTAGCTTCTGTTGTTGTTTTTTGTGGATTTTTTTTTGGCTTTCGCACAGGTTTCAACCTAGCGTTGGTGGTGGTGGTGGTGATAGTGTTGGTGTTCTCTGATGAATTTTGTTTATTAACTGGATTTTTTGGTGGTCTACCAACTTTACGTTTAAGTGGGGGTGGTGGTGGTGGTGGTTGGAATGGGGAATTTGTATTGCCAATTAATGTTTGATTGTTGTGATTATTGTTGTTGTTGTTTTGTATATATGTGTTCTGATTATTGGTAACGCTAATCGGTTGTTGGTTTCTAGAAAAACCTATTCATTTTTACGTAGACGAAACACAAGAAGTAGACATACAAAGACACAATACAAAACACAGGCGCAGAAATTAATTTCAATCATGTAAAAAAAGAAAAAAAGACAATAAAATAAATTAGTTTACTTTTGAATTTCAATTGGATTGGTTTGTTTTTTTTTTTTTAATTATTTCTAAGCAAAATATAAAACTTAAATAAATCTTATAATTAGCAAGTGTATATGTATATATGCATGATGAAATAATAAGACTATTAAAGGGTGATATGTTTTGTGAATTGGAGCTATATTTTGATTAATTAATCATTTAAATAATAAGTTGATGTAAGATGAGTTGATATTTGCTTATGTATCATTTAGTTGAATAGACGACTTTTCATTTATATAATACTCAATTGATGTAATTAACTCATTTATCGATTAGTGAACGTTTCAACAAATTAGCTGGTGTGGCGATTAATTTTGAATTGATCATTTAAAAAGTTTAATACAACTTCGATTCATCAAAACAAAATACAAAATGTTTAATTCAATTTATCTGCTAATTGATATGTATGTTTTCTAAAAAAAAAAAAAAATTTGAAGTGAATTGCGTATCGAGTTGCTAGTGTGAGTGCAACTTTACTATCATATAAACTTAATTTTTATATCTATTTAACTATTTATCGATTAACTTTTATTATTCATAGATTTATCGTTTCAACAAATCGCTTATTAATCTAAAAATTTAACATTTCTTACTAAGCAAATTGTATTTTTTAATGCTCAATTGTTAAACTTATATATCGTCCCACTCATATAATTAATCGATATTGCTCTTAGTCTTGTTGTTTTTATACTTTTGAAAAAGGTAACAATATTTTTCTATTCAATTAAAAACTTTCAATAATTAAATAAATTATTAAAAAAAAACAAAAGAATAATTATTTTCATTATAAAAAATTGCACTTTCTAATTTGAATTTTTTTTAATTGCACTAATATTAGGTAATCTAAGCTGCATTTTTATACTTAAATATATTTTTTTTATATCCAATTTTTTTATTTTCGTTTTTAGAGAATTTCAACTTTCATGTCAATTCTATTAGCTCAAATACAAACATTTACATCAACTTTTTTAGCTTCAATTCTAAAACGGCGACTTAGATGAGTGATTAAAGCAATGAACTTAAAGCTAATAGAAAATAATATGTGATATATAATTTTTGATTGTTATTTTGTTATAGATATCATATGATATTTAAGCAAAGGAAAATTGTTCTTTCCTATTTAATAAAAGTTTTAAATAATTTTTCATAGAAAAAATTGGAATTATTATTATTTTGACAGTGTGACAATTTTAATATTTTCCGTTGCTTAAATTCCGCTGGCAGTACAACAGTGCATTAAAAGATAAATTTAAAAACTGAAAAATTATTTTGTTTTTAATATCAAAAATGCATTTTGAAATTAATTTATAGCAAACATATATACATATGTATATGGTGAGTATGGTGTGGTATAAATGATAAAAGCGCATTCACTAATATGAATTGTTGGTTCGAATTAAAAATATAATTGATGGACAAAATTAAAAAAAAAACATTGAATATTTATTTGCGTGTAATTTTAAAAATTAAAATAAATATACTAAAATGAGAAAAGAAATGTATTGAACGCAGTGAAAGGTTGTGCAATGATGGTCTTCTATAATTCAATTCTCGAACAAAAAGAAAATATATCAAGGAGGAGAGAAGGCAAAAGTGAATATACATACATATTTAAAATAAGCATAAAACTGAGGTTGTATAATATAATATAGATATGCTCAGCTCTAGCCTAAATGTAAGAAAAATTGTGATAAAAACTCGCACACACACACAATTGAAAAAGTAAACTTACAACTCACAAAGATCCTTAATAAAACAAAAAGATACGCCTAAAAGTATGCAATGCGCTTTTGCATAAAAAAGAGTAAATAAAAGCGAACTTTAACGCGGCTGGAATTGGGAAATGGAGAATCTCAGCATAATTAGAAGAGCAACGCTTTTTCGCAATCAACTAAACACGCACATACACACACACACTTAACCGAATTTGCAACACAACCTTGCATACTTTTAGGATTATTATTTTTCGATCATTCAAATACGCATACAATACAATTGGTTTCACTAAAAGTCCAAGAGTTTAAGACGTTTATAAACTAGCAAACAGTGCTTGGGAAGAAGATAACAACAGTCTCTAGCGATAACATGAAAACGTAGACACAAAAAGTTTTGCTAATTAATAAAAAAAATTATTTATGTTTTATTTTAAGAAAAACACATACCTTATATAAAATAATTTATTGCAGTGGTGGCTAGGAGGTGTATGGTTATACAGCGCATATTACGCCAAGAATGCGAAACACAAAAACTTAAGAGCGACGCGCGCGTACTCGCTAACTAGGCCACGCACGCGTAGTTTGCGCGACGTGAGAAAAACGCACGCATTGGTGTTAACATTCGAGGGCATTAATTCTTAATAAGTATTAGTTATGATACTTTTTATTATTTTTTTAAATACTTATTTTAACAAAATTTGTAATTACTTTAATTATGTATAATTATTATTACTTTTTTTTTGGTAATTCCTCCGCTGCGGCATACAATTAGGCGCTCTATTTATTATAGCGCTAACAGAACCGCCTCGCTGATATCGTAGCTGTTTTTTTTGGTTAAATATTATTTTTTTCAATGTGTTTATTTTGTATATACATATGCGTATTTATGTGCATGAGGGCGTGGTTTGGAATCAGGACAGGTGGTTTGTTGTTTGATCGCAGTTGTAAATGGAGTTGTCGATTTCGTTCATTTGCGCATTTCAGTTAAAATTGAACAGAAATAAAAATATAAATGAAAAACAAGAAAAAAAGGGAAGAAAAAAATAATAAATTAAAAATTTGTATTTAACAAAAAGTTGAATAGTTTATGAATAGCACAAATAAATAAAATGCGCAGCATTTATATAATATTGAAATGATTATATATACAACAAACAAAAAAAAAACATCTACATATTTCGTACATATTATAAAGAATTTAAATGTGAAAAAAAATTGCTTAACATTAAGAACAACAATAAATGAAAGTTAATTAAAACTAAAGAAACTCATATCAAATTCATATCAAACACATGGCAAAAAAGGATTAAATAAAGGAAAAATTAATAGTTTACTTTCTACGCTTAATATTTTATTATTGATGGCAATAGATGCCTTGGACAATGACTGATAGAATGATTTGATGTGCATCTTGCAGGCGCCAGGAATTATAGCATACTAACATTTGCATTTTTTTGGAATGTTGATCAACCTTTCAGAGTATTTTTTTCGTTTTAACAAGTTTGAACTTTTCAATAGTAAAAAAGGCGCCTAAAAGTATGCCACCGCTTAGAGAGATCAGAAATTTTTACAAAGAATGAAAGTGGATAAATTTATTGTTAGAAATAAAGTAAAAAAAAATTTATGACAAATGAAATTTTAAATGTTAAAAAAAGCGCACAAAAAAAATCGAATACATATATAACAAATGTAAGAAATTATACTTAAAATCATACATCATAATGTCGACTGAGTATACGGTGGCCTAATATGATTCAAAAACTTGGTAGGGGAACGCACTATTTCAGAATCTAATTAAAAACAAATTTTTGGGATTTTTTTTGTGAATAACTTGGGCCAAACTCTGAGTTGGGCCACATTTTATCCGAGTGCTTTGGCCAAAGAGTTTTCTACTCAGTCGTCTATACGATACAATAAAGCAAACTGTCAAATATATAATTTCTAAAAATACTTTTGTGTTATTTGTAGTGTGTACAAGTGTAGTGTTATGATATGAGAGTAAGAGAGAGAAGTAGTTAGCAGCAACAGTACAACGCAGCGATAGTATACAATTTCTTACTTTTCAGCGCGCGTAGTCAACCGCACTGAATACGTTTAAAAAAATGCAAACAATTTTACTTTTTCAAGTCTTACAATATATAAATATGCAGTGAGCGACAAAATGATAACACACACAACAATTTATTGTTTTAGTTTTCCATTTATAAAAGATTTCGAAAAGTATTTTTCAAGAAAATCAGAAATACAAACTGAAAATTCAGAAACACCCAGGTGTGCTATCATTTCGTCACCCACCTGTATACAAACTAATAAAAAATGCAATTATTACAAACTAAAAAGCATACATATGTATGTACATACACTGATGTGAGTTGAAATAGAGCCAAAATTTAAAATGGTTTTATTCGTAAAATATATTTATTTATTTATATATATATATATTAAAAATTTAGAAACTGTCCCTCTTTTTTTTAATTTTTTTTTTGGTTAGAATGTTGAGTATTTTCAGCCATGAACGAAATTCCATGAAAGTGTATGAAAAAAAATACTCAACATCCTCGCCAAAACAATATTCTAAAAATTCAGGGAAAATTTTGAGGTAAATTTAACTTACACATTATTATGATAAAATTGAATAGGCTACAAAACTGCATACTCAAAATTTGTCTAAAAATTCTGCTCAAAAATATTGAAATTTTGATAACAATTTTCCAAACTTTAATTAACTTTCCTGAATTTTGTATAAACTTTAAACCTTTTCTTTATGAATATTTTACGTATTTTAAAATATATTTTACAAATATAAACATTTTCAATTTTGTTTCAATTTCATTGCACATCAGTGTATTACGAATATGAAATGCATATATTCAAAAAGTATAATCAAAACTAAAATTAAACACAAATCTCAATACAAATACAAGTACTTATGTATACAATATGAAGCATAGATTTTTACTTTACTTTTATTTCATATATTTGTATACTTCACGTTTATGGTTAGCATTACAATAACAAATTAATTCTAAACAAAAGGCATAGAGATTTGCATATTCAATCTAAATGTTGTTAATCAATAGTTTTGTTTTGTTTTCTTCTTTTTTTTTATTTATTTTCGTTGGCACATTACACGCCGGCGATTGTTTTGGCAGGCAGTCAGGCAATCGCAGCGCTGTAAAACAATAACAACAATCTAAAAGAAATTTATTAATAAAATCAGTTCAATTTATACCAAATATACATACATACAGTTTACTAATGTTACTACTCAAATATAAAGTTGACCTACACATTTTAACAAAAAAATAAAAAATTGAATTACTTTTAACAAAAAATAGCAAATAGTAAACAATTCATAGATATACGCAATATGTAAAAAAAATACAAAATCTCAAATGTAAAACAAAATTTCAAACATTTTTATTACCTAATTTCTTTGGTTTCAAGCAGCGATTGCCCATTTACATCGTTCACTGTGCTAATCATGGACGATGGTGAGAATGGCAGGTGATACATGGAACTCGCGTCCAAGGCGTAAGCATCCGCTGCGCTCTTCAACAGCAAATCGTTCTTTAATTCCATAAAATGATGGTGTTGTTGTGACTGTTGTTGTTGATGCTGTTGGCCACCGCCTCCGCCACCCGTCGTCAATTGGTGTTGCTGCTGTTGTTGTTGTTGATGACTAGTTGTAGCACCGATACTAACTTGTTGATGCAATTGTTCGGCGCCATGATGACCCGCATGCGTGGTGAATGTATAATGTGGCGTTGTACTCGACATTGAAGTGTAGGGACAAAGTTCGGACAAATCGTTGCTATCTAGTTTTGTTGTTGTTGCTGTAGCAGTAGGATAGCTTTGTAAACCATCTGGTGTTAGTATTTGATAACTTTGTACCGTGCCAATAACGTGATGTTGTTGTTGTTGCTGTTGTTCTTGTGGCGCAGGCGTTGCCGCTGACGCTGATAAGTAAGAAACATTATCCAGCTCATAATGTTGCTGTTGTTGTTGTTGTACTGCAATATTATTCGTAGCCACTTTCAATTGTTGGTGTTGTTGTTGTTGCGCATGTTCCACAGACGTTGTTGTATTTGTTATGATAGCATCTTGCGGTGATGTAGCAGGCAGCGCTTGTAATTGTATATGTTGTTGTTGTGACGTTGTTTGATAGGCGCTCGCTGTTGTTTGTTGTTGCTGCACCTGCTGTGTTGGCGCCGCTTGTTGCAACAATTGTTGTGGCGTTTGCGTATGACGCGCTGTCGGTTGTGTTGTTGTATAAATCGTTTGTGTGCCATCGAGCGTATTGAGCGCTTGCAATGATTGCAACGGCACCAAATTACCAGCTTGATCTTGTATCATTATCGTTTGACCATGCAGCTGTTGTTGTAGCAACGCTTGCTGTAAATCAATTTGATTGGAATAGATGAGCGTTGTGCCGGCCGTGTTGGCACTGGCGCCAGTAGCAGCTTGTGCTGTTGGCTGCAACACTTGTGCTGCTTGGGCGCTCAATGTGATATGTTGTTGTTGTGGCGCATGTGGCTGCTGCGTCGTCTGCTGTTGTGTGTGGTGCAATGTGGCGCGTTGTCCTTGTAATAGCGCTGCCGTTGTTGTTGTACCATTCGTATTGGCTAATGCTAATTGCGCACCACCAGGCAATATCATACCACTCAAATCGAGTGGCGGTAATCGTTGCTGTTGTTGTACATGTAGTTGTTGTGGCGCCGCTTGTTGCTGATGTTGTATATTGATGGTTGTATGGGTGGGAGTACTTAGTTCGCTTATAGCTTGTTGTTGCACCACATCTAAAACGCTATCAATTTGCGCTAAACGTTTACGTTTCGCCTCGATGGCATTCTCTTCGTTGCTGCTGGTAACCACATGCTTGTTAGTGGCTGGTGCTATTATTGGATTGGCGAGTGTAGTGCGTTGTTTACGTGCACGTGGTACACGTGGTGAATTGGAGGCACGTCCACGTTTGACTGGCGTTGCTGCATCGCCCGTGGATGACTTCATTGGTGTCTGCGCATTCGTTGTGCTGTTGTCTTGTGGCACTTGTATGTCGCCATGTTTATCTTTCTTATGCATTTTCATTTTGTCCGGACGTGAGAATTCCTTATTGCAAACTGGGCATGCGAATATTTTACGATTTTCACCTTCGTGAAAGAGATAAGCGTGACGTTGAAAACTATATTTATTTTTGAAAGTTTTATAAACATCATTTTTTGCACAAACCAAACAGTAGGAGACGCCATCAATGATATGCTCGTAGCGTTGTATATCTAGACCGCGTACAGACATTTTCTCTAAATATTCACCTTGTTCGTCTGGTGAAATGATGCGCGTTTTTCGTTTACGTTTTTGTTTTTGTGGTGGTATTTGCGTTGGTATAGTACCATTGGCGGGTATTGTTATTGATTCGGTTATTGTTGGTTGCATATCTTCATCCATTGTTGTTATTTTGTAGTTATATTGTTGTTGTTGTTCTTGCTGTTGTAATTGTTGTTGCAGCTGTTGCTGTTCGAGTTGTTGTAGTTGTTGCTCTTGTTCAATTGTTGTCGCATCATGATTAATCATGCCATTTGAACCATCCTCATCCTCCTCTTCCTCTTCATGTTTGATCAATTCAAATTCTTGATATTCATTTTCATCACCTTCGAATTTTATGATTGTTGTCGGTGTATGACCATTCACTTCGGTCACCTCACCATTGTAATTCTCAAATACGATTGTGGTCGGCGTTTGTCCATCAGCACCTGTTGTTGTAATGTAATGATATTGTGGCTGTGGTTGTGGTTGCGTCGATTGGCTGGTTGTTTGTAGCGTTGTTGTTGTACCATCACCATTGACAATTATATGATGTTTCGTCTCATCATCTTCTTCGATAAGTTCACTTTTTACGCTGGTGAGTGGTGTGGTAGTTGTTGTTGTTGTTGTGTAGGTGGATGTTGCATTTGCAATGGAATTATGATGTTGTTGTTGCATGTGGTGCTGTTGTTGATGGTTGCTGCTGTTGTTGTTGGTGGTGGCGGCGGTGGCAGTGAGCAGCATGGGAGACGAACTAATAGTGGTGACCACATTGTCTTAATTTTTGGAAATTGGTTTCAAATGTGTATAAATTTAAATAATCTTTTTCGTTTTCAGTTTATGGAAATTTTGTTCAATTTTTCTTCTTTTTTTTCAAACAAAAACAATAAAATTACAAAAAGAACTAATAGTTGATAGTTAAAAAAGCTAGCTGTATTTGCAAAGAGTAATTTCTAAACAGCTTTGAAAGTAATAAAAATTAAAAAAAAAAAGAAAGACATTTTTAAATAATAGTGTGAATATTGAGAGTATCATAACATATTATAGATATAGTTAAAAGTAATATTAAAATAATTTGAAAATGCATAAAAAAGATTTTATGACAAAAAAAAAAGAATAATAGTTTTAGGCAACAAGCAACTTTTTAGAATTGAGCTCGAAAACAATCGCTTCAATATTTATTACAAAATTTTGTCCTTGCCTCTCGATATGATTCCAAAACTAAAAATATTTAAATGAATGCGGCACGATTTCTTGTTGTTTTTGTAACCGTCTATAGAGGCTGCTAAAATTTAAATCAATTTTAGAAAACCATATACCGCGCGGCTGGCGCGCTAGAACCAGGAAAAGTGCTAATCCTGAAGCAGAATTATCTATATCTGTCAAAATACGGATTTTCAAAATTTTGTTGGTTATACCCAAATCGCGATTAGGGCTCGATATAGTTTGTACGCACATCACTAAATAACTACGACATGGAATTGAATTAATTCTTCACCGATGTATCGCTGAAAGTTTTAATTGAAATATGGGATAATATTTTCTGGTGATGCGAAAATTTATATTCAACGATTTAAATAGACTGAAAAGCTATTCTAGAGCGGCACTAATCTGTTCCAAGTGATATGCGGGACTGATACTCCATTTGATTGGCAATCCTATGCTTTTATAGCCCCCTAAAAATTACGTCTTCACATGCTTTCTATGCGAGTTTCAAGTAATTTGTAGTCATCTTTTAAAAATTCATATAGTTTTTTTAAAAAGCATGAAACATTTAATATTATTTAAGTACTACCTTCTCGGTATTCACTTCAACTTTATACAGTTTTAAAAATTTACTTTATGGTTTGTTTACAATGCTTGCATTTCAGTGCGACTTTTGTTGTAGTGCTTGAAAGCCGGTAATTTTACTCTCTTTTTTTAATATAGTTCTTCCGTGATAGGCGTTTTCATCATAGTGTTTTTCATATTTGCTTCTCATTGATAGTTGGTAGTAAAAGTTGCTTTTGTTGCATAGAAATTTGTATAGAAAAAGTAAAGTTAAATAATAGCTAAATAATGATAGGAAGTAATAGCAACAAAATACTAATAAAAATAGTGAGAAGAAAAACGTTTGGCAATTCGAAACTAAGTTTACAAACATACATACGTAAAACTTAAAATAGGATAGTGTATTACAAAAATTACTTAAAAAACTAAGTAGAATACAAACAATATCACTGAAAATTAAAAAACAATAAATGACAAACAAATTCATGGAAACATTAATTTTAAATTAAAACTAATGTACAATATAAATTAAAAATAATTAAATTACTATGGCCCTTCATATAGTGTGCGTTAAAGTTGCTGCTCATGTTTTTTTGTGTAACACCTAAAAGTATGCTAACAAAGCTATACTTATGGGTTCACTAACACGTTTAACTTAAAAAAATTGGATTGCGCATTTGAATAAAATTGTCGAACAAATGTGTATTTGTAAAAAAAAAAAATAATGATATATAAAGTTTATGTTGTCAAGTTTGTAGAATATTTTTCCTAGTGTATCACAGAAATTAAGCTAAAATTTATTCCAATGTCGGAAAAAAACTCGAAAAAGTGTAGCTCGAGAAATTTTTGGTTGGTTTTTTTTTTTGCATTAGAAAACTTACGAGTTTTTGGCACTGATCAGCTGGCGTACTAAAGCTTAGTTTTTAATTATTTTTTTTTTAGAAAACGGGAGTAAATGGAAAAAATTGTGAAAGGAGTTTAAGAATATGCAGAAATATATTCAAATTGCTAACTTTTTTTATGGCGAAATAAAAAAATAGGTGCAGTTATGACGTTATTTTTCCGTGTGATGAACATATTTAAAAATTAAATGGATGAAAAAAAATTATAAACATAAATTGCTAATATGAAATTTCGGAACTAAAATTTAATTTATTTTGAAGGCTGCTTCATCAATTTTCGAAGTTTAAAATAAGCGGTGGAGTTTTTTTTTTTTCAAACTAGGAAGGTTATAAAGGAGGTTAGGTTAAGTTTAGTTAAAATCAGTGATTCCGATTTATTATGTATGTACAAACAACTTAGTTGAGAAAGTTATTAATTTTGTATATTTATTAGCTGGTGCAGGGCAAAGCTGCAGACAGTTACTTATGTACTTTTACATATGTATGTATATGAGCAACAGAGCTAGAAACTGGGTAACGCAGCGTTGTTTTAATAATTAGAGATTTAGTTTAAAACAAAATAATAAAAATTTATGTTCAAAAAACAAAACAAAAAAAACAAGAAAATAAAAAAGGATGGCATTAGAAGTCTAAGGGATTAAAACGAAAAAGGGAAATAATTTCAACAAAACGAGATTGAAAAATAAAGCAAAAAAAAATTTATACCAAAAAAGCTTTGAGCGTTACAAATAAAAAAAAAGCTTGAACGTTACAAATAAAAAAAAACAAAAAGAAAATAAAAAAATGTAAAAAATAAACAAATAAAGAAAATAAGAGTATACATAGTTTAAAAAACGAAAAAATAAAAAAATAAATGAAAGCAGCAACAAATAAATAAAATAAAAAATAATATAAAAAATAAAAAATAAAAAAAATAAAAAGTATAACAAAATAAAATAAAAAATTACAAAACAAAAAATAAAAAAAAATATATGTAGTTGTAGTAGGAATAATTTAAAAAAAATTCGAAACAGTAATTTTAAAAATAATTTAAGAACAAATAAATAAATAAAAAAAATATTGGTAAATTAAATTAAAAATGTTTTTAGAAAAAGTTTCAAGGGAAATAAAAAAAGGTTATAAAACTTTGTAGAATGCAAGCAATGTTAGCATAAATAAAATCGATTAGTTAGAACCAAATGAATGCCAAACGTAAATGAAAATGAAAAAGTAGTCATACCAAGCAAACAAAAATTGCAAAAACATTCTTATTAATGAGAACAAAAAAAGGAAAAGCAAATGTTAGAACTAAATTCAAATCAGAACATACAAATTAGAACGAAATTATTTGACACACCAACAATGTGGTGAGTATGATGACAGAACACCTACCTTGTGATGTTGTCGGCGATGTCACGGCAATTGTATTGCCATTTATGCTTTGCACATTCAATTGTTGTTGTTGTTGATCATGCTGTTGCTGTCGTTGTTGCTGATGTTGATGATATGTTGCCGCATCACAAACAATTTCACTTTGCAACTGATAGACAGTGCCATCTGTGGTATTACCGCCGCCCGAACTTGACGGTGCGGGTATTGTAATATATTGTGTTGGTTGTTGTTGCTGCTGCTGATGCTGTGCAATGCCATTTAATGTACTCGCAGCTGGTAACATTGTCGTATAAACTATGGTTTGTTGTTGCTCCTGTTGGTGCTGCTGTTGACTAGATGTTGCCGCTGTTGCTATAGCGTTGGCAGAAGATACCGAGCCGCTGGCATTCGATGTTGCTGGCATTATGATAAATTCAGGGCGCCGTTGTTGCTGTTGCAAGCTCGCTTGTTGACTAATTTTTGGTATTTTCCCCTCAAATTTGCGTGTTTGTTGCATAAAATACAACACAGGCGGCACTGAGGGAAAATCGGTGATCGTTGGTTTGCGTAGCAATTGTATAACGGTTGCTGGTGTGGCAAGTGGTTTGGTTAAAAATTTGTTGTTGGTTGTCAAATTTAAAGGTGTTAGATGTCTGCTGCTGCTGCTACCTGTGAAAAGCGTCGAAAAATATGCAATGAATTATGACAATTTATAGCTAAAGTCATACAGACTCACATTTTTAAGCTGATTTTTTTGCATTGTACAATTTTTACAACATCGATTTTTTTTTTGCAAAATTTTGTACAAGGTTTCTGGCATTTTTTTTTTTTGTTTGTACTATCAATTGATGTAATGAAAAAAATGTACAATTGTTTTTGTTGTTGTATTTTTCGCATTTTTTTTTTAATTGTCGCTATTAGTTAGATACACGCTCACAAATGTGGCAAAATGAAAGTGGGGTGAATTTGTGATGAGGATGAGGATGTGTGGTGAGATCGGAGTATTTGTGTAGGAAAGAAACTGATAGTATAGTGGATAAGGAAATAAGGGGTCTTCAAATGAGATACTATTTCTTAAACGCTCATAGTCAGTAATACATTCACAAGCTGTATACCATCGAAAGCAAAGGAACACAAAGTAAAAACACAAGCGGAAGAAGAACTGCGCACTGCCCATCAATTCACACCTGCCTTAGAAGAGAATCACAATGCTACTAAAAATGCTGCTAGAAGTAGTTTGAGTATTTATTTTTAACATTTTGTTTCAAACTCGACTGGAGTGTTCTTAAATTCGAACTTTGAAGTGCCAAAGTAATACACACCTTGGCTAGCATAAACATTGAAATGTCTAGTAAATCGTATAATCTATACTAGTGCACTGTACTAAACCATCAACAGCATTAAAAAAAAAATAAAAGGTATGTTTCGAAAGTTCGAAAATAAAATGTTGAGTTCGAAAAATTTCGAACTTCATATTTTATATTTTATTTTAATAGAAACGCTTATATTTAGAAATTTTCTCAACAAAAAAGTTTTGAAAAATATTTTTACGCTGCCAAAGGAACGATTTTTTTTTTTATTCGAAGAATATTTCTTAACTGTTTGGGAATTTTGAAAACATATTTTTTATATATGTACTAGAAAAATGGAATACCCCGAAACCACAGTACTGTTAATGAAATATATCGTCGGCTTAGGTCGCAACGGTGCTAAGTACCATTTTTCAAATTTTACAGGAGAGACAAAAAACAATATAAAAACATAAATTTAAATTAGGGATTTCGGTTTTTTACGTCATGTTACTCAATTTTAGAGTACAATAAGTGGACGCTCATAAAAAAACAAAAACTTTTAATTTTCGCCGAGTTATATGCATTTTTGGGACTTAGCACCTTTTTGCCAGCTACTTTTAATTTTTTTCACTGGACTTAGCACCTTTTCCCAAATCAAAACACCTGCGAGTGAACCAAAGCAGTTTTCTGAGTATGAGGGTTCTTAGAGGTTTTTCCGTAGAATTTTTACATGGTCTTAGATTTCTTATATTAAGCCTAGTTCTACCACAATCCACGCTTAAAGTTCAAATGACCTATTTTTTGAAGCTCTGTTACTCTGCAATTAGTAGCAATATTTGGATCAAAATACATTATTCTAAAAGCCTAGACATTTCTTTTGATCACACAACAGCGTTTTACTATCGCCGATTCATAGCAGAAAAGCAGGAGTAGATTTTATTGCACAACTTTTGACGAAAATGGACTTTTGTGAAAGTCGACAAGTAAATGTGATTTAGGTTCTTGGAAGTCTGAATATGATAGCCCAAACATTTGTCTTTACTAATCAAGGTCAAAAAGTTATGTGTCAGTTAAAAAGGAGAGGTGAGGTCAGCTGAGGTAGATGATCCCATTTAATATATGCATTCATAATCGAAATAAAGTAGGTACTTAAGTTTATGTCGGTTTTTATGACATATAGGGCGTTGGAAATTGTGTCAAAAAACCCACGCTAACTTTATTAGCTACTATTTTTCGAATATGAATATGCCACATATACTTTAACTTTAAATTTTCAAATTCGCTTGGACTTAGCACCTTTTCCTTTCATTGGTGGACTTAGCACCTTTTCTAATCAATACAAAAAACGCATTTAAAAACAGAATTGTTATGCAATTCATGATGTAAGTAGTGTATATTAACTGTTTCTAGCATTCTGCATCAAAACCTGAAAAAACCCAAAAGGTGGACTTAGCACCTTTGCGACCTAAGCCGACGATATACTTGATTTCAAGTCTGATTGCACAATACTCAAAACAATACTTCTAGCAGCACGCACATCAACGAATCCAGTTTTATTCATATTTTCGTCTAAACTATAACTTTAGAGAAATATTTTTTTCTTATTATTAGGAAAGTAATTTTTACAAAAAGGTTCACTCAAAATAAAGAAAAGACCAAACAACACAGTTTTCGCTTATATGTACTAAAAGTATATTTTATCGCTGAGCATATCAGAACAAACAAAAAAAATTGACAAATTCATGATTATGATCAAAATCAGTTCCACATACGTCCACACTGAAGGGCAATTACTAACATGTATGTATATTGTTTATAATAAACATCGCTTAAAAGTTAAAACAAAAAAAGGAAAAACTCAAAGCTAAAAAGGTATGTTTTGGAGGAAAAACAAATCTAATTATTAGGTCAAGGGAAGCTCTATAAAAATATAGTGAAAGAGTTGAAAAAAAAAAATAAAAAAAAATATATCAACCAAGTGAGTTCGAATTTGAAACAAAAAATAAATAAATAATAACGGAGATCAGTCGAAAAAGCTAAAAACAGGGAGTTTAAATAAAAAATGTCACACAAGTCTTTTCACTGCGCGTTCAATGCGTTTCTAAAGCCATCTTGAAACAAATATTGTTTCAAAACAGCTGAAATAAATGGCGCATACAAGCACTCATCTATGCGTATATGCTTCTAAAAATATATTTACAACCTAAATTACAAGAAACCTAATTAAATAAATAAAAGCCAATTATCTAGAATCGTTTGAAGAGTAAACAGATATGATGACTTATAAACTAATAAAATGGCATATAAATGTATAAAATAATGATTAAAATGAATATGAAGATAAGCTTTTATGCATGATTTTGTTCGTTAAAGGTAAAAGTGTTTGCGCATAGACGTAATACATGTAAATCAAATATTTTTCAATAAAAAAAAATTTGTTTGCATGTATGTACATATGTATGTACATACATATGTATATATGTTTGCTGGCAAGAGTAAGAATGCATGAGTGTTGAAATTAAAATAAATATGTTAAAAATTAAAACAAACCAAAAAAATAACACCAAACAAGGAATGGCTTGTGGGAGACATGGAGAAAATGAAAAGTTTTCAAAACATAAAAAAGTTGCAACAATAAAGTGATTTAAAAAATAAAAGCATGATTTGTGATTTCTATGAGGAACAAGTTATGGAATTTGTTCATTTGCTGTTGTAGCCATTATTTGCGGGTGAGATAAAGAGTGAATTCTCCTTTATTTCGGTAATTGTCTCACCTCCCGCCGCATCAGCAGCTGCTACAGCTGACACGGTAACGTCCATAGCATTTGATGTCACCCCATTAATCTCTTGCGCTGTTAAGCTACCATTGCTACTTTCAGTGCTTTGACTAACACCGCCTAGTGCTTCGTTGACAGCAGCAGCGGTCTTCAGTACATGCGCAACTGCTGCATCCGTATCTTTTGACGATTTACGCGCTTTTGTGGATTTTAACGTTGTCGTCTTTGAATTGCCATTAGGAGTTTTAGGTGTTTTCGACGTGGAATTATCATTATTGTCTTTCTTTCTACGAGTTGGCGTTTTACGTGGCGTCTTTCCAGGCGTCGTTGTACTTGGTTGACGACGTGCACGTGACGAGGATGATGATGATGATGCAGGTGATATAGAACGATCGTCTTTATTGCCATTACGCGGACTACGCCCTTTACTACTATTACGCGAATTTGTACGACGCTTACTGGCAAACCAATCATCATCATAATCGGAATGATATTTACGCTTATGACGCCGTTTACGAAATTCCTCTTCTTCGTCCTCATCTAAAAAGTAAGTAAGAAATTTTTATCAAAATTGAGTAACATTCAAATCATTATAATTTAGTCGCTCAATCCACCTGTGCCATCATCAATGTAATCAAGCAATTCCTTTTTAGTTTTTAACTCAGCTGGACTTAGTTGTGGCATCAATTCTAAATCAGCGTCACCAATTACAGCTGGCTCTTCCTCCTCTGCATCAAGCGTTAGCACACTCTCTTTAAGCACAGCCTTAACTTCATCTGGTATATTAGGATTTTGTTGAATCTCTTCTAAATTTAAATCTGGATTCCGTTCTTTGAATGACTTTTTCTTTGTTGGATTGCATTGTTTCTTCATTCTTTGTATTAAATTTTCGTGTATAGGTAAAATGTCAGCCCCATGGCTAAGGGCCGCAACGTGCAGTAATTGTTATTGAAAAAGAAAGTACGAATTAGTAAATGGGAAAAAGCAATTAAAAACAAACAAACAAGTAAACCTTTATTTTAGACCTCCTAACACACTTACTTCTTATTGCATGTCACATCCAAATGTGAGGGTAATGGTGCTGCTGTTATGGCGCTCGGTGGATCTTCTGGATGTCTACCCACATCGTTGCCAACCAACCACGCCTCATAGCGGTCCGGCTGGAAACGTTTAACGAATGTGTCCATGGAGATCTTAACCATATCGTTGCTATTTAAAAAAGTGTATACAAATAACGATAATTAAAACAAATCAAAGAAAAATTTTTCAGTTTGCGCTTACCTGCAGGTACATTGTACGGCACGTTTTCCGTATTCAATCCACCGTTCCATGGCGAAATTTGTAGATTCGGCGCAATTAAAACCATGATTGAAACCCGCATGATAGCCAAATGGAAATGTGATCATTATCTCGCCAGCTTCTTGTGTTATCTGTGTGATGTTGGAGTTGTAAAGAAATGGTACTCTTTTATCGAATACATGCATGCATGTGCAAGTACATTTTTCAACAGAAAATGACATAACCGAAACGAAAAAAGTATCAGGTTTAGGCGAGCAGCTTTTTGTCATCTTCCACGAAACTAGCCACGAATGCATGCGTACATACATACATAGCGCAAAAAATATCATGAAACGGACAATTATTTTTTATATTGTATCATATTTCACATATTAATATGCTTTCAAGAAAATATGCAGGATTAATTGGTTTCATTTCAATTTCACCTAATTATGAATTGTCGAGTGGTAAGAAGTAATTAAAAAACGCAACGTTTAGCCAAAGCTAAACACACACATACATTTTTACATTTCGAAGATAAGTTCGAAAATAAGTTAACAGTGGAAAGAATAACGTTGATTTTAGCCAAATCGAGTATTTGACAGACATTTTTACATTTCGAAGATAAGTTCGAAAATTTCGAAAGTCGAAAATTAACAGTGGCAATGTTTTATTTGCTGTAAATGCACATTTAAATCCAATACCGCTACATTTTTTTTTTACTTGGATATCAAAAGTTCGAAAAACAAAAGTGAGGAAAAATACAACTATTAATTTGGCTGGGACTTTTTTTTTCGATATTAAAGTATTATAAACGAGTTTTTAAAAATGTAAAAAAAAACATATCTTAGTTTTTGACGTATTGCCAGTGAGTTTTACTTTTCGAAGTTAAGTTCGAAATTTTCGAAATTCCAATTCTAACTTTCAATGCTCTATTTCTGATGTTAAGGGGGAAAAGGCTACGAAATGACGAAGTACCAATTACAAATAACTGGCTTTTTTCTGACACTTTTTCGTAGTTCTCTAAGTGACTTCTTCATCTCCAGTTATACCAATTTTATACGTTAACATAATTTTACTATTCCAATACAAAATACAACTTACTTTATTCACCGGCACATCATGTTGCTTGAGCACTTGTGGACTTATCAATGTCATTTTATGCCGCAAGTAAGCATTACAATTCTCATAACTCGCCGGAAAATACTGATTGGCAACCTTCTCCAGTTTACGCCCATGTTCCGGTGGCACCACATACCACGTCTTTGGTGCACCAAAATGTAAATAATTTATCGAATACAGATCCATATCTTCAGTATGCCAAGCGAATGTGGTCTTCCACATGCCAAAATATAAATATGCTGTATTCACACCATCAATTTGGATGCCATAATCCTCGTTAACATAATCGAGAATTGTGCCAAGCCGATTTATATTCCAACTCTGCGTTTTTTAGTTTTTTTTTTTTTAGTTTTTTCGTAGTGTATGCGAGTGATGCGTAGCAGAAAGAAACAATTTAGTTAAAATATAATTCAATTCCCCTTTTGTAAATCAATACTTACATCTTGATCTGGATCTGTAATACTACCACTAACATCAGCACCATAAATCGGCGCCACATATGTTATATTCTTCCAATATTTACGTTCGAGATCTTCAAAATCAAAATGTTTAGGCGTTTGATAGCGCTCTGTGGACGCCAATTCACTGAATTGTTTCACCGTGAGTGGTTTCTTTTGAATATTTATTTGTTGATAGAGTCCCTGTTTGCCGGTAACCACTTGACATATTGGCGCCGGTATGGTTATATTGAGTGCATCTAAATCTTCGTAACCACTACGACGTGGTATCCATTCGGGTGGTGGCACAACTTTAGCTAAACCAGCTTTGTGTGCGCCCTGAGATTCCATGTAAGCAACGTATTTGGGAAAATATTTGAATTCTTCCCAAGTGGGTCGAAAGACCATAATACGTGGTACATCGGTGGACATATTGTGTTTGTGTAGTGTTGTTGTTGCTTGTTGAAGAGTGTAATACTTTGGGCACACACAAACACACACGTACTTTCACTATAACTGTTATGAAAACAGCTATGCGTATTTTTTTATTTTTTATTTATTTATTTTTTATTCAAGAAGCTGTAAGAGAATAATGATAAGAAATAGTAAAAGGTGAAGCAGACAAAACTACTATTTCAGATAACCATTTTTAACGTCAAACCGTTTGTTCGCAATTTGAAAAATTTTCATTTTTATATTTTATGCTGTAAAATTGTATTTGTATTTAAATAACGTAAATTTGTTCCTAAATGAAGCCAATAAAATACGTCTTCCGCATCACACCCTGAGTTAACAACTGTTCACAAATTTGTTACAGTGTTGTGCAATGCAAAAGCAACACTGAACAATTATTAGACATATCATTTTTGTTAGTTATTTCAGTTTCCATAGCGATTTGAGAAAGTTTTTTCAAAAGAGGTTCGCCCCTTGTCAGTGGTTTGGAAAAGTCTCTGGAAGTAGATTTTCAGCGAAAAATTCGAAGTCGAAAAAAATGCTGCCAAAAGATTTCTTTACATACAATTTACTTCAAGACTAAACGTCTATGAGTAAAAAGCTTCAGTTGAAAAACTTTCGAATTCGAAAAATTTCCAATCATAACAAAAAAAAAAATTTAAAGGCATAAAAATAGCATTTTTAAAGAAAACCTTCGTGCTAAAAAAAATCTTTTTCACACAAAATTTAAAAAAGAAATTCGCACTTCTTAAATCTTATTTAAAAATCTCCAATCATTGAATCCCACAAATTTTTTAATTAAAAAAGAAATTCTGAATTTTTAAAATTTTAACATTTTCAAAAAAAATAAAATTAAAAAATTTTAAAAAAATCTCAATCATTACAAGAAATCTGACACGCTAAAAAATTTCATAGAATAACTCACACAAAATATTTTAAATTCATAGATATTCCTATACAAAGATTAAAACTTTAATTGAAATAATTTTCATTATAGATCGTTTTGCTATTTTATTCTACAACACTGTAGTACAATGACAGCTAAGAACCAACAAACAAAACAATTCACGCAAATTGCTTGCTGCACAATGCACGCTGTTCGAAAATGGAAAAACCTCATCAAGTGTATGATTTCCAAAGATACTACATAAATATACATAAATACATACATATGTATATAGCGGTATATGCATATCTATGTGCGAAGTAGGTAAAATTGCAGCTGGAAAAGCAGCGACTTGCTTATAACAAAAGCAACAATAGATATGAAAAACAGGATTACAAACACACACACAAATTCAAAAATTCAGAAAGGAAACACACGCACACACACACTTGTATCCATACAGAAATTCTACCAAAAAGGAGGACACTTCACATGCATAAAAATACTCAGTGCGGTGCTCCTGCTGGTCTAATCGCTACGCAGTGTTTCGACAGTGAAAAACAACAAAAACAAGCTCAAAAAAAATACAAGCACCAACAAAAACTCGCTAACAAAGGTAGCAGCTGCAACACAAGCAACGCGAAACCGTGTCCTTATTCAACCATTGAATTTTTACATTGATGTCAGTACTTAGTTGATTTGTTGTTGTTGTTGTTATTGCAATTGAATGCGTCGCGAGCC
Source organism: Sphenella marginata (assembly GCA_951509765.1). Lineage (NCBI taxonomy): Eukaryota > Metazoa > Arthropoda > Insecta > Diptera > Tephritidae > Sphenella > Sphenella marginata. Next base: position 60,995,780 of record OX608083.1, read on the forward strand.
ACTCGAAGTACATAGCATATTTACTTTGCTCGAGTCAAAGTGAAAAACAAGCTAAAGGCTCACAATTGCCTGGCTTGTGCTTGCCTCAGACCAGCTTGCTTCGCTTACTCGTACTTTACACATTTGAGCTACCTTCACAATGCGTCGCTTGTACGTCAAACTTATTTACCGGCCCGCAAAACAACTGGTTCGACCTCAACAAATCAGTCAGCTGGCATAAATCTAAAATCATTCAACGGTAATTAATGTGCTAGAAAATGCAAGTAAAATTTTGTATTGGGTATTTCATCGATTACAAAAGGTGCAATGAGCTATACAGCATTAGCTATTGTTTTTGCTCTAATAAAATCAAACTGTCAATTGTTTCCTTTAATGTTCGAAAATTATTACAAAACAACAGTAATTGAAAGTTTTAAAGTGAAGCTAGCGAACTCAATCAAAATTTTGCTTGTCAAATTCTTTGAAGTGTGCGAATTGGCTGCAATAAATAGGAAATCTCAAAAAAACTTTTAAATGTAAGTTTTTCACTTTTACAACTTTTCTCTAGCATCTTTTACATACATATGTACGAACTTTTTAGGGTATTCACATACATATGTACATAAGACTGAATGTTTTTATTTAAAACAAATTCAAATTCAAAAACAAACAAATTAGCGATTTTTTTTGGCAAATTTCGAATAATAGTGTGCGTGTTTATTATGTAATAAGGTTTAGCATACGAAAAATAAAAATAAAAAAATAAAAATAAAAATAAAAACTAAAAATAAAAATAAAAAAATAAAAAAATAAAAAAAAATAAAAAAATAAAAAAAAAATAAAAAAATTAAAAATATGTAAATAGAAAAAATAAAAAAAAATATATATTTCAAAAAAAATACAAAAAAATTAAAAAAAAAAACAAATATTTTAAAAATTTTAAATAAAAAAATGAAAAGAAAAATTTAAAAAAAAATTGTTAAAAAATTAAAAAAAAAATATTAAAAATATAATTTTTTTAAAAGATTAAATAAAAAAAAGTTTTAAACCTGCTTGTTTTAATGCCTCTACAAGCACAAGAAAAAATAGTAACAGGATTAAGTCCACCCTCAGAGGTTAACCATTGTAAGGTATTGTATTTGTACTTCTTTGTAATATAAGCTTATTTAGGGCCACTTTCATAAAAGCCGGTAGCCGCTAACTGAAGTTTAATTGACGTATTTTGTACGGTTAGCTGTCAAATTAATCACCGATTAGGCTTAACCGGCTTTTATGAAAGTAGCCCTTAAAGTAATCAAAAACCCTACACAATAAAATTTAAGCTTTTCTTTTAAAGAAATGTTATATCTGTATGTTCGAAATTTTTCGAAACACATTTTTTCTTTCTTAAAAATACTTTTCAATATTTTTTTAATTAAAAATTGTTTGCAGATAATTGGTTAAGAATGTTGAACAATAAGTTTAAAACATTTCCATATATGTATTCAGTTTGAATTGTATCTCAAACCAACTAACGCATTGATATGTTTGTATGAAATAAGTTCTAACAAACTCGCAGTTTTCAAATTTTTCAAACCCCCACTACTAACATTTGCTTCATCAAAGAAACACCAAACTACTTTTATAACTTTCTTTGCATCTTAGTCAATGAAAATGGCATGGGAAATAACAATCTTATAAACTTAAATGAGCGAATGAATATCTTAGCGATGCTTAGATGCTTTGATGTAGATGCGTATGTACATATGTATGTATTTACACACATGTATGTATTTATGCAAATGAACTCACATCCTTTCTTCTGAGTTAGACGGAATGACAGGGCATCTAAATACGCACACGAATTCGAAACTATTCGAGAATGGGCTAACGGGCGATAGAATAGTAAACTAACCAAACTGTACCACCACCCAATAGGACTGCTCAACAATAATAACAACAAAATTACTAGCTAACGAGCGCACAATGTTCGAAGCGAAATTAAAAAAAAAAAAAAACAAAGACAAAAAAACTGATAAGTTTTCAAAGCAACGTGAATGTCGTAGAAACTTCATCATAAAGTTTTATATTTAAATACATACATACATACATATTTGTACATATGTATCACTGACTATACGTTTATATACTCTCAATACAATAACAAACATTTCGAAATGATAAATGTTGCAGAAGAGCAGAAGCTATACAGCAAGTCAAAGTAAAAAAGGAAAAGGTATAGCAGCAGCAAAGGATATACGAAAAAGGATATGCGAACGACGAAAATGTAACAAAAGCGGAAAGGAAACGCGCTACGTGTGAGGAACTAAATAGAGAGCAAAAAGTGTGTGAGAGTCTATAATAAAAATAGAACAAATGGGAACAAACGAATGTGGAAACATGGTTGGGAGAACGGTGTTACCAACACTATACAAATTGTCCTTCAAATTCGGCAACGAAAGCACAACAAAAACAGGCAGCATTTTTCTTTATGAAATACTTTACAATATTTTCAATAAAATATTTAAAATTAATTTTATCTTAGGCTTAGAATACCGGTTTAATTTGGTAGACAATACATTTATAAAGATATCTTTAGAAGGCGAGTATCGGGTACACTTCGGTATGCGGATTATACTGAAATATCAGCCCGAAATGGAGCATTTTTCGAACAAAAATCTGATATAGGCGTTTTGGAAATAGCTCAGGTTACACCAACTAAATATGTAACACACAGGTTGACGAGAGGCATTTTATTAAAAAGAATTTAATTGGTCCAACTAGAGTTACAAAAGTAAAAACAAATAGTTAAGAGTTATTTTATATGCAAGTATGTGATATTTATTTGATGGCCTAGGTTGTACGAGGCTTCCCATATAGCAATATAGCCCTCCAAAAATACATTAAATTCTGTAAAGCATTTGTTTGGTTCCTCACTTTAAAAAATACGCCTCGCCGGATAAGCGCATTTCTTTAAAATCTGTTAAAAAAAAATGTTCAGAATAACTGAAGACCCGATATAACCCGGCAGTGCAAACAGATTTAGAAGTTTACTAGGCCTAGGTCTTTCAGATATATCCCTTTTTCACGAAATAAAATTGGGTTTTAATATAGAGATTGTGCACCTTATTTATAAGAAATATATCGCAAGCGATCTTTATTTTTTTTTTTTTCATATTTAACAATAACTTTTTGAAGAGCGTGTATCATATGATGACAAAAAAAGCAAAAAAATACAACAACAGTAAAAAAAAATCAACTTACAAATCTAGCGTAGTTTGTATCAGAAAAACTATAAAGCGTTCAAAAATATAAAAGAAAACTCACGTTTAATTCATGTTTAGCAAAAAAAAAACTGCATACGTCCTCACTCGTAAAGCGGTTTCTGGCTCCAATGCCTTTTTCAGTGTGTACTCCAAAACGGCGAGTCGTGTGCTCTTGTGTTGCTGTTGTTTTCGTGTGAACGAAAAAACAAACAGACAAAAAAACAGTTTCTAGTTGGCTGCGTTTACCGAGTTTAGCAAGGCAGTCGTTGTTGTTGGTTATTGCACATTTTTTTCAACGAAAAAATTGTTTTTTTATGATTTTGTGACACAATAAACCACTTTTATTTTTATATTTATATTGTTAATATTTATTTATTTTTTTTTTTCGTTAAGAAAAGTATTTATTAATAGTTATAGCATGAGCTTGCATACACGTTGGTATTGGTAGTGGGAGTATGTACTGTGCAAGCTACAGAGCACGTTATAAAGAGGTTAAGGAAACCGTCTATGGCTTTTTGTTATACGCGCTTGATGACATATAATTAAATTATATTTATTTATAAATACTAAAACGCATTTTCTTTTGAACTTTTGTATTGCACGGGACGCACAAGAATTGTGTTTTTTTTTTTATTTATTTTGTAATTTTTTTATAAATTATTTTTTCAGCATTTTTCAGGTTTAAAATTTTCTTTGAGGAAATTACAAATTTCTTGCTGATATTTTTCAAATTTTGTAGGCGTCACAATTTTTAAATCTTGTTTTTTATTTTTTTCGCGTGTTGTCTCAATTATTGCATTTTTTTCTAATGCGCAAAATTTCGCCAACAATTTTGATTCACATACGAATGTTCTCAACACTCAATAGATCTTTGGTTTGGTATTTTTACTTTTTTTTATTTTAATACAAAATCTTAATAAGCACTAAGAAATTCTATTTTCTTGCATAACGAATTTTCTCTCTACACTTTTCGTTTATTAAATGTGTTATTTTTTTGTTTTATATTATAATTTTCTGCCTATTATTATTATTGTATTATTTCTTTTGTCTAAACGCCCGCAGCACGAAAAACCTCACTACGTGTGTATTTGCCTACAAGGCTCTGACGTGTCTGAGATCAGCGAGTAAACTAAAACGAGCTACGTTTACTGAAGCAGCCGAAACCCAACAAGGGAACGTCGTTAACATGAAACACAGGATTGAAATGAAGAAGACGCACAAACTCAAGCTGACAGGAGGTGGCGAATACATACACACAATAACGTAATCATCATCACACGTACAGGTACACACACACACACAGGGAACGAGAGCGAAAGAACTCCAAAACATAATTAATGAGCAGTGAAAATTTTGGAATGGATATGAAACGGCAACTCGCAAATAATGAGTGAAACGAAATTCTGCAAAGAGCCAATGTCCTCCTCAGCAAGGATATTCAATTTGAAGCGAGCGCGTTAGTGTACGTTAAAGCAAACTCGCAACAAGGTATGTGCTCAATGCAATACGAATATGTTGTCAAAAATAATATGAAGAAAATGTTCGCGAAAACGGCATATCTGTATGAACATACAAACATGTGTGTGTGCAAGTGTGTGTGTGACTTAGTAATCAAACAGAAATGCCGACAAGGCAAACGCAACGCACAAAAGCAGGCAACGATATTATATAGTAAAATGTGTTTCACAACTATAAGAACAGTTCAGAAATTATTTTACATTGGGAACAAGTAAGGATAGAGAGGACGTTCTTGAAACAAAAATTTTCAGAATTTTGGCCTGTTTGTGGGCGCATCACAAAAAAACCACTGTATGGAATTGAATACAATTTTCACCGAAGTATTACCAGATTTCCAACTTAACTCATACAGATAAGGAAATTTGAAATTAATAAATTTTCTCAAATTTTATCGCGTAGTTTAATTTACATATATCATTACTGAACTTATAATTATGAAAATCTCTTTATACAAACACTAACGCATGTAAACATACTCTAAATAATACGTACGAAGAGCAGCACAAAAATGATTTGGAAATAAATAAGTAAAACTGAAAGCATAATAAACAACGGGTCCCCGAACCTTGGTGCTTATGTACTTACATATATACACACACATACACACTTATACATACATGCATACATTTTATTGAACTTGCACACAAGAAAGAACAAATAAAATTAAATTAATGAATATCAAAAAACAAAAAAAAAAAGCAGAGCAAAAAGTAAATAAAGCGCGTAGAAAAGGACTTAAAATCAGACGCCAGGCAACACAAAAACAAAAACAAGAATTTTAATAAAACCGCGGCGAGAAAGCTGAACAAAAAAAAACATAGAGCACTTAGAAATGCAGCGCAATCAAAATGGTAATAGAAATCCCACTACACATGCACACTCACACACAACCAATAAAAATGTTTAGTTGTAAATAGTAAAGCAGCTTCCGGTTGCAAATTTGATTTCAAACACCTAATCCTTTGTAAAAGGTTGCCTACCAAGTTAAAAAAAAAAACTAATAAAGCGTACGACTGATTTGGGATTAATAAAAGGAATAGGTACAAAAAAAATATGCGTTACCACAGATATTTCCAATGCTGCAATTGCGCGAAAAAAGACAGTGTTCTAAGCGCTTAGATGATTCGACGAAAGGGTTGGAGAAAAAAACAAGGGATCTAAACATACGTAATATAGCTGCAGGTCAAAGAGAATGAATGGTCTTTTCATTTTATTTATTTACGACTTTCATCACATTTGGAGCAGATTTATTCACTTTGATTAGTAATTAGTAATCAATTAATCGAACGGATATTTTAATTCGTAAAGATTATTTAAATTGTTTAAAAAAAAAGGAAATATAAGTCGATTACGATTAAAAACAAAATTAGAAATAAATGATTTTTTACGAGTATTAAAAAATAATCTAAAATGATCAGAACAAATTTAAAAGTAAAAAAATTTAAAATAATCAAAAAAAATTTTAAATAATCAAAATCATCTAAAATAGTTAAAAAAAAAGAATAGTTAAAAAAAAGAAAAGTTTTTTTTTTTTAAATAAAACAGTAAAATTTTAAAAGTTAAAAAAATACCTAAAATAATCAAAGAATAAAATTATGAAAAAATAATCAAAAATTATCAAAAAATAATCAAAAAATAATCAAAAATTATCAAAAAATAATCAAAAATAATCAAAAAATAATCAAAACTTAGCAAAAAAATAATCAAAAATTATCAAAAAATAATCAAAAATAATCAAAAAAATTAGCAAAAAAAAAACAAAAAAAGCAAAACTGACTGTTAACATCAGTATAGCCCTGTTTGGTCCGTCACGTCAGACACGACATCGATTTTTTTTTTTTTTTGTTTTTTAAATAAGGCCCTAAATGGTTGAAGAACATCCTTAGAATTTTTTCAAAAACGCCATAAGAGATTTTTGTGCATAACAGATTTTGGCAAAAAATATTGTGAGTTTTGAAACGTAAAAGTTTCTAACAGCGTAAGATCCTCAGTGAGTGTTAACAAATCTTCGGGATGTCTATTTTGGGGGAAAAAATGCATTTCCAAAAGAAAATAAGTAAAAATATGTGAAACCGCTGCTACCAGCTTTGCTTCTAAAATATTAATAAACCCTTTTAAATACCAAAAAAAAAAAAATTAAATAAATAAACGCCGAAACAAACTTAACCACATCTAGTTAAATACTTAGCCGCAAAGGCACTCGCGTAAATGCGAGAGGTATGAATTTCGACTAAAGAAAGCAACAACGACAGCAGTTATCAGGTATGAAGGCCCTTTGCATATGACAGTACAAGTTGGTTGGTGTGTGTGTGTGTGCGTGTTAAAGAAAAAGGATGCAGTAAGCAATGTGTTTGTGCCGTTTAGAGATTTTGCCGAATCTGATTTTGCAGTTGCTATGAACAACGGTGCATAAATGGCGCACACGTGCGCACGTATTACTTGCGAGTTTATATGTATGTATGTATGAATGGATATATAAAAATGTATACCCTGTAGACAAACCAACGCGTTGGAAATTGCTAAATAAAATTTTTTATATGTTTGAATTAAAAAAATCTACGAAAAAAAAAGATAAATTATTATAAAAATAATAAGCGCTATAATAAGTTAACGATAAAATCGCAAATCAAAATTTAAGAGTAAAAAAAATATACATTTATTTACCTCTTTTAATCACAAGTCGCTTAGGGCTTAAAAAAATGTCGGTTTTGTCAGATTTCTGAAGCGAGTTTAAAATTTATTAAAAAATCATATTTAAATCATTGCGGTAATTTTCCAAGTGCCCATCCCAATATTCTCCTAAAAACTCGATTCATCCTTCGCACAGATTTTGTCCTCGGACTACTCTACGTTGAGTTAAAAAATTCTAGTTGTAAACCAATATCGTTTCTCTGTCAACTTTGTTAATTCACTACATTTTATTTATACATTAATAATGTGTGTTCGTCCTTATACAAACATGGACACAAACACTTTTACCTGATTTAATTTGATTTCTACATTAGCAGCACATTACCAGCTTTGAATTGGAGTGGCCAAAAATGGTTTGTAGCATCTATTATGAGCACTATTTAAGTATATGGATACATACATATGTACATACATACATGCTTAGGTACATATGTATATTGTGTACATAGAGCATATGTATACTTAATTGTAAATTTACATATTTTATTTTCTAAATCCTAGCAAACATTATGCTCAGGTTTTCGAAGGTAGATATAGATGACAAAGGGTTACTTGTACTCATGAAGAGTCGAAAAATGAGGGGGCTTAGCTTTTGGACGTGGTAGGCTAAATCAGGAAACCAGGCATTTCTGGCTAACTCTAGGCAGTCCAATTGGATTGGTCTGAATTTCTGCTCTTCCTTTAAGTAATACGTACCCGAAATGTTTACTAGCATATATGCCAGACATATGTAATATGTAACTCTTGGCGTTAAAATAACACCCAAGCATGGAGATGGGAGATGCAAAAAAAAATCGATTTTTTCTATATTCTTTTTGTTGGCAAAAAATATTATAAACACAAGCATTAAATTCTCATAATTTGGCAAGTCATTGCGTACAAAATAGAAAAATATGACTACGAATAAATCGACAGAATATTAATTGTTCGAAAGCAAGAAAAAAGTATGGATAATATGGCGAACAATGGACAATACATGATCGAATAAAATGAATTGGAACGGCGTTCTATTATTAGAACTTCCGAATTGAAGATTTAGCGAAATTATGTGATTTTATTTGACTATTGGAGGAGAAACAAAAAAGCAATAACTAGCCATATTGAATGCTCGAGTGATTGGCTGGACAAATATGAGGGTGGTTTTTGTAATTCACTAGGGAATTAGATTAGATGTTATTGTATGATTAATGAAATATTACATAAATTAATTGTGTTAAAGCAACAGAAAAATTGTGCAAGCAAGATAAAAGCATGCTGCAGGTTTCTGAAGTTATGAGGGGGAAGCGAATTCCCACTGGCATACAATGGCGGTATATTCGAGCTTGGCTTAACAGGATATGACCACCGCTGTTTTTTGCACATATAGGATTTCGTAAATGATTGTAATGATAGCAAATTAAAAAAATGTAACAAGCGTTTAAAAATTTGTGGCTGATTTTCACAGTCTCGATTAGAACATTCGTAATGACACAAAATTTTTTTGAGTAAGGTTGATTGATTGTATCTCTACTAACGAGTCGTTGACAGGGAAACGTTGTTCTGGGATGGAAAATATGTCAACACTTTTGTAAAATTTAAAATCCATATAAACTGAGTTTTTGTTATGGACGAAATTACTAAAAGTAGTATTAAACCATTTCATTTATCGAATTTAAATTGGGATTCTCCGAGATTAAGTTTAATAGAAGGTTTTGGAATACGTGAAATAAGCCGTCGAAGGGTTTGTAGTGCCACGAGCTGAAATAACAACTCGGGGTACTAAAGATCTTCTGTTGAGCTTTTGAGCTTTGGATCCGTACCAAAAGTAAGTGTTTTCACTGTGCAATTACTAAACCAGCAACTCGTTGGACATTTTTAATTCATTAACCAACTATTTAGCAATTAAAAACTACACCAACTACCTACCTCTTGTGCCATGAATGGTAACACCTGTCGCAAAATAGCAAGCATTGCAGCTAAGTAGTAACGCGCGTAAAATGCTGCATGCTAGCTAGATATATGTATATGTATGTCCGCCTGTGGTATTTGTGGCGTGCACCATTTCGTTTATAATTACATATCTCAAACAAATTAAGTGTAAAGAAAAACGAGCCAGCGGCAAAAGATCTCTTCGTACATAGATTAGCATGTACCTACAGCAAATGTATGTATGTATTGTTAGCGTAGAGCGCACACTGCAACAAGGATAATTACGACAGCTGAGTAGAATTTAAAAATTTAAAATTCAAATTCAAAGTAACTGCATTAAAAAAAACAAGTATCTTCAATTTGATCCTATGCGCACACATACATACACATGTACATGCACAGACATATGTACATATACATATACAGTATTGGTAACATAAATGTTGCCATTGTTAAGATTGCTATAGGATTTTGGAGTAAGAGAAATTAAAAGCTTTGCTCCTTTTTGCTATAATTCAGACAGCTCTTCTTAATTCTAATAGCTGTTATTTATACATAGATATCAGGGTGTTCCCCTTTCGTATGTGTATACAAATAATTTGAGCCAACTTTATAATAAAAAAAGGATTCTAAACTTAAAATTGAACATCTAGCTACATATCAGTGAAAGTTCATTAAAATCTATGCATTGGTTTTCGAGTTATGCGCTAACAAACATGCAGAAAAACAGAAAAAAATTCTAAAAACTGTTGTTTATTCCTCTGTAACTCTAATGAGGACCCCCCAATTTTTTTCTGTACTATGTATAATATACCCACAGTTTATTATGTTCAAAAGTTAATAGAAATAAAAAATTTATTGGGCCACCACTGTATGTACAAGTAAGAGAAATATTACGGTAAAAGGGAACTTTTAAAAATAACAACAACTATAAAAATATATGCAATCGTATATATAGAATTTGAAAATGAAACATGATAATTTCCATAATTGACACACAAACAAACTAGTGCCAATGGCTGCCTTATAGGCAATACTACCAATACACCAAGTGCACTGTGCACATGGCCACAAAAGTATTGCGCAAAGAGCACGTACCACAAATTCCATTTGCGCACAAACACATGCGAGTGACGAAGCTGAATACACACGTGCATATGTACAACAATAACAATAGAAACCAGTAAAAGTTACGCCTCGTTCAGTTGACTCGCCCAGCACGACGTCGCATATCCTTTGAGTTTGAATGTGTGCGTGCATTTATAGAATGCACACATGCCGCAATCATTTGGTCGCGCAAACGCTCGCAACGCGTCGTCCACCATTGCTTTTGATGAATAACAGAAAATTCCGAAAACTTGTTTTAAGCGCAACGCCGAAAAAAAAGCGTTCGAGTCTTAACGTAAACTTGCATACATACATATACATATGTACATACACATATGCATACATACCCACGTAAATAAATTTGATTATTTCAAAAGTACTTAGCGCTCATACGTATTTACTTATCAAGATTGTGCTGTTGTACAAATAGGTTTACCAAGCGTGGTAGAAGTCAGTGTCAGAACACGGTGTGAAGATTTTATATTTTGAGGGGATTTACATTTAGTTAGTTTTTTGAAACATAAAGGTGTACCCACGACCATTGAAATTTAAGATCGAAAGGGAATTTTTACCCTTTAGGGTACATTCTACGAACTGATTTTCAAATTAACAGCCTTAAATATATTTTTAGCATAGTTTAAGGCGCGATTTCACTTCATAAATTTGGTCCTATTCTGAGCCCAGCAATTCAATTCAGATTACAACATTTTTCTCGAACTTAGACGGTTCGGTTATTTTTCAGTATGATTTTGCAAATCAACCGAAGAATTACAAGTACAAGGTAATTATAAATTGATCACCATCAACAAAAAAAATTATGATTTTTTACGCTTATTAAAAAAAAAATCAAAAATAATAGAAAAAAAAACTAAAACAAAAGAATTTATATAAAAAAAAAAAAAATTAAAAAAAAATATTTTAATTAAATAAAAAAAAAAAATTTTTTTTTTTTAAATTGAAAAAAATTAAAAAAAATCATATTTTTTATGTAATGGTAGTCATTCCTCAAATGGCTGATTGCTCGACTCCTTCAGTAGATCGTAATTTTCAAAGATAGAAATTATCAATAGACAACTGATAATGCATCTTAGAGTATCTCACCTAACATAGGACGATGATCTCCGTCGACATTGGCACACACGTCCAAGACGATAGAGCAATGTCTGCCGTCGAACACGACGTGATCGATGTAATTTTGAACTTACAACATTTATGTACCAGATGACCGTTATACTCTTTCGTCCACCGTCCATTGTAGATAGCTTGGTCACGGAACAATACTTCAGTCCCACACCTACATAGCTTTTCTTTCTTGCTCTTCTGGATACTGTAGTAGTCGACTTAAGTCACGAATTTACCGTATGTGGAGCTATGAACCGAAAATCTTTTTCAAATCCTACTTCTGTTTTCTTTAGATTCTATTTTATCAGCTAGTGTACCCCATTGGCTCTTGAATCAAAGTATTTGTCGAAGCCAGTAAATCTAAAAAATTGCCAGCACAAGCCCCCTTCCAAGCGCAACTTAAGCGTATGAATTTAGTATATAGGAGGGTATTTTTAAGCTTTATGCATACATATGTGTAAGCTCGATAATTTTTGGTTTGTTTAAGCACCAAAAGTCGTCGTCGAAAAAAGTACAGTTGCAACAAATATCAACGAAAATCCAAAAACGAAATTTTTCCAACTAAATATACATATCTAAATACCAAAAAACACACATCGTCTTCACACCGTCTCAAGTACTCCCACACTGAAGATGTATGCATGTGTTTGTATGTATGTATGTATGTATGTGTGCTTACAAAAATCCTAACATTAAAAATATAACGAATAAATACATACATATCTATCAAATAGTAAATAAGTAAAGTGTTAACGCTTAGAAAGGGCTAAAATTAAAAACAAACTTTCCAAGAGCAGGAAGACTGGGAAGCAGTAGCAGCAGCAGCAGCTGCAACAACAAGAACAAGTACACTCTAATTATCGCGATGCCATTGAATATGGCAGACTTCCGTTAACAAAACGTTGTCAAGTTTTGCTACCTATTTCCAACTTGTTCCCTCCCCCCGCAAAAGTTTCAATTTGCGGTTTTGGCCAGTGACAAGAATAACAACAAAACACAACGAATTGGCAGAAAGAGTTGAACAGGCATTACAAACCAAAAATGTGGCCAACAAAAGCGTCAACATACCAATAAAAGAATTGAGAATAATCACTAAAAAACAAACACGAATGGCATTTATTTGTATGTATATAAAAAAGTAACACATACATTAGTAAGAATATATTTACATATGTATGTAGTATATAAAAAAAGATCTGTGAAATAGTGATTACTAATCGTAATGATTTCGGGTTTAATTGGCTATTTTGCGGAGAATCCATTCAATGATTGACTAACATTACTTTACGTTTGTAATGATTATTTTTTAATTAATTAAAAAAAACTCATAATCAAAAAAATAAATAAAAATAATCAAAAAAAATAAATAAAAATAATAATAATAATACTAATAATAATAATAATAAATAATAAATAAATAAAAATAATCAAACAAAAAAATAAAAAAAAATAAATAAATAATAAAACTACAATACAAAAAAATAAATAAAAAGTAAAACTACAATACAAAAAAATAAATAAAAAATAAAACTACAATAAATAAAAATAATCAAAAAATAAATAAAATTAATCAAAAAATAAATAAAAATAATCGAAAAACAAATAAAAATAATCAAAAAATAAAATGCAAATACAAAACAAAAATCAAACATAATAAAAAAAAATTTAAATGAAAAAACTAAACAAACAAAATATAAAAAAAAAATGTTTAAATTAAAAAAAAAACTTTAAAATTAAAAAAGAAATATGTATTGAAAATAAAATTATAAAAAATATTGAAAAAAATTATAAAATAAATATTGAAACAAAAATTATAAAAAATATTGAAAAAATTATTTAAAAAAAAATTAAATAATCAAAAGTAATAAAAAATTGTGTATTTTTTATTTCTTATGGATGGAGCGCAACAATTTAAAAGCACATTTGGAAAAAATCAAATAATTAAACACCCTTATAACTATGTACATGTGTATGGTACTATTTTAATTTAGTTATGATTAAGAACCACGGCAGAGCCTTTGCGTATAAAAAGTGAAAACAGTAATCAAATATTATAAACTCGCAGAAAAGCAAACTAAATCCATACATGTACAACCATGCAAGCCACATGAATTTCGAAAAATTTTTAATGTTCAAAATATATTGGCGAGTGAGGCGTTATAGAATAACAGGACATAGGCAGAAGATGGCGTCCCTTCCGGAATAAAGTTAGAAATGACGAAGTGAATACATACATACATACATACATATGTATGTATGTATATACAAACAAAAATATATGAAAATGTGTACATGTATAATTTTTCATGGTGTGCGTGTGTATTTGCTGTTAAAAGCCAACGAGATTCACGTGCACATGCAATAATTTAAATTTTCCCTTCATGCACTACGTATGTATGTATGTATGTATGTTTGTATGTTTGCCGAGTATTTCGTCTGTCTAAAGCAGATATGAAACCGGCATATTTGGAAGGGGCGGCCAAGCAACTACAAAGAAATACCAATAAAAATGGCATTCGCCTGCTTTTTTTCGCTTGTTTGTTTTTGCAGTTGTTTTTTTTTTTTTTGTTTCGTTCTTGTTCTTGTTGTTGCTACATGACACTAACAAAGAAAAGCACAGCCAACAACTATTGCAAAATCCTATCTAAAATCAAAATTGTATGCCGCACATACATACATATGTACATACATACATACCTACATAACAGTTAAAATGTAGTTATAGTAAATGAGTTGATGTACGAATACACTGCGAGAAAATTTTTCAAAATTTGTAGAGATAAAAGAACAAAATTGTCAAGATCTTTTAATAAAAACTCGGGAAATTAAAAATTATCAAAATTTTTAATTTTTTTAGCCGGATTTTAAAAACAAAATTATTTTTACAAAGCTTATATAAAAGCATGTGTCAATGTCAAACGCAAGCCCTCTAAATCGAACGATTTAAAAAAATGTATCAAAATTTTCAATTTTTTCACACAATTTCGAAAACAAAATTATTTTTCCAAAGCCTTACAAAATTTACCTTAAAATTCGGCAAAATTCAAAGACATTTGATCAAATTTTTTAAATTTTTCACAGAATTTTTAGAATTTTTTGGAGTATGCAGTTTTGTAGCCTATTCAATTTTAGTATAATAAGGTGTTAGTATTAAGTTCGTGGCTCATTTTTACGATTTTGATATTTCTTTTTTCTTTTATATAAAAAAATGCACTAGAAACTGTATCCTCCAAAAACTTCTAAAAATTCTGGCAAACAAATTTAAAAATTTACAATTTTTTTTTCCCCCCGAATTTTTATGCAATTTTCTAAAACAAAATTTTTAGTTATTAAAACAAGCTACGTAACCCAAAAACTCATATTTTGCAAATAAAAGATGCCCTCGAAAGTTTTATAAAGAAATTAAAAAAAAGGCAGCTTCAGCGTATGTATAAGATCCCTTCAAATACTTTTGCAAATAAAATTTCAAACAACTTCTCACCGTGTATCGCTGCGAAAGTCACATGTGCGCATAACTAACGACACTTAATCCCGACAGTCATTATCCTGAATTGCCGTTAAAGCTGTGAATGTAATGTGCGCGACGACAAAAATTACCAACAACAACAACGTCGAGTTTTTTATGCGCATACATAAATAGCAATAGTAAAAAACAAAAATACATAAAATCATATTAGAAAAGCTGTTAGAAAATGGAAAGCAGCAGAAAAAAAGAACAAAAGGATAAATTGAAACGAATGTGAAATGAAAATGAAATATATATGTTTGTATGAAAGTGTGAGCCGTGAAAAATGTTGTACATATTTTATTAGAACTATGTAAAGAAAATATATTCTTCTCATGAATAACACACACGTGCACAAATTTAAACAAACATTTGGAAAGGTATTTTTATGATAGAACAAACTTGCCAAATGCGCCTCCTCCCGGTCCACAAAACAATGCTACTAGAACCATGGAACAGGCAAATGGATTTGTTGAACAAAACTTGATTTCAGAAATAAGTGAAATAAGACCTTCAACCTTCCTATGAATTCACCGGAAATGTTTCCCATGCATATTCAGACCCGAAATCAGGTCTTACCTGGTAAGTTAAGCGGTCGACCCGAAGATTCACAATGAAATTTTCGACTGGTTAACTGAGCGCTGAATTCAGCTCTAGACTGGAAATACATGCCTCACTCCACAGCGTATATCTCAGGTCAGAAATAATAGACCCGATTTTTTCAAGGAAACTGAAAACTGATCAAATAGGTGACATGTTTTCAGAAAATGGAAGATGTGATTTATTTATTGTCGTCAAAATTTCTCTAAATATTTTGAACATTTGAGCAATACATTGAGTTGTCTAAGCCATAGTGCGCGTTAGTCGCGTAATCCTCGACAAAATACGTCAGTTGGTGAGGTGGCTAACACATTGTATATACATATGTATACATACATATAATCATATTTTATTTTATATAAAAGACCGTCATAGAAGCAATGGAAAGCGCGCAAATCTAAAAAAGAAAACCAAATAAATATACAAACAAAAAGGAGCATGCGTCCCTCAACTATAAAGGTGTATGTATATATGTGTGTGTGAATTTTTGTTGCTGTATTGTTGTGTTAGAGTCATTGAAATCATCACCAACAACTCTGCTCTCGACAATCCATGAGTAGTCGCTTTTTAATGCGCTCAAAAGCATTTCCCTTCGCACTGACCAAATACAGCAACAGCGCTGTCTGTTAAGGAACACAGCACCGTTCCTATTTGCTCGTCCTTTCGTCGTCAACACGTTCGTTCGTTCGAGTGTCTCTGTATGCTTTGCATTGTTTTTATTGCTTTTATTATTCTTTCTTTCTTTATACATTTTAAAAGTTATTTTGTATCCTTGTTGCTCTGCAGCAAAAAACGCCCAACTCCCTACTGCGCAAGCTCAATCAAAAAAAGAAAGGTTAACTATATCTCTCTTCTCTTTCTTTTGTTCACCCAAGTTCAAGTTGTGTGTGTGTGTTTGTGTACATTTTATTATATTTTGTTCTCTATATCTCGTGACTCACACACAATCTCTCTCTATCTCTTCGCCAGTGTTATTTTCCTCTTTCTGCTCCTCAACCGCCAACTCCCTTTTCTTGCTCTACGTGTGTCCTTTGTCGCCTATCTATGTACGTGCAGCAATATCCAATTACAAATTTGAAATACTCATTTTATATGCCTTCTTTTTCTCTACGCCTCGAACACACACTAAGCCCATTAGAGAGTAGATATTTACGTGGGTATTAACAAAAGTTTGCTTGGTTAGCGAGTATTTTTGAACTTTTTTTTTCAAATACAAAACACAAAAAATTCTTTGGTTAACGATATTTGTGTACAATGTGCTATTGAAAGAATAGCTTATGTAGGTTTCAAAAGTTCCGAATGGGTATTTTTTCTCTAGACTAGAAATTTGTCAAAATAGTGTCAATCAATAAAAAAAACAAAAAAAATAATCGAAAACAAATTAATAACAATCAAAGAAGAAAGTCAGAAAAAAAATATCAAATAACAAAAAACGAATAAAAAAAATATCAGAAATCAAAACAATCAAAGAAAAAATTTCAAACAAAAAGAATAAATAAAAAGTAAAATATCAAACATCAAAACAAGAATAAAAAAATAAAAAATTAGAAATGAAAAAAAAAAATAAACAATAGAAATCAAAAAGAAGTAAAAAATCAAAGAGAAATGTAAAAAAATCAAAAGTAAAAATAAAAAATCACAAAAAATAAAACAATAAAAAAAGTTTAAAGTAATCAAAACGAAACTTTTTTTTTGATTATTTTTTCCTTTTTTGATCATGAAAATAATGTTAATAAATCCTTAAAAAGATTCTCAGTAAAATAATCAATCAAACCGGTAATCATTACTTAACAAGTCTGAAAAAAAAGTTATGATTTTCACTGTTCAAATACGCGAACTATTGTTAGTTCCCCCACAGTGTAGGTTAGAAATGCGTTGGTATACATAAAAAGTTTTAAACTACGTTTGATGGACTCTGCGCAAACGTGGAAAGGGCAACAAGGCTGTAAACTCGCTGAGTGGGAGTTGCTTTTCATGTTCGTTTTCATTTGAATTCTTTCTTTGCAGCTAATGTTTACTTCTATTCTAAAACTTCTATTTTTTTCTAGTTGCTTTTAGACTAAAAATCGCTTCAGCTAACGAGCGGATTTCGCGCTTCTATAACGTTTCCCTTTTTTTCTCCTTTAAGCCTTACGTTTGCTTGCAGTCGACGCATAACTCAAAAAAGTTAATTTTTTATCTTCTTTACAATTCTTTTTCTCGTTGCCATTTTGAAAAGAAATTATATATGCATAACTACGCGTTGTAGCGCTGCTCCAACGTTTTCATCCTGTTTATGGCTATGCGGCCATTTGCATTTTCCCTCTTACACTTTGCTTTTTTAATTTTTACGACTGCAGTAGTATGAACAACTTTTTTAAGGAGCTTCATTATGAAGCTATGAAAACTAGAAAATATGTACTTTTTTTTGCCGACGTTCATCATGTGGAAAGAGTACTTTGGTATATGTAAGTACATGAATATGTAGAAGCAAGTCAAAAGTTTTAAAGTTTTTATTGTTAAGTTTGAGAAAGTATTTTCTACAACGACAGTCATTAGTGAATGTGTAGCTTGTTTTTATGTATCAAGTTGGAGTTTAAGTGTTTTCTTTCATATAAAAAATATTGCGTTCATATACATACTTGTGTGGAGAAGAAGTCTCCAGAAAAAAAATTGCCAAAAATCAGGAAAATGTGTCACAAATTTAAGATGAACACCTTGTTTTACTAAAACTTAATGGGCTACAAAACTGCACACTCCAAAAAAATTCTTAAAATTCTATGAAAAAAATTTGAATTTTTGAAAATTTTTTATACACTATTAAAACTAATATAGTATAAATTATAAAAATGATTTTATTAAAAATTGGTAAAAATCACAGAAAAGTTATGTCCGTCACTGTAAAATGGATTAAAATAAATTTAAAAATTCAGGGTTTCATAATCAAAAGTTATTGATTACTTTATATTTAATATCCTTTCATTTATTATTCATTTTATTGATTATTGTTCTAGCCGTATCAAATCAACAAATGACTTCTCAGGAAAATAATCATCAGAAAAATTCAAAAACTTCATAAATAGTTCCGAAAACCCTCGAAAATTATTAAAACGACTCATGAATTTTAAGAAGGTATCATGCATGTGACCTTAGTTTCTCCAAATGTCTGACTAAGAAAGCAGCAGAGTTTAATAAGGTTTTCAGAAGCTCGAATTTTACGAGTTCTACCAGGGGTGGATTCACGGAGGGTGTTCTGGAACCGCCACTGAGTTCTACCCACGTAAAAACTAGGCTCTCAATTATCTCAGTTATATATTTGAGAAGAAATATCCATAATTAACTGATTTAATGAAGTTTTTTACATGTTTGCTTAGTTTTATAAATTTTTTATTGATTGTTAAGAAATTTTCGATTAAAATTTGAAGTCAAATTGTCGAAAGTTTTTTGATTTTTATAGACTTTTATCGATTCTTATAAACCTTTTAAATGTTTTATGTTTATATCAATAAGTACTATCGAAATTTATTTTGTTTTACTATTATCGATATTTTTTATCGATATTTAGTTGTCGATCTTTCTGAAATTCTTCTATTTTCTTGTCAATTTTTATATATTTTTAACGTTTCTCATATACTTATCGCGATTTATAAAACAAGAAAACTTTTGAGGATTTTATCGACTTCAAATTTTGATCGGTTATCGATTTTCTCGGTTTTTATTAGTTTGAAAAGATTTTAATCGTTTCTTATCGTCGTTTTCGATTTATTGTTTTATCGACTTTATGTTATCTGCACTCTAAAAACGAGTTTTTCGAACTGTTTTCGAAGGATATTTGTCATGGATTTATTTTTATTGGTTGAAAGTTAATAAAATTTAGTCGTTTTGTTTTTTTGTTTTTTTTTTAGAGATTTTCCATTAGGCCTGTCGATATCGCCAGTTTGTAACGATTTTTAAAATAATAAATAAAATATCATGTGATTCCATCACACGGCCTGCTATGCCACCTGACGCATACTCCATCAAATCAAAATTAAATTAAAGGGAATTCCCAAACTCATACATATGTATATACATGCCAACAAGTCCAATATACTATTTATATATTATTTGTTAAACAACCACTTTTACTATGTCAAATAAGAAATTAGGTCATTACTATTTGCAAGCAAAAAAAAAAAACACAAAAACAAAAATATAAACAAACAAACAAGTAATACAGACAACAAACAACAACCAACAAAACCAGAAAACATCCTCAAAAACATATAAGATCTACCCTTAATCTCAGAGACATAACACCTGATTGTCCAAGGCCAAAAACAAATAAACAAGCACTTGATAAAAGTATTTATATATATGTATACATATAGTACATGTATGATATTGGTATGTACGCTCATACTCCAAACAGTATCGGCATGAAATGAATGAGCGATGAGAGCAAAATTCCAACTTTTATGAATGAAATGTTAAGTAATTGTAAAATCTACCAACTAAGTAACTACCACCAAATCCAAGAGTCATACGATAAGAAGAACCCCTAAAAAGTGGTGGCCACCACCGACAACGACGACGCTGACGAGCATGCTGATGACGATGGCGACAAGGACGTATTTCAGATAGCAACAACCCAGCCGGCCGGTATGCCATCCATATGATTCCATATAGAGCTAGCCAATTTGGTAAATCGCAACCACCAACAAGCAGACACAGCCAGAAAAAACGGTTCCACCGGGTTGTATTTGGTGGTTAAACATATGTTTTTTTTTTTGTTGTTGGCTGCACAAATCAAGGTCAACACAATTTTTTTGTTTTGCTGACCTTATGGACATTATAATATATTTTTTTTTGGGGAAACCCCCAT
Source organism: Sphenella marginata (assembly GCA_951509765.1). Classification (NCBI taxonomy): domain Eukaryota; kingdom Metazoa; phylum Arthropoda; class Insecta; order Diptera; family Tephritidae; genus Sphenella; species Sphenella marginata. The sequence goes on from OX608083.1 coordinate 61,016,298, forward strand.
TGCGTTTAACACCCACTACTACCTTCTACGCATTTTGGGCTCAAGGCTGCTTTGACAAAAAAAAATGGGTAAAAGTTTATTTTTTTCCAATAGATAACCTTTAAGCGAAAGTAAATGCGGAAAATTTGTTGCTTTTGTTGTGCCATGTCAAACCCATATTAAGTTGCTTTGGGGGTACGTTGGGGTAAGCTGTGACGTCGTCGTCATCATCGTCGTCACAAAACGCCGCCAAGTGAATGCCATTGAACGACCTTGCACCTAAAAAGTAGACACACAAGTGTCTGATTGTTGTGCTCATTTATTTTCCACCCTTTACTATGTGAGTAACTGACGCGCTTTTAGTAGGTCTCCGGTGGTCTCTAGCCTCCAGTGCCACTGTTACCACCACTGTTCTATTGCTCTTACAACAGTCACTACCAGTGTTGTAGCTGGTGGTGGTTGGTTCTACTGCTTCTGCTCTGATAATGGCCAACAAAGTTGGTGGTGGAAACAGTTATCAGCAGCAAGCAAGCAAGCGAGTATACGTTGGGAACTGGTGGTTGTTTGGGTTCCTAAAAAAAATGTGTGTTACCACCACCGGAGCGACAAGGCAGCCAGAGCGTGTTGAACCACCAAACAACCAGTGCCAGAGTCAGTGTCAGTGGAAGTGTCGGTGCATCAGCCCAACACCACCTCGAATAATCGAGCGTAGATATAGCACAAATGTAAATATACAGTGGTGGCATTATAATTGGAAATGATTTAAAAGCATATATTTTTTAGTTGATTTATTATAAAATTTTTGCGCATGACATGACAAAAAAAAAAATTATGGAAAAATATGAACTGTAATCTTCAAATAACTGTTCTCATGTATAAATAACTGTTTCTCATTTAAAATTCACTACTATTATAATGGTTTTCATTAAAAAATTAATTTCTAGCTTAAAAATGACAAATCTAATAAAAAAATAAACTTTTCTGACTTACAACTGTTTGTCAAACCTAACTGAAAAAAATTTATTCGTTCCAAGAAAACTGTTCTCATTTACAAATGCCCGTTGCTCACTTGCAATTGAGTACTCTCACCTGCCCTGGCGAAATCTAATTTAAAAACCACATTTTCTTATTTCAACATAACTGTTCCCATTTATAAATATATGCTCTCCTTTACCAGTGACTACCATTTTAATTATTCTCATTAACAAATTTATTTCTATTTTAAAAATGACAAACCTGGTTGAAAAATAATTGTTTCTCACTTACAATTGACTACCAATTTGCGTCAAATCTAATTTAAAAAAAGTTTGAATTCCACAAAAACTGTTCTCATTTACAAATTCCCATTTCCGACTTGACTACTTTTACATGTACTTCACAACACTAATATAAAACAATTTTCCCATCTCAAAATCACTGTTCTCATTTACAAATAACTGTTCTCATTTACAAACAACTGTTCTCGTTTACAAATAGTCCAATCTCATTAGCAATTAACTATTTCCCTATAAATTATCAAATATAAATAATGAAATTATATACATAAATTTTATGTTTTATTTCCCAAATTAAGTTTTTTCGTTCTCAACTAATTCTAATTCTAAGACCAGCGCTGTATACAATATGGAAATGGGGAGTTTAACCATGTTATTCTATAAACAAATGAATGAGGGTAATACATATTCTTGTAGGCTTCGACAAACAGCTGATTTCGGGAAGTTGAAAAATTTCTGTGGCACACTGACAGTGGGAGGGGCAATGCCGGCCATGGCATTGGTGCGTAAAAGTAGGTTACTCGTAATACAGACGATGGCATGTGTCTAGACAGAGTCTCGTCGCTGCGCTTGTAAGCAAAAATAAGCAATGAAAATCTGCAAAACAAATTTAAGGGTGTTTATGATTTTCCAAAGGAAGAGTAAGAATAAAGAGCATACAATAAAGAACAACCACCAAACGTTGACGGAGAAGTCTTTCTACTAAAATACATACCAAGTACTGGGTTAGGTCAAGTAAGGTGCCGTTTGATTAAACGTAAACTCAACGCATATGTGCGCCTACATTGTCATCATTCCTGCAAGAATGAGCTGTGCGTAAGCACGTCCCAGTTGTTGCTTACCAAGTCACCGAAGAAATACACATATGCCGGTCAAACAACAGACACTTAGTCAAAGACACAGACAGCTTGCATACATCTTCACCCTATACTCAACACCTGCCCGCAGCAAGGCGTTTAAGTGTGGAGCAGCTGATGGATATTTATTTACACACGCCACGAATGAAAAAAAAAAAACAAGACAAAGGCGCAACTGAAAAGATACGAGAGAATATAAAGAAATACCAAAGTAGCGGGAGTCCAAGCTTCTACCTGACGACAGACGAAACGAGGCCAATCAGCAGTTAAGAAGAAGTCGAGACAAGCAAGCATATGGACGAATAAAAAACGAAATGCTGGAATAACAGCAAAATTATAACGTCAACGACCCACCGCCTTAACGGATCCCCAAGAGTACACAAACGAAAGCCGAAAAACGAAGCATGAAGTAGAAGAAGAAAGCAAGGCAAGGCAAGGTAGGACTTGCAGCGGCCAAAACGGAGGTACGATCGCATGAGCGCTCATAAGGCTTTGGACGCGTATAACAAGAAGCAAGAACAAACACAGAAAACAAGGCCAACAACAACAAAAACACACACAAACGCAGTATCGGCAAACTAGCCCAACTAACAAACATGAAACAACTCAAGAACAGGGGAAAACAAACGACAACAAATAAGGACGCCAATAATAATAATAATAATTTATCAGGACAAAGCAACTTTTGTGAACGATCACAGAGAAAGAGAGATCGTCGTTAAAAGTGCATGAACTCGCGCGTATAGAAAAATGGACAGATGTTTGGTTGCCAACAGAACCGGCATATAAAAACTAGTATGCACTTATGTATGTATGAGTATAAATAGATATGTATGTACATAGTATGTATGCACATAGGATATATGAAAGGAGCAGTGAAGAACGCAGCTTGCCGACAGGATAAACAGAACAGCCGGCTGATGGTCGGTCATTGGCTGTTTGACTGACGGTAACGGCTGTGTATACATACCTATTTAAGGTATGTACATATTTACTGTAGCTCAAATTTATAACCACACAGTGAGTTAATTCATGAAGAAATCACAAAACAATTTGAATGAAAATTTCAAAATGTCAATGAAATTAAAAAAAAAAATTTCATAATTTTTCATATTGAAGAAAATTTTTAAAATTTTGTAACTAAAAAAAATTGTGTTAAAAAATTTGTAGCTAAAAGAAATTGTTGGAAAAAACTTTTTTTTTTCAAAAAAAGGTTTTTATGAAGGTTTTAAATTTTAGCAAGTATTACTTGCATGAACATAAAAATTGTGGAAAAAATTGTGCTGGAAATCTTTATCAAGTTTTTTTTTTGCTTTTTTTTAAACAACTTTTGAACCATTTTTTTTTTTACTAGTTAAAAAGTTTTTGCAATTATAAAAACTATTTAAAAAATTTCGATTTTTAAGGAACGAAAACTCAAAAATTTTAATAAAATTTTCCTTGCAAAATAAATTTCAAACAATTTTTTAATTAACGTATTATCAAATTTGTTATCGAAAATGAAAATTATAAATATTTTTTATAAAACTTTTTTTAAATACATATTTAGTTTGTTTTTTACAAAATGGATAATTATAAATTAAATTTTTGCTATGAAAACTTGAAACATGTATGCAAATCATGATTTGTTTTGAAAGTTTCAAAAAAAATTTTAAACACATGAAAGCTGTAGCAACATAGGACTTTGGAAAATTCAAAAATTTTTAGAATAACTGTTTGGCAAAATTATTATTTTAAAATAAATGCTAAAAATTGTTATCAAATTTTTTTTTTGAAATTAAGTTTTTGTACAATTTTGAAAACTATATAAAAACTGCAAATTGTATTAAAAAAAAATTTTCCCTCTCTGTTTTTGTTTCAGGTTTGAAAAAATTACATTTTTTATGCAAAATTTTCAAAACGCAAGGAAAGTTACAAATTTCTACATAGAAAAATTAAATATAATTTAAAGACACTGTATTTGTTACAAAGCCAAGGCTAATAAGAGCCAACAATAGCAGTGGAAAAGGAAATAAAAGAAGAAGCACAAAAATTCCCAAGTACCCAAAAACTGATGAAAAAAGTTTTACTCCAAAAAATATATAAAAATAAAACAACAACTACTAACAAATGCCTTATACACATGCGCGCATGAATCGAACACAGCGAACCAAAAGCAAATGAAAAAAAAAGAAAAATTCTCAATTCGTTGCAATAGGAAGTTGAAAGAAATTTGGTACGCCTGCTGTTGCATTGATTGTTGTATCGAAGGATATGCTCGTATACATAAAAAACAAAAAAAAAAAGGATCGCCTCAAAAAGGAGCAGATGATGTTGCAAGCAAAGAATAAAATTTATATGTATGTATTCGGCGTGGAAACACATGTACACATACATTTTTACAAGTACAATTGATATGTATTTTACACAGGTATAAATGTTTGTTATAAAAATTTAGTGAATACCGCTGTTGTAACGAACCTAAACACATCTGTTCATCGAGCGCACGTACCAACCAGCACTAATGACCAACTGTTTTACGGACAGACGAAAATACATACATATGTACATATGTATGTTCATATAAAACGTGAGTTTAATCAACCTAGGGAGCTATGAATCAAATGGATATAAAGAAATGTGAAATTGTTTTTGGAACAATTTAAAATTGATTGATTATCATGGACTGTTAGATGATATATTGCTTAAAGGAAGTCATTAGTTGAAACATAAATTGTGTCCGAATTAGAACTTCATTTGCATGTAACAAGTTTGATCAATAGGATGGTTATCTAAAACCAATAAGTATCAGTTCTTTCCTCCAAAAATTTTGAGAAAAATGTTGGATCAACGCAGTCGCTCAAAGAAAAATTAAGCTAACAAAGAGTTCAAATCCCAAAAAAATTTTAATTTTAACTTCCACTCAACAGCCGAACTATGCCTTACCTCATTGCGAACATTAAAGATCATCATCATCATCATTTTAAACATCAACAATCTTGTCTGCACTATCAGCTGCTAGAATTTTAAAAATGCGTCTATGCCTGCTGCATCTATTGCATTTATGTTCGAGTATAATAGAGCATGGACATTTGTGTGTAACCATGAAGAAATACACCAAATTGATAAAGCAAAACAAACTAAACACATCTGCCACTATAAAAATGGGCACGTTCTAGGTGATTTGTATTTTTTTTCTTCTAACATCTGTTGTTTAGTTTTCAAGAAAGACCATTGCGATAACCTCTTTAGAGTTCAAGTTGCTTGTTCGGAAAACTGTCAGCTATTCTAAAAGTATTTAAATTTTAGATTTTCTTGGTGAGTATTTGGTGAGTTTTACCAGAATATATTGGTAAAAAAATTAACCGAAGAAAACAAAAATATTTAAACATATAAATATTTTTAAAATATAAAAATATGAAGAACTTTAAAAGTAAAAGAATAAAAAAAAACTTTAAAAAGAATGGAAAGGAGGAATTAATATTGAGAAAATTTATAAAAATTTAAAATTAAATATAAAAATAATTTCAAAAAAATAAAACAATTTAAAAAAAATCAAAAAAAATGGAATAAGCAAACAATTTTAAATTTTTTGAATAACAAAGTTTGAAAATAAAAACAAAATTAAAAATATTAAATGAAATAATTTTAATTTTAAAAAATTTTGAATATAAAAAATCTTAAAATAGGAGAATAAAAATAAAATTTAAACAATTTAAAAAATACATAAAAGCAAATTCTAAATTAATTAAAATAAATAAATTTTAAAAAATTACTTTTTTTGTTTTAAAAGCATACAAAAACTTTCCACTTCCAACAGTTAAAAAAAAAAAACATTTAAAAATCTAAAAAATAAAATAACAAAATATTAAAATTATAAAAATTTAAAAATTTAAATATTATAAAATTTTTAAAGTTAAATATAAAAAAATTACAATTTTCGAATGATTTTAAAAAATTAAAATAATGTTAAAATTAAAAAGTTTAAATTTAAAAAAATCAATGCCTTATACATATAAAATGAATTTGCAGAACTTAATACTTTTGTTTCTGATTTTTTTTATAAATCAACCGCTCCATTCTATTCTTTTTTGTTTTTTGTTCAACCCAAAAACATTCAGCTCCTTGCGGTTTTGGTCCTTTAGAGCTAAACTGCTATTTCTACACGCACAAAAACTTGTTTTGTATTGTAAACCAACAAAATACAGAAACATTCCATACATACAAAAGTAGAGAAAAGTGTTCAATATTACAATATCCCTTACGAGGATCCTAATTTATAAAGGTGATAACTTCCGCTCTTAAGGTTGTAAAGCATAATGTCATAAGGACATTGTAATAATGACAAATTCAGCTGTCTGGGATCTAAAGAGGAAACGCACAACACACTGAAAAGGAATGCATAACCCTACAGTGAAATATCAAACTATTCAGAAAAAGTACTAGTGTACAACTAGAATATTCTGACCAGCATCAAACTAGGCCGAAAAGGATAGAACTTGAACCAGAAATCGACAGTTGGCATTTCATAGAACATCTTCAACATGGTCCACACTATTTGAGAGTAGTGTACAACTAGTGTGTTTGACTGGAGGGAATGTGTGAAGCACAGAATGCAGATGCAGGACGAAGTTACACCCATATACATACATATACACAAAAGCATATATTTGAATAAGTAAATATAATAAAAGCATACATACATAATAAATTGAAATTCAATCTGACCACTCAACGCGTTGACACATCAGCTCATATTGCAACCAAACAGGGGAAATGAATAGCATATTAAGGAAGCACAATGAACGGCAATAAGAAAAACTACAATGAAAAAACGAAAAGAGTATGCAACTGCAGTGCTGTTGAAAGGACTACTTGTTCAAATATTATAGCGCTTCCTCAGTTTGTCAGCTCAGTTTGTATTCTTATTGGACATGAAGAAATGCCAAAGGCGCACTCATACAACTTAAAAAGCCCAAAGTGACTGAGGAAGTACAGTGGCTGCATGCTATAAACGGGCATTTTTCGAACATTGATTTTTGATTGTTTTAAATTGGACTGAAACACATTTCATACATTTTCTGAAATGCAATCTAAAATTTGATAGAAGCGAGTACTTGGAACAATTTGCTAGATTGATAAAAGTAAAAAATTACCAAAATTTAATTTTATTTTTTTTATTTTTTTCTGCAAAAAAAAAGTTTTTTTAAGTTTCATTTGTTTTCTATAATTTTTTATATTTTTTTTACAAAATTTCAAATTTTTTTTTTCAAAATTAGTTTTTTAGACTGTTTGACAGATTTGTTCAATTCCTTTTTACTAGCCAAAAATATGTAAGGAAAATTATCAAATTTCGGTTTTCAAAAAAAAATGAAGAAATAAGTTAATAATTCCAAATTTTAACTTATGTACTAAGTGAATACAAAACTGTATTTTTTTTTTTCAGTCTCAAGGCTCTTTCAAACCTTTCAAGTAATATTACCTCAAAGTTTTTACACGTTTATAACTTGAAGTCACTGTATCAGTATGCAAACATATTAATTTGGGTTTAATGGCGTACATACCATATCAAGGAGACTGAGATTTCCTGTCGACAAAATTGCAGTAGCAAGTATTTGCCAAAGGACAAAGAAAGCTGAATAATGCATTGTATTTAAAAGTTGCATTTCCTTTTAGTCGATCGTCACGAGCGTTTGTCTGCTTATCGAATTGTTTCGACTTTGTTTTTCAAACTGAGCATTTGTTCGGTCTCTTGTTAATGGGAGCGGTGCGCTGGTTGATGGTAACCAAAGATGACTAGATACGAAACTTCGCGCTCTCTGAGAGCGCTCAAAAAGTGGTCATTTTTTATAACATTTTGCAATGATGCCAGTATGGTCAAAACAAAATATGGGCATTTTGAGTAGCTTCTTAGGAATTTTGCAATTCCCACTTACCAAGAGGTGTGCAAAAAGGTGCTATCGAATTAATTTTTGAATTTTTCTTGCTCGGAACGTATAAAATGAGACAAGATATATTTAAAATAAAATATATGAAATAAGAAATAATTCATAATATAAAGTTAAAATTTCCAAGATTTCTTAAAATAAGGTAAAATCCTTAATGATGTACATTTTGTAATGAAATAGAACATGGTAATGGAAATAATATGACTTCAAATAAAAATAATTATAATTAAAATAAATATTTGAAAATAATACAAAAAGAAAAGGCGTATTGTTTGTAACCTTTTTTATACCTGTAAACCACTCAAATGCGTAAAAAAATATCATTTTTTACATATATTTTCTGCAGCTATTTTCTTAGATTGTTTTCTTTCATACTTTACGTATTTTTTCTCAATCGTGCGATATTTTAAGTTTATCGAAATGTTCACTTGTTTGATTTTCCCAAATTTGGTGCGTTTTTTGCTTTCTGGCTCCTCATTGTTTATGTATCTAATGTGAGATGGTCCTCGATTGTGTAGTATTGCCAACTAGCGCACACATAAAAAAGTAGGCAACACTGCATAATCGAGGACCGAAATGAGAGAGTTTCGTATCAAGTCATCTTTGATGGTAACTTAAGCTTCACATCCTTTTGTTGCGCAAGCGTACACACAAATATTCTTTGGCACATGTTGTTTTTTGAAGTATGAGAATAGGAAAGAAATGAGAGAAACAAATTCTTGTTTGCTTATAGTGCATTGAACCGCGGGGTTGGCAAACAAACAGGCAGTTGGTTAAATTATAGCTCATACAAGGACTTTTATAAAGGCAGCGGCCGGAATATCTTTATACATACATTCGCATCTTTCACGGAGATACGAATCCTTTTCGGTAGGTTTGGAAAACAAATTTTAAATATCCACTTCCGCTTAACTCACACTTAAATAAATGAATAAATAATATATAATATAAAAAAAAATAAATAATAAATAATTAATAAATAATAAATAAATAAAAAAAATAATTATTTTTGTTTGTTATCGGCCTTTATTTAATATTAATAAAAAAAATAATAAATAAATAAATAAATAATAAATAAATCAATAATAAACAAATAAATAAATAATAAATAATAAATAAATAATAAATAATAAATAAATAAATAAATAAATAAATAATAAATATTAAATATTAAATAATAAATAAATAAATAATAAACAATAAATAAATAATAACTAAATAAATAAATAATAAGCAAATAAATAATAAATAAATAATCAACAATAAAAAATAAATAAATAATAAATAAATAAATAAATAAATAATAAATAAACAATAAATAAATAATAAACAAATAAATAAATAAATATGTAAATAAAAGTAATTTGTGTCTGAGGTCAAGGTGCCCTTAGCTAAAATATATAGCAAGAACTCTAAGGGCACATGCTAGCTAGCAAGAAAGACGAAAACACACCACTTTCATAACAATTTTGCTGTACCTTTTCTTCGTCTAATTTAAGGGTTGCTTGTCAAACTGTGCTTCTGATAGCGACACAAAAAAAACACCTTGCAGGCATACTTGATTCGATTAGAAAATACATAGGCGAACCCATTTTCTATTCCATTCCAATGTTTTGTTTTTCTAGAAAATAAATATTTACTTCTGAGTTCATCGAACTCGTCAAAATATGACATTATGAGAGTCTTTGATAAGAAATGTAGTATTTTTATAAATCTTATTTTTTTTAAGAGAGCGTGCGAATATTCTGTATTGATTTCTTTTACTTGTATATTATTAACTGGAATATGTATTTATTATTTAAATTATGACCAAATTCATTATTTTTAGCAGGTAATAAACAAAAATATTTGGGGTATTTTTTTTCTAATATTGTGGATAGGTACCTACCCAGGATCCGTCTGAAATGAGAAAAAACGCGCTGATATCGGCTTCTGAAGTCGGCTAATAGTCTAGAGTATTCCCGTGGAATAACCCACAGGAAACCGGCTAATACATATATCGCATGTGCATGAGAGCAAAACAACTTCATAAAATATTAATACGGTTATCACGAAATCCAAAAAAAAAACATTGATACGAACACTTCACGATGAAGGATGTCAATCAAAGCGCACCGGCGGCATCTGTTATTGAGAAATTTGGCTTATCAAAAGGTAGTGTGTCCTTACTAAAGATAAAAAAATAAAACAATCAAAATTATCTTGCTCACAAATCTATACAGATCTATTTGGCTCAATTACTTGTTGTTGCATTTAACCCTTTCGCGGACAAAACAGCAAATGCCGTCAAATTTGTGCAGAAATAAAGGGACATGACGGGGTTTCCCGTCATAAATTATTTTAAGAAATGTGACAAACCTGTAGCTCCAGCAGACATTTCGATAAGAATATACAGATTCACAAAATGTGTGTCCCTATAATTTATAATTCGAAGTTACATAGAAACGGAGTAACCGTTGTTTTATGCAAGCTTAAGCTTGCACTTTTTCGTATAATCAATGCGGCATAGATCCGAAGATATGGCAAGTGTCCCACGGGAACGCAGCTCCAAAATCCACTGTCCGCGAAAGGGTTAATTGAACATTTTTTATCTGGCTCAAGATCACGACGACCGGATAACCCCTATTAAAGGTCAAACTTTCAGGGCCACTTTCATAAGTCGGTTCAGCCTTATCGGCGGTTAATTGACAGTTAACCGTACAAACTACGTCAATTGAACTAAAGTTAGTGTTAAAACAACAACATGAAAGGCGTGGAAAAAAGATCGTTGTTAATAGACTCTGAAGCAAAATAATATTGAGCTGTCAAATTCAAGCGAGAAGAAAATGTCTATGAAAACTAGTCATACGGTTTGACAATCAGCTGTTAGATATTTCAGTTCCACAATTATGCGTACGCACCATGAATGAATGAATGTGCATATTCTCTGGTTGTATCTAAAAGAGCACAACATGCACACACTGTAAACCGAAATCTATTGTGAACTGTTGCGCTACATTTCTTTTTCTGTTTGTTTACATAATTTGCCTATATGAGGAAGTTTTTCCCGGTCTCTCTGAGGGTATATCGCGCCAAGCCGTTCGAGATTATGGAATTATTATCACAACAGATAAAACTAATATGAAAAATATTATAAAAATTATGGATTTGACAACCATTGTAACTATTTCAAATATAAAACTAATTAGAACTATAATTTAGGGGCATGGACAGTGCTTTTTGGATATGGACGCTGTGGTACTAGCATAGGCAGGTACTAGCCCCACTACGGCTGGAACGATTTGAAGTCCTTTTTGCCTCACTTTGGTCAGAGAAAAAGGTCATACCTACCATCTCTTGATAAGACCACGCTTGATTTTCTAAGCGACTAACCGATTAAGGCATTGCTATGCCATATTCATGGGTTCAAACAAGCCCCCTTTTCATTTATCTTTGTATTTCATGGATTTCACAACATTTGACCCAAAACAGATAGCTTTGGCAGTACTAGGATAACCATTTGTTCATATGTATCCTCGTTTATTTCATCAAAGGTGGTAGCATTACAAGAGACACAAAAATATATAAGTACATATGAATGTACATACAAGTATGTACATATATTTGCACAGGGACGTATGTACATATGTATGTTTGTATAACACGCAACCGCATAGATACAGCGCCTGCCAACTAAAACGCACCACCGTTTTTTTTTTTAATAAAGATTGACTTTAAACAAAAATCATGGACAGCACATCAGGATAGGAAATGACAGCTACGAGATAATGCAGACAAGGTGTATACTTATAAAGCGATTGACACAACTACCGACTCCACGCACTAGAGTAACTCAGGGCTTCGATTACACGCTCTGTTGTTGTAGTTGCTTATAGAGACAAAACACCCCCCGAAGGTTTTAGGGAATGTTATCGGCAGTAACAGTCGTTTGACAGATAAGAGCCCGGTAATTTCCGTTACTCCAAGCCCGTCTGACAAAAATAACGTAGAATCGATCCTGCCAACTGCAGCCTAGGTTAAAGGTAAACCCGATGACCACCCCATTTTAGTATCAAGCGAACAGAAAGTTTTCGAAAGTACATTGTAGAAATCTATCACCATTTTTCTTAAAAAAAAAAAACTTAAAATATCTTACATTGTGCCTATTATTGTTTCCATCGCTGTACTTGCCGGTATACAATTTGTGAAATAGTTGTTGTCACCAAAAGACAGTCTAAGGGCCGCTTTTCTAAAATGTTTGTTAGAATATGCCCGGGGTAGCAGTAATACGAGCTCATTATACCGCTTACCCCTGCGGGTTGGGGCTTAGAATATGCCCGCGGTAGGCATACCGGTCGTAAGAGGCGACCAATATGCACAAAGGTAATGATGTGCAACTCGATGGTTGATCTACGGATATGATGCCTCCCACCTCTCATTACCCATCTTCTCTTTCCTTTCGGAAGGAGGGATGACATGACCTAGAAGGTTGCACTGGTCATACCAAATCACTCCCACGACAGTCGGGCAGTACCGCAAGGGAGTACCGGAGCGTACCGGATTCATATCCGGCCAAGGACTGTTATTTCGACAACACTCCCCAAAACCTTCGGGGAGTGATTTTGTTGTTAAAACAACAACAACAACAACATTATACCGCTCATCAATTCACTTTACAAGTGTACGATTGGTAACAAGTTGCCAGGTAACGCAAAAGGCGGCTAGTAGTATAATCATCTTATTTATCTCTATGACTATGGCTAGTACTGAGCCAGTCGTATTTTCTGCAGGGTGCTTTACTAACAAATTGCGAAATAGAAAACTACCATAAATAAAAGAAGAAATAAAGAAGGGGGCTTGGCGATTTGGCAAATGAAGAACACTTGGGGATTATGAACACAACATTGCGCCACACATACGCACTCATACACACCGAGCAACTGCAAATTTGCAGTCATTTAATAGGATTAATTACAATTCAAGTAAACAAAAGAAGATATGGAATAAAGTACAAAACCCTTATCTCACCTAAATAGATACTAGTTAGCAGTAGCGCAACAATTTCCATACGTTAGTAAAACTAATTAGATGTCACCACCTCTTACAATAAGCAAAAAAAAATACAAAAGTTGGCTATTTTATGGTTCTTCTTTGGAATTGATTGGCTATAAATCGATTGAATAGCTTGCAACTTCTTCAAACATTCTTAAATTTACTTGTTACGAACAAACGGTGTTGACGTTAAAAATGCATACATACATATAACCACAAGTAAAAATTTGTGGAATATTTAAAAATAGCGAAAAAACAATAGATAACACAAAAATGACTTACCAATATCAATGTCAATCGAGGGTTAATTGCATCGTTTAAACATTTTTCCACTCTGCTTACATTTTGCATTTGCCGAATTGTTTTTATTTTGTATAATAAACAAATGTCTTACGCAAATAATTTATATATTAAAACGGAAAAGTGTTCAATCCTTTTAAGAAAATTAATTGCATATTACACGAAAGAGAGTACGTGACCACAGCGAAAAAACGAACGCATTCACAATAGGCTATAGCCGCTGTGTGAAATGTCGACAAATGTACACACGAACAAATGTATACCCATCTATATATATTCACAATAGGGCGCAATACGGACCACAGCAAAGCATGCCTGTTTGGTTGCACCATACAACAACACGTTATAAATACGAGCGCGACATATAGCGGCAGCAGCGCAAAGATATTCGTTTCCAATCGTCGTCGTTTTTATGCTCGTGTGTCCAATTTACAGCCAATGTAATATGAAATTTTCACAAATATGCAATTTAATTCAAGTTAATTTTCATTTGGACTTTTATATTTGCTTGTTAGCACTAGCATCTTTATTGTTAAATACATATAAATTTGAAGAGTATTTGTAAACAAGTGAAGGGGTAGCACACTTTTAAGTTTTCTTTCGGCTCTTATACTGCTTCTCGTCCACAAATTTCATAAGAACTCGAGCACAGTTAGTAGTTAGTTTCAAGTTGGTTGCACAAAGTTTTTAGCTTAATTAATACTCTTTTATTATGGTTTTGGCATTGTTTTTTGTCGTTTTATTTAATTAATTAATCAATAGAAAATTTCTTCACACACGACAATGCTACTGCACAAAATTTCGGAGAAGCACTTGAAAAATTCACAATGGCTTGTTATCAGCATTTTATTATTGCAATGCAACCATGTAAGGCAATCTGTTCACAATAGTGGAAATCTGGTATTTAAAAGAGATGCCACATCGTCTAAAATGGTTTTAATCGACTTAGGGCCACTTTCATAAAAGCCGGTCAAGCCTAATCGGCGATTAATTTGACAGCTAACCATACAAAATACGTCAATTAAACTCTGGTTAGCGGTTACCGGCTTTTATGAAAGCGGCCCTTAATGCAGCAATTTTTATAAAATAATTTTAGAAAATTTTCACTAGCATAATTGAATTAACTGACGATTTGGGATATTTGAAATGCGGGAACAGGCCCTATCTACTATTTGACTGCTGATATGGTTATATTCATTCAAAGTGCTAAAAATGTATTTTTTAAAATTCATATTATAAAAACATATCCAATTTACTAAAAATAATTAATTTCGACAAGCTTAAAAAATGCTCAACAGGGCGATTCCAAAGAAAAGTCCACACTTTGTTCTTGTAACAACAACTTTATTTTTATTAATGTATGTATATTTTCAAACATATATCATGCAATAAATTGTATTGTATATAATTTTTTTTACTCTTTTATAATGATTTTAACAATTACTACACAATGAACAACAGTATATATATTATGTGTATTTGTCTTGTATATACGAATTTCTAGAAGTATGGATGTATGTATGTATATATGTACATATATTTCTTATTTGTAGTTTAAATAGTAATAAACGCGTTTTTTGCGTTATAAAAATTTAAGTTTTTACTGTGAACAAAACACAGCGCAGAAAATTTTTAGCTGCCATTAATAGTATTTTTTTCTTAAGACTATTATTTTCATGGAATACCACATAAAATTTATTATTTTATTTTTCCCTCAAATTTTTTTTTTTTTTTTCGTGTAAATTCCCTAAACGATTTGCAGCTGCCAAAGGCGCGTTGATCATTCTTCGTAGTTTGATTTTAGTAGATATTTTGTTCAAAATTCGTTTTTCCATAATTTATATTTCTTATTAGTGTTTTTTATGTTATGATACAAGTTAAAATTTTCTTTTGTCTATATTTATGTATATCGATAGTTATGTGGAAAATCACCTTATCTCTGATGAGTATTTAAAAACTCCCTGCATTCTATTTTTTTCACATTTCAAAATTAAAATGTATGTATGTCTTTAAAATAAGTATTCGGTAAATAAAATTAAAAGCATAGTGGGTTATCCTGTATAGCGTTCATTGTTTACCTCGAATAGTTTGGCATCTTTTTTACGAATCGGAGTGTAAGGCAGTGGATGATGGTACTCCGACAAAGTGGAATGGAGGAAATAACGTTCAGAGTTGCTTGACAGTAAAAATTGCAATTAGAAACTTTCTTTTATAATGAAATGTACAATTACTAGCATCTGATAAGTTGTTAAAACTGCTTTATATATAATAACATGGGAGTTTTTTGTCTTTACGTTTAATATTTCAGCATTAAAATCCGATTGCTTAGTTATTGCATACAACGTACCCTGTGTGGTTTGTGTGTGTGTGCCTATTCGGAGTAAGTCAGCTGTTAGTTGCGCTACTAGAAGAAATATACTATGATAGCGTTGCGAAAGCAAATGCTATTAGCAAACTGTCAAATTTCATAAATTTTTTTCATATGTTCATATAATTAAAAACTATAAATTATCGACTTGCTTTCTTAGGTACAGTACAATTTTCATAAAAACATTTTTTCATTCAATATCTTTGAATTACATATGTATGTATATGACTTTTTTTTTTTTTTTGTTTTTTTCTTTCTATCAAATTGGCAACTTATAATTCTTAAAGTAGTTCGCTTTAAAATATGTTCAATTAGCAGCATTGAGTATAAAATTTCCGTCTTTATGTAGATTGTAATCAAATATTTAATGTCACTGGAATATAAAGCAGCTTTCTCATTTCCACGTCTAGTCGAAATTTATACGTATGTATATGCGCACTTATTTACTGGTAACAAGATTTAAGAATTCCTCCCTAGTTTTGGGATCATCACGAAAAACACCCAACATTGTTGAAGTAACAGTTTTGCTATTGATCTTCTGGACGCCACGCATTACCATACACATATGACTGAAAAAGGTAAAAAAAAAAGAATTTGAATTATTTTAAAACTAGAATAAAAAAAGTAAAATTAATTTGGGTATTTTCTTGTAACAACTTTTTCAAAATAGTTCGGTTACTATCTGACTGAACTTTTTACTTTGGCCCTCCATTTGTGAAGCAGTATTGAGAGTATTTGCTGTCTCACTATCAATTGTAGTGTTGCGAGTTCGAGCCTTAACTTTTGGTCAAAATTCTTAAAGTTTTAATATTGTAATTTTTAACTTTTTGAATTTCTTTTTTTATGACTTCTAAGATATCACAATCCCATGACACAGTAAGGTAAAGAGTTAAAAGGCATGATGCTTAAATTAAAAATTTATTTCAACATGGAAACATTTACTAACACTCCTTCGATTATAACGGCAACCCCGGCTGGTTGTACAGCCTGTGTGACTGCTACTGCAATTTGCTTGGTCAAACGTTCCTGTACTTGCAAACGTCTTGAAAAGATCTCCACAATTCTGAAATTTACAAAAAAATATTAAAAATAATTAAATTGATCTTTTAATACTAAAAGTTCGTAGATAGCCAGATTTAAATAAAATGCTGATGAAATTTGCATTGTCTTGCTTCTGCGTGAAATTGTAGCGATCAAATTTGCTTGTGCAGTTTTGATTTTCATTCTACCTAGTTACTAAACTTCATTTAATTATTTCATACCTAGCCAACTTGCTGAGTCCCAAAATCTTATTGCATGGCAAATAACCAATTGATACTTTGCCATAAAATGGCACCATATGATGTTCACACATGGAAAACATTTCAATATCCTTCACCACAACCATTTCATCGTGATCCTCGTCGAAGACAGCGCCATTGAGAACATCTTGAAAGAAAAAAAATAAAAGAAATAAATTAGCAACTTCTTTAAAAAATATTTTGTTAATTAAAACATATAAAAAATTCAACTCTGTTTATAAACTTGAAGTGACCCCGACGTGATTTGAACACGCAACCTTCTGATCTGGAGTCAGACGCGCTACCGTTGCGCCACGGAGTCTTAATTCAAACGCCGCACAAATGTGCTACTCAAAAGCATGCACTTACAAACACCCCTCACCAACAAATCAAATCAAGCGCTCATTCACAATAACTCACTGTGTAGAGAAATCATTGTGAGTTTGTACAAGTGTTCAGTTCACAATAGTAAGCAGATTTGCTATGCTGTTTGACTACATATTTTAATTCTTTGGTTGAAATTGCTTTACAAGTAAACATTGCTTTGCTTCGTTTTACTGCATATTTATTAGGTACCTACATATGCAAGTGAACTCTCTTAAAAAAAGCCAATAAAGCAATTGCGCTGAAAAATCAGGGCGGCGAAGGTGAGAAATAAGAAAACCTTTTTGCAACAACCCTCAACTGCTAAAACACTTGGAAAAATTTCCAGTCAGGTATGAAAAGGCTCATTTTAGTTCCAGAAATCATAGTCCCTGAGGCGGATAAATTAATTATTTTATTTTTTCTAACATGTACATCTCAAAGCGTCACATATTCCGAGTTTTGAATACATTTGAATTTCTCTAAAAAAAAAAATAGATGTAACTGTTTGACCCCGACGTGATTTGAACACGCAACCTTCTGATCTGGAGTCAGACGCGCTACCGTTGCGCCACGGAGTCATATAAGTGTGCTAGCGCAAATGACATATTCGAACACAAGCAATAAGTCAATAGAAAATGCTGTGGCAAGAGAAGTACGAGTACAACAAAGCTTATACTAGATTATTGAGAGCGTTATTGATTGAAGAGAATTTTTAAGAGAATAATCTTTTTGCAAAGTTTAAACGAAGGAAAGAGCATTATGGTCTTTGACCGAACTTAGAAACAAAAATTAATAAAATTAAACTAAACCCACAATTTATTTGCCAAAAATTGTTAATGCTATTATTGGACGATGTGAATTTTTTTTTGTACTGAATAGCGTATAACTCATGTATGTACGTACATTATAGTGACCAAACATTTTTATTTTCTCTATGGCTACAAGCGATACAATGTACATACCTACATTATGACTTGTAAGCATCCCATAAATGTACATTTGGAGAAAAATTATGGCATAACTACATACGCTTGAAATATGTATTAAGTTCATGCAACAAAAACATCAAGATCTCGAATATGGAATTTAAACAATTTTTAAATTGTGCTTGAAAATCGGACACGACATGACATTATTTAATTATTATTATTGATTTTGCAGGAAGGTGAACTAAAATGTCTGAATTTTTAAAGTCACAAACTAATAAATATTTGAACCATAAGAATATTTTACAGTTTTTTGGTATGTATATCAATATACATACATATGTAATTTTGAGATGCAATCTTCTAATTTGGCATTTCTAGTGATAACCCATGCAAACATATAAACATATGTATGTATGTATGTACATACGATTTGTGCGCATTTTAAGGCTGCATAAATGATTAAACAATCAAAAATTTATTGAATAATTACAAAAAAAAGGATTAAACAAAAAACCAAAAAAAAAGACAAAAAGTGGTATATAAGTTCCGTGTGATGACCCCGACGTGATTTGAACACGCAACCTTCTGATCTGGAGTCAGACGCGCTACCGTTGCGCCACGGAGTCATGTTAAATTTCGATGGCAAATTAGCTTTATAAGTATGGCTAGAATGGCATTAGAACCACATTTACGATAGAATGAAATGTAAACTGTAAATTAATTTTAATTGATAAGAAGACAGAACTTTGTTGTGTGTTTGTGGAATATTAAGACCACGGTGGGCTTTTAAATCATAAGTTGCCAATCCTGATAACTCTTTCTCTTTTATAAGTGTATTTCTTTGAAATGTCTGGATATAAGGTGGGTGTGACTAAAAAAAATTGTGAGCTTATAAACTGTAACTTACATGTAATATATGAATATGGCAACCCTAATAGACAACTACCAGTTATTATTAACCAATGTCTAACCATAGAGTTTGATTTTGTAAGTTAGATTGTTAAGGCCGACATAAAAAATTATTTTATTTTAAACCTAAACTAGTTTAAACGGCAATAGCTTCAAATTGTTCTAAATTACTACTATATGTATGTGTGTGCATAATTCTATTTATTTTTTTGAAAACCAGTTTTGTTGCCACTAAAATTTGGCTTATTGAGATTTTTGTTATTGAGATTTTTTTGTTAACAATATTTTTTTGTATGTTTTTGTAGTGTGAATAGGTATAACGATTTAGTAAGCACGTCGCACAAGTTGTTTCTCGATTTTGAGTTTGATATAAAATGAAAGTTGTTTACCTTACAATTTTAATAAAAAAAGAAATATGGATTTGTTAAAAAATATTAAATGTGCAGTAGAGTATATGTATGTAACGAAAAAACTAAATTATGCTTTCATGTGTTGTATTTTTTAAGTCAAAAAAAGAAATAAAAATGATATATTATTGATGTGTGAAAATCGAGCGTAAGCCGAAGATATTGAAGAAACATGCCATCACCATGCTTCAATACGACGCTCACCGCCCTAATTCTACTTTGGTAACAACATTCTTTTTAACGGCAAATAAATAATTTGACAACCCCCAAAATTGACGGTTACGCCCGGAATAGACCAGTGAAGCTCGTTTTGGCAGCTTTCCGAGAAACGGCGTTATATGCACTGCATTGCCGACATGTTAATGTTTGAAAAAGCCATATCCATGCAAAGGAATGTAGTCGATTAATACTGCCATACCCACGTCAACCAATCGAATTTAAATCTACCACCATGTACAAAAATATTGTTTTTTAAGTTCGCAAAATTTATAAAATTTATGGAAAATTAATTTTTGGTTTCGAATTCATTTCGACCCAACCAGTACAGCAGGAGACCTTTCGCAATAGCGCGCATGCTCGATAAATATTTACATTGACAAAATACTCTTTCTCAACTGTTTAAAGGGATGCTTTGATTTTGCAATTGCTGTCTGCCGTCTGCAAGCACTCCTGAGCAATTGAATACATTCTGCTGTTTGCATAATGGTTGGATATTTGATATCTACACGTGCTTGTTTCTATACTCAGCCACTTGTTGTGTATCCATTGAATATGGGTTGGGAGACAGAAAAAGTAATACATACTATGGAATTTCTAGTTCGCCAAGTGATTACAATAAAACCACTACATACACATAAAACACTTTAAACCTGTTTCAATTAAATGTAAAAATTTAAAATTGTTAAAATATTTGAGAATGAATTTTGGGGTTAGTTTCGGTTAAGATTTTAGGTTAGGCCCCCTTTCTTCCAGGTGAGATTGCGACTTAAATTTCAATTTCGACTTCGCTTAGTATATGTTCGGATTCCAGTTCCCTGTTCTAGCTTTCCCGTCCCTTTCCACCAATTTCCACCTACGTGTTAGCAGCCACTGTGGGATTCGTTAAGTATTCCCATATCCTTTTATTTATGCGTTTTAAGTTTTAGGTATGAATTCCTTGCATTCTCATATTTTCTTTTTCCCGTTCTTCCCTTTTTTTGAATGATTATGAGTATATACTTATGTATATGTGTACATAAATATGTAGGTATGTATATATGTATGTACTTAAGTACGTACGCCAGCTACTTATGCCCACTCGAGCTATCATTCAAAGTTAATGCGCCGTAAAGTAGTTGATTGTTTGACCCAACGGCCAACTTGTGAATGTCAAGCTGTCAGTGTCAACTTAAATTTAAGGGAAAATAGTAAGTTTCAACAAAAAGAGTCAAGTAATGGGCTCATTGAATGGGTTAGTAAATGTTGAAATAATGGAAAGTTGGTGGCGCATTACCATCTGTTGGAAATGAAGTAAAATATGAAAAAAAAACCACAACAACATATACTTAAAATTGTGTCATATGAGCTGAGAAAATTGCGACTTATATTTGGTCTTTTACTTTTGAGCTTACCACTCAAGAATTATCGTTTTAGTATTTTGCTAAAACTCAAAAGAACTGTCGCTGGAAAACTTGCGAGATTAAAAAAAAAAAAATTTCAAAAATGTGCCTTTTAAAGCATCACTAACACATTTGTTGACATAAAAATTTACATACGATATGGGGATTTCTTATTTAACATCTTACTAACCAGTTTCACTGTGATGAGTCAATTTCAGCTGCAGGCTGTCAGGTTGAGCTGGCAGGGAAACACCACAAAGTGTGAAGTAGACCGTAAAGATCAAAACCCTCAAACAGTAACAATAATGTCAATAAACTCTCAAGAATAAGATGATTTTGAAAAGGTAAGAAAAACAGAAACGGTCATGTGTTTTTGGCGAGTTTACTTTAAACTAATTGACAGAGCAAACAAAAAATACCCGAGCTCAGGTTTTTTTGCTATAAAGTCTAATATGTAAGTATGTAGGTATGTGAAAATAATATTCTTTTTACATGCATACACATGATTTAAACGATTTTACCCTTCAAACAAAACGCGCTACCTGTCTCTATCCTTTGACAGTTGACGCTAATTAGAAAAGTCAGCGGATTCGCAGACTGTTATCCACTTGGTCTTTCCAAAGGAGTGGGGACTTCCCTCCTACTTTGCTTTCAATGTCTAAAGAATGTTTCGTTCGTTAACTTTGCTGGCAAAAAACTTGTTTTGCAAAGCAAACAGGTGGTACTTTGTGCCAAAAAAAAGAATGAAAATGCTTAATTTGAATGCGGGTGATATAAAAATGCTACTTGTATACATTAATAACAGGTTTGAATAAAATTAGCAATGAAATTGTATACAGAGTTGATAAAGGCGGGAAAGAACAGTAAAACAAATAAAGTTTATCAGATTATTTTTAATATTTAATTACATATATAAATCTTTGCACATTATTTACTATGACGCATAATCATAGTCAAATTAAAATAGAGTTTTAACTACTTAAATATAATTCTAAAATAAACATCATTTCATGTCTGTCATAGTCATTTTGTCATTCTCACATTTTAAAATCACGATTTGTGTCTGGAGTTTGGCCCTTTTCGCTTATTGCCACAACTATGCTATGGTTTGCGAATAAAATAGCTAACACAGGGTGACCTTGCAAAATATAAACAAATTTCCTCATACCACCAACCAACTTAATTTTTTTTTCATTAGGGAACCCTCTTGCATTTTATTTTAGCTAAAATATTTGCTTAATATTACTATGACTGACCAACATTTTAAATGTCTTTTTGAGTTAAGCAACAACCATGATTATGCGCCTATAGATAGGTCTTCACATTTTAGTTTTAGTATTTTGGTGTATTCACAGGCAGCACCTATAAAGGTAGATATGTACATACATATGTCCTGCCTGATTCTTGCATCTATACAATTGCCTAGTTTCGGCAAAATATTTTTCTCCACTTACAGCTTTTTTTCAACTTAAATTTATGCTTAAATAAAATGTTAATAAAAGTTATTTAGTTCTCTTTGTGCACTTACCTTCCAAATTTTGATCGTAACCCTTCGTAAAGAACAACATAGCTTTCGCAGCACGTTCAGGTGTTTTCAACAAACCCTGCCGTTCGGGATTTTCACCAAGTCCGCTCAATAAGAGATGGTAAGAGCGTGACAATTCGGGTAAGAGTGCTTCACGTGTGGGTGGCTTATGATCCAATTCGAGATCATGATGGAATGTACAATTTTCATGGCCTGAAAGAATGAAGTTAAAAAAAGTTATGAGTAAAATAATATACATACATATGTATGTAAATATTTTCAAGAGATCGTAACAACAACAAGTGTTATAGATAGCACGAAGGCTTAGGCGTTCAGTGTTTACACTCGTGCTGTCAAACTTGGCATAACAGTATAATGATTTGAACTAGGACACAAATTTCAGGAATTTAATTATTAAAAATTACGCGCAACAAAATAATATTTGTTTTAAATCCATTATATACTGATATATATTATTAGCATGACGATTAAAAGCGTTAGAAATCAGAAATATCCGACATAATGACTAGACAGGTGTAAAGATCAATTCCGGCTGTTCTTTTCTTCATTTCGATATTAACAAGTTGGGCCAAGTAAATTGTACTAATATAATATGCTAAACCCAAAACTTAAGCCTAACAATATTAGAAAATATGTATATAATAAAACAAAAAAATTAAATGTTATTAATTTTGAATTACAAGCAATTATTAAAACTAAAAAACCAATAAGTATTTATTTGAAATAATTAGCATTTTTATTATTTGCATTTTAAATAAATTTATTTAACATTAATTAAGACGAAGCAATTTTGAAAAACTAAAACATTTATCTTCACGAATTTTATTTAGCATCACAGCACGCCACTACTGAATAATTCCATTAAACAACGGCAACATCCGCATAATAAGTCACACGTTTATGCGGCTAGTTTTTGATGAAGAAAATAATAGTAAAAAAAGTTTTGCTTTAACTAATAGCAAATAGCATTTAGGCGTAACTTTGTTTGAAAATTTGTTATGAAGCTGAACTCTTACTTTTAAATAAATTTAATTTTGACAAATAGCGTTGTCAACCATATCAACAAAAACAGCTGATCCAATCAACACAACGTAATGCATTATATTTGTCACACCATAACGCCTTGGACATAATCACACATTTTGGATCACTCTACTTGGTCGATAACTCTAAGAACAGTTGATATCCAATAGCACAGACAAAACGAACGAACTTCTTTATAACCGTATTCAACGACAAGTAGAAGCATCCATATATACGTCATGTGACATACTATTTTTAAAACCCATATTTTCTATTAGGACACAAAAAATTCTTATCTCTTTGTCGTATCTTTCACATATTTTTGTTTTAAGCTGGCTTAGTGTCAAACTGATTTCAATACTATCAATAAAAACTGATAAGTTTCAATGGCTACTTTCGAAGACCAAGTAGAGTTTAAAAACCCGATTTGATTTACATACATATATGTATATGTATCTATATTGAGCTTATTTAAATGGTAATTTCTGGTTTCTTGTGAGTTAAATGAAAATAGTTTGCCATTTTACGTCATTTATGTTTTAGTCATCTTTTGAGGTAATAGGAGACGATCACCTATTTACACCCGTGGGTTTGGGGCTAAAATGTGTCCGAGGTAGGTATTCACAAAGAGCCAAAAGAGAACACATCCAGGAGGCCCCAAAAAATTACGCACCTGGTGTTGTTGATGTGCGTGGTGTTTTTGGTGTCATTGGTGCTTCAGCTTCAGACTCGGGTATAATACCATTCGTTTTTAGCATCAATTTGGGGCGCACAAAGGTGACCGGTGGTGGCGTTGTAATTATAGCATCCTTAACTGAAACGTTGGCATTGATGGCTGCATTGGATTTTATAGGTGTTATATCCATGGTGGCACTTGACACTTCATCTGTCTGCGATATCGCACGATCCATAAGCGGTGTTATACCAGAAGCGGAATTTGATGAACAAATACTATTGTTGCGTCCACGTGAAAGGACGTGAGCTTGTGGGAAATTGGTATCGTCAATGGCTTCATTAAGTTCACTGGCACTCATTTCTGATAGTTGACGCGTGAAATTCATTTTTTTTTATTATTAGGAAGCTAGAAATTTTGTTATTCTTAATTTGTAAAACCAAACTTTTTATACTGTTTGTACTTTTTGTTCTTGTTTTTGTTGTTTATTTTTATATTTTCTTAGTTGGTGTATTTGATTTCTAAAGTTTTTGAGCCCAAAAAATTCATTTGAAATCAAAATTTTTTTTAATTTCAGCTTGAATCTTAAGGTTAAGATAGAAAATTTACCTAATAAATTTAGAAATTTTAGTATTCCAAAATTTTTAAAATTAAAGTGCGAATTAAATATTTTTTTTAGTTATCTGCATTTTTTTTAATTTCAATCTGTTGTCAGTTTTTTTCCAATTGAAAGTTAAAAAATAAAATTTGACACTTTTATTTCAGTATTCATTTTTAGTTAAAATTCTTTTAATTTCAGAATTATACTTTTTTAATTTTGCAATTTTTTTTAACATCTGTTGTGTTGTTTTTTAGTTATTGATAAAAAAATAAAATATTAATTATTTGCTCTCAGTTTTATTTGCTGGCAGTAAATTTCAGACATTTACACAAAAAATTGTTGTTGTTTAAATGCATCTTTTATTGATTTTATTTACAAAAAATTGTTTGAATGAAAATAACGTTTATACATACATAACTACTTTGATTAAAAATTGGTTTTTTTTATACGCTTTAATTTTTTTAAATTTAAATAGACATTTTTTTTTAATTTCAAAATAATTACTTCATTAAAATTTTTGTGAAAATTATAATTTTTTTAATTCAAAATATTTTGTTTACTTTATTGTCACGTTAATATTTTACTTTTTATATTGAACGTTATTTTTTTCCTCAAAAACTTTTGAGCCACTAAATGAATTGTAAGCAAAAAAACTGTTGCACTTTATTTTCTTAAACAAAAAACACGTAAAAAAATGGTTTGTTTATTGCTAGAACATAGTATAATATTTATTTTACACAGTCACTAATGTGTTTTTTTGCTGTTGTCTTATTGCCGAGATTAATCGCACTTTGTCGTGCTGTATATACACGTGTGTGTTTGGTTTGAGTATTGAACACAAATAATCTGCGTGCGAACTGATGTCGTCGGCTTTTATACAAATACTGCAATTTCAATTATTGTTTTATTATTATTGTGCATGTTTAATTTTTTTTTTTTCAATCTCACTAATCGAAATCAGCACAACAACTCACACTTTGCGCAAGCCAAAAAGCTTTTAATACATAATTTTTTTATTTCAATTTTGTTTATTTTCAATTTGACGGCACACCACGACTTGTTGGTTGCGAGAGCGAGCACTGCTTCTTTGCAAGCACCTTCACGTTTTAAAATACTGTCAAACACTAAATTTCAAATGAGATTTCTCTGGTAGTGATGCTGCGCAGCATGTACTCAAAAACAAAACAGAAACAAAAACAATAATAAAAAAAGTGTAAAATCAACATTTTCAAAATACTAAAGGAGCAGTCTCAAGCAAAGCTTAAACATTTTTTAACAAAACTTCAGTAATGTAAGTGAGAGCATTATGAAGAGAAAAATATGTATGCATGTGTGTATGTGATAAAATGGCCTCAAGCACCGTTAACAACCCAGTTGGGTGGTGTAACACAACATTCAGCTGTAATTGTAACAGCCAAACAAGTTAACAGCTCTGCTGCCTGCATAATTACAGCCACTGTTGCTCTTGCAGCGTTTCTTTGATTTAGCAAGTTTTATGTGACTGTGTGTTCTTTGCTCTTGAAATAAAAATTCCATTTGTAGTTATTTCTGTTGAGATTTTTGTTTTACACATAGTATTTTTCAGTTGTTTAAGCTTAGAATTGCAAAACATTTAATTCTCTCGTAACACATACTATGTACAACTCACTAACGGGCAATAATTCTTGCCATTTGCTTGGCACTTCATTGTCACAGTTCTTCAAGGTTAGCAAAAATATGTATGTATGTATGTATGTATGTATGTGGGTATATGCCTATGTATATGTGTATCAAAGTTTATTCCTGCAAGCTCAAGATTCCTTTTCCTAACCTCCCCTTCACCATTCTGTACAACTAAAAACCTGATTTTTAGTTTTGTTTGCTGAAAGCTTTCCGATTTGTGCAGCATAAAAAAATTGCTTTGTATAAAAACAGCCACTAAGCTATGGCAATATATCTTTACCATTGTTTAGTCTTTCATATGAAATGGAAGAAAGTGAATTTATATAGGTACATATGTACATACATACATACATATGTAGTATGTACGAGTATGTATGTATATAGCGAGTCCCACGCCTTCAACTACAATTATGAATGCTTGCAAAAATATATGATATTAAGGGTTTGGTTAGTATGCGTGGTGCCAACAAGAACCCTGCCTTGTAAAAAACGTTGGAGCTTCGGAGTACTCCAACACTTATCCTCATACTTTGATGACCACGTAATCCCTCTTTCGCCTTGCTGTTCAATACTCCATGGAGTAATCTAATAGGAGTATTGTGGGAGTATGTAATCTCATGTATGTAGGTGGTATATAGAATATTCAAACGCAAAGAAATGGAGTACTCCGAGTTGGATTAGGTGATCGAATCACCAAACATCGCTATATATGTAAAATGGATCACCTTTTTTATATGAAAGAGGTTAAGTGTTGGAGTACTCTTTGGACTATGAAACGGAGTATTTCTGTAAACACATGTGACACCAAATCACCATGGTGCCCGTTTAGTCAGTTTTTGAGGTCAGTAATTTTTAACAAAGACAACAACCAATATTCGCATAACATCTTTTCGACCCTTTTCGAACCTTTTATCTGTTCCGTTTTTGATGTAGTTGCCAAGAACGCGATAAAATTTATGCAATAGCTTAAAAATAGAAAGTACTCTAAGTTTCAACTTGATTTAAAGCTTGTTGATTGTTTTCAAATGAATAAGAGAGTGCTGAAGCAGTTTCCAGCAAATTAGAAGTGATTCTGATTAAAAATGATTTATTGCTTTCATCTTTATTTGTCTTTATTCATGTGCAAAAAATGAAAGTTTTATTTGGATTTACAGCGTCATAAAAAAGACGTTGACACTATCAACTGATCCTGTTTCACGGCGGTAAATAAACAATAAAAAGTGAACGAAAACAAAAGAGGCTTAACAGTTGGAAAAAATGCTAGTTCTAAATATATAAGAATTTACTACTAAAATGTTTTTCTAATTAATTTGAATAATTCGTCTAATGTGAGTAATATTTAGTTTAAATACTGTGATGCAAATGTTAATTGTTTTATTGTTTTTGTTTTATTAAATAAAATGCAGACACCCGAGGAAGGTGAAAAATGCACTGAATCTAGTTGCAGGAAAAAAGGAAAACTCATTTTTGGCTGTCAACTCACCGGCCAAGAAAGCTCTGTAAAAATACCAAAACAAAAAATAACACTGGCCGAACAAAGAAATTTTTAGTGAAAATTTATTCTTTAAAATTTCATTATGTACTTCCTTTTTTTACATGTCACAATTTCACAAGAAGTCTGCAAGATAAACAAAGCATCGAGAATGCAGAAAAAAATCGAGTATTTTCAAGCATCGATACAATTCACTCAATACTCACATCCTCCCATCACGTATGTTGTACATATGTGAGCATCGTGCATTGCTCCTAAGAAACCAACTAAGTAGGCAAAAAAAAAAAACTTTGCTGTCATTGACTGTTAAAATCCTAAAAGGACGCACAATTAAAGGATCTAATAAACAAAATTGACACTTATAAGGTTTTACCAAATCAATTATGAAGTACCCAGCATTAATATGCCAAAGTAGTCAGAAAAAATACTGGTTTACAACTAAAAAGCAGAATGCGTATAACAACAAATATATTGGTTGTTGGTATGAAGAATTTTTTTATGTTTTGTCAGGTCATGGTGTGTCAGCTATTTTATTCACAAACCATAGCATAAATAGTTGTCGCAATAAACGAAAAAAGCCAAACTCAAGTTTGGAGTAAGCGTTGTGATATCGCACAATCATAGACACAAACCGTAAATGTTTAAAGTAACATTAGAATGTAATTTAAGTTGACTATGACAGACATGAAATTTGGTTTATTTTAGAATCATTTTTAAGTAGATGATAAAAATACATAGCTTATGCACAACTTTTGAACTAGTCTATTTTTGTAAATTTTTTTACTAAGACAGTGGTTAAAAATATATGAAACTACAGAAGCTGATTGGTGGACGAGTTTATGGCGATCGACATGCTGATTGAAATCCCTTCACAATCGACCAAATTATCACAACAATGACAGCTGTCCTGAGCTTTGTTGCCTTGAAAGTTGAATTTTAACAGATTTTTTAAAGTATTTTTGTTTTTTTTTTTGTGTCTTACGTTATATTGCACTGTGAATTTTTCAATTATTTGCATACGAATTAATTTGCATACCAGATGAATGATTTCAAGCTTGTTGATTGAAAGGTTTCAAAATAAAATCTATGAAATGCTTGAGCTGGGAATCAGCTTGGAAAGCAAATTGCCAAGTTGTATATTAAATCGGAGCCACACGCTTGCTTTGTGTAAACTAAACTGAGAAAGACTGGGGATAAGTGGCGGCTTTATTTTTTCGAGATTTCTTATGAAGAAGGAAAGACTGCAGCAATTTGCTAAACTTACGACCAATATGCTTAATTATGAACTTAAATAATATTAAAGCAGTATGAAATTAATATGTATTTATTCCAAATAATAACTCTCGCTAATGACGAGCTATTAAAATGTGTAAACAATGATACAAAAGTATATGAGTCTAGTGATGGGAGTGCAATCTCGGGATTCGATTCGATTAATGAACCAAATAACAATTTGAAAATTGTCTCAAAAGCGCATGTGGCGTTCAGATCTTTCAAAATTCAAATAAGTTCAATCAAAGCTGAGTAATTGTATATGTGCAAAAATGTGGTAGGGGATTTCCCAGAATTAATTACACTATGTAGCCATAAGCTTGAAAATTCACTTAATGAAATTTCTCTTTGAAAAAATTTACAGAACTTGATGTGTCAGCTTCGGGTATTGATTTGTCAATACTGGAAAATCAAATTATTTTAGAAGCTTGCCCAAGAATTTACACAAACAAATTACAAATATTTAATCAGAAATATGAGAATTAAGTTATGCGGTCTGCAGATAGTCAGCAATAGACTGCAGATTAAGTGCCCAAAAGTTGATCTTGCTGGTCATCAAGAGGACAGTTTTCGTGAATTTACTAGACCAGCAAAGGCTATGTTTAGGTTGATCGCTTTCGAAAGTAGAGTGAGCATCGTATTTTCTCTACTCAAACAACATTTATCAATAGTTGGCTTTGATGGCTGATAGCAGTTTGTTAACTAGTGTATGTCAGTTGAAATTTTAATAGATCTGTGGAAAGTATTAAGTATAAATCTGAGCTAAGTCAGCAGGTGTTTGAATTGCAAAATATGTTGTAAAAATAAATAACTCATTTTATTTATTGTTTAAGGAAGAAGGTGATTAGTAGAAATAATCTGACAAATTTTATGATATAATTAATTACGATGAGTAAGAAAAGTAAACACACCGAATCCATAACTCAAGTAGGTTTTTGTGCCGGTCTTGAAAGCTTCGTCACCGGAATATTTTTTTTTTAATTTTCTCTTGAAACTAAGTATTTTCGGTGTCGCGGCCCAGCAAATCGCTTTAGTAATTTCTTCTTCGTAACAAGTCATGGCACTTTGAAACACTTTCCTCGGCGTCTTTCGAAAGGAATGCGAATTTTTGAATAAATGTGGAAGATTCGACTTTGAATATTCGTTACAGCACTAATTCACACTTCTTTGGACGTTGACATTGAAATTCTTGAAATTTAAAACAACTTGTAAGTAGCGGATGCAGGATTTTGAGAACGGAGAAACTTAATTTTTTTTTTTATAAAATATCGAGGACATCTTTTAACCACAGTTCCTGGAAAATATGACTTTTTGAATTCGTAAGGAAGAGCTTGGACCCGATAACCGCTTGTGGATCCGCCTCTGCTAATAGATAAATGCATATGTATGCATGTATGTCAATAATTAGCAATTGAAAGACCAAACATGACTATTAAAAACCAAATCACCTACTCACCATTGGAAAAATTAGAAAGAAAACAATTGAGGTTAAGAAACGCACGACTTTTAGGTTAACATAGCTGGGTAATAAGGAGTAGCTGAGGTCTGAAAGTTCAAACAAAGGTTTGAAAGCGTGCAAAACTCATGTCTAAATGACTGTTAGATTTATTGATTTTAATAAAAGAAATTTTTTTTTTGTTTGTTTGTAGTGGTGAGTAGCGCAGTGCGGCATTTCCCCCATAGAGGCTTGAGTAACGCAAGTTCAATTTTAATTTATTTGGTTATAAGTATTAGTACAATCATTATTACATAGGAGGCTTTCAAAAACTTTTGAAAACGCATGCAAAAATACTAATAGAACATTTCATTGTTTACTTTACTGTTATACCACGAACAAGATGAGGATCTCGACTGTAATGCCTAAATGTGTAAGAAGCACTTGTGCGAGATCGTACCTAAGGCAAGTCAAGGAAACAAAATAGCAAGTCATGTTCATATATAATTGAAATTTTTTATAAAATTTTAAAACAACAGAAGCGTTATACCTCATAAACTTGTCAAGTAAACTTGGAGAGCTGTTTTGACAATATCTAGTGTGTACACGGATGTTAAGAACGTTTAAACCAACACCGGCAATCTCGTCCAATAAAGTCACCACAAGCAAAGAGATTATCGTAGTTTACCAGATATGAGGACAAAATAACATAGAACGAATCAAGACTGATGTTTTTATGTGGATTGTATACAAGCCGAATTATAACTATCCTAGAATTATCCTCAACCATGAGATGTCAGAAAATGTAGATAATATACATACATACACATATTTGTGAACTAAAAGAGAGTAACTTTGTCAGCAGATTGTAAGAATGTGTACTAATGTCTGAAGATGATGAAATCATAAAACGAATTTCATCAGAAATTTAACTTTGCAGGTGGGCTATTGTGCACTACATAAAAAAATCTTTCTAAAATAGTTATTACATCATCGGTCGATATATATTAGTTTTTCTTTTTAAATTTTATGAAATTTTTTTAGTTTTTTCAGAGCTGGTTTAAATTTTTATGTCCGATTTAAAGATTTCCTTAAAATTAGAGATATTGGAATAAAAACAAAAAGCTGCATATATGTACATATATGTATATGTAGTTTTGTAGAAAATTGAATTCCATACAAGAAAGTTGTAGATCAACATTTTTCATCAGAGCTTACAACATTGGTATGGTTTTCTGATTGCAAATAATAAAAATAAACAATAAATATATGTAATTACTTTGAAAATTTGTTAAAAATCAAAAATCACAAATTTTTTGTGAGCAAAATATTCCCAAAATATGAAAAACAAGCAAAACAAAAACTTTAAAAAGTATGAAAAATTGTTATGAAGTTTGTGATAGAGCACAATAAAATTAAACAAAAAAATAAAAAATAACCAAAAGAAAAAATTGTGGACCAGTCTAATAACCACGGATATGATTACCTAATTGTTTTAAAAAAGGCAATTATTAATTGATTACGATTAAAAAATTAGAAAAAAAATCATTAAAAATTTTAAATCAATTGGTAATCAATCATTCAATAGATTCCCAGAAAAATAATCAGTCAAACCGGTAATCTTCACTATTAGTAATCATTATTTAACAGGTCTGATTTGGAGGAAAACAAATTTTAAATTTCAAATACAATCATAAAATGTTTAAAATTTTCAAAAATTTTAAAATTAAAAAATCGAAATTATAACCAAAAAAAATTTCTGTCTGACAAAGTGCAATTTTTAGAATTTTTTTCAAACTTTCTCCATGAGAAATATTCATTATTATCTGCGTAAAAATCCATGACGACTGCAGGGAAATACTCGAATTCAAACCACATTCTTAGACCATTAAATACATATTTACACTTTTTTGAACAAAAACTGAATTTGCTCTAACTTCAACCTTTAAAATACATACATACATATATGTATGGACCATTTTAGCGAAAGAACAAAGAAACCCTACGTGTTTCCAAGTGGCGCGTCACTTAACGCTAAAAAGGCATGACCGATGTGCTTTAATACGACCAACGACCAAAATCACACAGCCGATTGAGCTCCAATAAATGGACGAATTCCAAGAATGGTAGTGTGCAAGTGAATTACTTTAAATTGTGCGGCGCACATGAAACTCTTTGAAGGTTAAATAATTTTTTTTTCTGTTTTTTTTACTTAAGTAATTTTACTTGGCTGTTAATGCGACGTTGAAATAATTAACATTTGTTGTTTGTGTTTGTAATGGTTGTAGAGCAACAGCTGACGGCCGGTTTGGAATAGCGTTAAAAGTCTTTGTTGTATTTTTTTTTCTATGCAACGCCTGTTTAAGTTACAACGGTTTAATATTGACAATAAAATAACGGGCAATTGAATGCCAGTAAGTGGCTTTGGTTTTGGCTCTTTCGGATATTTGTTGCGTATTCGATTGCTAGACTTGCATACGAGTATATGCTGATAGATATAAATATTGTAGATATGTATGTAAAGTAATTAGCTTGGAGTGTTACAATGAACTAGTTATAAAATACTAGTTTCAAACTAGTTGACAATAATAATTTTCCGACTGTTATTAAACTAGGCTAAAAAAGCAAAAAAGAAAAAGTTGCATATAGTGCCGGAGTAAGTATTTACACAGTCGCTTTCTACAATTTTCACAATTTTTTTTTTAGGTCGTGACACATTTTGCTAAATTCTTGCAACAATTTTGCTTCATACAAAATTCTCCAAAAAACAAAATATACAAAATTTGGTGACAAATTTATGATAACTTTCGCAGCAAACGATTGTGCCAATGCTTTTGGCCGGCACTGTATATTGACAAAAACTCAAAACTTTAGATTGTAAAAAGGGCAAAAAATAGCAAAAGAGCTTTTTATTTTAACATTAGAATAATTTTAATTTAACATAATTTTTTTTTTTTTTTTTCATTAGTTTATGACTGGTGTATTTTTAACCGAATTTGCTGGTTTGACTGCTGGGTATAAATATGAATAACTACTTAAACATGTCTACAACAAACATATCTAATAAATAGCAATTTTTGTAAGCTTTCTTTAGGCGATTCACTTGTGCATTATTGCGGTCAGTACTCGTCCGGCAATTAATTTTATTAACATTCTTAGCAAAATTACGTATTTTTGTGAAGTACGAAAAGTCTTTTTTTTTTTTTTGCACGGAAGATGATTAGTAGTTTTTTAAAATTATTTATATGACTAATTTTTATATTTTATCTATATTGACGGCAAATGATGATGGCGTTTCACCTAGCGCCTTAGTAAGAGACAACTCCTATGTCCATACAAAAAAGCTCAAAATACCATGACTCCCAGATCGATAATTTTCATTCGAAATCATCACTCGCACAGTACCTATTGCCAACAAAATCAGTGAAATCGTAGACAACATGAAATCTTAACAAGGTGGCATCGCTGTAGTACCTACTCAAAAGCTAAGAAATGGAGTACTGCGAGATGGTGTAAACGATTTTCTCCCAGGAATATTTAGACAGAGTTGCACGAAAATAAAGTAAGGTGCGAGCGATCCGAATTCTTGCCGAACCAATAGCTATAAGTCGAAAAAATTCCCCCCAACAACAACAGTTGTCTCAGGCTTAACCAAAGCGTCGTGGCTTTTAGCGTTATAAATATTTATTTTATTTTGCTAATTGATTATTTAGTTATTGCAAAATTATTCATAACTACAATTACATAATTCAATTTTGTTTTGGCATTCACAAAAGTATAGCACTTCAAAGTTCCAAGCCAGTGATTTGGTTAACCTCAGAACTTAACTCCTTTTACATTCATTTTTTTTTTTCAAACCCCCCAATGTCATTATCAAAGCTTTATAAACGAAGGTCGCACGAATGCAACCTTGCCATTTAGAACCATGAAAAATCATAGCACAACGGTATATTATAGTTAGGATTGCAATGTGGTTAGGTTAGAGTTTTTCCGCTACAATTGAGATGTATTGTAATTATCGATAATTGCTATCGGCATATAAATTCCTCTACCTACATACATATATATGTAAACATGTATGTCTGTATGTATATTAGCAAATTCAATATGTTCAATGTCAATTTGACGCTATAAATTTGAAAGATTCAATTTCATCAAACACAGAAGCCTCTCACATAGCATAAACGACAACAACAAAATGTAAGTAATAAATGGTTGTAATCGATATGTTGATAGGCATTTGTGGTTTATGTGCATCTAACAACATAACAATGGTTTACTGTTCATATGTAAGTAGTAATATTATTATAGAAATAAAATTAGATCTTTCGTTGCGCTTCTAAACAATTTCTATTGGCCATTGAAATACTAAAAATTCCCCAACAAATTAGTCTAATTCAACTAAGTAACATTCCAACGACACTCATTTCATTTTATGTTGCTGTGTGAATACATATGTATGTATAAGCCGGGTTCTATGAAAGTGGCGTAAATGCACTTTTGGCATTTTTATTTTAATTTGTGTTTCTCAAAAGAATTCACACGCATTGAAAAGATAAGTCTTACTATATCGTAACGAAAATATCTACCTCAACCCACTTTCTGTACACCACTGGTTTTTTTTTTTAAATTTAGCAATTGGCCCTAAGACTATGTACACATTATAGCATAAAACGCGTATTTTCGTATGAAGCTCTTCACTTAAAGCAAGTGCGTGCATACCTTTGATTCCTATTTCCGCTGTGGGTCTATTTAGCTCATTTAAAAGATAACGAAAATGTGAATTATTCTAAAAAATTGTATACTTAGTGTTTCAGTTGGTGATAGTGTGTACATAGTATAAGAGCAGCCTCTCAATTGGCTCTAGATACCCAGCTATCTACGCCCATGCTATCTATGCCCATGCATACATATGTATACATATTTTAGTATGTATTTGTAAGCTAATGAAATGCCGTGAAAACGGTAGCAATTCGTATCATAAAAAAATCTCGAATTGCAGGTATTAAAAAATATTTGCAACTTTGACCGACACGTGCACTCAAATGACATTGCTACTAATTGCGGTGAAGTAATAGATATCATGTCAAATCGTACCTTGCCTGAACGAATAGGTTTACTATTAGGACCCATTAGAAACCCTGTAAAACTGAATAGAATATATACATATGTACTTCGGAGAAGCGATTTTTAATAAACGCCTATCGCACTCAATATCTATCGTATTGTTTCATTGGAACGTGTAGAAGTACATCGGTCAAAATTTAATATTAATATACGCAACAGGTTTTGTGTGATGCACGCACCAACATGCAAACAGACAGACAAACAATTTTAAAACCGCTTTAAACTCTTATCTTGGCTGTTTTAACTTTAATGAAGTCTCTCTCATACGTATTTTCCTTCGCTATCTGTAATGTAGATACTAACATCGGCTCAGGTCGACCTAAAGAGTGGCGGGGTTTTATATTTTATTTATTTATTTATTTATTAATTTGTTTTAAGTCGACACAAACAAAGAGGTCGACTGAGGACAGATACTATTAAAATTGCACATAACTTAAAAACTAACAATATGAATTAAAGTATTACATGAGATGTTTGGAGAGGCAGTGTCTCCCATCCACACACACATACGGTCGATTATTCACGGTTATTCAATGTTGTCATCAGAGCTAGTTGGCTATTAACTGGAAAGATTAGAGTGGCCGTGATTGCTGTTCATCTTATAAAACGATCGGTTCATCCATAAGGATGGTCTTGAAAATCATTGACTGTTCCATCCTCACCGGGTGGTTGAAGAGGCCGAGTCTCCAATCCACCCTGACATACGGTCGAGTAATAATTTGTTTAAGTCTGTTCGTTGATATTGTGTGAGAAGCTGGTGGAATGGACGCGATTCCACGCAGCGTTCGGGGCAACAACGGAATATTTATCATTTAATATTGTGCCTTGAAATCTTGAATAATCCATAGGATGGTTGAAGAGGCCGAGTCTCCAATCCACCCTGACATACGGTCGAATATTTATTTATGTAAAGTCGAGTACCAGAGCGATATGAGATTTGCTGGCGGAATGGACGTGATTCCGCGCAGCAGATAATTTAATTAATTAATTGTATACGTTGATATATGTGTGATGCCGGTGGAATGGACGCGATTCCACGCAGCGCTCAGAGCAACAACGGGTGGAGGACTTACATGATATTAGTCAGCGTTAAGCAGGAATGCAAGTATTAAATTTTGAAGTGAGGCAAAAGAACATTCGAAACTAATGCAGCTATATAACTCGTTGTAAAATGAACACCAAAGGTTTAGAGGGTGGTTTTTTGCGAAGTTTTGACGACAAAGGGGTAATTGAAAAGGCACATAGTGCCTGGACGCCCTAGCGGGTACAGCAAAACTCAGTCGACTAACAAGATCAGATGAATCGATTTCACCAACAATCAGCTTATGGAGGAACATTACACCTAGTAAAACCCTACGATTTTCCAGAGAAGGTAAATTTAAGAGGAGAAGCCTACTTCTATAAGGGGGCAGGTGAGTAGTTGGATTCCAGTTAAGACCCCGCAAAGCAAAAATCAAGAATTGCTTTTGTACTGACTCAATCCGCTGTATATGAACTTGATACAAGGGACACCAGACACACGAGCAATACTCAAGTATTGGACGAACCAGCGATGTGTAAAGAACTTTCGTGAGGTACGGGTCGTCAAATTCTTTAGCCCATCGTTTAACAAAACCAAGCACACCCATGGCTTTGTTAGCAATAGATGAAATATGCATATTAAAACTTAGTTTAGGGTCAAAAATAACACCTAAATCAGTTACAACAGATATGCGTTCCAAAAGAGAGTCATTTAGTACGTAGGAGACCAAAACCGGCTTAACTCGATGAAAAGTCATTAGCTTACATTTCGAGCTATTCAATATTAATAAATTTACTGCACACCAGCAGCGAAATGACTCCAAATCGGCCTGAAAGAGATCTCCACGGGAAGGTACAGTAGGCGAATAGGTGAAACAAAGTTTCACATCGTCCGCATACATAAGAGTTCGAGAATGAGAGATGATTTGGGGTAGGTCATTTATGAACAGGGTAAAGAGTAAGGGGCCAAGATGACTACCCTGGGGGACACCGGAAGTTACGTCAATGGACTTAGACAAAGTATTTTTAAACAACACCTGTTGAGTCCTGTTTGTAAGATAATTTGCAAGCCATAATAATAACTGATTTGGAAAACCCAGTAAATCGAGTTTATGGATTAAAAGCTCATGGTTGACAGAGTCGAAAGCTTTGCTGAAATCGGTATAGACCACATCCGTTTGGTTACCTTTCAAGAAACCGTCCATAACAAAGGAGGAGAACTCAAGCAAGTTAGTTGAGGTAGATCGACGAGGTACAAAACCATGCTGACACGGTGATAATAAACACCTACACCGGTATTGCAGCTGGCGAGTTATTATGTGTTCAAAAGTTTTAGGAATAGCTGAGAGCTTAGCTATGCCCCTATAATTCTCAATATTTGACCTGCTACCTTTTTTATGTAAAGGTATAATAAAAGATTGCTTCCAGATTGTAGGGAACGCAGCAGATTCAAGAGATAGTTTGAACAGTTTAAAAATTGGGTCAGATAAATGTATAGCACAGTAGCTCAACACGCAACTGGGAACACCATCCGGACCAGGGGAAAATGAAGGTTTCAGTTCAAGAAGACTTTGTAGAACAGAATGTTTATCCAAAACAGGCATGTGAATGCTATTAGAGCTATTTAAATTGTAAGGGTAGGGACTGGACTGGAACTTATTAGATGTGTAGGTCGACATAAAGAATTCTGCAAATAATTCAGAAATATCCTGATCCGAACTAGAACTCTTGGATCCAAAGGCGAAGGAAGATGGAAATCCGGTAGTTTTCCGTTTCGAATTGACAAAATTGTAGAACTTTTTCGGGTTGGTAAAGAATTGGGTTTTACAGCCCACTAAATAACTTTTGTAGCATTGTTGGTTGAGCAACTGAAGGTTGGAGCGCGCAACCAAGTATTTAGAATACTCAGTAGATGCACCTGTTCTTTGAAAACGCTTGTAAAACTTAGACTTAATATTGCTGAGTCTCACCAGCTGTTTAGACCACCAGGGCGGCTTTGCCATACCAACACTAATGAAGCGAAAAGGGACACAGCTGTCGAAGAAACCATTTAGGGAACTGTAGAAAACTGAGGTTGCCGACTCGATGTCATCACAAGCATAGAGCTCCGTCCAGTCATGGGTTGCAAGCAACTCGTTGAGCATGACGAAGTTGGCTTTATAGAACCATCGCGTGCGTGATCGCTGCCTACCTTCGGTAGTGATACGCCTCCTGGGTTGCCTAGTGTCCAAAGCAATCTCAAGTGTAGGGTGAAGGGTATCTTCAGGAACAGATAACGGAGTAATGCGATTAAGAGCGACCCCTACAGAGTCGTCCACGAACACCAAGTCAAGTATTTTATTTTTACAATTTTGTACGTTGTTAATTTGTACAAGAGACGTGTCAGAAAGGTCAATGAGAAAATCATGCTGTGAGGTAGGGGTTAAAATGTTTGAGTCACTTGAGCCGACCCAACTCACTACGGGTAAATTAAAATCACCAAGAACTAAAAGGCGATCTTTGTCCCGTAACTGGGAATACAGACTTCTAATAACGGAGTTATGACGATTATAAACAAGTAAATTCGACTGAGGCGGTATATACGAGCAGGAGATAAATACGCAGGAACCAGGCAATGACAGCTTCACAGCGATAACTTCAATGTCAGACACATTGGCCAAGCTGACCAACTCAGATGGAAGACGTGAGTCAACAGCTATGAGGACGCCACCTGCCCTGGTTTCACGATCGCGCCGATAAACGACGTAATTGCTACAGAAAATTTCAGAATTAAAGTTATCTGGCTTTAACCAGGTTTTTTATTCTTTTTAGACCTATCAGAACCGCGCCAATTGTTAAAGGGCACGGTTTGCCACTCACCACCAACAGTAGAAGCGGATTGAGAAACGGACACAGTGTTATTGCCACCCGCAGTAACAGCGGATTGAGTGCCCGGTATAAGGTTGTCGCCATTAGCAGAAACGGCAGACTTAGCCAAGGTACCTGAGCGAATGCAATCGGATTGTGATTGCACGAGCGAAGGTAAGATAGGTGTAACAGCACCATCAGTAGAATTATGAGGAGGAAGGACAGTAGAGAGGGAACCCGAACCGCTAGGTAGCGGCGAAAAAGAAAAAAGATCCGTTTCGGTAGAGGAACAATTTTTGTTAGAAGGTGAAGCACCGGAACTAACAACAGCAGCTTTTAGCGAATTTATTTCCACAGTCAATTTATCAATTTTCTTGTTATTGATTTTGGCACTGTTTTTGTTCTTCACTTTAACCTTATCATTTACCTTTTCTTTTTCCTTTGCACTGGGTTTGTTCCCTTCAGATTCAATAATGATTTTTTTAAGATCATCAATTTGAGAAGTTAAATCCTTGAACCTAATCTCAAAAGTAGTCATGATAGTCTCAAGGCCCAGCTTTTGGGAGGAAATGACAGAGTCTAACACCTTCGAAATTTTTTCGGGTCCATTGACACAGTCAGGGCAGAAATACCGAAAATGGGTGTTTATTCTCAGTAACTTCACATCGTATTCCGCAATAGGGCCCTCACAACAGGTTCGATGGTAAAGCCTCTTGCAAAAACCACTACAAGGAACTATAAGAAGCTCAGATCTTCCGAAACATTTATCACATTTCCCACAGAACTCATCCATGATAAAGAGCGTATGTGAAAAGTAGGTACACAATAAAAAGGAAAGTGTTATACTGGAACTCAGCACACTAAGCTAACGATTGCACAGTCGGCCAGCAGTGAACACAGGCAGTATGAGCGCGCAAAGCAGTAAAAGGTGTTATACTGGAACTCTGCACACTAAGCTAACGATTGCACAGTCGGCCAGCAGTGAACAGGCAGAATGAGCGTGCAAAGCAGTAAACCAAAAAAAAGTGATTTGCAAATAGCAACACACAAACAGATATATGTGTGTATATAGGCACACTCAGAAATTTAATGTAGATTTCAGCACTATTTATTAGGAATTGCACAATTATACACTGTTTTCCTATGTAGGACCAACAAGTCTAGCACAGGCAGTCACTGTTGAATGCAATTAGAACAATATTAAGGCCAAATAAAGGCAAAAATCGAAATGAAAAAAACGAAATAAAAGAACACGTCCGCACTCGATGACAGCTGATTCAAAAAATATAATTTGTCCCTTAATTTTTTATTTTTTTTTTTCAAAATTTAAAACTATATATGTATAGTAAGGCGCCTCACGCTCCATACAAAAAAAAATGGACATCCTGTTTCCATCGGAATTATAAATTTCAATGTATTCTAAGACCTTGGTCAAAATATTTCCAAAAAATATTAAGATTTATCGGAGCTAAACCGCGTTAAAAAACCGCTAAAAATATCGTTTTTTATCCATAAAAGGAGTATGAAAAAATATTTTTTAATAAGAAGCACCTGAGATGATAAATTAGCTGGAGTACAAAAGGTAAGCATAAACGCAACGCAATCCAACTATTGAGATGTATGATGCTGTTTCTAGTCATATTTCGAGGGGTAGATTTGTGGAAAACTTTAATAACTCAGCCAATTATTGACGGATTTGGACGATTAGGATATCATTTGAAAGGTATTTTCGAGACGTTGCCATTTCTGCAAAATTTAACCCTTTCTGGTTCAATTTTACACATTGCAAATATTAGCACACAGGTATACAATAATAGTATTGATACAATTTTTAAACTTTTTTATGCTTACCTTTTGCACTCTATCATCTCAGATACGTTTTATTAAAAAATATTTTTTCATACTCCTTTTATACATAAAAAACGATATTTTTAGCGTTTTTTTAACGTGGTTTAGCTCCGGTAAATCTTAATATTTTTTCGAAATATTTTAGGGCAGTCCTTAGAAAAGAGTGAATTTTAAAATTCCGGTAGAAACAGTGCAACTTTTTTTGGCGAGGCACCTTAATGTATATAGTATGTGACTAAAAGTAATTTCGAGACATTAACAAAATTGTAGTCACGGCGTTTTACATAATTTACCCTCAAAGCCTTTTCTAATTTTGAAATACATATATGACAATTAACCCTCTTTGAAAAGGAGACTCATTAAGGCGTTGTACATAATTTGTAGCTTCATATTTTTTCAAGTTTCGAAATGTGTAACAAATGGTTTTTAAAAATGTTCAAAAAAGAACAAAACTAATCAAAAAAAGTTTTTTTTATTTTTTTTTTTTTTTTTTAACAATCGTGAAAAATTAGGATTTTGAAGTAATTAAAAAGTTTTTTTTTTAATGTCTTTGATTTTTTTTTTTGACAATTTTTAAGTTATTTTGAATATTTAAAAATTTGTTTGATTATTTTTGTTTTTTTTAGGAATCGTAAAAAGTCATGCTTTTTTATCTTTTTTAATCGTAATCAATTTATAATTGCGCTTTCTTTAGTACAATTTAAAATAATCATTACCAATTAAAAAATACGTCTAATCACTTGATTATTAATTACTTATCAAATTTAACAGTTCTGCTTATGACATCAAGTAAAATTATTTTAAAATGAAGGAACTGAAAGATGTTAGCGTCGCAAAAAAATTCCCAACCTTCTAAGTCAAAATAAGTCTTACATTTAAGCGTTCATTATCTATTTAACAGAACCGTGATAGTTTTCAAGCCAAATCAGATCTATGTAGCAAGTATAACAGGGCCTTAAGTATCTATGTATTTAAAACGTGAAATTCTTACACTCACCATTTTCACTATTGTCAGCCTTCATGCCGTTCACGTTGTTGTTTATGTTGTTTTTACTGCTAAAACTCACATTACCATCACCTCCACCATTTAATGTTAATGCCAATTG
Organism: Sphenella marginata; assembly: GCA_951509765.1. Lineage (NCBI taxonomy): Eukaryota > Metazoa > Arthropoda > Insecta > Diptera > Tephritidae > Sphenella > Sphenella marginata. The sequence continues at coordinate 61,059,175 of OX608083.1, forward strand.
TAGACTATTTTTATTTGGTGTCACCGGCTGCATCAGCTGTTGCTGCTGTTTCTGTTCGCCGTTACTTGCCAGATCCGTAACACAATGGCGCTGTGACGACAATTGCTCATGTTGGTCGTGCTGCTGTTGTTGTTGTTGCTGTGCAACATTGGCGTGGTTACTTTGTTGTTGTTGGTTAGCTAATTCACTCAGTTGTTTCATGGCGGATTTTTTTTAGATTTAAAGAAGGAAATTAAAAGAAAAAAAAAACTATTTTTTTCACTGATAAGAAAAAAATATTAAGAATACGGTTTAAGAAAGAAAAAAAGTGATGCGTTTATGGCAGCTTAAAAGTGTATTTATTTTGTTTGCAATACTGTATAAGGCGGTGTTAAATGAACTTTTAACGAAAACTATCTGCGAAATATTTTTATTTTAAAATTAAATTCCGCTCTTTGCCCCGTAGGAAAAAGATTAAAAATCACGCACGCGTTTTTAACCGAATTTTTTTTTGGATGTAAATTTAATGCGCCTCAAATCGTTAAAATCACGTTTGTGTACGTTTTGTTAGACACGTTTTGCTTGCGTTAAATTTACAATTTTCTAGCGTTTTCTTGTTAAATCGTAAGTGTTTGCCAAACGACCCTTTTTAACGTGATATTTTGGTTTTGAAGTTGATTTGCTGTCTTGGCGTGTCGCGTTTCACTTTCCTCAGAGCATCGATAGCCGACTAAACGGCTCGTCATTTAGTGGAAACCTTTTTATTATGAAAAATCGAAAGTTCTTTTTAGTCTCTTTTTGTTTTGTTGTTTTTTGCGCTTGACTTCTGTTCTTTGTTATTCTTGTTGTTATTAGCTTTTAGTTATTCGTCGCCTCCTGCTCTGTAGCTGGTTACGCACACAAAGTAATGTTTGTTTGTTTATGTGCTTTTGTATGTGTATGTGTGTGAATAATCGCATTTTTTTTCTTGTTTCAATTTTGGTTAATGTATTTATATGATTGTTATTGTTGTTGACTTTTTATTTTATCACTGATTTTTATAAAAAAAATTTTTATTGCCAATTGGTCAACTAATGTTTCCTCTCAGTGTCAGCATTGATTTCTATGTGTATGTTGTTGTTTTTGTTGTAATTCAGTAAGCAATTCTATGTACATATTTTTATTAAAGCTTAAATAATTGTTGTAGCACCGCAGCGATAATTTTGCTCTCAAAGTCACTGTTAACAGTTACTTCATTTACTCACACTGTTCGTTCCCAATTACCATTCTTAGTGCTTTTGTTGTTGTTGCTATTCCTTTCTCAAAGTTGTTGCACAGTAAATTTAGTAAAGCTACAAAAACAAGTACTGTAAAGCTCATTTCGATACAATGTTCTGCATCAGAGATTTCAAATATGTAGTTCTCTCAATAGTTTGTGATGTGTAAGCGCATTGTTTTTGCTGTTGTTGTTTTTGTAAGTAAAATAATCAAAGACATGGACGTGACGAAATCGAAGGCGAAAATTAAGAACTTTTCTTGTAAGCCGGTTTATAATTGGAGGCAGAGTTACGGTTATGGGTGCAACACAAATAATAACGTTACGGTTATGGAGCTCTAGCGAATATGGTTTGAGCTCAACTGTGGTTGAGGTTAGAGTTACGGCTTGTCACGGGCACTGCTATGGGTAAGGTTATGGTTACAACTATGTTTACAGTCGCTGTGACGGTAACGGCCATAGCTACCCAAAAGTAATAAGCCTAACATAGCATTACATACATAGATACATATGTATGTACCAACATACATATCTTAAAAAAGGCGAAGTTCACATACCACAACATGAAGTAACAAAACATAACACGGCATAACAATAACGTAACGTAGTAAAAAAATTATTCCATTTAACTGTTGTTTGCAATCTCCATTCTGCAAATTTTATTAATGCTCGCCATGAGCATGCAAGCTATACACACAAAAAATATACACACACACATATGTATGTATTGTAGACTGCATAAGTAATAAACCAAAAACACTTGAAATCACTCGCCTTCGTTTATTCGCCACATAGGGTGAGTTCCGCTATCAAATTCTCTACTGTATCCTCTTACCAAGGCAGCGCAGCGGTTAACTGAGACATTGGCTATTGTCATACATTTACAATTAACAGTTCTTTCTCACGGCTCTCACAGTGCAGCGTCGGGTATACGTTATTTTTAGTTGTTGGTATTAGTTTGAGTTTCAGTGTTTATTGTTTTTCTCTTTCTTATATTCTATGCATCCATTTTTGTGTGTGTGTGCGTTTTGTGTTTTTATTCAATGTTTTATTCAAACCGCAACACGGAACAAGTTTGAAGGGAATCTTTTGGGGTGGAAGCTTTAAATGTGCTCAGTGTGTATTTCGATTGACTCAACGTTGCGTATAAGCAACAAAAATTTGTATGTGAAGGATTTGAAGTAACTCATACGACATGGCTGCAAAAGAAAGCTGGCTATGTAATTATTTTATTGTATTAAATTTTTTTTTTAAATAAAAATAAATTAGGTATAAAAATAGATCGTCCATAAGAGTTTGCATACCTATTTGATATTCAGTGCAAAATGCAGTATTTAACTTTATTAGAGTGACCTTAAATTTGTATGGAGAATTGTTCTTTTTGCTGTGGGATGTTTAAAGATTCTGAGCTTAACACTGACTGATGTTTCTTTTGCAAACCAATAGTGTTAAAGCAAGAGCTCAACAAAAAACTTTGGGGATCTTTTTAAAATAGCCATTTTTTGTTGGTCAAGAAAAATGAATCATGAAATCAACGATCGCTCTCAATCGCCTGCTTACGTATCTATGTATGTACATATGTTTGTGGGTATGTTGGTATGTAATAATGAGAACAACAACACATATCAGTACAACCAACAACCACAATAATTATCGTAAATTACGTGATAATTATAAAATTTGTCGTTAATTAGCAATTTTTTTTTTGTCTTAAAAAACTTTTAAATTACATCTAATAAGTGGTATTCACACAAAGTAACAGTAGCTCATAACGAACACTTAAAATCAGTTGATTTTTCTGATGAAATCTTTTTTGATTCATTAGCGCGTTCAAAATGTCGGTTATATCAATGGGAGATAATAAGGTTTTTAAGCAAAACTCGAACGCAAATAAATTTTGTGGATTTAATAGAAATAGGCGTGGCAACGCCCACTTTCACTTGACATTTTCAGCTAGTACCACTCAGACCAGCAGCATTTCTTTGGAGAGCCCTTTTAGGCTGCAACTACACTCGCATATGGATTCAGTAAATTAATCTCAATTCATACTGTAAGCTAAATAAAAATAGCAAAAACAACATTATAATTGTTAGTACAAATTGCGCGGAAGGAAAGGTAAAGATAAACGGAATCGCACAAAAACGCCCAATGTCATTAACACTAGGTGTTCGTTTCATGCTTTGCAGTTAATTTGCTACAAAAACTGAAAACAAGAGTTGAGCAGCATTTCGCTTGTGCCGCTTACTTGTGCTTTAAATGGAATGAAAAATTGCAAACAAATAAATAGAAGGCATTCGCATGGCCCGAAATATAAAAGCCGCTGCCAAACCGGAAGACAAATGCATCACAAATCAAGCTTGTCCAGTTTTTTTTTTTTTGTTTTTCATGTCAGCTGTTTGGAAGCACAATATGAACGATTTGTTAAGAGTTTTATTAACTGAATTTTTAATTAAAGAACTTTAAGGCACTGGTTTGATTTGTATATCGACAGGCACACTGCAAAACCCTGTATGTTCAAAACCAAAAAGTTTTCAGGAGAGGGAAAAAACTGTAATAATTATAACGTATTTATATGAGCGACGGTTATTTCATTTCACCACTGGAAAGAAACGGGAAGTTGTAACCCGATTTTGACTGAATTTTAATGTGCGAAATATCACGATCTATGGGAAAGGCTGAGAACCTTATTTCTGGAAAAATAGTGACTTACGGGGTTTTGCAGTGTGGCTGTCGATATACCTTGCAAAAAATTGTGTGTTGAATCTCTAAAGAGAGTTGTCCGCGGTTAACACCTTATGTCCACAGTGGGCTATAATTCAATATACATAAGTCAATTTTTATTTGTGTAGCATGTAGAGGGTGATAAATCCCTGCTTGGATATAAATGAGTACAATTGATATATCCATAACATATAAAGTGATTAGGACTGGCTTTAGTCCGGATTTAAATTTGAAACATTACAGATTTAGAAAAAAAAAAATTCACCTGACTTTTGGTAAGGTCCTTGGAATGTGAAATTTTCAACAAATGGAGCATTTATTTTGATTCAGTTTTTTATTCTTTTCTCAATCATCTTCCTCTGCCTTAGCTTCATCTACAATTCCATCACTTCACCGCCCACACTCTCTTTGCCTTGCGCCTGTCGTTCCAATTTCTCTTTCTCTGAATTTTCCAATTGTTCCAAAGTCAACAACGATATACCCAATTGATCTTCACGCGTAAATGGTTGAGCCATGCGACGTAGCCAACGACGCGCCATTTGCATTGACTCTTCTGTACTTAAATTACAAAAACTATCGACTAAATGTTCTTGTATCCATTTTGGTAAACGACTACGTTTGTCTTGGCGTGAAAAACGTTTATCAGCGAATATCATAATACCATAATCGGTTTTACCACGCAGCGCACGTCCAACACATTGTGCCGCATGACGCATAGCATCAAAAGTAAGAAAATCATTTTCACGTATTTGAAATTGATCGCGTAAATAATCGAGACGCGCTTTAAGTATGCGAGATTGTGTGTAAACATATGGAATACCAAACATGAGTACAGCACGTCCATAGTGATGATCGAAATCAACGCCCTCAGATACTTTGCCACGTGCAACAGCTAGTAATATAGCACCGCGTCCGCAATCGCAAGCCTATGTGGGGAAACAAATTTAAGGTTTAATTATATGTAGTTTTTTAAATTAGCATTTATTTACCTTAACATAGTTCATAAGCGCATAACTCGTTTCAGCACTATCCTGTGTTTCAATAAATAACAGCTTATAACGCAGTAATGTATCCACAATGCCTTGATCATACCAAGAAGCGACAACCGACTCAAGATAGAGATACGATGTAAAAAAGCATACAACGCCATCGGGGACTGTTTTAGCAGTCTCCACCAGTAGCTGTCCATAGTTGCGTATAACTGCGGTATCGTCGCGGGTTTCGAATTTCGATGAGATAGCAACTTGATCGTTGCCTTTGGATACAATCTGAATAAGGAATTATGTTCATATAAATATCTTTGTAATTGGTAATTTAAAGGACGGTTTTCTCATCTTAACTTTGTTTAGGTCTAAGCTAACATAAAACGACCCAAAAAAACATTTGTAAAAGATGTTATATATACTGACATGCACATACCATTGGCAGCAAACAAGGGCGCGCTAAGGTCATGGTAAATGAGCTCATTATAACGGGATCGAAATCCAAAATTTTCGGATACATATCCATAGGCGATAATGTGCCTGATGTTATAACAACTGTTTGAAAGCGCTTAAACACTGGTGCCATTGCTATAGATGAATCCAAACAACTAAAGTGTAATATAGGATTCATAATTGTAGGAGTTTTATCATCAAAAGGTTCTACAATGATTGTGAAACCCTTTGTGTAGGTAGAAACTAGAGTAGCAAAATGTGTGATCTGTCAGGAAGAAATATAAATTAATAACACCTTTTAATAATTAAAAGTACTAAATATATTAAAATAACATACCAATACAAGCGCTCCAAACTCTGTCATGTCGGTAATTTCCAGCGTACGTAACAAGCTTGCCAAACGTTCAGCGCAAAAGCGTAATGGCTTACGTTCAATACAAATTTTTGAAGCAATATCTTTCAAAAAGCCTGCTGGAGATTCCTGTACGACATGATGTACACGCAGACGTGTTTTGATGTATTCAATAAATCGACGCAGAAAGCTAATGAAATGGTCTGCATTACGAATATTGCCAGGTACGACCTCTAAATAAATATAGAAGGGGAAAAAGTGTATAACATGAGTTTAACATACTAATACTTATGTTGACAGTGATTCACCAAATATGAATCCGACATACTCCGATACAAGCACGACTAATGTAGAAGCGGTTCTTTCGGATACCGTGAATTTTATTAGCCTCTTACGTCGGGTACCCAGATTTTTAAAACTAGTTAGCTACCTTTCAGAATATCTGCAGGCAATACAGGGTTAGCCATCACCATATCAGTTTCACGTTGTTCCTGAGCATCCTTCAAACCCTGCACCATACGTTGGTACTCTTCATTCAAACGATTGGCATCATCTTCGCGCATGCTAAAACACAAAGTGGATATGACGATACACATTTTTTTTAAATAAATAATTATAACCAAATGCCTTACTCTTGCATAATTTTCTGCAAATTATTTAATGCATTAGTACTCCGCTCCACCGTACGTCTATTGATCTTTACGCTCATCGAATCAATGCACACATTATCTATGTTGTGAGCCTCATCGAAAACGACGCAACACTGTTTATTCATCTCTTTAGAGACAACTTCGGCAATTTTTGGATCCAGTAGGTAGTGATAACTGTAAACAACAATATGTGCATAAGAAATGGCAAAACGTGCCAAAAAGTATGGACACCAATTACGCATGCGTCCATATTCTTTAAGATCATCAAGACTATAAACTCCAGCGGGCATCATTGATTCCTTACCCTCCAACGTAAACCCTTCATAATATTGACCTACATGATATACGAAAGGAAAGTAAGTAAGTATGTTGATTTACAAATTTGAGTCATTTCCTAAATCACTATACACACTCACATATTGGATAATTTTCGGGATCGACTTCATTGCGTTCACGCACATGACTTGCTGTGAGGCTATAACATTTGCCATCTACCGATTTACCTTCACGTTCTCTGCTCACATCTGGATGTATGCACATATTTTTCCGTGAACTCAATACAAGTCCTAATAGACCAGGTGGCTCTGGCGCTACCTTATCATAGTATGACATAAGATTTTGTAATTCTGCAACAACTTTTTCTATCTCTGGGACTGTACGTGAACAATAAATTAATTTTCGTATAACATCGGGATGTTCAATCATATAGGCCACAATTAAGGATAGTAGTGTAACTGTTTTGCCTGTACCCGAAGGCATCTCCAGTAAGCAGTGGCCTTTTGCATCCAATGTGCGTTTCAACTCCAACATGTATGCAAATTGCTCTGGGTAAATGTAGTCGTACGGGAAGTAGACCAGCAAGCCATCGACACTTATTCTGTAGGCAAGAAAATTGTTTATTAAAGTCAGACATTGAAATAATGCGAAATTCTTACTTCATGGCGGTTTGCTTATTTTTCAGCGGCGTACAAGTGTAGCATTGTTCTTTTTATAGCCTGTAGTCAACCGTCGTACCGGAGAAAGACACATACGTTGGTGTTCTTTTACCCACAATAAAGTAAGTCTGGACAACTTATGCCAGTTTCGTACTACCACACGAACAGCTTGTGGTATTGCCGGCAATAGAGCTGCCAGGGCTCTTTAAAGTTGCTCATCAATTTAACTACATGTGTTATCGATGCCTAATTCGCAAAGTAGACGGAATACGGCTTGTCCTCGCACTAAAATTCTTGGAACTTGTGCTCTGGTCTTTCAGAAAGAGAGATGGTCGCGAGAGAGGTTTTGCTAGCCTTTGCGTTAGATGTGATTTTCAAACGTTAACACTACCGCAAAGGCAAAATTTTCTCGGACACTGTAAGCGACAGCACTGGTGGATCACATTTAGCCCTTTCCATTGCATTGTCATTCGTTTCTTTATGTCAACGCTTTCCGATAATTCTCCTTTTGCGATTTGCGCTGGGGAAAGTATTGAAAAATTGTAAGAAAAGTTAAAAATTCTGTGTAAATATCGTGAAATTACAATTCACGCAATATATCAGCGTATTGACAAAAGAGTAATAAAATTATTAGCAATTCGGTCTGTGGTATAAAACCAAGTGGAAAAAAGTGAAGCAATAAAAGCACAAAGAACGAGTGGAGAGGAGAAATTTTGATGACTGCGTGTGTGTAAATGAATTCGAGTGCGTGTGTGTGTACCCGTACAAAACAGAAAAATTAAAAAAAGCAAAGCAAGGAAGTTGATGCGATAAGAAAATATATAATTTATCTACTATTTATAAAAGAAATTTTTTGGCTGAGTAATTAGTTAAAGTTCTAAATAAAGTAGAAGAAATAAATGTTAAACTTCTAGCTCTCTAAGGCCATGGGTGTGGGTGTAAAGATGTGATTTCTGTGGTTATATGATTGTTGAACTTGATCTGATTGGAAAACAATTGGAGCGTTAGTAAATTCCTGTTTATTGATGCGTGGATGACGCTAAAGCGGGGGCGTCATATTTCTTATTTTATTGTTTTATTGCAATAGTATGGAAATGATATTGAGAACATGGAATTTTGGAACATAAACCAGATACGTTAATCGTGACGCATTATACAACTGGGAAGCAGCAACTAATGACCAAATTGATGCTTAATACGCAACATCATCAGTAAACAAACCCAAAGTTCAATTTCATACGCTATCAAGGATTTTCTAACAAATTTAGAGCGTTCCGTTTTTACAGCTAGCGTGTAACGCACACACTACTGCCTCCCCAGTAAAAGCCAAAAGTCAACAAATCATAATAGCAGAAAACGCGAAAGAAATATAATAAATAATATAAAAAGCAACAATATATGATCAATATGACTTCAACTATTCACACTAATAGCGTCACCATAATTACCAACAATAGCAATACCACATATAATCACAACAATAGCGCTAATATAAATATCATTACAAACAACAGCAATGGGAATAACACGACGAATATCTTGCCGCCCGCAATTACCCCCGCCGCCGACAATAATCATACAACAGTAACAGCAACAAACACAAATACAACGATTACGCACATAAATCCAAACAGTGACTCAACTGAGTTGGTACCCACAGCAATTGTTGCAACAGCAGCACCAACAGCTGGAGGTGATGCACCAAGTGCACCAATACAAAAAAGCCACAATATCAATAGCAAAAGTACAACAACAGCATTGGATGAGCAAGAGGCGTTACTGCAACGGGCTGCCGATGAACGTGAAGCTATTTTCAATCGTTATTCACTGGGATTGGATCCGGCGAATGTGGTGGACCCTTGGGAGAATCCCACATTTGAAATTTATCATATTACAGACAAGTGAGTGTGGTCTCTGGAAAGTAGTTAATTATTTAGCTATAATAAGTAATTGTTTGTATGTTATATCTAATAACTTAGGAGCTATTTGAACTCAAAAGTTTAATGACCTTTATTTATTTATTTATTTTTTTTTTTCAAACAAGTTCTATATTTATTTAAGTGCTTTTCCGGGCTTTTTTTTAAAAGCCATATAAAGTTAGTGTTTTGTATTCAAATTCAAATTAAAATAGAATAAATAATTGCAGTCGATAGCTGGTCGGGTAGTATTTTGTGTGGGCTTGAGGTTCTAAGTGGTCTTATATTACAGGATTGATAACTTGGTAGGGCTGTTATTTCGACACAGCTTGCCAAAGCTGGTTCATGTGTAGTACTTAGCACTGTAGTGCTGGGCCGAAATTCTTTGGAACTTTAACAACATAATTCAATTAAATCATCTCAACACTCAAAGTTAACTTAAAATAAATCTTTAAAACCTTTTTAACAAAAGCTTTTCAAAAAAATTTATAGAAATTTTCGGAATGCTCTAAGAATAAAATGTTTTTATACATATTTACTTTCTTTCTTCTATACTATTCTATTTTCTTTACGTTGCACTTTTTTTGGATTTATTTAGTTTTCTTTTATATCAATTGAGGCACAATAGTGCCGGTTGAATGAGCAAATTTCGATTTCAACAATGAATGCATTTTTTATATTGAGTTCGCTTAATTTATGCAAGCTAAATTGGTATTCGGTGTCAATTAGGGATCTTTCGACATGCCAGTGACATCTCAGCTTATTTGAAGAAGCACATCTATGTGGAAGTAGCAAAAGCAAACAAGAAACATCTTTTGATATTTTTGTTTAATATTTCTGGACTACATTTTATGAGACTCCAATTTAAAATAGTCACCCATTAAGCGAACTTTTGTTAATTCCCCTCTAATATTTTCACAAAATCGTCTTAAATGGAAATTCGTAATTTTCAAGGCATTGCATCAACAATGCTTAGCACTTTCACGAAATATTTGCAAAATTCCTCGCGTCCATCAGCTGTGGCATGTTTTTCAACAAGTTTGCATTAACGAAGGCAAACAAAACTGTTTTCAATGGAATGGCAAAAAAGAAATGGTCGATCTATTTTCATTATTTCTGTTTTATTGAATCCAATACTTTGATTATTTTTAGCTGCTTGTGCATAAATAGTATGTACTTGCGACTCTTGAATTTCAAAGTGGAAAGAAGTGGAATATACACGTCTTTCCTGGAAGTGATATATACATATGTATATGCCTTTTTGTAGTTTTTACAAACTTCGCAATTAAAAAAAAAACTAGATTTGCAAAATTCGGTCTGGGTCGACATCGCTCTCGAGTGGTTTTATGACAAATTATTATAAAAATTCCCACTGTGCGCCGTTCAACGAAAGGCACTTGAGGCAATTACTATTATTTTTTTCTACTAGCCCCTCTATATATGCTATTCCAACACTTGCACTATTACTTAGATGCCTGCACTTATGATAAGTAGGCACTCAAGCACCTTTAAATGTACATACATACATATTTATGTATGACCACAATATGTGAATTATTTTGCAAACAAATTTTTGTTTTATTTTGTTTGTTTATTTTATTTTAAAGTTTTTATTAAATTGGTTTTTCTTTTTAGTTGTAAAATCATACAACATGCGTGTTAAAGTATCGTGTGCTCCTCCTTTGTTTCCCATTGATGGCATTGTTGTGTGGTTCCGTACCACATTCCGTTTTCTTATAATGAACCCTTTAAATACAAGCAAACATGTTTATAATTCAAATATGAAGTATGTAACATACTTATAAGATCAGCTGTAATTTCTTTTATCAGCATTGTCATTTAAACGCCTTGACGATTTTAGTCGTTGGATATCGAAGTAATCGAGTCGTAACGTACGCCAACCGAAACCACTAAGAGGTATTCGTCTTTATCTGGTTCATGATCGGCTGACCGCACTGATAGGGTCCAAACAGCTTCGCAACGAATAGCTTCAGTCTTTCTTATAATATTGGACATAACCTAACCAGGTTACCATTATTGTCCCTGTCGAAATTCGAAATGTTCAAAAACAGCAAGACTGTCATATTATGTCCCATAAAAAAATGCTAATACCTAGCCTTATGAGTATGAAACACACCTTATGCCTATACAAACATAAACACAACCTGTTACTCTACCACACTTACTAGCTCTTTATTTTATATTTTACTATTTTTTCTCCTCACTCCAGTTTTGAATTTTAAATTTTTTTCCAACAGTTATAACTGTTATATTTATGTATGTATGTATGTACTTAAGCATGTTTTTTTTTTAACATTTATTTGATTCTCTGGTCTTTTACCCGCACAGATATGGCTTCATGCATGATTCCCGCCTACCCGAAACCCGCGATTCACAGGAGCTGCAACGTACCAAAATTGAATTGGAGCGTGATAAAAAATGGGTAAAAATGCTTTCCAATTGGAATCCAAATAACGAGAAAGTACGTCGACGTGTCTTCAAAGGAATACCAGATCGTATGCGTTGGCCAGCGTGGAAAAAATTACTGAATGTCGATGAATTAATAGCAGCTAATTGTGATACATATGCTTCGATGTTATCATTGGCACGCAAATATTCGACTGAGGTGCGACAAATTGATTCTGATGTGAATCGTCAATTTCGTGATAATCTCGCTTATCGTCAACGATATAGCGTTAAACAATGCTCTCTATTTAATGTGCTAAATGCTTATAGTATATATAATCCAGAATTGGGTTATTGTCAGGGTATGGCATGCTTGGCTGGTGTACTATTATTGTATATGCAAGAGGAGGAAGCATTTTGGGCGCTCAATCAATTGATAATCGATCGTAAATATGCTATGCATGGTTTATTTATTGAGGGCTTCCCCAAGTTGACGCGTTTCCTGGAGCATCATGATCGCATATTATCGAAAATGATGCGTAAATTACATCAACATTTTCTGAAGCATAATGTTGATGCCATTTTATACTCGATCAAATGGTTCTTCGTGATTTTCGTGGAACGGGTAAGTTGTACTATATGATTCATGACTGTTGGTACTAGAGAAACATAGATATTCACGTTACAACAATGTTTTTTGAGAGCAGGTTTAGTTATAGCAGTTTTGTTAATTTCATTCGATACGATATGGCTTTTTCGAATAATAATTTTCTCAGTTTTTTTTCTTCAAAATTTTAACACTCTCTCCCTCTCTCTTTCCCTAGATACCATTTAGCTTAGCTTTGCGCGTATGGGATATTTATCTGTTGGAAGGTGAACGCGCTGTTACCGCCATGGCTGTCACTATACTCTATTTACATAAACATGATTTATTGCGTCTTAATGATATGGACTCAATTATTGAATATTTACAAGTGAAATTGCATAAAAATTTCGGTTACAACGATGATTACGTAATCGAGGCACTCGAACGTATGTTGAGGAAATTAAAAGAATTAAAATTGGATGTAGCGCCACCGCCAAAAGCGAATGAATTTCCCATACGACCATTAGGACAATTCGTAGAGGCGAATATTGAGAAGAAGATCGGGCGGCGACGCTCCGAATATACCGATACGGAAAAACAAGTTATAACCGATGTGATATTGAGGTATGTATACAGAGATTTAAATCATTTTATTTTCTATGTGAATATTCATACAATTGATCCGTTTTTAAAATACGGGTTTTATCAATTTTATGGTAGAGAAATCTTTTAAAAATATTTATATCTTTCAGATCTGAACAAAATGCAGTTGAAGTACAATCAACCATGTCATATGAAACGTCCGAGTGTGCTACCGGTAAGTTTCAACCGATTTCTTACATATGCTTAATAAATCTCTTTACTCAATCCGCTAACTATATTTTATTCTCTAAATATCACTACTATTCACTCACACATTCCGTACAAATTTTTGTATAGTATCATAGATTGTATATACTCTCATGATCATGCTATAAATATCTTATTTTTTTTAGATATATTTTTGTAGAAAAACTAACTACAGGATAGACTTGCATATTAAAATATATTGGTAGTCACAATTTTTTGTTTCAATTTTGAAAAAAAATAAAAAATCGTGAGTTCAGACTAGTATTGAAAAGTAATTAACAAGTAGAACGATCGCAAAAACTAATAATTAAATTTCGTGCAGGCTGTTGATCTAATTTTTTCAGTACAGCCGATACTAATTTTTACTAATATACATATAAGCTAATATTTCGATATAATACAAATATTATAATAGTAATATTGTAATTATTATTATTATTGTCTATTTCAACTAGACTTTTATGGGTTTCACCATTGAATGTTGAAGTATAGGGAAGGTTCTTCCTGCCCCTTTCATCTGTCACATACCTTTTCCTCTACTAGTTCTTGCTTCCCCACTTCTTTTACCTCTTGATTTTCCTCTTTCCCGTTTCCCAGGTTGATACCAATTATCGATAGAAGTTATCAAAATTATTTGATATAATTTCATAAACAGTACTACAAAGTTTGCCGAATTCCGATAATTTCTTGCGAATTTAAATATGAAATATGTACTAGTTTATGTATGTATGAGACGGTCTTCCATTTATGTATATGTATGTGTATTATACATATGTATATGTTAAAACTAATTGTATATAAATAATTTTGAAAATATTTTAATTTTTATTCAAACACAAATCGCTTACAAAATGTATATCGCTTTTACTAATAAACAAATATTTTTTTAATATAAATAAGAGAAAACTATTTTTGCTCCATTTATGTACATATGCCTAGCTTCTCGAAAATATTTTAAAGAAAAAAGAAGCGTTTTATTTGGCGAATCAAACGTTGGAGTGGTATTCACAAATTCACTACCCCCAAATTTGATTCGATAAAAATAAAACCTTACTTTTTCAATTAAGAGTATACATAGAGCTTATCAGCAAAAAAACGTTTAAAATGTTCCCCGCTGGTTCAAATGTTAACTTGTTGGAGATTTCCAAATATGCTATTGAGCTTTTTGAAAACCTCACCAGGGTGCGGACATTTTCAACTTTTTTTCGCCATACACCTAGATACGCTCTAACATACATACATACTCGTACTTACATCAATAACATAACCGTTACTTGTACAGTTATAGTTTTACCAACATATTGGATTACTGGTGCTACTTTAATGGATCCATTACTACAGCTTTATTTATTTCTTTACATACACTTTAACCTCATTCTGCCAACTATTTAATCTCCAATTAAACTACAAATTCATAATTCCATATGTATTTATACATTGTTCGTTTCTCGTAAAATACTGTTATCCCAACTACTTACATACACCATACTAGTATAACCTTATTAGCCATATTGTGTTGTTTTATTTTATTTTGTTTTTCTTTTTTTGTGTTGCGACCAACGCTGTCAATATGTTCTAATTGGTTTACCGTTTTTTTTTTATATGATTAGTATTTTTTCTTTTATTTAATGATTATATTGTTATACATATTACTTTAATTTTTCTCTTCCTTCTTTCTTTCTTTCTTTGCTAAATAAAATAAAAAACAACCAAACAAACACAAAATTTTTCTTTCTACCACTCTACACCCTAAATTCTTCTAGGTGATGCATATTCAATGAAAACGTATCGAAGTATAACTAGTTTAGCCACCTCACCAGCTGTTAGCAGTTATTCACTATATAGTAATGGATTTGTTGTCACCACCAATAATAAATCGTACAATGACCATATTGACAACAATGCATACCAAAATAACGGTCACAATCGCAACAACAGTCACAGCCAACACAGCAATAGCCAAAGTTACAGTCATAATTATAGGCACAGTAATAGCTATAGTAACTTTAGCCATACAATTTTACAAAATCATAACGACGTTGACGTTGACTTTTCAAATGTCGATGATTTACCGTCAGATTTTATTGAAAATTATGACATTGACGACGATGAATTGAGCGTACAAAATACTCGACTATAAAAACAAAAAATTATTATTATAAAGAATTTAGTAGTTATTCCATATTTATCTATTAAAGTATTTATTTTTTAATAAATATTTTTAATCAAATACTTCTCAAAATATGCCAACGAAATTATGTAGCTTAAGCGAATGAAATAAATTAAGGCTTATCAAAAGAATGTCATATTCACTGTCGACATTTAATGATAACTCACTGAAAACGGTTTGTTATCGTTTTCGAAAAGGCATCGAAAATTCCAGTGGAGGAGTAGGATTTTGGGATGGAGAAACCCAATTTTTTTAATGAAATTTTGAGTTCAACACTTTTAAACAGTGCCTGAAAAGTATGACTTTTTGGATCCGCCCTTGGAAAAATCATTTCACTAACCTGCTTCAAATGGAAAAAAATATTTATAGATGGTAAATAAAACAGTTGTATGTAGTTTCAAAATCGATACGAATTTTTTGTTTAAAACTAATAACTAAGTACTTCTTTTCTTCAACGTTTTTGAAAAGATTTGTTGAACACAAAAAATATATTTTTTTTTTTCATCGGCACTGAATATGACATGAAATAGTTATTTATAATTGCTTATATGTATTTGCATAAATATTACTGTATTTATCTATGATACTACGCATAATTGTATAGAAAAAATCGTTATTAAAATTATACCATTGAATTATCGTCAATTTATAATATATCATTTTGCCAATCTTCCTTTTGAATTTTGAATATGTATTCGCAAAGAAATATTTTCACCTTCTAGTAATTACAAGCCGTATTATAACTTAGTATAAACATTCCCCTAGATCCAGTTTGTGTATTACCTTACATATACCTATTGAAATAACGATATTAACTGAATAGCAAAAACGGTACTGATTTTTTGATTTTTTTTTTTGTTTAGTCTTCGGCGCATTTAATGTTATTGCACAATTTAATGCTATTGCACTTTGCAATTTTAATTTCCATAAGCTATCCTTTGCTATAGAGGCATCAAATTGCCGTTAGTTAAATTTTTTTTTAGTACTTATCGATACCATTACACCATTCCTTTTCAAAGCAAACCCAACAAAAATAAAAAAATTAAATTTTGTATGCATTTAAATCTTGAATTTATTATATAAAATTAATTGCATTACAAATATTGATTACTTTTTTGCTTACGAAAAAAATATAAAATTTAAATGTTTTTTTCTTTCTCTAGCAGCGGAAACCATCGATATTCTGACTATCGATAGTGTTTCAATTCTAGCAAATATTGTGCGTACCTAAATATAAAAAATCGATATTTCTGTCAGCTTCATCTTTAACGCGATAACTTTTCCCATGAACAATACAATTCCTAAACTATTCCTACATACTCTAATGCCTCCGTATATTATGCATTAATTTTACGCATAATTCTTTTTGCCTATATGATATTTATGAAAATCTATATATGTACATACATACTTCTATTATTTTGTATGCTTAACGAAAAGAAAAATTAAATATGTTTGTACAACTTTTATTTTTGCATTTATTACTATATCATGAAGTAAGTGCTAATTACTAATGTCTGCTAAAATGCGTTTAAATTACATTATATATGTATATAAAATATATAATCATTGAAAGTAATTAAAAATATATTTGTACAATTTAATTAAAAATATTTGAATTTCATAACGTACAGTGTTTCTAGTTTATTGTTAGCCTTATGAAAAACAAAAAATGTACTGAAATCTGCAGATTAGTAGTTAATAAAATTATGAACAGTAAACATTTTTTTTATTTTATTTATGTCAGTTAAGTTTGACAGATACCAAGTAATTTTGACTCTTTAGAAATGTTTTTCTGCCGAGTCATCAAAAATCTACATTCACTACTGGGTGTCCTAAAACTATTATCGCATGTTGCGCGCCGCATGAGAACGCTGTGTTTTTTATCTATTTCTTTCAATCACTTTGCATGCTTAGTAAAATCTTGTTGAAACACCAAATACATAAAGTAATTAACTGCATTTTTTGTCTTAGTATACATAGTATGAGGCCATGCTCAGAAAATTCACGTTTAACACTGTGGTTTTGTTAATTTAAATCATATTTAACACTTCCAAGTTTAAAACATTTTTTTATAGATCAGACCGTTAAATAATGATTACCGGTTTGATTGATTTTTTTTCTAAGAATTCATTTAACGATTGATTACCATTACTTTTAATTTTTATCGATTATTTTTCAATTAAATAAAAAAATAAAACTTTTTACGATTATTAAAAAATAATCAAAAAAATTAAAAGCCATCGAAATACATTTTTTTTTTGATTATTCTTTAAAAATCGTAAATTTTTTTGATTATTTTTTTTATTTTTTGGTAATTTTTTTTTAATAATTGTAAATTTTTTTTTTGATTATTTTTTAATAACTGTAAACTTTTTTTAATTTCTATTTTTTTGTGATTTTTATTTTTTATTTTTTTAATAATCGTAAAATGATTTTTTTAATCGTTATCAATTTATAACTATGTTTTCTTGAAAACAATTAAAGTAATCCTTACCAAATAAAAAATCCGTCTAATAAAATTTAACAGGTCTGCTCTGTACTCACATATCGACGCACTTACTGCGCTAAGTATATCAAGCCCTTATTGCAGTTTTAGTGTAGCTCCGCAGGTTAAGGGAAATGTGTGGACAGTCCTTTGCCAGATAAGAATTCGGTACGCAATGGACTGCTTTACTCTCTCCTAACAACAGTCATGTTGTTTTCCCATATTCTCGTGTCGCTTCCGGGGTGAACTTGAAGTCTAAAATCGATAATCTGCTGAACACACTAAAATTGTGCCAAGGGCTTGATATTTTCCCCAACATAAAACTTTCTCTTATTTGTAAGTTTTGCAAGCTCGAGACACAGAGAAACAATAATTCGTAATGAATTTTAATTGTCAGTTTTTTACACATTTCTCAACCTAAATTCCTCTATAAGTATGACACTTTTATTTAAAAAATTATACTACAAAAAAATAGAAACAATGAACACAAGTTTTTCAAAATTATATTAATAAAAAAATTAATATTTTCTATATTTGTAAATAATTTCACAACAATATTGGCTTGACTCGAAAAAACTGTGGCCACAATCCGAATTGAAAACGAAACAAAAACGCGTCGTGGACAAAAATATGTATATACTTTTCCTCACAACTATATATATACAAACACTAAAAACGTATTAAAAACAAAATTACTAAAATGGACATATGCTCAAATCGGACAAATACAATTTTCAAAATTTAAAAAAACATTAAATTTTCAAAAACTGCAAAATTTTTTTTTGAACCGAAACCAAAACTATCATAACAAATGAATGTAATTATTGAAAATAAACAAAACTACCCATAATTAAAACATAATATGCTAGTAACGCTAAACGTACCCGAGGATTCGCATTCAATACGAAGTTCGCTTGCAGGTACTTCAGTCGCTTCGCACGGTTCATCGGAAACATTTTCGCTGGAGGACAATAAGTAAGTAATTTAAAGTTATTATTTTAAATATTTTCATCAATTTTTAGCTTCATTATATAAATTTGAACAAATCAACTAAATTTTGGGAAAATTTTATCGATATTGTCACTATCAATTATTTTTATTTCAATTCAAATTATAACTTATAAACGTATCGACAATATTTTACTTGAAACTCTTAAATAATTATTAGATAATACCTTTCTCTTTATCTTCTTTCACGTTTAATTCTAATAACCAAGTATTCACTTAAAAACGGCAAATGCTTTACAAAATACGCCACAACGTGATATTCTACTACTGAGCACCACCTGACGACAAGCGAATCTTGCAGCGGCCGCAGCATCAGCTACTTCGGCAACGTCGACATCATGCACATCCATAACAATGGCTAACATTGTTACCGGTGCTACAGCAATGGTTACGTCTACTTCCACTTCGTCGACATCGGTGACGCCAACCAAACATTTTGCAACACCATCCGCAACACCGCCACCACCGCCGCCAACAACACCAACACCCACTCCAACCCCAACACCAACACCAACACATCAACCAGCATTCGTTAAGACCACTACAACGTCAGCAGCACCATCACCACCGCCAATAATGTCGCCATTAGGAAGTTCAACTGTGACTGCGGCGGCGTTGCCAGTTGGATAGCATACAGCAGGTACGTCAAACATGAACGGCATATATCCAATGCGTTCACCTAATGGTCCAATTATTGTGGAGGGGTGTGTTGTTATTCCAGATCAGTTTAGTAATTCCTAAATATTTTCCTTTTTTCGGGAGTATTTATGTAACACTAAAATTTAAGTATTAATTTTGTACTTTTTTTGTACAAACATTTTCAAATTCAACTGTACCTTTTTATTTATTGTTTGTTATATAGTACATACTATAGTACATTCAAGCTTATTCTAGCTCAATAGCTGTTTATTCCAAGTAAATCCAAATCTGTCATCAGAATTTGTCTACCCCATTTGTGGTTAGGGTCGAATCACGACCAATTATAACATTCTGAGCTGAGATTTGATTTCAGTATTTATCTTTTTTCCATATTGATTTTGGATTTTCCCAAATTTTCAATGACAAAATGTGAGGTTAGAAAACCATACTAATGTTCAAAGCTTGTTTGCTCTAAAACGGCCCGCTTAACGAATATTTCCATTTACAATTTTTTTACTTCCATAACTCCAGTCTAATGTTCATGCTAAAGATGAGGAATAAGCAAAATTGCTTGGCTCACAAATTAGGCGATGGCTCAAATCGTTGTTGTTGTATTTACATGTAAATTTTCGAATCTGCCTCCTAATCACTACCAGCGGATTATGGCTAATTAATCATACTTTCACTTCTGTGATGATTCGAGCGAATATATGAGACCCAACCCAAAAATTACTGCCTACTGTGAAATAGAATGCATTTTTCCTAGATTTTTCAAAATAGTGACATGAATTCCTTTCATTCTCTTGAAGTTACCGTATTTTATGATAAAATATAGAGCTGCCTGGGAAAGTATCCAAAACTATTAAAAGTACAACATTTTTAAAATATTCACTACCTTTTATAACCACATTTTTCTGTCTTTTGATACTTTCGTTATCGTAGTTTCAACAGAAACGATGCATTCTTAATTAAAAATGAGGAATTACTTACATAAGAGTATACAAGACAGGAGAGTTTGAAATAATTAAAGTTCACAGTTCAAAAAAATAAAAATGTTATTTGTAAATTTAACGAGTATATTAAAAACAAAAAACTAAATAAAAAAGAAAAAACGCGCTGCAATTGACACTACTGATTAATAGACATTTTCAATAAATTACGTCCATTTATAACCGATAAAACATATACATACATTATACATATAATAATGAGAATGAAAAATGTCAATATGTAAAAAGCAAATATTAGTAATAAGCCAAAATATGCAACACAAAATATTGAATAAATGTTATATTTAAACAAGTTATGAAATAATTTCTTAGTTACTTGCATAATGCACTTATGTAACAACAAAATATAACCTTTTTTACGCAGTTTCTTATTTAACTTTTTATATAGTACGTATTATAACTGTACATATACGAATTTGCTTTAGTAAACAAAAGTGCTAGACTAACGCTTACACTACATACATACATATGTACATATATTTTGAATTTAACAATTAAAAAATTAATTTTTAAATAATCTTCACACAGTCTTCTAGTTACATATGTATATGTATGTAAAATAGAATTATAATCAAAACAGTAAGCACCATACAAAATTTGTTCATCATTGTGCCTATTAAGGCTTAACATATTTTTCAACAACTGCATCCCAACTAGCACCAAGGCAACTTATATTTTAAACGACGGGTTTCTGTATTGTCTTTTTTTAAGTAAATGTACTTCAAGTAGTTCTCATGTAAATGAAAGCGTCACAAAAGTTAATCGAAGCTCCGTACAACAACTAGTTTTGCTAGTTGGGTATTTTTAATTAATGCTATATTTTCAAAAAAAAATTACAAAACAAACAGATTTCGCAAAAAAAGGGATCATACCCTACTCATAAATATAAAAAATGAAAACGAACCAAAGTGATACTCGCTAATGTTTTTTTTCATTCTTTTTTAAAAGAAATATTGCAAACTATGTATATTATAGAAAAGCATTTGTAAAACAAAAAAGCTGCTGCACTTTGTATGCATATACTTTAATTATATACAGATATGTATGCAAATATATAATAATGTTTAGTTAAAAAAAAAAATATTTATATATTTTAAGGCTATTATTTCTGAAGTCATCAATAAAGAAACACAGCATTTGCTAACATAGAAAACTAACGATTCTTTAAAGATTTTTCTGGATAGATTAAAGACAGTTGTGAAATATCTAACACCCTCCCTGACAACGAGTTTTAGCATGAGCATGGTAATTTCATCTGTCCAAAGGAATTTCGAACCCTAAGGTCATCATTTCTACTTGTCAAGAGGTAAATGCAAGACAAATTGAAGCAAAAATCGTTCGCACATCTTTTCGAACCCGAAAAACATTTCGCCCAAGTTAATTGATACTTTATCTGCTGATTCATATCAGTTATTTGGGTAGCTCCAGACTCAAAGCTCCAGACCAGTTATTTGGGTAGCTCCAGACTCAAAATTACTTGGATAATGATTGAATAATATATGTACAATTGTTTCTGATTTCTATCTATGTACCTAAGATTGCTTTAATATTCTCGAAATTATATCATAATAACAAAAATTAATTACCTTCTCTCCCCAAGTTAGAGCCTGGTTATTATTATATACAACTATTTATGTTATGCAGTACTTCGAATTGATATTTTTTATGAACTTTTCTTAGGTCCTCCGGATTCGATAATTTTGCCCAAATCTTTTAGTGAAACATCACCACTCCCTCTTTCCAAGGGTTTAGGCTGATTTGGACCAGGTTTCCAGCCAACGAAATAAATTATTTGAAATGTTGCGGTTACGCCATCATCCTTTAAAATATAAATATTCCATAAATATGTATATTCCTAGTCATATGTTCACATATGTACCTTGGCATACAATTCTTTGTAGATGGCACTTGCTGCCAATAAGGTCTCTCGACTAATATGTGCTGGCCTATTGAATGCAGCATTATTCTCCGCCATACCTTTCAAATCCCACATGAGCTCAAACATGCTGGGAAATCCTACCACAATTTCATCTGTATCAATGGTTAACATCGTAAAACCGGCACGATTCAGTAATGAACCAATATCTCTAATCTGTTATTGAAAAAAAATTTAACTCTTTACATTACACATTATATACTATCAGAGTACAGTACCTGCGTAAAAGGTGAAATATGCGGCGATAAACCTCCTTTCCGTTCAATTTCAGCCAATTGCAGCGAGGAGCGCAACTCATACAGTGTATCACCACCGAAAAGCGATGCTATGAAGACCCCATCGGGTTTTAAACTTTTCATAACCCGACAAAAGCAGCCAGGCAAGTCATTAACCCAATGTAAACTCAAACTGGATATAACCAAATCTAATGAACTGTCAGGAAACTGTTGGACGGAAAAGGATTTGATTATATATACTAATGTAGTGTGTTCGACGTGTCTGAATTACATTTAATTGTTCTTCATCTGCTTCTAATTTGGTAATTTTCAAACCCGGTGTGCCTTGTGCTTGTGCCAGCATTGTTGGACTCGTATCGCATAATGTTAAATGCTGTACACTTTCCGCCATAATATGTTTGGAGAGAAAGCCACGACTGCAACCAATATCTGCGGCATTACCAAATTCACGTTTTATATCTAAAATGCGATCAGCCAAACGAAAGCCCACCTCTTCCTTTAAATAGTCAAATAACTCTACGTCAGGGCTGTAAAAGAGAACGTGTATATAGACTAATCGACACTGAAATTTTGTGGATTTGTTTGGAACTTACTTTCGAGCTGCCCGTTCCTTTTGTAAGCGTTTAGCATTTCTATCGAAAATATTTTGAAATGCCGGCTGCGTGCTGTAATGGCAGCTGTCCTTTGTTAGTGATTTTGTGTTTTTATACAAATTTAGATTGCACATGTGTAGCATCTGCTTTACACTTAACTGTTGAATAGTTTTCAACATTTTAATCTTACTTACACTTATTATTTAATAACAACATAAAGTTAATTTTATAAATGAAATATTTTTGTCGTAATCAAGATAATCTCAACAGCTGTTTTTTGTTATGGTGAATGCGTTGCCAACTGGAAGTAAAAGCATGTAAACGGATGTTGATTCACCACATTCTTAGTTGACACACCGCTGTCTAAGATAATTCACCACATACTTAGTTGATTGACCAAGTTCTCACTAGTTTCACCACATTCTCAGAGAACTTAGAAATTATTTAATTTGATTGGATGGCAGTTATTGTATATTTTTTAAACTATTTTGTTGTTGTTTTAACAACAAAATCACTCCCCGAAGGTTTTGGGGAGTGTTGTCGAAATAACAGTCCTTGGCCGGATATGAATCCGGTACTGCCCGACTGTCGTGGGAGCGTTGGTATGACCAGTGCAACCTTCTAGGTCATGTCATCCCTCCTTCCGAAAGGAAAGAGAAGATGGGTAATGAGAGGTGGGAGGCATCATATCCGTAGATCAACCATCGAGTTGCACATCATTACCTTTGTGCATATTGGTCGCCTCTTACGACCGGTATGCCTACCGCGGGCATATTCTAAGCCCCAACCCGCAGGGGTTATTGTTTTATGTATTATTTTATATTTAGAAGGAAGGGGCACCAGAAGCAATGACTAACGAGACAATTTTAAATTATATCAAAAAGGATATTTTAAATACAAAGTCAGTTTATTTAAAAGACAGTTACACTTAACTACTTAAAAACCTAAAAGTCAAATACAAAAACTGGTTGACATACAAAGTTTTGTTACTTTTTAGCAATTTTCAGTTTGCCGCCATTAATCAAAACCCCGCCCTTATTTGTTGCGTCGAGCTCAGAGTGCTTACGCTTGGCGGCAAATGGATTCACCGCATTAAGCGGAGTGCGTGTCACTTCTTTCACATCATCTACGCTCGTATCCAATTTTTCTGCAGCTTTCTCAGGCAAATTTTCTTGTGTTTCCAAAGCATCGTTTTCCGCGGAAGACAATGTCGGCGATTGTACACGTTCAGTTGTATCATTGGTTGTTGCTTTCTTTCCAAATACACTAGGGGAGTTAGATATAGCAAAGCGTTTCAAAGAGGCACGTCTAGCTTGTGTTAGTCCCATAGCTTTCGGTGCAAGACGATTTCCATTTGCTAGACTACTAGAAAAGGTGTTGTGCGAATACATCATAGGTGAGAGCGTGACATTTTGCTGCTGTTGAAATTCATCTAATTCTTGATTTGCGCGTTGATTTTGTTCTTCGAGTTGTGGCATAAGTTCAGATAAACGGTCGGACAAATGTATACGACCCAACTTTGTAGCATATTTGACGGCCAATAGCAGCAAGTCCGGGCAGGCAAGAGTTTCAATAAGTTCTTTGGCGCGCATTTCCACTTCACTGCGACAGGCCAAAGCAAAAAGTTTAATCGCTGTTTCTTTGATAGTCTTCTCAGCATTGTCCATTGTCATTATGGATGCACGCACTAAAGTATCTTCCAAATCAGATTTCTCTACATCAGCATCGCATATAGGCAGTTGCATTGTAAGTTCTTGTGTCATTGGACGAGGATTAGTCATGGGATATGAGCTACCACGACACAGCACAGCTTGTATAATTTGACTGCGTTCCGATACAGCAATCACAAAATAATTATTTGAAACGCTTTGACTTTGTTTTAACGTATCACAGATGGGAAACCAACATTGACTTTTTAGGCTATATAACTGTAACAAACCCATCGAGTCGGAAAACACTGGTGAACCACAATCGGAAAAACCCAACCATGTTAAGCGACGCTCAGGTGTTAATGGTAGAGTCAAATGTTGAGTGCGCAATTGCATGCCAGCCGTTTGTATGAGCATAGCACTTAAATGTTGTTGTTGTGTACCAGGTGGTGCACTATGATAAACAACCATTACACGATCTTCATGACCAGCCAATGCCAGCACTGGACCTGGAATGGATATTATTTCACGCTGCGTACCCATGACAGTGTATAAGCGTAGAAAATGCATGCTAGTGACAACACCAACCAATTTATTCGTAGCCACTAATGCTTCAGTGCTTTCACAGTCTGGAAATGTAACTGACCATTCTTTATTACCCGAAGCTGCAAGTGCTATGCAAACTAATTTTGTTGCATTTTCAGCTGATAATGCCAATACGCTCCTGCTTAAACTGGCCATATTGTGATTACTATAATTGGGTATATGCAGTGCATGATGTATGCTGGCATCATGGAATTCTACATCAAGTGAACCATCAGCACCCTCTATATGTGCAGTTACAATGCCCACTTCATTCCATACCAAATAACGATGTTCCAGATGTGTTGGTGTAGCACCCGGCTGGAAAGCAGATTGTTGCTTGAATGTCTTTACTAGCACTTGTGGTTCAATATCGCTACGCGCAGATTTTGCCACAGAATCCCTGGTATTTTCGTCCTCGCCATCAGCGTAGCTACCTGTGTTGCGCATCACTTGACTTTTAAGACGCTCAATTGAAATTCCATCATCATCATGATCATCAACACCGTTGCCATCTGTCCCATTATTTTCGGCATCTCCGTGAAATCCATTAGCACTTTCTAAATCATTATCATCACCATCATTAAATTCAATATCACCAAAGTCCACCTCATCTGCTTCACCATCAAGGAACGTGCCACCTACATTCTTACCGGTATCGCTATAAAATATCGTACCTAGTTGTCCCGTGACATCGCAGTAGGCCAACTCTTTTCCAGTTCCATTCCAACTTAAACAAGTTATAGCCTGATTTTCGCTTGTAGGCGATTCTACATCTAGCGATTTCTTATGATCTATATTGAATACGCTAATCTCACCTTTCGTTGTGCCGGCTGCCAAGTAAACCCCAGATTTTGCGTACCGGCAGCAAGTATAATTTGCTTTTATGCGTTCATCAATTAGTTTATACTTTATTTCCCATGTGTCTGTATTTAACACAATTATCTCCGTCCCTTGCACATAAGCAAGTGTATCGCTGCCTTTTGGTTGAAAACAAAGCGTACCATATTGCTCGGCATTTTCGAAACTATTTGTTTTGGGAAAACCGCTTATCGTCTTTACCTCCTTGCCACCTTGTTCAAGATTCCACACTTTCAATTGTCCATCTCCTGCTATAGACGCCAACAATTCGCCACTATTACTAATATCCAAACAAAGCACAGGCCCATCATGTCCTTGTAAATGGAATTCGCTTTTGCTATCATCAGTTTTAACAACTTTAATATTGGTATCATCGGAGCAAGCCGCAATATACTTGTCATGTACACATATGCAAGATACTGGTGCGGTGAAGCGCATAAGTGTACCATCATTTTCTAATTCTGGATAGGTGTATGCTTGTACGGTATTTCTGTCAGTGGAAGCCAATAGACGTTTGCTTCTCTGTTCAATACACATGACAAACTCACCAAGGCATTTGGACCGGGGATCGTCATCGTCTATGCCACTCCACATGCGTATGTCACCATCAGCGCCGCAAGTGATTATCGTTTGACCCTCTTCATCGTATGTTAGACCTGTGAAACCATCATTGTGTGCATAACGCAAGGAGCTACGTTCCCACACCATTTTGGCCAACAAGTTGTTCTGTAATTAATTTTCACCAGTGCAATTTTATTCGAGCATAAAAATTAATGATAAAAAATAAAATGTTTGGCGCCAAAACAGTGTTGGTGTAACAGCTGTGCTGTCAAATTTGAAGGGCAAGTAATCAAACTGCAATAGGGGTATTCGCAAAGTGCGGTGGAATAGAGTGTTGGGCAATTGTTTACGATAACTACCACACCATTCAATTCAACTAACATGCTTCATGGTTTGGAATAAATTGTGGGTTCACTGTTATATACTTTAAGTCCCAACCCAAAACCGATAGCCCGATACAAATTCTAGAGTAAACCTGATATTCGAGCAAGTTTGTTTCCAGTACCGAAAAGTTGCCATAAGAAAGGCTATCGAACAAATAAAAAAATGTATGTATGGCAACGACGATCAGCTGTCCAATGCACTTTGTTTTTGTAGTGACATTTTTAAGGGGAGTAGGTGTCATGTTTGGTAGGTGCAATAAAATTCGTATTGTGGACAAAGAAAAAACAGCGTAATTGATATAATTGTAATACATAAAAATTTCGGTAATTGAGATTAAATCATAATAGAACAAATTTGAAGAAAATTGCAACGTAAGCAATCAAACTTACCATTATCTAAATTCGAGCGTAAAGAAGTGAGTGATAACAGCACGAACCAGGAAGTCATGGCCGATAAATATTTGCAGCCAGTGGACAATCATTTTGATATAAACGATGTTAAACTCGAAGATGTAGACGATGATATATTTTTGAACTTAAGAGGAAACAGTCCATTATCTTCATATGGTAGTGACTATGGAGGATATGGTGCGGGCGGTGGTGGTGCAACGGGTGGGCGTAGCACAAATCCATTTGATGAGCCACAGCAAACATACGCAGATCGACGTAGAGAAATTGAGGCACGCTCATTGGACACAACACAACGAAGTTTGAGTATGGAATTTGTTTATAGGGTCCTTTAAAAAACAATACTTAAATGTTACTTTCCTCTTATACAGGTTTGCTTTATGAAACCGAGGAGGTTGGTAAAGCGACAGCGTACGAATTAGCTAAACAGCGCGAACAATTAGAGAAGACATCACGACAATTGGATGAGATCAACTCAACATTGCGTTTCAGTCAACGCCACTTAAATAGTTTGAAAAGTGTATTTGGTGGCTTGAAAAACTATTTAGCTGGCAATCGTGACGCACCACCGACACCACCAGCGCGAACATCCAGCGTACAAGCAGGTAGCAGTGGCGCTCTCTCAATAGATCCATTAGAAATGGGTGCTAGCGGTGGTTTTGGCGCCTCAGGGGACAGTGCAAGTACATCTTCAAGGCTTATTTCACCCACAACTGCCAGGTCACCAAACGAATTTTATGATAGTCATCCTATAAGTCGTTTACGAGACGATTCTACTGCATTTAAACAACGCGAACAACTACAGGCACAGCGACGTAATAATCCATTCGAGACACAATTGGAAGCAAATTTGGAGGAAATGTGCGATAATTTGTCGCGTTTAAAATTTCTTGCCACCGACTTGGGTGGTGAAATTGAATCACAAAATGAATTATTGGACAATATGAACTATAAGATTGAAGATGTTGATCTGAAAATGAATAAACAAAATAAGGAAATAAATAAATTACTGGGCAAAAAGTAAAATGAAATGTAGGAATTGTGTTTGCTGTAGCGCAGAGATGTCACAGTTGCAAAGCGTAGAGTTATTTGTTATCCCTTTGTAATTCTAAGTTCTGTTATGTGTTATGTTTAAGTTGACCAATCCATGTCGGTCAAAGCGACTAGGCAAAATAGGTATCTGTACATTTCATTCAATATTTTGTAATTCCTTTGAAATTGTAAATGCCGACTCAAAACAATCCATATAATTGCATAGATATAAAAAAAAGTTATTCCCCTTAATCTATGCTCTTTGGAATTAATAAGGATTTAGATTTCAAATAAATTGCCGTTTTCGGTTATGTATATATTATATTATTTCCCTCTACCTCCATACTATTACTTGGGATTAAAACATTCCTTGCTTAACAGTATATGCTTGTAACTTAAGTGTGGTACGATTAAATTACATGTTTTCTTAAAAATAAAGTACAATCTTTTTTTCTATATATCTTAAGCTAAATGTATTATTTATATCTGTATTGGTTGAGATTGTGTATCTTTCATGTGGACGTTTTACACGCCTCCCCAAGGTGGCGGATTCCCGTGGCACTCCATCATGTCAAAACCTAGTGACACCAACGGACCAAGCAGATATGCTCAAGGAATTTAACTCATTGTATCACCGCTATGGTTTCAAAACAAGCCTGGGGTCCACAAAGCAGACCCAGCAAATTGCTATATTTTCAAATCATTGAACACAATGTTTATGTAAGCTTCTTTTTAATATTCGGCAAGACTTGCAGAATAAGGTTGATAACCTGTTTTTTTTTTATAATTCAAATTTGCAAAAGAAAATAAAAATATAAAACAATTGTTTATTATGTATGTATGCTTTTCGAGAATTAACAAAAGCAGTAAGTGTGCGCGCTATTTTTGCAGTCAATGACTCTATAAACTCATTACGGGGATACATTTGGTAAATTCGCCAAAACAGGCCACAGAAGCTAAAAGGTAAGCGACTGAACTAATTAAGAGCCCTCAATCGCATCGCGCCAGAAATTATGCGAATTGACAAAGAAGCTCCATCGCAGTAGGCCTTTTTTCAGACACTATCTCGAAAGAAATCGAAAAAACAAATCGCCTAGGCGGGTGAGCTACAACAAATGATGTTGCTATATATCTTTCTACATAGTCAAGTATTCTTACTTACCACGCAGTAAGTTTGAATATGTTTATTCCCTACTAAAAGCCAAAACACTCAAATTGTAGTTCACCACTTATGGCATGTACATATTTATTATTAGTTCTTATATTAAATGAATTTTTGAATTGTTCTTTAATTTTTACGCAATACATATTTGCTTGCATCCAGTGTGTACTATTGCGTCGCTGCTATTTCTATTAAAAATAATAATGTATGCATATTTTTGTATATTCTTATTTAACATTTCAGTTGATATTTAAATATTAAAAAAGTATAATAACGCACAATATAATTAATTCAATATAGCAAACAAACTATACGAATGAAAAAACTTTGTCGAAGCCAAATATAAAGAGAATGTTAAACATTTTTGTATGCGTTTTCAATTTTTAAGTTTTCATAATGAACTGCAAAGTGCACATTTTCGATATTTCAAGAAGAAAAAACTTAACTTAGTAAAACTGTAACTAAAAGAAAAAAAGTAAAAAATTTAGAAAAATGCAGAATAACACGGATAGTAAAAATTTAAAAGCAGTAGCTATACATAAATACTCCAAATAAATATTTACTCAAAAATTTTTATACGCTAATTTGCTTAACTTTAGTTATACAAAAAATGTCGAATAATAGTAGATAAATTGTTGCTGTTGGTGAATTTGAATGATGTAAGAATTGGTAGCATGTAAAATGTAGTAGGTAGACAGAGCGACAACAACCACGCACGCTAATTAATCGTTTTTAAAATGCTTTTTATTTGTTCTTGACATAACAAATGTAGAGTTTAAGTTTTTTTGCGCAAGGAGATTTCATTCTTACACAAGGATTAATTTTGGGGAGTCACTTTTCTTAGCTTTTGTATACTAAATTAATTTCTTGGTAAGAGTTCAGTTATAATCTTATGATGTTAATGAAACAACTTGTATGCAATAAAACGTTCTGTTGTCCCTCTTCTGACCTTAAGGTGTACAAGTCAGTAAAAATTAATTTTTTTTCTGTATATTTAAATTGTACTATGTCACTGCGTATGGATGCATTTGGAATATTAAGTGAAATGGATTTAATTCTTCACTTTTTCACATCAGCATCAGCACCACCACCATTACCAGACGTTGATGTCTGGTACGAATATTGTGACCAGTATTGGTTGGCATCACCGCTTACACCGGCTTGTTGATTTTGCTGAAATTTATTGTGATAAAAGTATATTTAAACATTTTCTGTTCTGTATAATTTTTTTGCCGTTTGATAATTATTACCTGCCACCAAGCTAACCACTCTTGCTGTTGCCGAGGGTCGGCGTTAGCCCACTGCTGTTGAGCATTGCCATAGCCTACAAAATTTAAGATATAAATACGATAAAAAATAGCAACAACGAACAAATAAATAACTACAGGTCGAATCAAGAAAAAAATGTCCATTACTCACCTTGCATATCACCATAGCCCCAGTACTGCTGTTGTGCGGCGGGTTGTTGTTGTTGGTACTGTTGGTGTGCAGCTTGTTGCTGTTGTTGTTGCTGCCAGTTGCCTCCACTGGCCATTTGATGTTGCTGTTGCTGTTGTGCCTGCTGTCCATAAGAGGCCCACTTACCACCGCTACCCTGCGTTGTGTTCTGAACAAAATGTAAAATAAAAAAATTTAGTTGAAAAAAAATTTGAAATTGTTCTTAAATCACTCGGCTTATAGTATTCTTACTTTGTACTCCCTAACACTCACCTTACTTGCCCCACCGCCACCACTTGTCACTGATTGGTTACTACTGTTATATTGACCGTGATGTCCTTGCTGAGAGCCACCACCGCTTTGTGAACGTGAGGCGCCACTACTGCTGCCGGCTTTGCTACTATTAATGCTGCCGTGCTTTGATTGCGATGCGCCTCTAGCCGCATCCGAACGCTCATAGCCACCGCGACTATCTTCTGTACGATTGTCGCGGTGGCCAGGCCGAAAATCCCGCTGGTTATCACCTCCGGTACGATAATTGTCGCGTCGGCCACCGCCACCGCCACCTCCACCACCACCAGCATTGCGTTCACGATGGTCGCGATCACGATAATCGCGATTGCCACCACCACCACCGCTGGTACTACCACCATATGAACTATAACGTCCACCTCCACCACCTGAATCATAACGGCCACCTCCGCCACCTGAACGATTGTAGCGATCATCATAGCGATTGTTACCACCACTGCGGTTGTTATGAACCCAATTTTGTGGACCATTGCTATAACGATTATTACGATTGTCATAGCCGCGATTCCCGCCGCCGCTACCACCACCACCGCCGCCGCCGTAACCGCGATCATCACGCCATCCGGCACGGTAACCGCCGCCGCCGCCTCCTCCACCGCCACCACCACCGCCCCAGCGATTGTTTGAATAACCGCCGCCACCACTACTGCCCCGTCGATCATTCCAACGGTTGAAGTCACGTCGTCCGCCACCACCGCCGCCTCCATCACGATAACGCCGATTATCCCGTTGATAATTATCTCGCCGATTGCGTTTAGGCTGGCTTTCATCCAATGCCTTCTTGCCCTTCTCGTTATAACGTTTGACTTCGTCTTTTGCCTCATCGCCGCTGAGATCAGTGTAGATTACTTCGTCGAACCAATCCAGATCAGTTGATGGTAGAGTAAAGCTGGCTGTAAGCAAATTTGTTAAAAATAAATTGAGTTTGACTCGAAAATTCGACCGATTTTTTGTTTTGCAGTTGTAGAAACTTTTTATATATAAATGTATCATATAACAAGAAAATCAGAGAAAATATAGTGCGTGAATCATTTGATTTGGAGCACTATCAACAAAAATCATATTTGAGAACCATCAGTCTGGAATTTGTGAGATGAAGACCATTGATGTAAAATGATTGTGATACATAAAGACACAGAAAAATCGTATTTAGCGATGCTTTAGAACCTAATCCAGTTCAGAAAATATTAAAAGCCCAGTATAAGACATCCCTATAGGACTCTTCTGATGGATGCTACAGATTTTTCTGCTATAAATTTGGCCGAGGCCGGAATCATATTTCAGCTTTTGAATACACTGTGGCTTATCTCAATAGTTTCGAAGGTTTCCTCAAGTTTAAAACGGAACGTAAATATTTTATAGGGAATAATACCACTTTTACATTAAATAGTTGGACATTTTATGCAAAATTTCCCTGGTGGAATAATAAAACGTTGTGACTTTCAACATCATGTCCGAAACGAGGATTGAGAGAAAAGGTTTTAAAGAAACATGTGAGCTGCGCTGTATAAGCCATGCTTTGTGAATCTTTTTTTAAGTTCAATCAAATAATAGTGAGGCTTTGAGTCAATATTTGATTTGATGCGAAAGGTTTCGTATAAACACACGACTAATGCGATAGTAGATTTAGCAAAAGCTTCAATCATCAGATGTCCTGATAAGGCTGGTATAAATACAAAAATAAATGAAGGCAGCCACTGCATGGCAGTGCCATCTTTATACTTGAAAGAAAAAATTGGCCAATTAATAGAAAGAACGACAAAGGGTGTAGCAAGCAGAAACCAGTATCACACTGAAATTTAAATATCGATATATACATATG
Source organism: Sphenella marginata (assembly GCA_951509765.1). Classification (NCBI taxonomy): domain Eukaryota; kingdom Metazoa; phylum Arthropoda; class Insecta; order Diptera; family Tephritidae; genus Sphenella; species Sphenella marginata. Next base: position 61,092,549 of record OX608083.1, read on the forward strand.
CATGTACAGTAAATCTTACTTAAAGTAACGAAAAGAATAAAAATTATGTTTATGCTATAACAAATAAAATTAATATAGAGAAACAAATACGTTAAAATACGCCTACACACCCTCGATGGTATACGGTATATATATGTAGTATAAAATATATATATTAATAAACAAAAACACTAAATAAATAAAAGACCTAATTAAGAAAGTGTAAATTAAATTAAAATTCCTAATTCAATAAAATAAGAGACAAACACTTTTCGCATTTTTTGTTTGCATTTTAAAGTACATACATACATATTTCCATTTTTCAAAACATACAAAGATTTTTTTCATATCCTGCTTTAGTTTTACTATGTGCTTACGTTATTATTTTAATTCGGCTTTTTTTGTTTTTTTATAATTACCTCGTAAATTATTTAATGTTGATTCTCTTATTGTATTAGAATTGCCCTTTTCATTTTTCTCAGTGTTGCGCCGTTTCAATTCATCTTCATTTGGTATGCAAACAACTGCAATGCGTTTGAAGTCGCCGAAACCTTTCATTTTGCGTCGTTGTGCGGATGCATATGCATTTATCTACAAAATCATGATCACATGGTAGAGATGAAGGTGCAGATGGTAAAGTTGTAGTAGTTTGTTTGTTGATTTGTAGAAATTGAGTTTTTTGATTTATCATATAGTACTTTTTATTGCTTCAGCTTGAAGCAGTAGTAAAGTTTTAAGTAGAGACGTACTTATACATTTCATATAGTTTACGCGAGTTGTTGCGAGTGTTGATTGGCGCATTTTCTTTCTAACTTAAATGCATACTTTCTTTGCTTTATGCCCTTTTCCAAAATCTCTTAACATCTCTACTATTATTTTGTAAATAATGTGCTCAGACAAACACATCTTTGTTACAGTTCAAATTTAACGGCAATCGTTCATTTTCTTTCTTTTAAGTATGCATAAATAAACACAAACCATACCAAATACCATAACTTAATTACTAAAAACATACCTTACGCATTTTCATTAACAAAAAAAATGTGCAGCAGATTTCATAAATGTACAAAAAACGACGTTTGTAGTTATATATGTAGATCACTCCATTAGATTGGGATAACATAGTGTTGGTACTGCTTAGACAAAAGATATTTGAATGTTGAAATAATATGTGTATAAGCGAGAACGCCACCACAGTTTGTAGTATATTGTAAACATTTAGTAGTCATCTATGTATATGTACTTACAGGCATCCTTGCCGCACGGTCCAATTCACTGCCAGATAATAAAAAATTATATACACGACGTTTATTTCTTCTTGCTCCTGCTGCCGATGCTGCGTTTAAAGTGGCCAATCATATACTTACGTGTCACCGAGTTATGACGAGAAACTTACATTTCTAAAACTCACCTAGTTTGTAATTTGTTGCCACCTCAACATATTTACACTTTCCCCGTCCATAAAAACATAATAGGTTCAATAAACCTATACAATGGACAATTTTAATATAAATTACATTTTAAAGTATTAACTTAAAATTTTTATGAACTTAGGGGTTTGCGTAAGTGTGAGGCAGTTGGGTTTACTATTTTTGACTTGCATATAAATCAAATAATAAATACAATGTAGATACTTATAAAATTTGAAAAGTGTGTAAATGATAATTCTTTATGTATGCTTTCATTACGTTTGAGTACGTCGTTACAAAAAAAAATGTATATATTATAAATGCATATTGAAATTAGGAAACTAATATGTTAATCTAATCAAATTAAAAGAAAACTGATATTAAAATTGTAGACCTATTTTAAGGCCTCTTTCACCATCTTCAGTTAGCGTATGTAGCCAAACCGAACGATTCAACTGTCAGCATTAACTGTGGACAGTGAAAACAACCCTAAGTACTAAATATATTATCTTGGAGTAATCTTTTTAAATGGCTCAACAAACACTCTCTGCAACTTAAATTTTCCTTCAATTAAATTGTTTAGGTCACAGACCTAACTCAAAAAAGTAGGTTCAAACTTCAATTGAATGCATACAATAGATATGTACATATATATCAGTTAATATAATAATTTGCCAGCATCTATCGGGTTGAAAATTGTAAAATGATATTGTTTTGATCAAAGAAAAAAATATTACTGAAGTATACACGCTCCCTTAGTAGTTTCTGTTGCTGTATGTAGTGTTGAGCTGCCATGCTTGCATGTGTATGTTCTAAATATCCATTTCTCCGATTGACAATTTCAAATTCGTAACATTTTGTATATAATACCCACCTCAATCACGGAGCGCACTTTTGTAGATAATTCCTTTATAACTTTTTTTAAATTTGATAGATGTATCTTTTTACGTCCAGTCACAAACAAAAAAAATATAGTAACTTGTACTTTTCCTACATTTGAACCTACTTTTTTCAACATACACATATTTGTGCTACAGTCTGTGTGCCTTTTATACCTGCATCAAACCCGATTTTAAAAAATATAGTCTCCAGCCCTAATCATAGCCGAATAGTACCGAATTACCTGATCAAGTATGAAATTTCGTCGTCGTTTGGTTGCAATCTCCTCAAGTGAAGATAAACTATTTAAACATAATTCATAAACACGTTCCCAACGTCCCTTATGCAAGGGTTTTCTCGGTGCCCCATCAATCTAAAAGAAAACATACACAATCAAACACCTGTTTCGTAACAACTAAACTTGGGGTTACTTACATTCATCTTTTCAATAAGTGCATCTGCACCAATAACATGATACCGTTTATCGGGATTATCTTTGATGTGTTGTAACACCCAGTGTGTTTTACCCGCACTCGGTAGACCCACCATTAAAATTACTTCACATTCTTTACGACTCTCTGGTCGCTGTGGTCCAGGTACATATTTATCTTCTGGTATTAATGCGATTAGTTCATAACCGGGTAAAAGTGAGGCGGGATCACGCGGCTCTGGAATGACTTCCTCATATTCATCTTCAGATGATTCCCGACGTTTTTCTTTTTCGTACCTCCTTCGTTTGTTGGGCGATGGTCCATCTTCTTCATCATCATCCTTCTTCGTTTTCTCTTCAGTTTCTTCTCCTTCTTTTGGTACTTTTTCTTCTTTAGCAGAATTTTCTTTGTCAGCCGCAACACTAGCTTCGCCATTTTCCGCCTTTATGGCGTCAACCTCAGATTTTGCTTCGGTTTCTTCATCTGCCTTTTCTTCAATAGACTTGGATTCTAAAAAAATATAAGCATTTTGATTTAAACAAAAATATGAAATATTTTAAAATTTCTGCAGCTAAAGAAAAATTTAAACCTCTAACCAGATCTCACCTTCCACTTTTTCGCCCGAATCCTTATTTTCCTGGTGTACTTCGTCTGCTTTAATTTCCTTCTCTTCTTTTGTTTCTGTCCCTTCAACTATTTCTTTCATTTCAGTATCCTCGTCTTCTACTTTTTTCTCATCAGTCGTTTCTTCCTTCTCTGCCACAGATTTCTCAGCTTCTTTTTCAGTTACTGTACTCTCTTTTTCTTCGGTCTTTTCTTCCTTATCATCATCCTTTTCCTTGTCCCATTCTTCCTCTTCGTCTTTCTCTTTTTCTGGCTTCTTTTGCTTATCATTTTCTTTCTCTTCATCCTTTTCCTCTTCCTCCTTGTCTACTTCTTTTTCCTTTTTTGGTATACGACGCATACGTTTCTGCCTCTCCACATTTACTAACAAATTTTCGTTGTCAGCAAAATTCAGTTGGTATTCATAACCTTTAGTTAGAATATGCGGGTAAAGTGCATCACTTTCACCCAAAATACTTTTGTCAAACTCAAAAGCTACCCCAAGGTCTTCACCATTTAAAGTGTATTTAATATTACAAGGTGTACTTTCCAAATCCAAATAACAACCTATTACATCGTCCAACTGATATGGTTTAGAAAATTCAGTAAATTCTGAATGGTTTGCTTTACGTCCAGTTTCGCAGTATGCAAATGAATTTTCTGCTTCACCTAATAGCAAAGTAGAGTTTGGGAAAGAAAATCCAACACGAAAACCACGCACATTAGGCTCATCACGAAATTGATGACTGCGTGCAAGTTGAGTTTCCTCTGCCAATCGTACTTCGAAACATACTTTGCCCTCACGTACGCCATAATTGGAACGTGCTCCAGACCAGACTAAAGCATAAATTTCATGGGACATGGGTTTTGCTGAAGTGAAGGTAACAGGATCAATACGCAGATGCAAATCCGAATCAACTGTGAAATAAACAAATAAAAGTTGATACATATACATAAATGTTACTAAAATATATTCGTATACTGAGGCAAACATTTTAAAACTTACACCAACTTAAACCAAATTGCTTATCCTCAATAGTTGGTTCATCTTCGGGATTTGTAGCCTCTTCAGCTTTAGATGGCGTGCCGTGTGAGCCAGCCCCACTTCGACGTTTTGGTGAGCGTGAGCGAGATCGCGAACGAGACTTGGAGCGAGACCGTGATTTTGAATGAGATCTCGAGCGTGATCGCGACCGGGAGCGAGACCTCGAACGCGATCGTGAGACAGAACGGGAATGAGTCCGACGTAGCTCTTTGGAATGTGAACGCGAGTGTGAGCGTTTACGTGTAATGGAGTCGGACTTACCATCTGGAGACGATTTTACTTGTTTCGCATCACTAGTTTCCTCATCCTCCACCTTCTCCCCCTGACCCTCTTGTTCATCCTCCTCATCTACCTCCATTTTTTTCTCAATTTCGGCAGGAGCTATTTCAAGTTTCTCTTCTGCAATTTCTTCGATCTCATCTTCTTTGTCTTCTTCTTCTATAACTTCGCGATCATCTTTGCCATTCTCCTCTACATCGTGCGTTGGTTCAACAACCATTTTTTCTGGTTCTTTTTGTTCTTCTGGTGCATGATCCTCGTTATCACTTTCAACTACAGGCTTTTCAGTAAGAATTTCTTCAGGTTGTTCGTCGTCATGTGGGACATTTCCGTCCTCTTCTTCTAATGTCTCTAGCGCAGGCTCTACAGCCGCTGCCTTTACAGGTGAAGGCGATGGCGAACGAGTCATTGAGCGAGTCCTACGGCTACGTCGGCCTGGGGTTCCTGGTGTACCTGGAGCACCACCTAAATAAAACATATACCTACATTTAATATTTTTCCAATCACATATGCATAAACTTCTAATTTTTTATGATTAATCATAACTAAAATTGTGTTCGTTAACAAAAAATTTTAGGAATTGTTACAAGGTGTTGTGTCAAAATGATCATTATCTTAAAACATTTGTGAGTTACAAAAATTAAAATTAAGAGTAAGCCCCAAATAGGATGAAATCGCCACGGGCTTGCCCCCATAAAGCCACAAAATGCCATGAATTGCAACTTGATGCCTCAATTCTCATCAAATTTAATTTTGCTTACGGAAAGAGATGAGATGACCCATAAGATCCCACTGGTTATAACAAATAGCTCCCGCGACTATCGGTCATGTACAGAAAAGCAGTACCCGTTAAATGCGGAAAAGGACTAGCATTTTAGACAACTTTCCCCGAAACCTTCGGGGTACTCGTCGCTAAAAATATAAAAGGTTTTTGACCAAATATTTCAATGATACAAATAAGGAAATTATGTAAACTTGATACTTTTAGGTAATATTAAAAATACTACTAGATGTAACAAATTCTTGTACTTTTCTAATATAAAAATGCAAATTTGGTACTGGTGCAGTTTAGGGGGCCCACCCAAAACTTGACCAAAAAACCCGAGTGAGGTGTCAAAAGACGCGTATTCACGTCTAGATTTAGAATCTGAAATGAGATTTTTGTTTTTTTCAACCGTTCAAAAGTTATTTGCAGTTAAAGTTCACAATTTTCTGTCATTTTCATGTGGTTGTTGTAATGGCATATTAGGCTGAGCCAAAAAAGTGAAAAAGAGTGGAAACGTGGGACGCGGAAGGACATCACCGTGGCGGTAGCCACGGCTATGGCACACACCCGGAGTTGGAATGGCGTAGCCCAGGGTTATTTTTTTGAAGCGCGGCCGAAGGCCGCCTACGCGGAAAGGTGTTCTGTACATAAAAAACATGGATCACGCCTCATAACTTTTGAACGGTTGAAAAAAACAAAAATCTCATTTCAGATTCTAAATCTAGACGTTAATACGCGTCTTTTGACACCCCACTCGACTTTTTTGGTCTAGTTTTGGGTGGGCCCCCTAAACTGCACCATTACCGCAAATTTTGTCAGTAATATAAAGTAAATAAAAATACTTAAATAATGTTTTCCTCTTACCGGTGCCATCACCCTCCAGATACGCCCGCAAGCGTTCCACTAAGACAGCTTTCACACCTTTGGTATCCAAACCACGAGTCTCCAATTCCTTTCGAAGGTCTACAACCTTCATTTTATCAAGTTTGGCGACATCCATGACGGTAAGTCAGCCACTTTGCTAAGTTAACTTGCACTGCTTTCACGAAAATTAGTTTTTGGTTGCTTGTAAACTTTAAATGATTAAGCACTTCAAATTGCTTGCAAGCGTTTTATTACATGAAAACCTAAAACGAGTCAAATTAAAGCTACAACGAATAAAAATGCGGTCGCACCAAAGAGGATACATAAATCGCACAAACGAGAAACGGCGCGAATACCAGCTTCTCGCTATATGCTGCTGAAGTTCGTTGAAAAACTTGTGGCGGTGGTGTGGTACAAAGTTTTTCGGTGAAAAAATCACCAAGCGACACCGACAAATTTTCAACTCTAATTTTGCGCAATTAATTTCACACTTTCGATATAAAACTCATTTCACATAGTTAACTTAAGGGATAAATTTAACTTTTTTGATATTTTACATACGTTTAGTGACTAATTAACAAAGAATTTAAGATTTTTACACGGACCGCGTTTTAACGTGAAAATGGCTTCGGTGTCGTTGCGCGAGTGAACGAGTAGCGAGCGGCGCGACTCCGAAAACATGGCGGTGACAGCGGCGAATTACAGATGCCAATATAAAATTTTCCGCAAAGGCGAATTAAATATAAGGTGATATCTACTTGTCGATGTTCACCACGATAAATGTCGTTGTATACTTCAACAGTTTTAAAGAAAAATCAACAAAGACTCTTTGACACTCTTCAACTAAATATGCTACCAAAGATTTTTTAACCACTATACATTTCCCTAGAAAAAACTTTTCATTTTTCTGTTATAACTTACGCTACCTTTGGTAATACTTTCCATCGAACGTCATTACACGTCCAAAAATGTCGGGAGAGGTATCAAAAGACGCGTCTTGACTTCGGTAACAATGATCCGATGCGGGATATTTACCCTAAAATTACATATTGACCTGAAGACATCGACCAAATTATCAAACGGCAACACTGGTCAATGACATCGGCTCTAAAGATATGACAGAAACTTAAAGCTTAAAGTTTTTCTTTAACTATCCTAGGAATGTTTTTTTTTTCAATTTAAAAATTGTTTGACATTTTGATATGTTATACATAGACGTCAAAAAAAGTAACAGCCTCAGCGAACTGGTTTTAAATTCTGTCTTTTTCTCATCCCGCGTCACTTTTATCATCCATTGAAAATACACATGGGATAGTAAGATAACCTCTATTTAATACACCCTAATAATGAAATGATATTAACTTTCTGTGACAGCAATATATACATACACCTATATGTTTGTTACTGTTTAACATACATACCAGTATTTATTACCGTTGAACCTAGCAACGTTTTGTTTCGATAACCACCCACCCACCCACTAGTCAAACTCATTCCAATACATACCATCATGCCATAACAGAAAACTTAACGCTAGACAACTCATATGATTGCTAGTAAATACTACCACTTTAGTGTGTTGTTTACTCTCTAAGGCGAAAGTAGTAACTCGGATGGGAAAATAAGCCAATGCATTTCACTAATTCCACTAAAGTTTTGACTGATTTAATTGTTTATAAAAAATAGCTTGTAGAAAAGAATGTCTCATACGGCGCGTGAACGTAGTACAAAATCACAGGAAAGTTACGCATCCGGCAAATCATTAAGACAACGTTCTCAATCTGCCAATCCATCAACGACACACACTTGTGTAAATAGTGCGGTGCAACGGACGCGTTATGTGCCACCATTTTCAGTGCAATCATTACAAAAAAATACCGTTGTTGTAAATGGACCCATTGAGGAGCCACCAGCACCTGCTAGTGCACGCGGCAAAGTGAATGTGAAAAGTTTGTATCAAATTTAATTCAATTTAGTTAAAAAAAAAACTTTGAAAGAAACAAAGAAAAAAAGAAGTTTTGCTCTGAAACAGTTCCAATTCCATGTTCTTGACATAATGAAAATATTTTTTTTTATCATTTTTTAAGTTTCACGAACTTGTTGATAATAATTATTATTTTTGAATTCAATAGCTAAAAATTTGTTTTCTGAATGAAGACTGTGTGAAGTTTGATAATTCGACATTTATGTATGTATGTGTTTGTGTTTATTTGAACTTTAGCTCTTAATAATAGCAAGAAAAAAGCGATTTCCACTTTGGAATTAGATTTAAGAAGCCATGTTTCTGTTGGTAATGCCAGTCATAAACGGCCTACAACATTTCGAATGTATTTTGATCGTGGAGATTTGCCTATAAAAATGGAATACTTATGCGGAGGTGATAAAATTGGTTGGACGGTGAGTTTTATAATTTGTATTAGTAACATATACTAGTTTTTAGAATATTTTATTTTTTTTGTACCTATAAGAAATATGTTTCGTGTTCAAGGGATTGGCCGCCATATTTTGTAAGCGCTCGTCAGTTAGTTCGACAGATAAAATGCCACACTATAGTTGATACTAATAATTATTTTTGCAGAAATCGCATTCGTGATGTCTAAAAAATTTCAAGTGAGGGGAAATTGAAAGAGGGAAATGAAAATTAATTCCAAAAGACGGAAATCAGCTGATTTTGAGTGAAAGAAATGAACTTTCAAAAACAAGTTTTTAACCAAAAATAAAATCTTCTCAACTTTTTTAAAATTACAATTCAGGCCTATCCAAATATTTATAGCTACCCAAAATAATTTGTTTTATTTTGAATTTAATTTCCCCTAAAAATGTAAGCAAACCCTTTGATTGATGTATAATTTCTTGTAGCAAACTACTATTTATTAAAATAGTACATATGTACATATGTATATACATAGTCAATTAAATACTAAGGGCCACTTTCATAAAAGCCGGTTAAGCCCAATCGGTGATTAATTTGACAGCCAACCGTACAAAATACGTCAATTAAACTCCGGTTATCGGCTACCGGCTTTTATGAAAGCGGCCCTAAATGTATACAATAGTAATTTCCCACGGCAGCGTTGTCATATTCTTACAAGCAGAAGAGTCATAAAGAAAAACGAAATATTTTGAAAATTTGGGCACATGTAGGCGTATCCCCCAAAGGTTCACTCTAACCGCCCAACTAGCAATGTGCGATTACTGGTTTTAAAGAACCGGTTCTTATGGGGTTCTGCAACTACTGATATTATATTTGATATGTATATAACTTTTGTTTCAAAACTATTCCTACAAATTCTACTGTTGGAACATATTTTCGTTATTTTCTAGGTTCTTTAATACAATTTTTGAAGTATCTTGGAAAAGTTTTTCGGTAGCCATTAGATGCGTTTTTTTATGTTTGAACTAGGCCGATATTTGGGCCCGGTGGTTCGGTTCTGTATAGCACTAACCCTTACGTGGGTGATATATTCAAATATAAAATGTACATACATTGTCCCAATAAAAGGGCATACGCCTACGAACCAGCTGACTCTGCGAGTGTTGCGAGTAATTGAAATGGAATTGAATTTTTTGCGTTCTTGCATTTTTCTGTTGCGTGCAAAGATGTACTTGGCATGCGACACGAATATAGCAATTTATTATTAATATTTGGATGGCAACCAAATAAAAATTCGATTTGAATATGTTTCTTTTTTTAAGTTTAGACATAAGATTGTGATGTCGACCAAAAATTTAAAAACAGAGCAGTTTAACCTAATAGTGACGGTATTCCTAACATACATATGTATGTATGTATGTAATTAAGGAAATAAATTAACTTCTTTAAAGAAACTAAAAGGTTTGTGGAAGTGGGAAAATCGGCCCGACCAACAACGGTTAACCGTGTTGAAGCTCTGATTCCGAACAATCTCAAAATTTTTACAAAAAAGCAAATGCCTAAAAGTATGCAGGTTCTAAAATCTTGCATCTACACTCAGAAACAATTTCAATATGGTGAAATTCTCTTCCATTTATTTAAAAAAAAAGTATTCAATCAATAAAAAATTCCACATCTAAATGAGAAAAACAAATTTTGTTTGAAATATCCTTTCGAACATTTGTTGCTTCCTGCTGATGATTGTGTTCTTGTGTTTGAAACTAAATTAATACAAGAAATTTTCTTTGTTTCAGGTGGATATTGACAAACTTGACTACAGCCTCTATTTGCCGCTCTTTTTTGATGGCCTCTCCGAAATTCAACACCCTTACAAAACGTATGCACGGCAAGGAGTTATGGATTTATTAGTTGCTGGTGGTGATAAAATTCATACTGTTGTACCACAGTTAATATTACCCCTAAAAAGTAAGTGCGTGGCATTTTGTGTGTGCACGCCTAAATATCGGCCAGCACAAGCTAATTAGGCAATTCGAAAGGAATCTACACTCTCACTTGTGATGTATAGAACCGGTTTTCAAAATCACTGAATTATACATAAGTCTCAAAGTTATTTGCATCTTTTTTGCCATCTAATTCATTTTTTAATTTTTTTTATTACTACAGATGCACTTAGTACACGTAATTTAGAGGTTATGTGTACTACTTTAAAAATAATACAACAACTCGTTATATCATCAGATATGGTAGGACCAGCATTGGTGCCTTTTTATCGTCAACTACTGCCCATGTTTAATGCATACAAAGTGAAAAATGGTGAGTAGGAATAAAAAGTGGAAAATCTAAACAAGCTGCCACAAAGTAAGACAAAGTTATAGTCCAAACTATAAACTGGGCTATAAAAAAAACCAATACCGAAAAACCGCACACGATAATCTCTAATCTAATATATACATAGCACAATCTCGGTTGAGTTGTTTACGAAAAATATTTTCTCGCGCTATACTGAAACGTCAATCAAATTATGTACTATTTTCATTCTCTATAACCCACATGACAACACGCATCATATGTTTTTAGATGCATTTACAGATAATCTGCAAGTATTATAAACAAAACTTGGAAAATAATTGGTTCTTCTATAACTCATTTATGTATGCAGATGCAGCTGAAAAGCAGTAAACCATCGGCAGCCTACCTTTATATTCCAGATTCTCTTGAAACGCAAAAAGTAAAAAGTTTCCAAAGAACAGGAATCAGTAAAAACTGGCAGCAAAACAGCTGTTTCTTTTTTGAGTGGTTAACAGTTCAAATTTTCAAATTTCTTTTGTTGCTCCCGATCAACTATTTTTTTTAGGGTAGTTTCCTCAGGAAAAACTTGGAATTTTTTCTCCCAATGAAATGTCAAAATGTGCTGTCTTCCTGCAAACTTTTCAAGTCAGCGAACACTTTCCAGTGAAAATTTTGTAATATTTTTTAAAATTGTATCCTTACCGAATCCAGCTAATACCTCTACATATATGATTATGCATAAACATACGCAGATTATCAAAACTAATTTTTTTTCTCTTATAGTCAATTGCGGTGATGAAATTGACTATGCTCAACGCGCCAACATGAATCTCGGCGATCTCATCGATGAGACACTGCAGGTATTAGAGTTGCATGGCGGCGAGGATGCTTTTATCAATATTAAATACATGGTGCCCACTTATGAATCGTGTTATTTGAATTAAATTAATTTTATTGCTGTACATTGATTATTGTTTTTTTATCCATACAATAATAAAACTTAAGAGAATTCATATCTGTCCATTGAAGATTTATGCGAAGGAATATGCTCAGGCAATCCAGAGACAGAGATTATCTGCATTTGAATAATTTTGAAGTTAAGCTCTGACTTCTCTAGTCTGGAAGCGAAGCAATGGGTAAGCCATGCTTAGAGAAAGAGGTTTCGAATTTGAAACTGTGAACATATGTATGCACTTCGGGAGCAATCGTTAGCACCGAAAAATTTACTCTTTGACTATAAAGCATAGTTCAACGAAACCCACGAGAGACAAAAATTAGGGAACCAAATTTTCTGTTTACTTTTACAAAATTTTTAATATTTAACATAGTGATAAGCATACATACATACTACGTATTAATTCATAGTTAACATCATAAGGAGTTAAAAACAACTATTTTAGTTTGCACGAGTATGCTATAATTCACTTCAATCTTTTACTTCTCACGTAAGTCCCATTCCTTGCCGGAACGAAGGGCCATTGCTAAATCTTCAGCAATAGCATAAGATGCAACAGCAATACTGAAATAGAAAAAAAATGCAGTTAGTAGATATTAAGCCATTCTAATTTTTGTTGTTGTTGATATTTTTAACAATTTAAAATAAGTCCATTTTGATTCTGAGACAATGAAAGAGAGGATCGAAGAAGCTTCCACCTCAGGACCACAGGATCAAGGCCACCAAGGCAAAAGGTGTACTTTGAAAATTAATCTAAAAAAGTTTACCATCTTGTTGGAGATTGAGAGACGTATTCAGGACGATTCTAATAGCAACCTAACTCAGTATGGGTTTAGAAAAATCAGCTTAACAACCAAAGTAAAATTTAATTTCAAAATAGAATGTATTGCTTTTGGAATAATGTAGAACATATTTAAAAATAAGCATTCACAACGCTCTCCCGGAAAGCTCCAAAAAATTTACTTCAGCTGTTATCGCTTATTGCCTCACTTGCCGCTTGACCTAAAATGTTAATCTCAATCTGAAGAAAAATCGGCCTTCGATTTAGTATTAGCTGTTACTAGGTTGATATGCTCCAGACTATTAAATGGCACTAATGAAAGCAGAACCATATAGATCACGATGATCTCTCTTAAATTAATAAAAGTGTATAACTTCTAAATATATACTTACTGCTGTTGCATTATATAATCTTTGCCAGAAGATTCGTATTCGTTGCCTTTGATATTGTGGGGGGAATAACGATTGTAGAATCCCCAAATTGAGTTCATAAGCTTATCATTATATTTTGCTGGTGTGTATTCCGTTACTGCAAATTGCAAAGAAAATAAAATAAATTTATAACTAAAAACAGTTGACAAGTCCTCCCTGTCACAAATCTCGATTATCCAACTAAGTGACCGCTCGAGTCGACTGCAAACAGTATTTTAAGAACTAACTGCTACACTAAGGGCCGCTTTCATAAAAGCCCGTAACCAATAGCCGGACGTATTTTTTACGGTTAGCTGTCAAATTAATCGCCGATTATGCTTAACCGGTTTTTCTGCAAGTGACGCTAAACCATTTTATCGACTATTTAGAAACGATTCTACAAAGAGGTTGGCAGTCACTTTAGTCGATAGACGTCAATCGAGTGAAAAGTGATTTCATTACTTACAAAATAACCTAACTTTTTTTGTTGGTACTTACATTTTTTATTAGTGGTCATATTTTTGGTATCATTTTTCTCATTAGCGCTTTTGATGCGAGAAACTATTAAATCTCGATCACGCATTTCACGTAACTTGCATGCTGCAAAGGCCCCTTGTGGCAAAGCTGACATTTTTCTGCAGTCTATAAAGGAAATATTAAGTTGAATAATTGTTTGTAGAAGAAGGAGCGAGAATAAGAAATGAAAATCTTGGAAAATCCAGAAGGAAGAGAAATTGCTAACTAGTCTCAAAATAAGTCTAAAGCTACACACTTCAAAACTATCTCCGAACTAGCCAAAGCCATGCTATCTTAGGACTGTCTGTATGAGAACCGGTTCAGGACGGGTTGCCAAGTAATGCAGTGGTGACAATGGCCACCACCAATGAATGACACGCCATGTTAAGGTAGACAGTTGAAAGCATTGCTTAGGGATTGAGGTCAGACTGGGATACTTCTGAGCTAGACCAATTTTTTGCAAGGCATTGGTTCTGTTATCAAAACGGTTTGGTTCTCGGTTAGTTTTGAGCTGATTCAATTTCTCCGCAATTTTATCATTCTATCAATTTAAGCCCTTCAGCACTTTCAAGCCAGAACTTAACAAAGGTCACTTGGGTGTATCAGGCTATTTTACACTTCAATAACTAAAATAACACAAAAACAATCAAATTTTTGTACATACCTTCACAATTTTCAAATAGTAGATCACAAATTATTTTGTTATCAGCACAATTAAAATCGTTCTGAATTTTTAAGTTGCTTTTTAATAAATCTTGCAAACGATTTTGCACTCTTTTCGAATTCAAAACTGACTTTAGACTCTCCTCGGAACTTCTTATAACCACCATTCAAATGTGTTTTAGTCTGTGTACTCAAATAATTAAGACTCTTCTTTCGCACAAGTTAAGCCTTTTTGTAGCTAAACTAAATTCACTACAACACACTGGTGGTAGCACTAATCATTGAATTTAAATAACTAAATCACTTAAGTTTGATTAGTTGCTAATTAATACTTTTGCACTAAATATTGTCAATATGAAAAATGTCAGGACAGGCATTTGTATGAACTTTTGGTTAGGAAACTTCACTATTTTTCGCTCGGAAGAAGCACACCACAAGGAATTACTACGTTTAGCTAAGGAGATGTTCAAAGTAGAACTGAGATCGTTTGTCAATAGGGGACTGAAATTTATAGAATATACATATAAATATATGTGTGTATGTATTTAGATTATAGATGTACATATGTATATTGAGTGTATTTAGTAATTTCAGTGATAGCAAGTTGTGGTCAGAAAATCAAAGGTGATAAGGCGCTGTTGCTTAGGCGGCGTCAGTGCAAAGATGTTATTGTTGCTAGTACTCATCCTTGGAGAGTGTTCGCTAGTACTTTTCTGAATTGTACAGCACAATTTATTAAATTTCATTATATTATATTTTTTATATATTAATTGGAGTTATTTTCAAACCAGTCAAAAATTTTGAAATTGTTTAAATTGTTTAATTTTAAAAATAAAATTTGACTGCGCATTTGAATGCCTGTACTCACTTAAATTTTTCGGTTTGAGGAATCGATATCAAAAAAGTATCGAGAGAATATACTCGATAATTACTCTTATCGTGCGCATTTATAAAAAAAAAAAAAATTGAACTATATGGTATCCGAATTTTATTAGCGAGTGTTTTGTAGAATTTGTTTAGCAAGGAACAAGTTTTATTTTTTTTGTAAAACCATACCGAAAGGCTCCAGGTTCAAGTACCAACGAAAGAGGTCAAGAATAAAAAGCAAGAAGCTATAACGAACCTGCAATTTCGATACTGCCCTCCTGTACTCGATACCTGTACTCTGTATACTCGAGTCGGAACAACACTAACCACTGACAATGTACAAATATGCGTATAATCGATCATTTCTTATCTACAAAGTATTAAATTGAATTTTTCATTGTAGAAATGAAAGAAAGAAGTAAAACGTGGCTTAGGCAACGTTGCACACAAGTCAACATATTAGGCTTCATAATTGATAGGAATATTTAAGGGGGTAATCGTAATATTTAAGGGTTGTATAATGCACGTACGAACGCAGAGGACGTCTTATCGTCCTTCGGGAGAAAAACCAACCCCTGACTCTTTCCCCGACTAAATCTACGGCGACGCTGTTCACCACGTGGACTGCGCAGATGGGGCAGGAGTTGAATGTCCACGTAGATGGTGTTCCACTACCTACTGTCAACAACCCCAAAATTCTAGGGGTTACATTCGACAATAGCCTCACCTTCGCTAATCATGCCACCGCAATAGCTTCAAAGGTACAAAGCCGCAACAAGATCCTCAAGTCACTCGCCGGCAGTACTTGGGGCAAAGACAAAGAAACGTTGCTGGTCACCTATAAGGCTATTGGCCGACCGGTTATTGATTATGCTGCGCCCATATGGTCGCCTAACCTTCACGACACCAACTGGAGGAAATTGCAGGTCTGCCAAAACACCGCCATCAGAACTGCGACGGGTTGTTTGCTTATGTCTCCTGAGTCTCATCTCCACCAGGAGGCTCAAATGCTCAACGTTCGCGAGCATGCGGAACTTTTAAGTAGACAGTTCCTTCTGAACTGCCACCGTCCCAGTCATCCAAATCGACAGCTATTGGATGAAACTCCGCCCCCTAGAGACATAAGGAAGCATCTCCGGAAGCATTATGATGAGATCCGGCATCACATCTCGTTGCCGTTTGATCTGCGGGACCATAGGCGGGCCCTAAAGGACCTCCACACTGAGTCGGTGGACAGATCCCTCAGATGCCGGCCTGTGAACCCCGTTATTGGTGCCCAACCACCCGTTCTTGCTGAGGAAGAACGTGTCCTTCCGAGGGGGACTAGAGTCATGCTGGCTCAACTTCGGTCTGGATATTGCAATAGGCTGAACTCCTATTTGTCCAGACTGAACCCTACCATACCAAACACATGCCCTGCATGCGGTATGGCCCCCCACGACACGCAACATCTCTTTTCGTGTTCTTCGGAACATACTCTTCTAACTCCCTTATCACTTTGGTCCAACCCTGTTGAAACAGCGCGTTTCCTTGGACTTCCGTTAGAAGAGCCCGATGACAACTATAGTCCTATAGGAGTGTTCTGGCCCTTTGGGCAGGGCGAAGCACTGCTAACAACAACAACAACAAACAAAATGTCCTAGCGACTATTACATGCGGCGTTTATGTCAAGTCGTTTTTGATTAAATGAAATAGTATGTATGTACAACTTGACAAGGATTAATAACTTGCAAAGGACTGCCTTTCGATAAAACGCCCAACAAATTTCTGCTAGTTTTTTTCTTGATGTCTATCGACTTAATCGCAATTCACTGACGAACTCCGATGAAATCGATTAAATTGTTCCGTGATCCATTATACTCCTCCTCCGTCGGAATAGCTGATAGACCCCATTGTTTTGTTTTTTTGTCTTATACTGGAAATTACATTGTTTCTGCTAGACAACCGAATGTTTTAATTTTAAAAACAATATATTTTTAGCCTTATCAGCTTGCAGTGTGTATAAAAAAATGTTAGTGTATTGGCGTAAGCAAATCCATAAACACATTTCAATTCATATACCAACGTCCCTATTCTACTGTGGTAACAATATTCGTATTATTGGTCACAAAATCAGCTGACAACTTTTACACCATTTTTAAATTAAGCGCCGTCTTATTTCCACGATGAATTACATGTGTTTTGTAAGTATTTTTGAAATCAAGAAAATAGCACAAATTTTGTGTATGTGCCATTTATTCAAAACTTGAAGAACAATTAGACTAAAATTCGGTAACGTAATTAGAATAAAACCGGTAACGGTTGGAATAAGGCAAGGAGGAAATATGTAATGAACGAACAGTCTGGGTGTTGTTGTTTTCAATTTGCTTTTTTTTAGCACACAAGTCATTTGTTTATTTCTTATTTTTATTTAAGAGAAGAGGTTTCATGTCTTATTATTACGATCGACATGTAAACAGACAATCATTTACATACATATGTACATATATCATGCTCACCACGGTTAGCCAAAACAGTTCTCGCCTTCTGAAATGGTGAGTGGTCATTCTGAGGTAAAGCTGAGAGGAATGGTGTAAGTAGGCTCATTGATAATTTGTGGGAGTGCATAAGGAAAACATCTGCGGAAATATGTAAAGCCCTATAGTAATAGCTATGAAGACCGTTTCAATTAAAACGGTTAAACTAATATATTTTTAAAACATTGAACAGACCTGCACCTATTACTTAATCTTTCAATCAAATCAACAATTGTTGGCGGGGGAATATATATGTAAATATTGCGTCAGCCTATTTGAAAGCGGAACGAAAATATATTTGGTATATTATTTAAATTATTATTGTTTAAATTAATGCGGTTCTGCCAGAAGCATCGGTCTACCTTAATACCGGAACTGTTAATATTTTGGTATACATGAATTCCATTACGACACCGCTTTAAGTACTGTTTTATCATCATAATTAATGAATTAATGAATCACGATGGTGCAACGAAGGGCTCCTGCATAGAGGTAGGAATGTTGTTTAAAGAGGCACAACTACTGTCTACGTTTCTAAATACTCTCCATACCTCAAAAACCTTAACAATTAAGGGCTACTTTCATAACACCCGCTAATCGGAGTTAAATTGATGTATTTTGTACGGTTAGTTGGTTGGGTTATTGAGTGCACCGTGCCTATGAATGTTTTTTTTTTGTTTAGAAGGGTAGAGGGGGTCCCAGAAATCACAGAACTAAAGCCCGTACTTGGAGGCAACTCATATTTTAAGAGAAAATCGAATTTGAAGATTCGAATTTTCCCAACCAAAATGCGCAAATTTTAAAATACTTTGATAACACTATACACACAAAACTATATTACATTACACAAAAACCCGCTTCCACACAGTCCCGCACTGTTTTTTGCCCGAGTTTTGCGCGAATAACCGCTTTACACATTTAAATTTTTTATCACAGAAAGCCCGACATGTTTTTTCACTTGGCAACAACAATGCCTTCGGATTAGTTGCAGTTACAGCGACAACTGCTGATGGCTCTGAAGGAATATACAAACTATGTTATGGCACGTTCACTGCAACATACATAGCTTGTTTATTCTTCATTTTATGAGTCATTTTATAGATTTTCTTTAATTATTGTTAAGAAACGCGGAGATTTATCACGTTTATTAACCACGAACAGATATAATGCCGAAAACTAAGCAGCTTGCAACGAGCTTAATTTGAACTAGTTAATAAAAAAAATGTTGCCAGACCTTCCAACAGTAATTGTAACAAAAACTTCTTATATTTTAGGTACTGGTGCAGTTTATGGGGCCCACCCAAAACTACACCAAAAAAGTCGAGTGGGGTATCAAAAGTGGGGTATCACGTCTAGCTTTAGAATCTGAAATGAGATTTTTTTTAAACACGATTTTTTCTCAAAATATATAGCTTGCCTCCAAGTTCGGTCTTTTGTTTTGTGTCTATGCGACCCCCTCTACCACTAAAAAAAAAAAAAACAAGATTCCTAGGTTCGGTGCATCTTCTAAAATATTCCCCCGGTTAGTAGTCAAATTAACCGTCGATTAGGATTAACCGGATTTCATAAAATTGGTCCTAAATCTGCAAATTTATACCACTTGTTGTAGGTATAATCTACCATATTTGTTTTTTGAAAGTTCGTGCACTGGTTGAATTTTAGTTTTCGGCGAATTCATACCAACAGCTGACGCATTTCTATTGAACTGTTTTGTATCAGTGTTTATAGTGAAGTTTGGTTGTATATATCTAAATTAAATTGTAACTATATTGCAAGTGATATATTTGTGAATTTTATTTAAAATAAAGCTGAAAAACTTCTGTATATTTGACTAGGTAAGTTTACATTCCCTGCCATGGACACCACACTTTGCCTTCTACTTTTAATGAGTAGCAAAAAAAATGGAATATTCCAAAGAATTTTAAGCAAAATTTCTCGTTTGTTTTGATAATCACCCAGTACTGCCACCATATTTTTTCGTATAATCTAGTTGGGGGATTTCTAGAGGTCATTAAGCTAAGGGCCGTTTTCACAATCTCTGGATAACGCTCACCGGAATTCACTGACTTCAAGCGTTTGTTAAACTGCCATCGGCTTAACGCTAAACAGCTTTTAGCTCCAGGCCACGTTGGACTTGACAAAATTCATAGCAAAAATAATACATACATATATAATAGCTCGCCATGAACACTAAATTGCTTGTTTAGTCTGGCAACCACCGCTATTCGGCAGCTGTCATACAGCAACAAGCTCGCCGGGATGCAAGCTTTTAAAGCTTATTTTATGACGACATAACCATATCCATACAAACAAAGACCATGGAAATCAATTATGTCGATTAAAGATGGCTTAAATAAAAGCCGGTAAACTCTACTCGTATTTCCGTCCATATCCATCACTTTTTGAGTTTTCATATTATTAAAACATTTTAAGTTTATTTGCCTTTTGATTTAGTAAATTATTAGTTATGCAATTTATTAGCAAGCTTTTTTTTGTTTTATGGCGTTATGCCTCTGGAAGTTGGCGGCTTTATTTCGTTGGTTGGGTATATCTCTTTGGTTTGTATTTTCGAGCATATTTAATACGTTCGTTGCTATTCTAGTTTTGCGAAATTTTGAACAAAATAGAAAAGAATTGCATTTCTTTTATCTATTGTACATATATTGCGTATTAATTAACGAAAAAGAAACAGATAGCGTCAGGAAAGTAAAAGTGATTTTAAAGTATTTAGCTGCTAAGCTTTTATGTCGGATTAGGAAGTGAATAGCAAACAATAAAAAAAGGTAAATCAAAAAGCAACTTTTTTATTTCATACAAATAAAAAATAAATATTTTTGGAAATTACTTTTCGTATTTAAATTAAATGCAGCCATCCAACGGAGCTTTCGATAATCTAAAACAACGCCTTGACAACGACGAATAAAGAAGTGGCCGTATACAAAGGCGGCGCGTACAAAATTTTTGCGAAGATAAAATTTTAATGGAGTTTCTGTTTGCTTGCTAACCACAACGTTGCAGTTGTTCCGGTGATCGCAATTGGAACCGAAAAATTGACAGAAAAGCTGCATTATTTACAACAGAAGTGGTGGCGACAAGAGTGCCGGTAACGCACTTTAAAAAGCTGAAGAAGCACCAAATAAAACAACCTTGAAAATGAGTTCCTACACGCACGCTGATCCCATTGCGCTCAGCTTCAATGAGACATGCCTGCGTATGAGCGATGTTCAGCTACTACAGGGCCCACATTGGCTTAACGATCAAATTCTATCGTTCTACTATGAATATTTGGAAAAAATTAAATATAAAAATAATCCAGATTTATTATTTGTTGCACCCGAAGTGACCCAATGTATGAAGCTAATGGATGATGGTGAATTGGAAACAGTATTAAATCAACTGGAAGCAACAAATAAACCATTTATATTTTTTGCGCTCAATGACAATGAAACTACACAAGCTGGTGGCACACATTGGTCCCTATTAGTATTTTCACGACCAGAGAAAACGTTCTTCCATTTTGATTCGTGGGGTAATAACAACTCAATGGCATCACATCAATTTGTTCAACGTATTAAGGATGCGCTAAACTGTCGTCAATGCCATATGAAACCAATACGTTGTCTCCAACAAGCCAATGGCTATGATTGTGGTATACATGTTATATGTATGACAGATAATATAGCCGATTATGTAAATCGGTATGAATGTGTAGAGGGTGTGGGCCCACTGCATCAGGATACAATAAGTGCCAAGAGATCGGAATTGTTAAAATTAATACAATCACTGGGTGGAAAAATTTAGAAAAACATGAAAAATATGGTATTAAACATCGTAGATTATTAATAAGTTACTAAACAAGTGAGACATGATATAAAGGAAACTCACAAAACAATTCAAGGCAAGATACTAATGCGTGTAATGGATGATTAACAATCCAAACTTTTGGAAATAAAATAATCACCAGATTATCATATATTTATTTTGTAATGTTAGGAAAGCACAGGGATAGTTATTAAAAAATATATGCATATGCAGTAGAACGTAAAATTTCTTTCAAAAAAATTAGTAAGCACACAAGAGGGCTCTGCATAGCATGAGTTTTCGTTTCAAATTAGAGTGTAACCCCCCAGCATGATATTGGTGAATTTTTTAAATATTCTGATAAAAGCAGCTGAATAGGTATAAGTTTGGAATCTAAAAAATAAAAATAAAATATATATATAAATGTATAACGAACTATTTAGGCATGGTCTGTATTTCACTCGGAACCGGTTGGTTTATTTTCATAGGCTCGAAAGTAAGTTTAAGAACATAACTGCGGAGATACTGTGCATGCGTTGAAAAATCGTAATTTTACATACAATGTTTACAATTAAAAAAGTAATTTCATGCGCAACGCAATACAAAGTAGTCAGGAATTTAAAATCCTTTTAAAAAGGTATAAGCTTCGAATTTAAAATTGACACTTAAAAAATGTAAGTCCAATCAAATACAAAGTTACGCCCCATAGAAAAATGAGCCATGTGAAAATATATTAAAATATATGTAAAAATCATTTTATCCTTAAGTTAGATATAGATTGCATTATTTGTATGATACAAATTTTTATAATTTACTTTTCCTTCTCATAATGAATTAAAGTCGTCTTCACGCTGCAAAATACTTTTTTTCTGTTATTTAAATGTTTTGCTATAATACAAGGGCACAGTCCCACGCAAACACACTTTCGAAACTCGAATTATAATTTATAAACAGTTTTGCTTTACAAAATGGTTTTGTAAACCACTTATTGCGTTTTAGATTTACTATTAAATGTAA
This sequence comes from Sphenella marginata, assembly GCA_951509765.1. Classification (NCBI taxonomy): domain Eukaryota; kingdom Metazoa; phylum Arthropoda; class Insecta; order Diptera; family Tephritidae; genus Sphenella; species Sphenella marginata. The sequence goes on from OX608083.1 coordinate 61,114,993, forward strand.
AACATAAATATTATAAGCATTTGTCCATCCATGCTTTGCTATTATAATGATTATATAATTTTAAAATTAATTATAACTCACATGTGTTTAATTTTATTAATAAATTCATAATCTGAGTAAAACTAATATTTGCTTACTAGCTTATATCCGGAAACTTGGGGTTCCGAAGATTTCAGACGAAGTTGATGTTGTTGTTGTTTTAACAACAAAATCACTCCCCGAAGGTTTTGGGGAGTGTTGTCGAAATAACAGTCCTTGGCCGGATATGAATCCGGTACGCTCCGGTACTCCCTTGCGGTACTGCCCGACTGTCGTGGGAGCGATTTGGTATGACCAGTGCAACCTTCTAGGTCATGTCATCCCTCCTTCCGAAAGGAAAGAGAAGATGGGTAATGAGAGGTGGGAGGCATCATATCCGTAGATCAACCATCGAGGTGCACATCATTACCTTTGTGCATATTGGTCGCCTCTTACGACCGGTATGCCTACCGCGGGCATATTCTAAGCCCCAACCCGCAGGGGAAGCGATCACGTACTGTTAACGTCCCTGAAAAGTGGGGGGAGGGACAAAATCTGTAACGCTATGCAAAAGCTTTCAAATTATATTTTTTTCCAAATGCAGTATAACCCCCAGGCTTAGCAAAGGAACCCAGAGGTTCCGCCTTTCGACTCCCGGAGCAGAGAGGGGCGGACCGGGGATGCTTGACTGCATGGCAAAAAAACTAGTCAAGGATGATTTTGTACTTCAGTTATCGGTAAAAAGGAAGGAGTGGCCAAACCGGGGTTGAGATCGACCTATGCTGATCGGTCTTGTAATAAGAACTAATTTTTATACGAATAAAATACATTCTACACACACTCCATTTAATTCAATTTAATTAATATCTCATTTTGTAAACAGTTATACCATGTTCATTTATATAGAAGACTTACATAAGTATTCGTGTTTAGTTAGAAACCAAGGAGTTCAGTTTGATTTTCTTTTAATTAAAAAAAAAATAGTATCTCTTTTGTGATACAAACAAATTCGTGGTTATATAACTTAATACAGCTAATTCTGGTAACTTATTTATTAAAATACCAACAACATTTTAAACTACACTTTTAAATGCTTTCATAGTTATTTGTAATACAAAGCATGTACATATATAGTGATTAGAGTACATACAAATTTCGAACATAAGTATATAGTATTTATATGATTTTATGTGTATGTATGAATAGCACACAGTGGGACATTTTGTATGCGAACTCCATTAAATTTTTTTTCTTCATTACTAGTAACTTAATTAGTAGTCGAGCTAATTTTTGAAGATTACCCACTGTGCAGAGTATAATTGTGTTAGTAAACTTATCAAAAACAATGCTAAAAATGCTATAATATGCATTTCCTTTCTTATATTTCTATTAATGTACATATCGTCACCGTCGTCAAAATTTCAGTTAATAGGTTTTATCACAAACAAAAGTACCAAGTGCCATGTGTACGAAGAAACCATCCTTACTTTTGCAAACCTTAGTGACCCGAATGAGGCAAAATGTTCTGATTTTTTTAAATTTGAGTTTATAACATTTTTACATTAAAACATTATTTTTTCTGCAAGAGGGCAACGATATGTACAATATATGTAAATCCGGTATCAAAAGTATAACAGTATAACAGTTTTACAAGTATTATAGATATATCTACATATACAAAGCCAACAAACTAGCTAAATAGAATGCAATATTGGCAAATTGCATACATTCCATAGATAGGCACATTGCATTACGAATTTAGAGCACTAGTAAATTTACGATAGTGCAATTTTAAGTTTAATACAAAGTGTCGCATCTATGATAAATACATATTTAGAACTAAACTTTAATCTCAGGACGCGCCCAGCCACCAAATGCGCGTTCCAATTCTTCGGCGACAGCCAAGCACAGCCTATCATTATTAATATTTGCAATCACCTGCAAACCCAGTGGCAGCCCCTCACTGCCAAGTTGTCCCAAGGGCACAGCCGTAGACGGGAAACCCAATACATTTACAATACCTGTATAAGAGAAATTAATTGGTCGGAAGATGGGTTCATTGTGATATGGTGCAACGGTGGGATGTGTGGGATATAATAGAACACCATCTTCGCCGAGTAGTTCCTGCATTTCTTCACGCAATTCATCACGTTTCTTTACCAAATACTTATACTTGCTGGAGCCATATTTCACTTGTGTTTTATCTATAATAGCGGTTAGTAGACCAATAAATGTATGCTTCGAGGCACCAAAAATCCATTTAATTAATTCCACATAAGGATTAATTTCTGTCTTCAAATTGCCCAATTGATGCGCAAACGTATAACCCGAATCATCTTTCATATTCGCAAACCAAATAATGGTCGACTGTTTGAATTTCTCTAATTGTATCTTTTCCACGGCAACAGGTTTCACTTTTTGTCGCAAATGTTCGACGGTACGTTTCATGCCAGCCAATAAATCAGCATCCACAGGTGTTACAAAACGTCCACCACCATCACTTTCCTGATAAAAGAAGCGTACTTTTTGTAAATCAACCGGTTCATCTAAATGCAATTCCTTTGTCTTTTCGCCCGCCATAATACGTAGCATAGGTTTCAAGTCTTCAGCAAAACGTGACATTGGTCCAATACCTAAAAAGGCATTTTGTTCCTCGGAGAATGGCATTGGAAATTGTCCTTTATTCGATACAATCAATTTACTTGGTTTATGACCGAAAACGCCATTGAAAAATGCAGGCATGCGTATGGAGCCGCCAATATCAGAGCCTAGACCGAATGCCGAAGCGGCAGCTGATTGTATACAACCTTCACCACCACTCGAACCGCCAACAATACGATTTGAATCGTAAGCATTACGTGTACGTCCATGTACCAAATTATTGCTCTCCCACCACATGCATACCTCCGAGACATTGGTGAGTGCGAAGGGTATGGCGCCTGCTTGTCGCATCAAAGCCATGCTAGTAGCGTCTTCAGTGGCGCGTACATCTTTGCGCGCATATAAACCGGCAGTGTGTAGAAGACCTGGAAAGTGGGGAAATTTTATACATTAGCATTAGCAGAGGCAGCTTCTTCCTTACCTTTTACTGAAATGCAATCCTTTGTCGATATCGGCACACCCAAAAAAGGTTTTAGCCTCTCCAGCTCTTCCTCTGTTTGTTTACCAGACTTGATTAATTTATCAGCTTCGGCTGCATCTTCCAGCGCCTCTTCAAATCGATTGTCCACACAAAAATTGAGCTTTGGATTGACATCTTTAATACGACGAATAAATGCTTCAACTACTTCTACGCTAGTGAGCTATTGGATAAGAAAAAGCAGATAGTTTATTCATGCCACTTTCTAAGGTAACTACGTAGTACAACTCGCGACATAAATACTCGACCACCTAGCTGCTTAATATTTGAGTGCATCGAGTATTAACGCAACAAATGAGCTATAGCCTAGCCTCACATACGCCACGGATCGGTTTGTTCAAGTTGGTCTCAAGAGAGACGGTTGATCTGGTGAGAAGCGTGCCGACTAGGGAGGATGAAGTACTTTGAATATAGTATCTTTGAAAAGTATGCTTATCCTAAACAAAGCTTCACATCGTTATAAGAAAACAATATAATTTCAATTAGAAAAAAAATGTTCAAAACCGGAAGTCGAGCCATTGCGTCGCGGGATGTAACTATGTATGTCTGCAACTTCAAATATTTCACTCACCTCCTGCTTACGTATTTTACGCGCCAGTGATGTGGCAGATTCGAGCAATATAGGATCAGTGATGGGTGGCATTGTTTCACCATTTACACCGTAAATTAATTGGAAAACGAGACGTGTCATTTTGGTGATAAAACTAAATAATACTTCGAGTATGCATCCAATGAAAGAGCAACGTTTTTGTGTGGCACGACGTCTTCGTCCACTGCTAATGCTGCTGCTGCTGCTATGGCGTCGACTGCCATGACGTTTACTGCGTTTCGATTTTTCGTCATTTGTCAAGATATTCGTATCCGTCATTGTGGGGGCAGTGGAATTTCTTTTTCTTAAATTTTTTGTTGCTTACAGTTTTGTGTGTTGAAAAATTAAACTTTTTGTACTTTGATTTGTAAAAATTGAATTGCTTTGCAATCTCGGAATGTTTTTTTGTTTTTTTTTTTACACTGTTCCCTTATTGGGCATTCGGTGTTTTAGGTTAAAGTACCGTTAAATTAAAAGTAGTTATGTGGGATAAAGTTTCGTTAGGTTTGTAGTTGAAAACCAGAAATTTGTGTTTAGAATGGTTAATACTAAAACTACTAATTGGTGGTGGTATAGTTGTTGTTGTTTAGTTACATGTGTTTGAATTTTGGCCCACAAATTGTGTGCTGCAATTAAAGAAATTAAAATTCTCAAAGTTAGTAAAACTATACTGTGAGTAAAACGAAATATTCATCAAAGTTATGAATTTGAGCTGTCAAACAATCGCCAAAAAAAAAATTTTTATATACTGCTTTTGTAAAAAAACTGTTCAAGTACTATTATTTTTAGTTTCTTATTTAATTTTTTAGTTAGTTTCAGACAAATTTTCAATAAATTTTTCAAGATCTATGTTCAAAAAAAAAATATTTTTTTGTTTCAAATTAAAGTTAAAAAAAGTTTTGAAATAATTTTTTTTTTGTGGTTTTCAAAACATTTTTCACTTTTGGAGACAATTTCCACCAAGACAACAAAAAAGTTGCAAAGCTCAAATGTATGTATATTATTATAAAATTAATTTAATATCAGTAAAAATGAAAAACTAAGCAATAAAAAATGGGGCTGATATTAAAATTGGTCTAAAATTTTCGTATTTAACTTTTTTGCATAAATAAAATTAAATATCACTCAGAGTTAGTGATGCTTGACGCCCGAAGCTTCGCGGGAAATGCTGAATGACAACCATATGGGTCGTGTTATTAGAGCAGCTGATTTTTTTTTTTCAAATTTTGAGAGTTCACTTATTTCACCTTAGTAAAACTTTGAATTACAAAAAAGAAAACCATGGAAAATTTTCTATAGATCATGGTGACCTCTTTCATTCATATTTTGTGCTGCTATTCGATTTTTTTATTTATTGGAAACCCTATAGCGACTGGAGCTGTGACACATCACTGATTCGTGAGACTTGCATTAACACGATTACCACAATACTGAGCAAACAAAATGATAGGAGCAATCGAAATACATATTGATGAGCAAACAATCCTATAGAATAACAATGAGATCGTGGAGTAAACAAAAATGTGATTACAATTTAGAAAAGAGATGTGTTGTAGGTTCCACAAATAAAAAACAAATATTACCTCAATACATACATACGATAAATTTAATTATTTGTTTAACGTACGACAGAATATCAAACCGAACAAAGCGAATACACAAAACGAACTAAAATTGTATAAAAACGCTGAGGAAAATATGGATAAACCAGCAGTTAAGTGAAGATTGCTATGAATAAATGTTGTTGCTTCATATATTTACAATACGTTCATATACAGACAGACAATACCTACATATGTATATAGAGATAAGTTGGGGGGGCTAATACAATTTCATGGATGTGGAATATAACTTTCTAAAAGTAAGTAAGAGGAATTTTGAACTTCTGAATTTGCAGCCTCAGGAACATTACGAGCAACAAACTAATTAGCAAAGGCAGGAGCAGCTTTTTACGTCTCTGATCATGATTCCAGGAAATCAGCAGGCACTCCAGCAAAGTATGTATGATGACTACGGTCTACAGCTCCTCCGGCTCATGTTGCCGAACATGAATTATAATTATGAACTGATGAAAGATAAAAATTAAAAAAAGATCTTACCGAACCTCTATAAGTTTCTCCATATACATATGTACATACATACATGCACATGAAAGAAGAAAAGAGCACTTACTGAGACGCACGTAAAAGTCGTTAGCCTTTTAAGCTCATGAATTTCCCCATTCTCGAACGCAAACAACGCGCCACAAGCACAACACCAAAGCAGCAACGCCTGAGACGAAAAGTCCAAACAAAGGAGAGCTGACCGGCTTCGGTTTGCTGATTATTGAAGTACATACATACATGCATATGTGGGTAGTCAAAAACTCAAAACTTACGCCTGACTGCACGGCGAAGCTTGTTGCGCAAAGCAGCTAAAACGAGTTTGAATGCAACACTTGAATGCTTATATCGTCAGAGCTCTTGCTACATTTTGTTTTACGTCATTAATGAAAATTACTCAACACAAAAAAAAAATTGATGAGACAAGTTTTTGAAAGTATAGTTTCTAGTGCTCGGCCGAAGAATCGGCGTAGCTTCGGTAGAGAATGTCGAAGCTAGGAGAAAATGGGTAATGAGACGCGAGAGGTATCATATTGTATATAGATCAACCAGTGTGGTGCATAACCTAGGGCATATTCCAGAAGTTTTTCAATGGTAATGGTCTATGAGACAAGCTTTTGAAATTTTTCTGAAATAAAAATGCACTTTTATTATTTCTTACATAAAAGAAACCACTCATAAAAACATTCGAATTTGAAAATCTTGGTCACATAAAATTCAAATATAATTAGCTTTGTTTTTTTTTTTTTTTTTTTTTTTTGTATTTTGTAAAATATTTAATTTTAGTAATCGACTTTGATCAATATTCCAGTTTCGGTCCAACACTTACAGAAGAACACACTAGAAGCATGGAAACTCAAATTCCAAAGGGATCAAAGACCACACGGGAACGATCTATGTATATTCATTAATTGTTTAATAAAATTCCAATTAAAAATTATTAAAATTAAAAATCTTGCTGCAATCCTGAAATTAATTTCAGTTCCTCACTAATTTTTCTCAGCTGACGTAGTCGTGAACGAAAAGATAATATTAATTACAAACATTGAACTACTAATGTGTATTTCAGTTTGGTTACTTCCGTTTAAACACTAAAGTCCGATATAAATGAAATTGTGCGATATTGATAACAATGCCTACTATAACTATAATTAACTGATTAAAATGTTTATAAACAAACAGAGCCATAGAGTCTGGCGTGAGACAAAAATTTATATTAATTAAAATACATACAAACGTACTTAGACAAACTTGCCAATAATGATTGTAGTTCACGGGTCAGAAAAAGTCATATATATAGTCAGAAGTTACAAGATTGATGATTTCTCTAATTGATGACACCACAAGAGAATATATTTGTCTCATCCAGAAATTGCAAGTTTACTTAGAAGCATTTTTTTTTTTGACTACTTCTGGTAAAACTGCCAAAGAATAATTTGACAAAAACTTGAAAATAAAATTTACCAGAGTAAAGGTTAACGCTAACCGGGTTCCAATTGACGTAAATCGAGCATGATAAATTATAAAATTTTGCAAAATTACTCAAAAATACTATTAGAGAATGTGTTGAAATATATATAGATAGGTATGTATTTTCATAGGCATTTTATCTGATCCCCCCCCCCCCCCCCCAACTCCATTTAGTGCTATTGACATTTACGACATTGTCGCATGAAATTTTCCATTCAGTTACTGCGCACTGGAAAGTTCTATGTTGCAATGACTATGCGATTTGTTTATATAAATAATGCCTTTGCTTTGTTGTGTGTTCTCTGAAATCTTTTGTTTTTTTTAAGTTGTGGTAATACATACATACATATGAACACACATGCATATATAGTCACAATTAACATAGGTCACAATTAACAATAAACAAAGGCTATTTTCGTTTTGTTTACTTTTAATAAGATACAATTTTATTCGCATAAAAAAACATTTTATATGATAAAGAATCAAAATGGGCGCTACGTAATGGCAATAAACCTATATGTATTAGACACCGCGTACCATGCTAATTTTTATAAAGGTCTTCTATAAATTATTCATGGACTCAAATTTTCTGTTGCGAATAGTATTTATAATTAACAATATATATGTAACTACAGAACAGCGGCGGATTCACGGGTGGTTTTCAGAACTGGCAGTAAAAAGAGAATGGCGTAAAGCTCTTTAGAAACAAAAAAAAACAGTCCGAGGAACAGGAAACTTTATGCTCGAAATTTGTCGTTGTTTAAAACCTGACCTAAACTAATTTTAAAGTTTCGTGAATTTATGAAATTTTTGAAAAAAAAAAAGTAATTCACTTTTAACGATGGAGGGGTCTCCAACTTCAACTACTTCCGCCAGTGGTTGCTGCGAAATATACCGCCACCTTACTCTTATCAGATTTTGTGAGCTCCATATACCAGCCCATATTTTCAAACTTTTCCCGTGTCCATCTCTACTGCAAACTTGCATACATAATTATGTAAAGGTATTAAGGTCAAGTTTGTTTTTTTTTCCTGATTCCACCAACTAGTCACCATAAATGCCACCCGGCAATCGAACACCATGCATGTTTACATATGTGTATGTAAGTATATGTATATGTATTTATGTACATTAGACCGTTTCCCGATTATTAAATTATTATTAAAAATGGTTCGTTAAGCAATTCCAGACCTGTTAAATAATGATTACTAATCGAAATGATTACCAGTTTGATTGATTATTTTCCTGAGAAGCCTTTTAATGTTTGATTACCAATTAGTTTAAAATTTCAATGTTTATTTTCCATTTAGTTCAAAAATAGTCAAAAAAAATTATTTTTCACAATTACTATTAACAATAATCAAAAGTAATCGAATAAACAATTTTGTTTTTAAATTTTTTTACAAGTTTTTGGATGTTTTTAATTTTTTTATTATTATTTTGAATTAAAAAATAATGAAAAATAACTCATGATTTTTACACTTATTAAAAATAATCAAAAGTAATCAAATAAATAACTTTGTTTTTAAATTTTTTTTTTAATAATTTTTGATTGTCATTTTTTTTCTTTGTTTTTTATTTTATTTCTTTATTAGTGTTTATTATTTTTAATTTTTTTTATTAGTGTTTATCATTTTTAATCGTTATCAATTTATAATTAAAATAATCATTACCAATTAAAGAATTCGTCTAATCAATTGATTACTAATTACTAATAAAATTTTACAGGTCTGTGCAAATCGAAAATATGGGTAAAATAGACTGACCGCTAAATGAAAAAAATAAATTTTCTGTTTTGTTCTGTTCTGATGTGAATGAATTTCGGTAATGAAATTAACCACTCTCTAGTTCTTATCAAATTTTAAATTTTCCACCATTTTAGTGCGAGAATTGCGGAATTGGGACAAGTAATTGTCATTACCGAAAGTGGATTTGCGACACCTTCAAAAAACTAATTTTTTCCGAAACCACCTAATGCAAATGGATACATATGTACATACATACATATGTACATACCAGTTATCGTATTACAGTCGATGACACACACCTCAAAATTATTTTGTTGTACAAATGTTTAGTTAACAAATGAAAGTACTTTGATACCATTCAAATAATCATAAAAAGCAACAATAATAATCGCAAGCACAGATTTGATTTATATATGTATGTGTATGAAAGCACAAATTGAATGTGCATATATCATACCGGCACACGAGTAGATGGGAAGGGTAAACACAGATTAGTTTTCAATCAAAAATTATGAACCCTGAAAATAATATATCATCTCACAATATTGCGTAAGATTTTCAAATGTAATTTTTACTGAATATAATTTCATTTAATACTCGGTATTAGTTTCGCATTATACAAATGTATTGTTTTTATAGTTCATTTGTGTACTAATTTGCTTATCATTCAACAAATATTGGTGCTAAGCGGCCATTACTATTTTCGATTATTTCCTTTTCCACACTTTTCATAGCAAGCAATTTTTAAATAGGTAACATCAAATAATTTAATATTTTATAATGCTTGCGTATGTGCCTAAAATTTGTATACTTATGTATATCATTTAATTAAAGTTAACTCACATTACAACAACACGACGCGTAGAAAACTTAACTCAACTGCTAACTTGAACGGTCAAAATACAATAACTTTATAAAGAACGAGCATGCGAAAGCACAATAAAAAATACGTGTATTCGCAGCGAAAGTCAAACATGTCTGGTACTCGTTTAATATACAAGGCGTTGCCAATGTGTTTTTTTTAAGAGCAAATATAAGCTTTCAAGGTGCTAAGCTTAAATAAGATACACGTAGTTCTTTGAAAGATTTAATGTACCGACCTCTACACCATACTCTTTTCAAGGGGTCCATAATTCTAAGCCAGAGATCAGGAGCGCCATATTTTTTCATAGAGCTAGGATTTGACTTCTTTGGCCAAAGCAATTTTACGTTGGACGCTTCCTTACTAGTTCTTTGTGGTACTAGCCCGACTGTCGAACGTTTTCGTTGACCTCCAAAACCGGGATTGATATGGGTTTTAGACACCTCTTACCACAGGCAGACAGATCAATCCACACATCCCGCTATCGTTTTGCAAGAATAAGCACCGAGTGTAGTCGCTAAAACTCCCCACTTCTCAGCCTCCAATTCAACTTATACAAGTTTCGATAAAATTTTCTGGGGTTTTTGTCCTAGTACCTCGTACTTGCAGAACTATTCCTATATGCCAATTTTATTTCCAATTGTGTTTAATAAAAAATCTATTCTTTCATCTTATCTAGACCAAAATGTCCAATCGCAACAATGAAATCTCCATAGACAATCTGCAACTACCAACGATATCCTCCGCCGATCAAATACAAGCGCCTGTCATTGTTCAACCACAAAATCTCAGCCAAGAACAAAGCGCTGTCTCAGGCACAATGCAACAGTTGCTACCACCGCCCAGTACGGTGCCACAAAAATCGAACTCTGGGGCAACGTCAACTAGAAAAATGTTAGCGCCTTCCAGTACCGCACCACAAAAGCTCAATACAGGCTCCGCTACGGGGAATCCACGCAACAAATGTGCACTTAAGCCTGGCCACTCATTGATGGATTGGATACGACTTGGAAACTCAGGTGTGGATTTAGCGGGTACACGTGGACGTGTGACGCCAGTAAGCAGTGATGAGTTGGCGCAACATAACACACGGAGAGACGCGTGGCTAGCTATACGTGGAAAGGTTTTCAATGTTACACGTTATATGGATTACCATCCGGGAGGTTAGTACACATCCAACTTTACACTTAACCTGTAAATTCGGTAAACGTACAAATATTTCTCATATTCAACTAAAGGAGTCGATGAACTGATGCGTGGTGTGGGACGCGATGCCACTAAACTTTTTGATGATGTACATGCCTGGGTGAACTATCAACAATTGTTAATCAAATGTTACATTGGTCCACTACGTGCGAAGGTCAGAAAGGATAGCATAACTGACGTTGGAAAACCACCACCAGCGAGTAGTAAGTCGATTAACGCCACCACGGCTGAGGTAGTGCCACGCTTCGACTGGATACAGAAACGTCAAGATTTGGCTATCTCCATCTATACACGCCAGCTTTGTAATCCCGGGCTAGTGATGCGACATACGAGCCCAAAGTCTTTACAACTGCGAGTACAAATCGAACACATTAAACATATTTTCGAATTCGAATTGCACGATGCAGTTGTGTGGCCGCCAAGTGTGGTGCGCGTGAATAGTGAAACTGGCAAAATCGAAGTGACGCTTGTCAAGGTTGAGCCAGCATTATGGACGACGTATGGTGCACACATGGTGTCGAAGCGTTTTATTGGCCATAATGAGAAAGACCAATACGAATATGAAGTTGTTAAAACTCTGAATTTCAATCATGATTCATTTGAGTTGGGTTTGAAGGCAAAGAAAGATATGCTGATGCTATTACCCATTGGTTACCATGTTACAGTGGGGGCGATAATTAATGGTAAGTATATTTATTATATTTCTATGTATCTATCACCTGATGGTCAAGATATCGCATCACCTGGTGATCAAAATGTCACATCACCTGGTGATCAAAATGTCACATCACCTGGTGATCAAAATGTGACATCACCTGGTGATCAAAATGTCACATCACCTGGTGATCAAAATGTCACACAAATTGCCAATCATTTTTTTGTAATGAGAAGGCAATACTTTGTATAACATAAAAATGGATTATATATTAAATGTTTTTTTTATTTATTTTACCTTTTTTCAGCCAATTTAGTACATCGCAGTTACACACCTTTCGACAGCAGATTTTATCAACGACACCTGCCCACTACCGCCGTTACCGATGAATCGAGTTTAAGTTTTCTTATAAAAAGCTATACTTCAGGCACTCTTTCAAAGCATCTACGCCAACAGCAATCCGGTCAAATGTTGCTACTCTCAGCTCCACGCGGCAATTTTCAGCTACAGCGTTTGCTGACACATCGTCAAATTACGCTCATTGCTGCCGGCAGTGGCTTAACGCCAATGCTAAATCTCATCGAACATTTGTTAAAGCGGAATGTGAACCGCATGTAAGTATACAATTTTCAGGACCCTGTAAAAGCAGTGAAATTGGTTTTTTCTCTATGACTTGGCTACCTTTCTTTAATAGGGACGAACATTTCCAACTTTTTTTTTAGAATACCTTATACATATATGAAAAACCATTAAGTTAAAATTGTTAAGTAGCACACTTACTAATTATAGAATTTCACGCATTTCGATTTTTACAGCGACTATTTGCGTTTAATGTATTTCAATAAAACACTTGCCGATATTTGGTATCACAATGAGCTGAAACGACTTGCAACGTTGGATGAGAGGTAAGCTAACGCGCAGATGGCGCCAAAATATTTTCTATTATAAATGTTTGCTACTCATTTATTTATGATGTTATTTATTTCTTAATTTTTAATAGATTTCAATTAGTGAATGTGCTCTCTGAAGCTGATGCGGAATGGACAGGTTTACGCGGACGTGTGTGTAAAGAGCTGCTTGAACCTTTAATTGCAAAAAATACTACAGAATATGCCAGTTTTGTAGCCATCTGTGGACCCAGCGTATTCAGTCAAACGACAGAGGTCATATTAAAAGAGTTAAAATTCGATATGGAAAATTTACATATTTTTAAAGGATAAAATGAGAAAATACTCGAAAGTATATATTCAACTATTAGTGTTTTAAGCAAATAAAAGTGTATTAAGTGTTTCATAAATCTCTACTGGTATTTTTATGGAGCGGATCTTAACTTTAACTACACGTTTCAGCACTCAATTATATCCTACAAATATGCTAAGCGAAAGAAGAGTATTGCCGATGAATTAGTTCTTCCATAACCTACCTGAAGGTAAGTATTTACTTTGGCTATTCACTCTGATAGTTTAAAAAACTAATCAAGTTAAGTTACTCGATTTGACGTCACTATATCGACGATTTTTAAAAGAAATGTACGTTCATATGCATACGTTTATATGTATAAATAGTAAAGTACTGAGTACAAAAAAATAAATAAAAATACCTTAATTTCTGAAACGTTTCTTTTTACTTTGTTTAACCTTGACAATCCCATTCTTACAAATTTTGAGATGCTGATTTCGAATGTTATGCTAGGTGGCGATGTTACAAAAATGCCAATAAGCAAGGTGGTTTCGCTTCATAACCAGTTTGTGCATTTATGGGGACCTATGACAAAAAAAGTTGAGAAAAAATTATTTGTATATAACAGTGCTTTTCAAATACTGAGGTACTGGTAATTACTTGCAGTCTTACATATAGCGAAGCCGAGTGTATGTCAAATCGAAAAAAAACTTGCTTCTTTCTTGTTGTTTCAAAAATTTCCATTCTCGAATCTTTTGTTATACAGTTCTTACTCTTTCTATATTCAGCATCGTCCACTATCTTTAAGTCGTTCTCTACGAATGAACACAGCACACTGCAGGCAATGGTTTTAAAGGTGTAGTTTAACTTTCAAAGCGAATAAATAAATTAAAACACCCTTTGCTTTAATTGTGTGTGGTAATTTCAACACGCTTAACATAGAACCACATTTTAAGTAAAAAATAAATGTTTTTTTATTAAATTTGCTATTTTTTAAGTTATTAAGTAAGCGCAATGCATAATGGCTTTAGATATACTGCGAGCGTAAGTATGTATGCATGAATACACATACATACAGGTAGAAGTGCGATAAGGAGGGCATAAGACAGACATAATATGGTTTTGTTAGTCAATAAATTAAAAAGTTTTGTACTACAGTTAAATTGAGAAGAGGCGTCATTGGCTTTTTCGGACTATATCTCCTATCATTACTTTTGTAAAGGGATTTAGTGTGTTTTCAAAGAACTTTTAACGAATTAAAGAAAAGTATAAATTAAATTGTAATAAATTAACAATTTACTATTAAAAAGAAACACTATAAACAAATTAAATGTCGGCCACTCCAAAGTAAATTTGCTTTTTAGTTGGTGGTTCTTTTCGTTCTTTAAAGCCCTTACAAAAAATACTAGTTTCATTAAATTTTTTTTTATGCTGCTTAATAAGAGCGTATTGCTGGTGGCACTGTTGATACGGTAGTGTCCAATGTCTTGTCAATAACGGGGCGGTATTTAATTGTGACCTCGCCAGCATTTCCACACACCCAAGTCAATGTGTGTTTGCGCCAATGTTCATCCAATGGTTTCGGCGATTGGCCTTCAATTGGCTTGCTATAGTCCTGTATTGGTTAAAAAAAAAAGATGATAATATATACTGTGCTCAGAGTCTGCATCTAATGTATAACTTACATATTCATCGAGCCGTATTTTATAGTCTTCACGGGCATGCGCACCACGCGATTCTTTGCGATTCTCAGCAGCTACAATAGTCATTTGGGCATTGGCCAATAAATTTTGTAATTCAAGTGTTTCAGCCAAATCGGAATTCCAGACGTTCGATCTAGATAGTATATAGAAAGATTAAGATATTATTGCATTTATGTCTACAATTATATATATAATATATCTATAACCCTTTGTCATTTATCAGTTTCAAATCAATATTAATAAAGACATATTTTACTTTGAAGAAAACTGAACCCATTAAAAAAAATTTAGTCTTATATTTTTATAATATTTTAATTGTATGTTTACTCACTTATCAATAACCTTAACATCTTGGAACTCCTTATAGAGGTCTACCATCTTTTCGCAACCCTTCTTCAAAATAGGACCATCACGGAAAACAGCAGCATGACCCTGCATTGTCTTTTGCATTTTCAAACGCAGATCAGCGGTGGTAATCTTGCCTTTATTATTCTTGATGTTATCTAAATTAGCAACAGACATTTCACCAGCGTTCTGAATAAAGATTTAATTTATTATTTATTGCAAAATTTCTGCTTAGTAAAATGAAATATATCTTTCACTCACATCTTTCAAACTTGGCGCTGGCACACCGGGCTTATTTTCTTCAGCAATTGTTAGCGCGCAAGCGCGTCCAAAGACAACCAAATCTAACAATGAATTAGCACCCAAACGATTAGCACCATGCACTGATGAGCTTGCTGCCTCACCACAGGCATATAAACCAGGTACAACAACATCGCAACCCCTTTCATCGATAGTCAATACTTGACCCTTATAGTTGGTAGGAATGCCACCCATATTATAATGCACTGTAGGCAACACCGGGATTGGCTCACGTGTCACATCGACACCAGCAAAGATCATTGCAGTTTCAGAGATGCCAGGTAAACGTTGTGCCAATTGATCTGGAGGCAAATGATGCAATTGCAAATAGACATGGTCTTTTTCGGGTCCAACACCACGTCCTTCCATAATTTCAACTGTCATTGAACGTGAAACAACATCACGAGAGGCAAGATCTTTAGCCACTGGTGCATAACGTTCCATGAAACGTTCACCTTTGGCATTCACCAAATAGCCACCTTCACCACGACAACCTTCAGTTATTAGACAACCAGCACCGTAAATACCAGTTGGATGGAACTGTACGAATTCTAAATCTTGATTTGGTAGTCCTTGACGTGCCACCATTGCGTTACCATCACCCGTACAAGTGTGTGCCGATGTGCATGAGAAGAAAGCGCGTCCATAACCACCAGTGGCAATGACAGTATTATGTGCACGGAAACGATGTAATGTACCATCTTCCAAATTCAATGCCAATACACCCTTACACTTACAATCCTCAAATATCAAATCGAGCGCAAAATATTCAACAAAATAATTGCAATCGTAACTCAACGATTGACCATAGAGTGTGTGCAATAGCGAATGTCCGGTACGATCTGCAACAGCACAACATCTATGCGCTTGTCCACCTTTACCAAATTTCAAGCTTTGACCACCAAAAGCACGCTGATAGATTTTACCTTCGGGTGTACGCGAGAATGGCATACCATAATTTTCCAATTCAATTACAGCTTTTGGTGCTTCACGTGTCATGTAATGAATAGCATCTTGGTCGCCCAACCAATCGGATCCCTTTATTGTATCATACATATGCCATTTCCAATCGTCTTCCTCCATATTACCGAGGGCAGCATTGATACCACCTTGTGCAGCAATTGTGTGCGAACGTGTGGGAAAGAGTTTAGAGATGACAGCTGTTTTGAAACCTTCAGCCACTAAACCGAATGCGGCACGGAGACCAGCGCCACCTGCACCAACAACAAGCGCATCGTAAGAATGATCGACAATTGGATATTCTTTGGAGATGGCATCTGTGCGAACTTTGGCATCGTTCTTGCCATGTGTAATGTGTAGCTCTCGTTGTGGCACAATCGATGCAGTTCGTAGCTGAAATGCGAAAGTAAAAGATATGGAAGTGAAAACTGAATTTCTTTCAATTTCTTATTTTTTATTTTAGGAATGAAACCAAACCAAAAGAGCAATTTTGGAATCTTGAAAAATTAAAATGCGACACTTTGAAAGCCAAAAAAATTCATTTTGCAAATCCGAAAGCAAAAAGGAGCGGTTTCCCGAAACCGGTTTCAATATTTGGGGAAGTTTTAACTTAATTGTTGGTTCACTGGCACACGGTTGGTGCGGCGGCGTTTGAAAAATAGTTACAGTTTAAGTTGTAAGTTATTGTTGTAACTACTATGTGTTTGCATAACAGCGGATGAAGTCATGTGACATGCATTGCAAGCGTGGAAGAGTGTAAAGTACTTGATATAAATGCAATTTGTTAAAGCGGTTCTTCTAAAAGAACGTCAATTACTGTAAATATGTATGACATGACTACTGTAATTACATTTTAGCTAACTGATGCATTCACTTTGTACAACAACAATTTAAGCATAAGTTGCGTGTGAGTTATGTGAGAGTGCATTATAAATAATAAAATAACTTGTTTGGCCTGGGTGAGCTGCTTTGAACTTGGAAGCCACAATTTTACTATGAAATAAAAATATGAAACCTAAAGTCGACATACGATCACTACATGAAGACAGAACACACAAAACAAGATGAACTTATAAAACGTCTGTAAAGCTGAAGATGTGGGGTGTAAAATTTTTCGCTAAGAAATTTTAATTCGCAAATCGCTTCCTAGACAGTCTAGTAACATCTAGTAACATTCTTGATATATTTATCCTGATACCTGGTACATACATATAGTAGAAATCTTAAGCTCGTCGATTTTAATAATATTGGTTCGTTAATAAAATTTGATTCACAATATCCACAGTGAACTGTAATTTGCACTGCAAACTTAATGAAATTAGCAATTAAAATAAAATGCTGAATAATTTGCAGTACAAACACAGACAGACATTGTCAAGAAGCAGCCTGCGTTCGGTACATGAAGTAATTCAAAAATATAGATAGGTTTTTTGTGTACTTTTTAAGCTTAAAGTTACATATTTATGAGTAAGCGCTATGATTGCAATAGGCAAACCAAATGAAATAAATAATTTAAATGAAAACAATCAACTTTATGCAGCTAACACGCGCTTAAATGCTTTTGAACCTTACTACGAGTTATCAGCGTTATTAAAATTTGTCGAGACTAGTAGTGAATGTTGGAAAAATTTGGTGATCTTGAGATTGTGCTTCCTCTTTATTGGTGTTTAATTGTCTAGACGATTTTGTTTAATCACAAAAAGGGCACACCTACATTTCACATCTTAGAGAACAACATTTGATTCAAACGGCATATATATTCAATAAAAAGTCTTTTCTACATAGTCACTACAGACACTTTGTGATGACGGTTATGAGACTTCAAAAAATATAATGCTAATGTTAGGTTATTTCCCGGGTTGGACGAAATATTTTAAAGACGAACGGCCTAAGCAAGAACATGGGATCCCTTGACTAAGAGAAAACGTCTAGGACATCAAAAAAAAATTGGAATTGTCAGTATGCATTTATTTTTCTGGCAAGAAACGGGAAATTTTTCGCGCAGTGGACCCCCAGAAGTCAATTCAAGTACTAAAGTTCAGATTTTCCAATTAACTGAGTAAACTTTTCGTACAGAATATACCAAGCGTACGAGCTCTTTTGCATGCGGCGCTTAAATTAATTGTTTACAAACCAAAAGTCAAGCTATAGTGCAATTGTCAATCAATACCTAGAAATATATTGAGTTAAAGTGACGCGCTAACAATCTATAGAAAAACAAAAACTAAACAACGCTATTAATTTTCAATGATTCAGCTACCAAGTCGCAAACATATGCAAATAGTTTGTATGTACATATGTCTGCAGCTTAAATACCCGGCATATGTAAACAACCATAGACCGGCAATTATACGGACGGCTTGCACTATATTGCGGTTAAAAATCCCATGACGAGAAAAAACTATAAAAAGACTTGTTGTTTATGCTGTTTTAACAACAAAATCACTCCCCGAAGGTTTTGGGGAGTGTTGTCGAAATAACAGTCCTTGGCCGGATATGAATCCGGTACGCTCCGGTACTCCCTTGCGGTACTGCCCGACTGTCGTGGGAGCGATTTGGTATGACCAGTGCAACCTTCTAGGTCATGTCATCCCTCCTTCCGAAAGGAAAGAGAAGATGGGTAATGAGAGGTGGGAGGCATCATATCCATAGATCAACCATCGAGTTGCACATCATTACCTTTGTGCATATTGGTCGCCTCTTACGACCGGTTTGCCTACCGCGGGCATATTCTAAGCCCCAACCCGCAGGGGTAAAAAAGACTCAAAATGTCTAGCTGGTTGCTATATAAACTCGGATTACATCAAGGAAGCCAAATCTTTGAGTTTATTGATTAATTTTTGTGAGTATCGTCGAAAGTAAAAGCCCTTTTGAACCCGTTAGACCCTTGCTGTACAAGTTTCACGCCATTACCCTTTGTGAACAGGTATATTCTATACCCCAAACCCATAGGATTGTCTATAAAACTGTCAAACCTATAAAAAAAACGGCGCTAACACTGAACATACCGACTATTGTCCCAACACTATATTCGCTAATCGATAAAATTTAAAAAAGAACCTGGGGAACCTCTAAATGTGATTAGAAAAACAGTGAACACACAGAAATGCCTCTATGCAGCGTCTGTAAACATAGAGATTTTCCCATTTCAACACATCACGCGCAGCTGATAACACATTTAAAAGATCTAGAATATATATTCTATCAGTCACCGTCGAGCCTTAGCAGCGTACAGTCGCATTTCAGTTCTTTCGTTGACTTTTTCATTTGTGCCTATTTACAGTTTTATACTCTGTGCAAACAGTTACTTAATACCGTTTTTTTCTTTTTTTCTCTTCATTGAAACGCGTGTTTGCAAATCAGTGAATTTATTTCGATTTTCTTACTATGGCCCAGGGGGCCACTAAATTTGGGAACAATAGGTATTCCCTATTGTCCCCACAACCTAAGAATAAACGCAAAAAGCCTGAAAGCTCTATGTTAAACATTTTTCCTGGACTTCCTATCGCCAAAAAGGATGATCCGCGTTTTTTGGTTATATCATCATGTGACGAGAAAAAGCCTCTGGCTATGTTTTCATGCTTTGCTATTCATAAAGGTATACAAGCCATTAGCAAAGAAATTAACAACATAACTGAACTTCGTGATGGCAGTTTCTTGTTACTTGTTAAAAATCAGATCATTGCTGAACGATTCCTGGCTTCCACGATTCTTCCCGGGGTTACTCAAATCAAAGTGAAACTTCACGAAACCCTCAATTGTGTGAAAGGTACCATTTATGCTCCTTACCTCAGTCATCTTCCTGAAAACGAAATCGTCGATGGACTCAAAGAAAGCGGGGTGATTGCAGCATATAAATTCTCACGTGTTATTGATGGTTCCCGGAAATTTACTGGTGCTATTTTACTAACGTTTAATAAATACAATCTACCAGAGAAAATTGAAGTCGCTTGGAGAATCCTTTCCGTCCGTCCCTATTTCCCCAATCCTATGCGTTGTAAGCAATGCCAGATTCTTGGACACACCTTAAAGTACTGCCGCAACAATCCTGTCTGTGCCACCTGTAATTCACCTCCTCACCCAGGATCTGACTGTGATAAAGTTATGTGTGCCAATTGCCTTTTAGATCACCCCTCCTATTCTAATCTATGTCCTAAATATCAACAAAGCAAAGAAATCTTAAAAATTAAAACCACAAACAAATGCAGTATGCGGGAAGCCGTGCAGAAATACAAAGATACATTACCATCTACTCCTAGCCCTATCTCTTTTGCTAGCGTTGCTAAAGCTTCAATTAATAATAACATAACTAATTTGACTACTACAAAAACAGAATCTTCAACCTCAACTCCACCTCCTCAGCCTAGCTCCAATAACTCACCCCCCATGGACTCACCCCCCATGGACTCACCCCCCATGGACTCACCCATGGACTCACCCCCCATGGACTCCCCTTCCCCTCCCCCCTTCTCCCCTTTGTCCACTACTGGACTCTCCTCCCCCGCCCCTCCATCTATGATGGAAATCTCTCCCCTCCCCCCACTCCCCATTGATCCTGATTTTGACTCCAATTCATCTAAATCCCCATCCCCCCCCTCTTAAAGTTAATTTTTCTTCCTTTTTTCATGATGTTGTCTCTTATTCAATGGAATATGAACGGATATCTTAATAACTACGTTAATCTAGAAATTTTAATTAAAACCCATAATCCCACTTTTGTTCTTCTAAACGAAACCCACATTGCTCATAATGTTACGCCTCCAACTCCTGCGGCGTATGTCGGTCACTTTTTCAATCTTTCTGACATTACTTCTAGCAAACAGGGTGTTGCCATACTTGTCAAGAGAAGTCTTCCTCACTCCTTCTATCTTCCCCAATCTGATATCTCTTCTATTGCAGTTGAGATTCGAACCCCCGTGAAATTCACAATTGTTTGTGCCTATTCTCCTCCTAATCAATTCATTACCTCTTCTGATTTTAACAACCTTATCCCTTCCTCCCCTCATCCTTTTATTATTGCTGGTGACTTTAATGCTTGGAGCCACCTTTGGGGGTCGGTTTCCGACAATATCAAAGGTCGTAACATTGAAGACTCTTTACTTGCCTCCAATTGTTTTGTCCTTAACAATGGTTCTCCTACCCACTTTTCCACGCATTCCACCTTTACCCACATTGACATTACCCTTTGTTCCTCATCTCTTTCCTCTAAGGCATCCTGGAATGTTCTTGACGACCTTCATGGTAGTGACCATTTTCCCATCCTTACCCTTATCCAAACCCAAAGACCTTTATCCCTCTTTAAACCTAGACCTGTCTTTAAAACTGACCTTGCTGATTGGGGCAAATTTGGCGAATCTTGTGAATCTCTCTCCTCCTCCTTTTCCATTTCATCCAACACTAATCAAGAAACTTCCAATTTGCACAAAATTATTCGTTCCTCAGCTAATATATCCATTCCCCTTTCCTCTTCTAAGCCTGTCCGGGCGGCACCTGTTTGGTGGAATAGTGAAATTTCATCATTAAGGGATAAAAAACAACTTGCCTGGCGACTTTTTAAACGCAGTCCTACTTCTTTTAATCTTATCCATTATAAAAAACTTAATGCTCTTTTTCGACGTCAGGCGAAATTGGCTAAACTTCGTTGCTTTCAAGATTTCACCAGTAGCATTTCAGCTTCATCCGACTCAAAGAGGATATGGTCTGACATTAAGAGACTAACTGGTTTTCCTTCCCGCCCTCATATTACTTCTCTTAGTTCCCCCAGTGGCAATCTACTATATCCTCAAGATATAGCACTAGAGCTTGCCAAACATTTTTCTTTAGTTTCTTCGGACTCTAGCTTCCCTCCCCAGTTTTACTCTGCCAAATCTTCCTTCCTTAACTCCAACCTGTCTTTTCCTTCTTCCCTTTCTTCCTCTGCCAGGCATTTGGATTCGGATATTTCCTTATTCGAACTTCAATCAGCTCTCTCTGCAGTCAAAGGCAAGACGCCTGGTTTTGACAAAATATCCTATCCAATGATTAAACATCTACCTTTGTCACTTCTTAACCGCCTTCTGATACATTACAATAATATTTTCGCTACTGGGAATTTCCCTCACCTTTGGAAAACTAGTTTAGTAATCCCCATCCTTAAACCTGGTAAACCGTCACTCGAAGTAAGCAGTTATCGTCCTATTTCTTTACTCCCTTGCTTAGGTAAGTTAATGGAGAAAATTATTGCTATTAGACTCGCTTGGTTCGTTCATTCCAACAAAATGATCCATCCCAATCAAGTTGCTTTTAAACGAGGGCATGGTACAATGGATGCTATCCTTCATCTTGATCATCTTATATCTGAAGCACTATCCAGCAAAAATCATGTAACGTTACTGTCCCTTGATTTTGAAAAAGCCTTTGATAGGATTGGTATTCAGGTGGTTCTTAGACAGCTTAATAAGTGGAATGTTGGTCCTAGAATCTTTAATTTCATTAAATCCTTTTTATCTTCCCGCAAGATCAGTGTACTTATTTCCGACCTTCGTTCTCCCATCCTCCCCCTTGACAATGGCACCCCCCAAGGCTCGCCTCTTTCCGTCATCCTTTTCATTATAGCTTTTGATGAGCTCAGTTCTATTTTCTCCCTCTTCCCTCAAGTTTCTCATCTTATTTACGCTGACGATATCCTTTTATTCTCTAAAATCCCGAACCTTGATTCCGTTATGTCGTCCTTTTCTGACATCCTTTCCCGTATCTCTTCTTGGTCCCTTTCTTCTGGGGCTTCAATTTCATGTACTAAAACTAAGTTACTTCATATTTGTAAGAAACGCAATTGTATTGTTCCTTCACTTTGCTTTAACAACTTTAATATTACTTGTTCTGATAGTCATAAGTTTCTAGGTATTATTT
The DNA here is from genome assembly GCA_951509765.1 of Sphenella marginata. Taxonomy (NCBI): domain Eukaryota; kingdom Metazoa; phylum Arthropoda; class Insecta; order Diptera; family Tephritidae; genus Sphenella; species Sphenella marginata. Next base: position 61,138,157 of record OX608083.1, read on the forward strand.
TTGATTCTAAGTACTCTTTCAAGCAACACTGTAAATATGTTAGGGATAGGCTATTTACTAAGTTAAACATTGTGAAATATCTGTCCACAAAACGCTCGCTTATCACCCCGGAATTGCTTATCAAGGTCACTGTGGCTCTTATTTTATCAGTCATTAATTACGGAATTGAAGTTTATGGTCATCATAGTAAAAAGAACCTGGATATGCTGTCTGCCCCCTATCATACCGCAATTCGTCGATCTTTGCGGGCATTTCCCACTTCGCCCATCAAAAACATCTTGGCCGAATCCGGACTGCCATCGTTATCAAATAACATGACGGATGCTATTAAGAAACTTTATCCTAAGCTAATTATGACTACCAACATCTTTCTTCAAGATGACTTTCGGCAAGCCGCTGCTCGCTCGCGTCGTCCTAAAGTTGCCTCATCGGTTTTTCAATGCGTTTCCTTTGCCAAGGACAACTGCCTACCGACTAAATTACCCAAGCTTCGCATCAGTCCACATCCTCCCTGGACTTTTAGTGATTCATCCATTCTTAAGAAATTATCTTTTCTCCGTAAATCCAATACTTCTGTGCCTGAGTATAAAGAACGTTTCTTGGAAGTTGCTGAGCACCTCAAGTCTAATAATTGGGAATTAATTTTTACTGATGGCTCCAAAGCTGATTACTCCTCCTATGCCGTGGTTAAGGAAAATGGTGATCCAATCTCATATGGTCTCCTTTTTTCCTTTTGCTCTAATTTTACGGCCGAAGCCACTGCTATTCTTTATGCAGCGCAATATGCTTCCAAATCTAATGGTAAATTTACTATTTGCTCAGATAGTTTATCTTGCATTGATGCCATTAGCAACATTAACAACGAGAACCATATTATTAAAGGAATTCGTAACATCATCATCGCACATCCTAATAAGATTCGTTTAATGTGGGTTCCTGGGCATGCCGGTATATCTGGTAACATTTTTGCCGATACCACTGCTAAGGGTATTAAATCTACACCTACCACCACATCTTTATACTTTTGCCCAAGTGATATCACTCGACTCATAAAGGTCCAAAGACATGACAAAATTCAAGCGGAATGGTCTACCTACAAACATCACTATTCGGACCTCAATTCTACCCACAGTAAGCCTTTTTACTCGTCATCTATACCCGCTAATTACTTAAGACCTTACACTCGCCTACGTATTGGACATACGGTTATAACACATAGCCATCTTCTGCAAGGGAAGGACCCCGCCCAGTGCCCTTTTTGTGGTGGTTCTGTCAGCGTTTTACACTTGATCTCCTCATGCCCCGGTTTAAACCGAATAAGACGTCATCATTTTCAAGATATTGATCCCATTATTTTTCTTATTAAAACCTCTGATTGTAACGTAGTTAAGATTTATAACTTTCTTAAGGAATCTGATCTTTTACGACACATTTAATTTACTTCATCTGTCAGCCGATAGCCTCTGTTGCTAGTGCTGCTTTAGTTTTAGTTTATATATTAATTTTATTTTTATATAAGCTTTAATAAATAAATAAATAAATAAATATATATTCTATATAGAACTATCAGCTATGTATGTGAAAAGCAGCAAGCAAGAAAGCCGATAAGCTTTAAATTATCAATGCAAAATCAAATCAAATCAAAGAAATCTATTAAAATCGGAATGTGGCGAGCCCTCTTATTGGATAATCTTTCTCACATTCAAACATATGTACATATATGCATGAATGTGTTGTTGTTTTTTATATACAAGTGTTTCTTTAGTGTGTATATCCAGTGTACATACATATGTACATATGTTAAATAAATTTCCCGAAGGTTTAGAGGATAGCTACCGCTATCGATCCGGTATAAATCGAAGAATTGTAATTCGGTTAGTTTCAGTAAAGCGTAATTCGCACAATAAACAGCGCCCCTGGTTGTTAAATGAATAAGTTTTCGTATTGGCTCTAGCCCACTGAAGACTGCTCTAGCTTTGGTCCTAATCTGATTGCGTATCAACTAAATACTATAGAAATATGTAGGTAGTTTGAGTAAATATCACATGCACCTACATAAACTTATGACTAATTATGAATATAAAAGTTCTCCCTAAGATGGCTAGGGTCATTTCAAACCAAGTAAACTTAAATCGCTTGTTAGCTTTAGCTATAAAACAAAAAAAATTAGTTAAAGTATGTAGATAAGTGCAATAGAAAACGTTACATAACAAAGTATCCGATACAAGCTATCATTCTTTTTCGCTTCTAGCAGTTGCTTGTCTTCATTAGCGCTCCCCACGCGTCGCAATCGTTATAAAGATATCTTAATATTGAAAATGTATTGCGGTATGCGAGTTCTGGCCGTATTTGTGTTGCCTTTGCCACGCTCCATATTAACGTACACACGTACATATGTACAAAAAAATGTCCACTTTAGACAAAACTACAAAACTTTTTCTTAATGCCTTACCGCTGTAGTATAAACGAATTTCACAACAGCGTTTTCATTTGTTCTATTATACCTCATTGCATCCTATTTGCGTCAACCCTACAGAAGAAAAATATACCATTCAATCCGCATGTCCAAAACTTTGCCTCCCCACCTGCAATAATATCAGCACTTTGCATGTGCCTTCATCGCAAAAAAATTGGTTGTGTAATCCACCAATTGTATGTGACAGCGTAATATCATACATTTTAGCATTTTTCTAATATTCAACATTTCTATTATCACTGCATTGTTAATTAAAACACCTCTTAATGCTTCCACCTACCATTGTAGCTGCATTTTTGGCCAAAATCGATGGTACACGTTTTAGGCTAGCCATTTTCGAGAATGTAGCAGTGAACAGTTGCAATCCCCTCTAATTGTTGAATACTATTGTTGTTTTACTGCGCCTATTATTTCAAATTAAATCGATTTATTATTAATGGATACACTAAATATTAAAATACGCTTTAAAATTTACTTGTCAAATTCGTTGAAACTTCTCGCGCTCGCACTGATCGACTGTTAAAAAAACAGGCTCCCCAATGCTCCAATGGAGAAAACAAAACAAATGGAACTGCCAGCTGCAAATGAAATGAAAACAGGGTAGAGCAGTATTAAAAATAATGTTGAAGGGTCACACAGGGTTGCTACGTAGATGTCAAATGAAATACGAAAAGACGCGTTTTTAGCTGTATTGTGTACTGTTTCACTCAAAGATGACGTTTCACTGCAGCACCTCGGCGTATCGTCCTTTACTCCGACGTCTGTCAGCTCGCTCTAACTGAAACCGCTAAATTTCTGTTAAATGTGCATCCTTTCCTTTACAGGATTGCCTTTTGCAGCCAACTGAGTATCAGCTGAGCCAAGCCGATTACCAATTAACTGGTGCAAGTCTAGTAGGAGCGTGGTCCAATTAACAGCCCTACTAAACAGCTGCGGGTTATTTGAATAGTCACAACAACATTGGATCATGATAGAATCGATACCATGCTTAAATATGTATATCGATTAGTTTTTGATAGCAATAAAAATCAAGCTAATGCAACACTGCATTGGAATTTCAAGAACAAGAACTTTACAGAAGCAAAAAACGGCTGAAAAGTCCACATTCGTCATTTTTTCTGATTGAAGCAGACGGAAATTTTGTCTTATCGATATTTCTTCAATGTATAGCCGAAGTTAAACTAAATTTTATATATTCATAAATAAACTAATCTAAAATTTGTACCCATTTCGGAGACTACTACAAATTATTGCAGAAACAACGCGTGCAGTTGAAAGAAAAAAAAAACAGTATAACCGCAGAAGCATCCAACAGCAAGCAGCAATGGATTTAAGTGCACGTTCCAAGTCAAGACTTGCAAGGGGCTGTTTTAATGCTTTCTCGATTTATTTGGTAGTTTTTGCAACATTTACTGCGTTTAGTACATTAATGGCGCATGTTGATGAATTCGAAATAATGGATGAAATTCATTCACCTAAAACATTGGTGGATTTAAATGAGGATAATTGGCAATTGATGTTACGCGGCGAATGGATGGTGGAATTGTAAGTTAACTGTATCGCCTACAAAGTAGCAGTTACCACATGCAAAGTAAAGTACAATAAGAGATGATGCCAGCAGCTGTGTGGTGCATCATCAAATGTAGCAGATGTTGAGTTAGACTTACATATATGCTTATATATATAGATGTGTGTATGTAAGTTTAACAATGCAGCACACTTTGTGTTTTGCTTTATAGCCGGTCGATCTACTATATATATCCTTTGGTTTTTATTTAACTAAGTCTTTATATTCTCATATATAATTCATGTTTATTATTATAGTAATGGCTACTTTGAGGTCAGTTTCTGCTTACGCATATTGTGCATAGCTTGTCACATGCAAATTTATAAATGATTATTTAACTATTTATTGTTATAGTAAATTACCACAATATTTTATTGAATTTACCCAATTAGTTTTGCCCCATGGTGCCCGGCTTGTAAAAATCTTGCACCCACTTGGGAACGTTTCGCTAAAAATGCCAAGGATTTGCATGTTAATGTTGCTAAAATTGATGTTACTACATCACCATCACTCAGCGGGCGCTTTTTTGTTACAGCGCTCCCTACAATATATCAGTAAGTAAATTATTAACATTGAATTGAACGACTCTGTAATTTACATATTTATATCATATTCCAATGACAGTGTTAAAGAAGGACAATTCCGGCAGTATCGTGGCTCACGGGATGGTGATGCATTGTCATTATTCCTCAAGCTTAAGCAGTGGGAAAAAATTGAACCTATTTCAGCCTGGAAAAAACCTGATACTCTACACATGTCCATATTATCATATTTCTTTAAATTGTCGCACACATTAAAGGTAAGTTGATACTCAAAGGGGATTCAAATCGATTGACACTGGTAATCATGGTTCTTACCGACTACCACCGCAAAACAAAGAAGAAACTTGTAACTATTAAGCGTGTAATATAATATTTAAATAAACATTTCTTTCTATTTGTATATTAGGACTTTAATGTACGACTACAGGAGGAATATGGTTTACCGACATGGGGATCATATGCTCTATTCGCCATTGGCACCATCTTTGTAGGTGCCACACTGGGTTTGTTGCTTGTTTGTGTTGTAGACTTTTTATACCCACCAAAGAAATCGCATCGTCAAACCTTCTCCGAATCAAAAGAGAAATCTTCCGGCTCAGATGCCATTGAAGATTTAGCTGCTGATGAGATTGAAGATGAAAATGATTTAGCTGATGAACAAGACGACGACGATGATGATGATGATGATGACGATGAAGAGGATCAAGAAGATGAGAATAACGAAGCGGCTGGGGGCGAAGATGATGATGATGCAGCTGGTACTTCCGAGGGCGAGAAAAATTCGAATGCCAGTGAATCCGATGAGCCAGAAAGCGAGAAAGACGCGAAATCCAAAACTGCGGTGGAGGGCGGTGCACAAGCGCAGACAAAAACTGAAAAGGAGAAAAAAGATGATGCGAGCAGCACGGTAGAGGTGCGCAAGCGTAAACCCCGCAAAGCCGATTAAAATTGTGGCTGACAATAAACAAAAAACTATGCATAGGAAGGCAGTAGATGGGGAAGTAGCTTGTTATATTCCTTGAATAAAATGAGGAAAGGAAAAAAATAATAACGTACAGAATTTATACTGTGCTTATTTCCTTAAAATTTTTGGCTCTAGTATTTTTTGTGTTTAATCTTTAATTTAATTTTACAACTCTTGGGTCAGTGTGAAAAGATTTTGAATACATATTTTTTGAAAAAGGAAGTCAAATTTAAAATGTGTTCAAATGTTTTTAGGAATATGAAACTATGCATTTATGCAGAAATATTGTTAAATAAAACAATAACATTTAACAAGCTGTTAAAAGCGAACTGGGATGTGCTGTTTTAAATCGATTATATGCAGCATAGAGTTGTAAAACCGAAATATACTTATCTTAAACGTTTATTTGTCAAATTTTAATTAATTAATAATTATTGCTAATACACAACGCACACATGTTGATTACTTAAATATTTAAAATTAAAATTATTATTGATTTGATATAAATAACACTAGGCAATAATGCAAAATTCATTCTTTTTAGGTACAATATATACAAAGGCCACTATCATGATTAAATGAAGGATAAAAATAATGAATAGTACAAACAACTTATTTGAAATTGAATTTTCTTGTTTGTTTAATAAATTGCTTTTATATAGTCGGATTTTCTTTGCAAGCAATCACGTGTTAAAGATTAATTTCTAAAACAAAAAAAGTATTTATCGAAAAATATGTAAGAAAATTTGCCTTATTTAGATGGAATTTAAGAAGCGGATGTTTGTGATGCATGGCAAAACAATATATGTTAAAAACATAAACGAATAGCAAGTTAATTTTCTTGCTAGTAATTGCAGCGTAATATTAACGAAATAAATGAAGAAAGTTTAAATATAACAAGTCTAATTACAATAATAACATACCATTGTGTAAATCAGTTATTTGAAAACAAGGATCGAAATTGTCTTTTAAGGACTAGCCACACATTTCCACACTTGTGAACAATAAGCTACCAACGACCTATCTCAAATTGAGTAGGATCTTAACATGTTCGTAGGATTGGGTTAAAATAAAATGTTAATTTCTTCATGAAAAAAAAAAATGGATATAAGAAATGTTTGGCAACCATTTTCTACTTATTTACTAATTGTATAAAATTGAAAAAAGTTAGCCTAGTTCATTAAAACTCCAAAGCTCTTTAACCATATAAACCACAAACTTGTACGGCTCGCGAGTTTAAATGAATAGTTGCCCTATTATCTAAAACTAAGAAAATATATACATAAATAGTACATGTATTAAAAAAATGAATATTTACAATGTAAACTCAGCAAAACACTTAATTCTATTTCTTTAATCAACAAATTAGTCTTGTTTTATTCGTGTAATTCAATGAGAAAATGAAGCACATGTATTCCACATTATGGAATGTAAAAGCAAAGAATGGGGGTGGAAGGTAGTTTTTTTTTTAATACGGTCTAATAAGGTTAATACATCGTATATACCGACGGCCGAGTGCTGAAATCGCGTATATCTGAATTAATTGAAAAACTCCAGAATTGCATTCAGGAATGTCCTATATAAGAGATTGTCTGAACTATATTAAAGTTAAACTCAAACATGAACTATCCTCCACTCAGCCATCTGTATGTAGAACTTTATACTTCCTGTTTGGAAATAACTCACACAATGATTTATATAATTTCTCGTAAACTAAAAAGTATTTCTGGCTCAATATTCGAATTGCGAAACAAATTTGATTCGAGCTATTGAGTATTGACTGTATTTTTGTATTGTAATAAATATTTTAATATTGAAATATAGCTGTTAGGCTAAAATTTACAGCTCTGGCGGTCTATACTTTAATACGTTTTGGTAACAATGTACAACATAATTTATTTCAAATTAAAAAAATCTAAATATGTTTGTATGTATATTTCGTTTTATAAAAATTCTTAATGCTAAAAAATAAATAAACACAATTTTTTATAGTAATAAACATTAAAAGTTCAATATGAATTTTATTTTTGAGAATTGGTTTATATAGTGCTGTTGGTTTGATTCGACTCCAAAAACCCAATTATTTTCTGATTTGGGATACCCTTTGACAAATCGGAGGTTCCCCACACAGCAGCATCTTTAAGATTTAGAGTAATCACCGCATCCAGCTGTCCTAAAACTTACCTAAATTGTCGGTAGGCGGCGATAGTATTTAGGAACAAAATATCTAAAACTAAAGAAAAAGGCAGGATTGCCACATCCTGATTTTCTCATCTTGTTGTTTATTTTTTATCACATTTGACATCATCCCTCTATTCAACTAGATATGTATATCTTGCTTCATCTTCTGATTTCCGTTTCTTATTTCGGTTGACTACTTCTGCATCTTTATATCCAGAAAAAACACAGTGTTATGTATTTCGCATTTAATTTATTTCAGTTTTGACTTATTTTCTTTCCCTCTTTTGGCGCTATTTTTACATTTTTGGAATACATCATTTTTATATCTTAAAACTAATATAAATAAAATACTTAAGTGTAATTTTTGAATTTTTTTTTAAGCTTTAAAATAAACTATAATTCGAAAATATTGCCCAAAGAAAGTAAAATGCAAGATTTTCACATTACTTGAATTAAGAAAACATAAGATCAAAAATTTATCAAGTTAGTATGGATATACAAAATGTGAAGGAAAACTTATTTTTTTTTTAAACAAAATATAACTAATATTAAAATTAAAAGTGAAAATTAAATAAAATCCCTGCAATTTCGTTTAACTATAGCTAGATTGTGTGTATGTATGTATGGGGTGAATGTGCCAAATCGTTATGAGTTGTATGCCAAATATTAGCTATTGCGATTTGTGGTGGTAAATATGTATTTATATATTTATAGCATAAAAACAATATATCAGTAAACTACATATCGTTTCAAATTACTAGTTCATAATGTATTTATGTATTGTTACATAAAAATTAAGTGCTGTAATATTTATTTTAATGTTTTTAATACAAATGCATATGTTAACACGCTTGTGAGAAAGCGGAAATTTCGAGTTTAAACTATCTAGTTACGCTGATTCCTGACTTCGCCCCGTGTAGGGGTAAATTTGGTCAATAAAATAAACTTTAACATTAGTATACTCTAATGTGAAAGCTTGGCATATTGTGAGTTTTCTTATTTTCTCTTTCCTTTTACTTTCGCACTGCTTTCATATGCATGTATGTATTATTTACTGTTATTGATTCTCAACAAATTTTTAATTATTTTTTCTTTATTTGTTGTTTAATATTTTAATGGCACTTGTGTGTGAATTAACTGTTCAAAAATTGTATAGTTTTGAAATAAAAGTACACATTATAAGTCACACAATGTAAAATTGCATAAAAATGTTTAAATACATTTTTTCCTTTACATTTTTTTTTTTTTAATAATTACCACTGTAACAATTATTGTATTTATAAATTTTTTCTGTTTCACTATTTTATTTTTTACTTTAATAATTATAAAAATCCCTGGCTATTGCATATTTGGTCTATTGTAGTTGGGTTGTATTTGGGGGTTTCAAGGGGCATATATTGTATGGGGTATAGGTTGTGGGCTAGTTATGTTGGGTAGGATATTTCAGGTAAAGGATATTTATTTATATTTGTGTTGTGTATATATAGTTTCTATGTAAAAAAAAAAATATTTTGATAAAAAGTTGTACTATTGCAGTGTGTGGAGGATATTTGGGGGAGTTTATGCATTTTAATGCTTGTTGGGATATATTGTAGTCTCAATTACTCATACTCAACATGGCATAACTTTAAAACTTGACTTGAAACTAAACAAATCAGACATCTATGCTATGCTGTGTTCCGAAGCATGCCATGTTGAGTATGAATAACAGAAGCTTATTGGTGGTTGTATTAATATTTTCTGATTTTCAAATACTTCAAGTAATTGTGGTAAATTTGGTGTTTACAGTTAATTCATAACAAGAATTTGACAACTGGAAATTTAATTTTTTGCAGTTAGCTCTGAAACACAATACCAAAGAATGACGTAAAAACTCCTTTCGGAAGGAGGGATGACATGACCTAGAAGGTTGCACTGGTCATACCAAATCGCTCCCACGACAGTCGGGCAGTATCGCAAGGGAGTACCGGAGCGTACCGGATTCATATCCGGCCAAGGACTGTTATTTCGACAACACTCCCCAAAACCTTCGGGGAGTGATTTTGTTGTTAAAACAACAACAACAACAACGTAAAAACTCACCACAGCGGGTTTAGTGCTATCAAAAGAAGTCCGCATATGAAATTCAAAACGTCATCGCTCGCCGAAGCGAAATTCGCCCTTCAACGGTATTGGGTTTCAGAACTTACCGAGTTTCCACAAAACAAAAAAAAAGTGAATTATAAGCGAGAGTTCAGCTTAGGTTTTATATAAAGTACAAAATACAATTTCTTTTATAAAACTGCTAATCTCTCGCCCTCATCTCTCTTTTTTTGTAGCATGATATAGATAAAACAAAACGTTATTTAATTACTTTAAATATTCAAAAAACATTGGAGAATCTAATTAGTTCTCAGCTTATCAAATTTAAATGTGAAGAGAGAAATGTACTGCTCAAAAAAAAAAAAATTTCGGATATAAGATCGCTTTCTCAAGTGTTTTTTTTCGCGTAAAAGTACTTTTCTGCCCAAGAATCTTCTATTACACGGGGTTGTATTGAATTAACATCCTTTTTCGCGTAATGCCAGAGTAGAGCTTAAGCACTTCAATGTAATTGAAAAGACAGCTAAGCGTTACGCGTGCATAACAAAAAACTGTCCTTAACATTTTTATACTTAACAATTATTTTGGAAATCAGCATTTTCAACTCTTCACACTTTCATAAACATTTGATATTTATACGGTGGTGTCTTACATACTATGGCGAAAAAAACTTAAACATTCAACTGTTAATTAAAAAAATCTATTTGTTTGTTAATATTTTAAATATTAATGAGGTATGTTGTGGTGGAAATTTTGAAAATTGAATTTTGTAAACCGGTCTATTGCATAAAATTGCAGGATTGTCTGTGTGAACACGCACTGTTGTAGCAACAGGCATATTAAAAAAAATTAAAATAAAAAAAATTATTTGCAACGTATTGTACGTCGATATATAGCTGGATATTGTGGTGGATTTGTGTGCGCGTCTGTCGTGCCGTTTCACCACAATAGCGCTATGCCACAAAGTCCAGCGGCCGATTAAAGCCACCTTTACGATTCATATATTGGCGATATTTACGTTTTAAGATTACATGCACTTCTCCGACATCGTTACCTTCAACTTTCTTATTTTTGGTTGTGTCGAACGTGCAGAAACCCATTGTTTTTAACATTTCAACTTCCTCCGCAGACTTTCCCTCCAAATCGGCTTCTGTGATTTTAGGACGTTCACTTGCTGCGCCGCGCCGTCTCGACGATGTTGACGCTGAGGTAGATGGGTGGTCACGTGAACGTGATCTACTAAATATTGAAACAAGTATTAAGATAAAACGAATAACAATTTTTAATATAATTTAATAGTTTAAAAGTAAAGCTTAAGCATTTCGTATCATTTATAACACAGCGACAGAAAAAGTAAAACTTTTCGCTGGTTTTTGTAGCATTGCTTTGTAAAGCAATCGGCATCCTTCATTTCTGAGACGCTTCCTGAGAGACACAGTAGGTAATCAACCGTTCCTCGCCCGGCTTAGTAGCACCATCATTTTATGGTTTGAATTAAGCCGGGTTATACTGAATTAACAGCCTAGGATAAAGCTGGAGTTACTTTCTGTGGTTGCTATTCTAGTACGTAAACCAGGCTTGTCGTATCCTCTTTATGTCAAAGTAGCGGACCACAACTTCACGTTATCTTCGGTTCAAGCGAAACGCAATGGGGAAATCAGACCTTAGTACTTTATAAAAAAAAACTTAGAAATGGTATTTCGTACTAACATTAAATTTTATTATTTAAATCTTTTTGTTACAAAACTCTCGTTTACAATATAATTTCGATTAACCTCACTGAAGAAAATCGCCTGCATCATCATTGTCCATACATAGATTATATATTTATGATAGATATGTCTCCTAAGACATCTCTTCTATGAGTGCCGCACGCAATTTTGTAGTTACGGTGCTAGGTTGTGCATGATTTAATTTGAACACACTCTCAATTACCGACATCTCTGTGGCAGTCGAACTCATACCCACAAATGAAATCCAATCATTTACTACCATACCTGCAGCTAAAACATCACTACCACGATTCACTGTACCAGCCACCAATGGAACTTGCAACAGCGATGATAATTCGTCTTGATCTTGTATACTTGTTTTTGGATGCACCATACCACCTTGATTACTGAGTACGGCATACGAACCAACCAATGGATTTTCGGCTATAGTTTGTCTGAATACCTCCACCTTCAAAACATCGCCTATGATTTCTTCCGTTTCCTTATCTAAATCGGGATGTACCAATGCTACATAATCATTGCAAGCAACTACATTTCCCAAAGCAGATAGACGTTCTTCAACTCGTTGAATTTTTACTGCATCCGGTAATGTGTTGCGCAAATGTTGTAATTCTACATCGGTGGTGGAATGTGGTACAAGCAATCCATTACGATTGCCTACTGTGAGACGGCCAATGATACGGCAACCGCCAATGCTTGCATGTACAACTGGTATTGTTTCAGCCAATTCGGATTCGTAAACACTGTAGAAAGCTTCGGAACCACCAATAGCTACTAGGCAGTATGCATTTGTTAATTTGCTGAAAACTCCGATATCATCGTTGTTCTCGAATTGGACGCGTAATGCCATTTCGTTTTAATTAGCTTTGTTCGTTCTTTTCTGGATCTCTTTTTTAAGCCTTTGCGAAGTGAAGTGTTCTCTTAAAACTGAAGTTGAATCACTTGCAACTAATTTTATTTAAGGAATAATTAAATTTCGTGATGAAATTGGCTTATTTTTCACAAATTTCGTTTGCTATTTCACTTCACGTGGTAATGTCAAAGAATTTTGCGCAAATGTCAAAAATGACATAAAATGCCGCAACAAAAAAAAAAAAAAAACGAGGGAAAAATTACAATACAGGGTGGCACTATGCCGAAAAACACAAAAATGTTGCACTCTGGAAATTTTGCATTTTAGAGATATTGGAAATGCTTAATAAAATATACATAAATTTATAGTAAAGAAAAAATGTTATACTTAGTCTTGTGACGTTTTTATCTTGGTTTCATAGATACGCTACTCTTTACTATTCACCTAGTTCGCCGACGGCTTGATCTATCACGTTCCCGGGTACGGCTACGATCCCTTTCTCCAGCACCTCCTCTATCTTGTGAACGTCTTCTCAATGCCCGGCTACTGCTTGTACCAGCACCCGTTTCGCGTTCTCGCATCCGTTCACGTTCTCTTGAACGGCGTTCCCGCCGCTTTTTTCTTTCGGTACGTTCTTTTTCACGTCGCCGATGTGTTGGAGATGGACTACGTCCCATTATTTTATATTCAACAACGGAGTTTTATGTGAAATGATATGCAATATATGTAGCTAATTAGTTACTAGACTTAATAATGGCGCTTCCTTTTGTTCGTGTCTGCAGGCGCCTTGTAGCTAAAATATTTGCTAGTAGCTTAATGGATCACTTCGCTTCAAAAATACCTGTAAGTTGGATGTTGTGTTGTACTATGCTTAAGGAATTGGTTAGCTTAACTTACCGGGTTTAATTATGTGTCTTACTGTTGATTCACGACACCGGCGTTAATTATTTTTTAACTTAAAAACTAAAATAAAAAAACCACACCAAACACGGCGTCTCGTCTCCAAAAATTTAATGCAATAATCATGCTTCTTCGCGTTGCTGAAACGACCTTGTAGTTCACAATAGTGCGATAGTCAACAGGGTGACAGTTTTTCTACACACGTGAATGTACGAGTAGTTTTGACTCGCGAATCAACAATGAAGCACTTCGTAATCGAAGTGGCACTGGTTACCATAGAAATCTGCACCAATGGCGGTATTCGTACGTATGTCGCCTAGCGTTGATAAAAATCCTAGATTTTAGAAAGTTTTCGCAGTCGCAGGAATATTTTGTTTTAGTAAAAAAAACCGAAATATTACCTAAGTCCGATTCTAAATGAGGTCGTGATCCAGGGAACACGTGCAAGGTTTTTACGCTGTGCGTTTAATTTAGGTTACTGTCATATGTGATTAAGTGCGTGGGACATTTTTGACAGAAAACTGTCGGAAAGCGGTTTTTCAACGTACCGCCGAATTGTGTGTGATTGAATAAAACTCATTGTGAATAGTTGTATTACATTTTAAATGATCTGGTAAACTATGTGAGTATTATTTAAAAAAAAAGTGGTAGCACTCGCATTTAGTCGAAATATCCCAATATTTCTCCAGTAAACTTCAAAATGACATCATAATCTGACAAAGAGCAAAGAGGATAAATAGATATATCCTCTTTGAATCTGATTAGAATGATTATAGTGTGTACTCACTCTTGCTTGTTCAAAAATGGCACCGGAGAAACGACGCGAATGTAATTGGAAGAAATTTGGAAACTAGGAAATTAAGACGAATCAGAAAAGAAGCAAAAGCGGAATCGAACGAACGTCGACTCGAATGTTTGCGCTGGAGTAGCTCAGAGAAATCGAACGTCGAGAATTAATTTGTAAGGATTTAATAAAAAATAAATTGGTTTAAATAAAATATGCGCTAAGCAGACATACTAGAGTTTGAAAATTGCAGTAAATGTAGAACAAAACGCGGGGAAAAGGAACGCTTTCCTTAGTTAACAATTGCGTGTGCATCTAAAAGTGAAAATTTGGTCGAAAGACGTCTGCGTGTTGAATAAAAAAAATCAATCGCCAGCCATAGACGCTAGTCATTCTAACCTATTTTTCAGACGCCGTAAAATTGTGTGGCCTTCAAAAACCGGCAAACGCCCACAGCCGCTACACAATTTTGTTAACTTTTTTGTTATAATAAAGTTGTGCGTACGGTTGAAAGCGGAGTAATGACATAATCACTAAAATGTGCAAATGACAAAAGTGAAAAATAAAAACTTTTAAACTCGCTTATTGTGATGAAAGGCTTCCAAAATGAATACGTAGTGTGCTTTCAGTGGTTGAATCTTCCAAAAAAAATATTTGGAACAAATTACTGTAATTGGGCGTATGCTTGGCTAAAAATGTCTTGATGCCTCTTTAAAATTTCCCTTTGTAAAGTGGCCAAGGGGAAATACATCCATCCATACATACAAATTCGGCGGTGTGGCCACAGAAATTGACAATTTTCCTATTTTAATAAAGAAATTTTAAAAGTGTTTCATTAGCATAGACAATTCAATACGTTTTCGATTTTTACTAAAATTCTTGCAGTGGTTTTTTATTTAAATTCCTTTGGCAAACTTTGGTATTTGTTTCCTTTGGCACTCAACTACTAATAAATTAGCTAAAAATATGATAGGGGTATCAAAAGACGCGTTTTGACCTGAGGATCAAGGATCCGAAGTCGAAATTTAATTTTTTTGTTCCAGTGAAAAGTTATTAACAAAAAACCAAAAAATTACCCAGGTCAAATCCCGATTTAGGGGCCCGATCCATGTTTTTTATGTGCAGAACACCTTTCCGAGTAGGCGGCCTTCGGCCGCGCTTCAAAAAATAACCCTGGGCTACGCCATTCCAACTCCGAGTGTGTGCCATAGCCGTGGCTACCGCCACGGTGATGTCCTCTTTTCTCACAGTGTAATTTGTGATTACAACAACCACATGAAAATGACAGAAAATTCTGAACTTTGATTGCAAATATCTCTTCACTGGAACAAAAAAATGAAATTTCGACTTCGGATCATTGATACTGAGGTCAAAACGCGTCTTTTGACACCCCTATCATATTTTTAGCTAATTTATTAGTAGTTGAGTGCCAAAGGAAACAAATACCCAAACTTTTAGAGAGGGTGCCAAATGATAGGAAAAAACGGTTTTTTCAGAATGGTAGAGGGACCTCTCCTGATCACAAATATATATATCCTAGGGTGCGGAAATGTATAGTTTTGGAGTTATTTCATGTTAAAGGTTGAAAATTTGCCCAACTTCCACAGCAAATATCACCTTAATTTTCGCACTTTTTCTTAAATATGTATACGCGTATGTGTGTATTAGATAAAATACCACCCACATTAATCATTTTTAGCAATAATTTTGCAATATTTTGTGCAAAATCTCACAATTAAATAAAATAACAATCGCGCTTCCATTTTCTCGCACATTTTTTTCTATGTATGTGAGGATACTGTTTGTGTCATAACAAAACAGTGATGCCAGAGCTGAAAAAATATAAAGTACCCACAATAAGAGGTTCCAGGGTCCGATCCATGTTTTTTATGTGCAGAACACCTTTCCGCATTGGCGGCCTTCGGCCGCGCTTCAAAAAATAACCCTGGGCTACGCCATGCCCACTCCGGGTGTGTGCCATAGCCGTGGCTACCGCCACGGTGATGTCCTTCCGCGTAGTTTTTAATTCCCTATTACTATTCTATGCATGTGTAAATGAATGGGGTCAATTTAGTAAGGCACCTTTTTTTTGTAGATGTGGCAGCACAAGTGTGTAATGCCAAACAAAACATGTAAATCACATACATATATAAGCGCGAGTGTTAATTTATTTAATTGTGAGTTTTTGCACAAAATATTGCAAAATTATTGCAAAAAATGGTTAATGTGGGTGGTATTTTAAATAATGCAAACATACGTGTGTACATATTTAACAAAAAGTGCGAAAATTAAGGTGATATTTGCTGTGGAAGTTGGGCAAATTTTCAACTTTTAACATGAAATATCTCAAAAACTATACATTTCCGCACCCTAGGATATATATATTTGTAATCAGGAGAAGCCCCTCTTTCATTTGATACCACTTTTATTGCAAAATTCTTTGGATGGATTTCTAAATGATAGCCATTCCTTTTTTTAACTAGAATACATTCACTTTTTTTTACCTGCATAACTTTTTTTTCATTTTCAACTCGTACGTAGAATTTCCCACTATTTCTGATTTTGCTTTCAACGGCTGGTGTCCAGCATTTTGTTTGTTTTTGTTCTCTTTTGTTTTAATTTCGGCTCTTTGAGTTTAGTTGAGTGCATTTGTAGGCGAAGTCAATTTGAGTCACGTCGCTCAAGCTCGTCGGTTTTCTAGACTCTTTCGTTTCATTCTGATTTCTTTATTCGTTTGTGAGTGCGGTCGATTTGCTTCGTATTCATATTGGTAGGCGCTAAATTCTTCAATTGGATTTGATTGCTAGGGGCAAAAATATTAATTAAAATAAAAAGAAATTAGGCGCAGTTGTGGTAAATTAATCATTTATTTATTTATATCTTATTCAGTGCTAATTTGTGCGAAATTGATGTGGCAGCATCATTAAAAAAAAACCATTCTAAGCAATCTACATTTGAAAGGAAGAAAATCATTTGTCAGATTCGCGCAAGTATTCCGGAAAGTTAAAAAAAATCAAAAAATTCAACGCTGACTAAACCGACGGGCAGTTTAAACGGCAAAAAAAAGTGAAAAAATTTATGGTTTTTTCCGCCAATACCTATGTGTTTTTGTGTGTCTTTTATGAAAATTTCAAATTGAAAAAGAAAATTTAAAATAGAAACTAAGAATCACTCATTTTTTTGTGCAAAACCTCTTTTGGACGAAGAAGAACGGGTCGAGTTTTTTGAGCAGAACTGAGAGAGAAAAAAAATAAAAAAAGGTCTACGCAGCGACAGTCAGCGCACGCACTTGCGACAGAAGAGAGAAAAGGGTGTGAAAGAGAAATCGAACGAGAATAAAATCACACATTAGGGTAAGTGAAAAGTGTTGGGGAAAATAAATGTGTAATGGAAGGAAAGGAAAAGTTTGGAAAGTGGTTGAAGTGTAAAGTTTAAGCGGTAATCGTTTACATCCGCTACCGAGCGCTAATATTTACACAAGAATGTCGGGAGGGGTCTCAAAAGACGCGTCTCGGTCCCAGGATCACGAATATAACTCCGCTCAACCGATATTTTCATTATTTTGTAAAATATTTGCGAAAAACCGAAAAATAACCCGGGTTTAGGGACCCGATCCATGTTTTTTATGTGCAGAAAACCCTTCCGCGTAGGCGGCCTTCGGCCGCGCTTCAAAAAATAACCACATGAAAATGACAGAAAATTCTGAACTTTAACTGCAAATATCTCGCAAACTACTAAAAATATCGGTTGAGCGGAGTTATATTCGTGATCCTGGGACCGAGACGCGTCTTTTGAGACCCCTCCCGACATTCTTGTGTAAATATTAGCGCTCGGTAGCGGATGTAAACGATTACCGTTTAAGCGTTAATGGCGTGCAAATCGATGGTGACATGACTTAGAAGGTTACCTTGGTCATACCAAACCACTCCCGAGTCTTCAATGTATGGCAAGGGAGTACCCGAGTGAACCGGGTTCATCATATCCGGCAAAGAACTGCCACTTTCGACAAGACTGCCCAAATCCTTCGGGGAGTGATTTTGTCGGTAAAAAAAAACAACCAAACCATGAACCGGTATCTATATGCTAATTTTGTTAAGGAATTGTTGTTGAAGCAGTGTCCGAATTTTTATTTTTCATGTTTATGCTAACCTTGTTGTGTTTTTGAAAGTGTTGTAGAGTATATCCGTTTTCACTTTTTTTTTTTGTTAAAGAAGGCATTATTTTACCCAATATAATTCATTAAAAGAAATTCAAATAGCCCACTTCGAGTATAATAGCTTTATCTCGCGGTGTGTTTGTCCGTCTATACAGCGACTACAACACATGCTTCTTGGAAAATGACGTCATGTTCTCTCTATTTTGCCCCTAACCCCACATCCAACGACAATGCTACACACAACTCAGCCCCAATTTTATGTAATATAACGCAACGATAAAAGTTACTGGCGCATATTATTATTGTTTTTGAATTTTGCTTTTCAAGTCTTCTCCAACATTCGTTCATTTGCTCATGTGCTCCATTGCTATGGAATCAAAAGAGTTTCTACTCTCCATTTGCCATATACCTACTACATATTCAGAGTGCGAGCTTTGCTATGGCCGTAGTAGATTTACTACGTTTTTTTTCCTTCGAAAAATAGTGCTAAATCAACTGATGACACTAATTCTTACCAACAACAAACATCAATACCGAAGTGGACACGGCAGATGCAGCATGTCTGTCCATTATACATACATATCTATATATTTGCTGGCAGTCATTTTATTGTTGCTATTGCAATCAGTTAAATAATTGCAACGGCATGCTATCAAAGTTGGTGGGCGAAATAACGGTATATTGATGGGAAGTCTTAGTGTGGGCGGACGTGCACATTGAAAGGAAAGAATAATTGAGAAGCACCTACTTGAAAGTTACAACAATAAGAAGGTCAGCTAAAAGGTACTTGAAAAGCTGTGCAAAACTGCAAACTGGATGATGAAGCCGGCACCTTCGGCTTTTCGATAAACTGCCGTACGAACGATTTGAATTGTCCATGTTGAAAATTATGTAAATGTTTTCAGTTATTTGCAAAAGCCCTATGACGAATATGAATCCAGCGAACCCGGCACCAGCCCAACCACAGCCTGAGCGATTGCTTGGCCCGTAATAAATTTTTAGTTCAAAGGCCTTGAGCTCGTAAGAATTATTTAGAATAATATTTGGATAACTTCTGCGAGTGAGTCAACTCTTCTATAGGATCTTGCAAATATCTGTCGTTAGATCATGCAACGTGGGGATGTTTCCTGCTTACGTGAATATTGCTTATTCTAAAACAAGAATGGAACGTGTTTGCTGATTTGCACATTACAACTAGACGCATTTTGTTGTTGTATGTACTAGCAGCTTATCTACAAACACTTGTTGTTTTTGCAGTATTTGAGCAAACATATCGCACACTAAATCAAAAAGAGTCACAACTCAAAATCCGAGTAACTTTCAGTTAATTGCTTCTGGATCACACAAAAGTGATTTGATTTTTAAAAACTTGACATCACTGTGCTCTTTAAAGAGTAACGATAATAGTCAAAAAGAAAAATATTGTATGTACTGGCTGCACTACTTTTTATTAGGCAATATATGCCAAGAAAGCGACCTAAAAAAATTTTGAGTTGTGACTGTTTTTGATTTAGGGTGCGATATGTACATACATACATATGCATATGTAGTATGCCAGCAAGTGCGTGCAAAAACAAAACAAACAAACAAAAAATGGCAAAGTCATAAGAGAAGTCAGAAATCTGGGTCAAACCCACAAGCCAAGGCACGCGACGATACCGACACCAACACTAACACCAACCCATCCATTGTCGTCGTTTTGTTAGTGGCTACCGCACGGCACTGCACTCTGATCAGCGACTTTGTCTAAACATGCATACATACAAACACATTACGCGCCGCACTGACGGCGCCTAATAAACAAGCAAACCACACTACGCCTGAGATGCCGCCGCACAGTGGGGGAGTTTTAAAGAAAATTACGTTTCAATTGTGTTGAAACTTTTTTATGATTATTAAATTATCTTCAATCAGAGAAGTCCAAAAATTATGTTTTCTTTAATTTTATTATTTATTTTATTTTGTTTTATTTTATTTTATTTCCTTGCATTACATTTCATTCAATTTTAGTTTATTTTATTTTTTTCTTTATTTTATTTTTTTTCATTTAATTTAATTTTATTTTATTTTACTGGAATACTTAAATTATCACATCTATTGCACTAGCTGGATTCGTTGAGATACATATTTTTTTAAAAATACCACACTGTGCGCATTACAAACGAGATATGTAGATATTTGATTTTCTGAAACATTTCTACAAAATTTCCCACTGTACACCGCACAGAGGATCAAGTAAGCGCTAACAAGTGTTCTTCTTTGCATGCAGTGCAATATATTTGTAAATCAATCGCTTAGTATGTACGTATGTAAAAGATTAGGAAAAAAAGGAGCCGCTCAGCTGACATTTGCCAACATTTTGACCTTTTAACATTTAACAAGTCGGTGTTCAAGCCACGCCAAAAAATAAGGTGTGTAGGAACTTATTTATTTAATTTAAAAAAAGTGAATAAACAAGAAAAAAATAAAAGTATTTACCTTATCAAAAATGAACATCATTCAGTCAATATCTTATCGCGCAATCGTTGAAAGCAAAGCGTTCGTCAAAGGTTATTGGAACTGAGAATGCGAACAAGAAAAAAGCACACTCGCAAGCAGTTTACGCATTTAAAAATGGCATGCGTTGGGAAAAATGCAGTTAGCCTAAGTTCTACTCGATCTTTTGCTGCAAGAGAGAGCATTTTTCGCTCTAATACTACAAGCCGATTCAACCCTATTGCTTTCCACGTCGTGCATGATTTCGAGCGCTATACCAGCATATGTCTTCCCATTTTGTTTCGTAACCTTTTTTCCATACACAATTTATTATTTTGTAAATCTTTTTCTTTCCTCTTTTGACAAACTTTCTCTTCCCAAACTCGCCTGTCATTTGTTCATCAATCAAAAGGAGTTATCTAGTTGTGTTTCGGGCATCGACTGTCAGTTAATTTTAACTTTATTTTGTTGTTTACTTTTTCAATTCATTTTTTATACCTTTCATGAATGCATTTTTTTCGTTGCTACTTCTTGATAAACGGCAGTGTAGCAAACATTTTGAAAACATAAATTTTTATTTTTTTTTTTCAGCTTTTATTAAGCGTAAATAATGAACAGCTTTCATTGACTTATAGCTCTGTTTATTTTTAAGAGAATAAATTAACTACTTAGTGGCTTACAATTGTGATTAATGGGCTACTGTATGTTTTATTTTATTTTTATTTTTGTTTGTTAATTTTTGCATTGTGTTATTTTAAATGAAAGTGGTTGGGTTTAATTTTGTTTTATAAAAAGAGTGCAATAACACCGATATTTTCACGCTTACTCGTTGCTATTTAAAAAAAAAAAATTTGTTTAGCTAAAACATAATACATATTTTGCTTGCTATGGCTGCAACAATCTGACAAAATCCCGCCTTAAAAAAACGTGCCGGGAAGTGACGAACTACCCGCTGTGCTTTTCATTGTCCACGTGAAATGACTGACTGAAATACTATTCAATAGTTAATTACGTAATTCAAAATGTTTCTTTTTGGGTGTGGCAAAAACTAACAAAAAGTGTACGCTCAAGTAGCTAGTTACTTACATAGTTAATATAAAAAAAAAGTGAACTTAGTAAGATTTGAGAGCAACTGATATCACCAGCACTGATACTAAAAACACACACTGAATGTTTGAAAAAAAAAAAAAAAATTTAAAAAGAAGCGCGAATAAGAGAAGGTGGCGTGGAAAAAAAAAATTGTTGAAAAAATGTGCAAAGTGCTAAACAAATAATATACGCTTTGTCGAAGCAAATGAAATATTGCGCAAGGCAGACATGGGCACAGAAAGCGAAGAGGCAGCGGCGAATCGAGAAATAGACAGACAAAAGCGTATGGTTGCTAACGCCACAATGAATGTATGACCAAAGGCGTATAAACATAAATATGCATGAGTAACGGCCAACGCCCGGTTGACCCACAGATACGAAAGCAAATGAAGCGAAAGAAAAAAAATATTAAATTATTTTGTTGAAGAATTTTTGGAAATGATCGAAAAAAAGTGTTTGAAAGAAATGCTGCACAATCAAATCAAATCGTGTAAATGATAGAACTAGCGGTATAGCGATTTGCGATTAATTTTAGTTAGTGGAATTTCAGATCGCTGACTGTGGGTATAGCAATCCAGTGGCGGATACAGGATTTTTAAAGGGGGGGAGGATTCAAATTTTCTTTTCTTTACAGTTCTGAAAAATATCCGAAAGGGGGAGGGGTTGGATCCGAAACCCTCTTCCCCGTGGTTCCGCCCCTGCAGCAATCTATCTTACCTGTCTTGTTCTTACTGCTAGATGTAATTAAACCCTAGTAAGCGTCCTGCTATTGTTTTCCCATAACTATCAACTTCAGCTTTCTCACAAGTCTGTCACCTTGAACGGTCCTAGTTTTCTCTTGCATTTGAGTTACTCTGTAAATCAACCCATCCTATTCACGGTCAACTACTTACTAGTCGTGCTAATACAATTTTAAATTTTTAAAATTGTCAGTTTTCATGCTTCTACAGCTAAATCTGCCCCACTATTATTTAATTTTTTTTTCGAATTCACATAAAGTTTGGTTTAACCATTTAACGGTTCATAGCAATATTTCATGCGTCGCTGAATGAGCGCTTGTTTGCCTATGCAGCTGTGTAAAAGAAGAAGAAAAAAGTGTTAGACGAACTGTATTGGCAACATCATTAAAACCTTTTTACCATTCACATACAAGTTTTGTATCTTCTGGTTCCAGTACGAGTTAGTGATGTCAAGTTTGGAGGATACATTGCTTATCTACCTACCTACCCATTTATCTATCTAGTGATTCATACAGTTAAACCCGCTCATCCGTTTACATTGCAGGGGTTCCAATAGTTTTAGCAAACTAATCGCTTAACTCTGTGTACAAATTTTTATTCTCATCACAGTTGGATTTTGATAAAGAATGCTGTTGCTCGCTCAGACAGTATCGAAGCGACGCAAGAAGGCATGTCTTAGGCAAAACCAGAATTTGCAGACGAAGTTGATTGAATTCGTGGCGTGTATGGCTGTACGTGTGTACATAATTCTAATATTCATTAAACATTACCATCATTTTTATTCTCATCATTGTCATGGTTGTTTTTGTCATTATCACAGTGCATTCTACAGCATTCAAGCGGATGACTTGTAAATGTTTCGCCTAAAAGCATAAAACTCTTTGGGTATGCATTTTGTATACCCTCTTTGAAATAAGCAACCCTTTAATGGCATGAAATTGCGATAGGTTGGAACCAGACCGGTTAAATTTGATTTTTAATTGGTAGTCGATTGATTAGACGGATTTTTTAATTGATAATGATTCTTTAAATTGTTTTCAGGGAAAGGCAATTATAAATTGATAACGATTAAAAAAAAAATAAAAATTAAAAAGAAATAATAAAAAAAAATAAAAAATAGTAAAAAAAATTCAAAAATAATAAAAAAAGAATCGAAAAAAATATAATAAATAATAAAAAAAGAATCGGAAAAAAATAATAGATGATAAAAAAATAACCGAAAAAAAAAATTTCAAAAAATGTAATCAAAAAACTAACTTTTGATTACTTTTAAATTTTTTGATTATTTTTAATGAATGAATGAATAAATCATGATTTTTTTTTGATTATTTTTATTATTTAATTGGAAAATAATCATTACCAATTAAAAATAATGGTAATAAGCCATTAAATGGATACTCAAGAAAATAATCAAGCAAACCGGTAATCATTACGATAAGTAATCATTATTTAACAGCTCTGGCTCTGGGAAAATACTATAGAATATTATTATTTACTATCGCCATTTTCTGCTGCTTTTGATCTTGCTTGTGGCAATTATATGTCTGGTCTGTTATGTCAACCAGAGCTACAAGTTCTTCCGGTTGTGCATTATTCTGGAGCTCTGTTTACCACCAACCTTACATCTATGTATGCCACTCTTTCTCTTTTATACTCCGCTAAGACGGGTTAGCAGTTGAAATGAGTTACTTGTGCACACAGATTAGTGACATTGCTTGTGCTCATTTACGATTAATGCGCTTCTTCGTATTCTTTGACAGTCTACTGTTAGCTTGGTTTTGGTTTATTTCTTTTTTTTTGTCTTGCTGTCTTTTTGTTTTCATTTTCGTTTGCGCTGGTTGCATGAATGTGGTGCTTCAACCTTAGTTGCGGTATTTTGATGGAATTAAAGGTTGCTTTAATGGGGCCCACTTCTTATAAAACTGTACTTTTTGTATTTTAATTTTTCGTTTGTTTATTTTGGTTTACTTTTTATTAATTACAGCTGCAATTTGTTGCTGGTTTTTAATATTATTGACGTCTGATTATTACTCATCACATTTTTCTTAGCTTTTCCGTTTTGGTACAGACTTCATTTCCAATTATCTTTGTTCTGATGTTTTCATCATTTTCAGCATTATTATTTATACATTCATGACTTTTAGTTTGACAATCTTTATCAAGCAAATATTTATCTACAATCCACACAACATTTACCATCTCATTCTAAGTAAGCGATGACGGTCCGAAGTAGTAGGCATTTAGCCTAAACTAATCAGATAGGATCGTTCCACGTCATGACACGTCATTCGTTTGAACATTTTTTTCCAGTAAAAACATTTGTTTGTGCCAACTTTGGTGAAAAGTTATTAAAAAAACCTGCGTAAAGCTAAAATCACCAAATAAAACACAAAAAAAGAAATTTTATTTAGATTTTTTTTAAATTTTCCTAGAAAAAATTTATTAAAAAAAAAAACTGTTATCAGGAAAAACCCTTTTAGATTTCTTTTTTTTTTAATTTTTTTAGAAAAACTTTTTTTGATTTTGTTGAAAACAAACATTTTGTAAATTTTTTTAGCAAAAACTTATTGAACTTTTTTAGGTTTTCTCTAGATTTTTTCGATTTTTTTCAGAAACAACTTATTTTTAGTTTAGTTTCAGAAAAAAACTTTAAATTTATATTGGAACAAATATTTTTTTAAATGTTTTTTAGTAAACGCTTATTTAGAAAAACTTTTTTGGTAGATTTTTTATTTTAAAAACAAAGATTTTTCCTGTAAAAACATGACCAGAGCTATCTACATATCTATCACAATCACCATACTTATTATCAAAGAAATCGAAAGCACACATTTTATGCAAATGCATGTTGTAAGCCACACGCCATTATTACAACATAACTTTGAACCGAGAAACAGACAATAAAACAAGGCTGCTGGCATTCATACATATTAAACAGAGCTTCTTTCCAACAATGCTAACGGGTTGGCGCATAAAATTACTTGAGCGTTTTGTGGTTAACTGCTGCAAATGTCGGTCGCAATACAACGGCGCACCAACAGCATTACAACTACAACCACAACAGCTACTACTACAAGCACAGTTGGTTTTATGTAATCGCCATTTAAAACAAGTAAGGAAAGGGCTGTCTTCGGCTGTGTCGAAGGCTTTATACCTTTCATGAATACGCATAACTTTTTTACGTGTCCGATTCTTACTTAAAATTGGTACAAACTTCAAAACTGTTAATTTAGAGATACATAGCCCAAACCAAACTTATCGGAACAATCGATTGTATGGGGGCTATATGTTATGTTAGTCCGATCTGACTGATTTTTCCTTCATACGTTACATATATAATATGTAGCAAACCTGCAAAGTTTTACGTTCCTAGCTCTTTAACTTCAAAATCTATAGCCCAAAACCCATTTATCGAAACTATCGATTATATGGGAGCTATATGTCATGTTGGGCCGATCTGGGTGATTTTCACTACATGCATTACATTTATAATATGCACTAAACTTGCAAAATTTTACGTTCCTAGCTTCTTAACTGCAAAATTTATAGCCCAAAACCCATTTATCGAAACTATCGATTATATGGGAGCTATACGTTTTGTTGGTCCGATCTGGTTGATTTTCACTACACAGGTTACAGATATAATATGTACTAAACCTGCAAAATTACGCTCTCCTAGCTTTTTGATTGCAAGAGTTATAGGCCAAAACCCATTTATCGGAACAATCGATTGTATGGGAGCTATGCGTTGTATTTGTCCGATCTTGCTGGTTCCGACAAATGATTAATCCTATGCAAGATGGCGCCTGCTTGCAAAATTTCATCGAGATATCTCTAAAACTGAGGGACTAGTTTGCGTTCAAACAGACGGACGGACGGACGGACGGACAGACGGACATGGCTAAATCGACTCGGCTCATCTCCCTGATCATTTCGGTATACTTTATAGTGGGTCTATCTCTTCTTCTTCTCATACTTACAAACATCGGACCAAAGTTATAATACCATTTCATGTTCATGAAAGGTATAAAAATAAAAAATAAAAAATTTAAACTATCCAGCAGTAAAACAATGAATGAGAAGAAAAGAAAAATCGTGTTAAAAGAAAGGCCGCGAAGAAAACGAAATCATCGACGATTTTGTTTTCCTTTTCTGCTTTTTATTTTTACAACAATGCTAATGCTAATATTGAGGCTATAATTTCCTAAATCGTTTTTTGTTTTCATTTTACTTGTTTTTTTGTTTGCTGTTGTTGGTGTTGCTGTAGTACGAATCGCACGAAATCGCATAATTAACATTAATGCAAAAATTGTTACCTCTGATGCAGTGTATAAATATGTATGCTGTAAAATGTGGGGAAACATTGTTGCAAATTGTGCAGGTTTAAATGCATAAAAACTTACTGTGGCTCCGTGGCAAAATCGTACAATAATTTTTGACGATATTTACATAAATTCTCTTTTTCATATCGAGATTAACTATAACTCACAATGTCTCTTTTTTGTATAAAAATAATTTGATCCGACTTTTTTTGCCAACACTGTATGCAGCGGAAATGATATTTTCATGCACTTAAAACAATTCTAAACTTTAAGCGGGACATCTAACAATACAGCGGTGAAAATTGCAATCAATTCTATACACCGGTCTTTGAGTGATGCGCGAACAAATATACAGACAGACAGACAAAATTTCTAAAAAGCCGTTGTTTTCACTTTTATTACACTCAGAAGGAGACTGCAAACATTCTACTTTACTAACTATGTACACACATCTGTTAAAATCTACATATGTATGTAAAGAAAAGTATACTATACAGTGCACTCGCGAAAACTCGAACACACGATAACTCGAACATTCGGAAACTTGAACATTTTTTTTTCTCCATTGACTACTTTAAAACTCGAACAAAATGTAGCTACTCTAAAACTCGAACAATTATTTTCTTTTTTTCATGGAAAAACATGTTAGAAACTGTCGTTTTGCATGTGCTGTAACGGCCGATATTCAAATTTTTGTCGTTATGTGAGTCTTTTGTTTCATTCTAAGGCGCCGCACTGGATAGGTTTCGTGCTAATTACGGAACTTTTCTTTTAAGTTGATTGATATTTGTCAGTGATACACGGGATTTTGCGCGGTTAGGATCAAATTTATTTGCGTGTTATAATGGGACGAAAACTAAATGTTTTAAGTTTGGCAAAAAAGGCTGTATTGAATGCGGTAGAAAATAAGAAACATCAAACCAAAATCACTGCTTTTTTTTCTAATACATAATTTGTAAACAACATTCATATTTGCTAGCATTTTTTATTAAATAAACTGGCAATGAACTACAAAACATCAAACCAGAGAATCTCTTTGATTAATAATACATACCATAAAATTGGACAGGGTATAAAAACTGTTAAAAAGAATACATATATCGATTAAAAATACATAACGTTCGAAAACTCGAACATTTCGATAACTCGGACAGGGCTGGTTTTCATTAGTTCGAGTTTTCGCGAGTGCACTGTATGTATATTCTCTTGGTTTACATATTTTCACTTTTCTCTCAGATTTCCATTGGGTGTCATATTAAATTAAATTAAATAATTTTTGTGTTTTTTCTTTGCTCAATAAAAGATAATTTTGCTTACTCAACTACAAATTATGTTTAGTTATTATTTATTTATTTTTTTATTTCGTTTTTAATGTCTGTCTTGCGATCTGAAGCCTGTTGCGTTGCGTGACGAGATGCGTGGCTGTAATAATCTTTGCACTAATTAAACGCCAATTTGCTTCTGTAATTTGTTTAATAAAATTTTTGCTTTTATGAATATTTTTTTTTTTTTTTTAATTTTAATTAATCATCGATGTTTGAAAATGACGCACAAGTTAAAGTGCGAAATCTGAACAAAAGCCTTTCGGTATTGTTTTCTAGTTAGTACATAACCTCATTTCGCGTTTCTTCTAATCATTGACTAGTATGATCGTCTCGTTCTTTTTTTTGTCTCTGAGCTCGTTATTTTATATTGCTCCTAAGTATTTGGGGGTGGCCGACACTTGTATTGTTGTACTGATGATTCTCGATTAACTGTTGCCGTGCCGAGGAATCCTCTTTATAGTACACATAACGGCATTATTGCAAGCAACACAGTGAACACAACCAAAAAGATGATGTCATGGCTCATAAATATTTGTGTATGTGAGTGTATATACATACATATAGCGTTGTGTAAACTTTCACTCGTTTTTGAGTAAAGCAAACAAATTGTTTAGACTTGAAATTTTTGTTTGATTTACATTAATTTGCAAAACATGCACTAGATTGCTCAATATTTTATTAAAATTTGTTCGCCGCCTTCTTACGTTTCCTTTACGTGCATATTTTATTGCATTAGCACTATTTTACTTAATTTTAGAATAATGCATATACAGTTGCGTGCAAAATTTTAGTTGTGTTTAGAATTCCTTTCGTGTAGTGAAGCTATAAAATATAAACTACTAACATTTTTAGCAAAATTTCAAAATTTAATTTCCTATTTTCAAATATTTTAAAATTGAAATTTTTGCGATGATTGATTGATTGAAATTTTGTTTTTTCTCCTTTCAGATCTAAAAATTTCAGACGTTTTCGTAAAAATACTTTATAAATAATCATTAATTGGTAAGTATTTATGAAATTTGCAAAAATATTTGTACTGAATGAATGAATATGAAATGACTGCGTGAACTCATTTGTTAAAAAAATAAATTAATATTTATTTCATGGGCGTGACACATATTAAACATATCAACGAAATATTATATTTTATTATTAATCAATGTTTGCATATTCTGCGCAAAGTTTACCTGGGGCTGCACCACAAAAATTTGATTGATGATGTGCCCAACCCAGTCTCTCTCGCACACACACACATGCACACAAGCAAACCTATTTATTTGTTTAAATGAGTGCAGTTCCGTTGCTGCCCGCTGTCCATTTTGTTTTACTATTCTCTTCCGTCTGTCAACAACTGTCACATAGTCAGCACATCCGCTGCATAAAGCGCGTCATCGTCGTACATTGGGGCCACATTAATATATTCGTGATCAAATTTAAAATTATGTGTAAACAATGCGAACAATAGCACTCAAATTTCTTTTTGTTCCAAGTTGAATTTGTATTTTATTAAAGTAATAGAGGCTGAAATAAAAGTTTTTAGAATTTTTGTTTGTCTGTCTTCAAGTTTGCGCGCATCAATCAAAAACTACTGTGAATAATTTAATGTAATTTTAATCGATGTATTGCTAGATGTCCAACATAAAGTGTAGAACCCATTTTACCACATGGATATGTTTTATTTTCCCTGCCACCACTGTAGACAATAAAAATTGTCTCAACGTAAAACGTTAATAGTAAAATTGTAACAGGCCGATGTCTGAACACAATAGATATTACGTAAAAAGGCCCATAGTGCGACGACAACTCATACGTATCTAGCTTGCTTGTTTGCGTTATTGCATACGCGTATAACTATTTACCGGCCACTTAAACCTAATTGTGCCCAAAAGTGAGACTGAAGGTCTTGAGACATGTCGACTCTCTATGAACATCCGAGTAGCTGCGCTGACCAGCCCCACCTTCCCTCCTGCGTCTTGTCTTATTCTTATTCAGTATAGTCAGATACAGCGTACGTGTACAGTGCAAACATTTTATTTGGTAATTTGGTAACGAGTCATAATACAGCTCGCCAAATAATTAATTTAATTTTGTAATTATTTTAATTAGTTGGTCTCATTTTGTATCGGTTGGGAGTCAGTCATATACCTTAGGCACATAAGTTCTAATTATCGTAATAAATTCTGGTATATGAAGGCTGTCAGCAGTTTGAATTAGAATCCACTTGAGCAGCTGTAGAATTGTTTAAATAATTGCGAGGGTATACATAAGTACTAAATAACTACTAAAAATTAAATCGTAATGATTGACAAAATCCCACAGTCCTTGCAATATATTCAGTAAGCATGCAAAAAATACTAAATTTTCAATAAACAAATATTTGTACTAAATTTATTTTAAGTAGCACATTTTTGTCTGATTTAGTACTGAATTTCTAATACTCCTAAAGTTGTATTGTATATTTAGGAATATTACTAAATGATATACACTTTATATTCACAAAATTTGTACTAAAATGAGAAAAAAATTTTTTATATATAGAGTACTAAATTTGGTACATAAGTTTCAAATGCCTACATTTATGTGATGTAAGTTACTGTCATAAACTCTGAACTATACATATGTATGTATAGACTACAATTAAATAAATAAAAAATAAAATTTTTTTCATATTCTGAACAAGTTATAAAAATGTACTAAAAAGTTTGGCTAATTCCTACACAATTTTTTTTTTCCAAGCACAAAAGCAATTTTCCAAGCACAGAATTTGAAACTAATTCGCAACTTAATTAAAGTGTACTAAATTTATTTTTATTTAGCTGCGTGGCAAAGCCTTGCACACCCCATGCATCTAGTTATAAATAAAATTCAAGTGCAAGTAAACTTTTCCTCTTTTTGTGTGTGTATAATTTTTCAAAATGTCTGACCTAAAGTTTCAAAATGTTTTGGCGCATTATGAGGAAGAGAACTCACGGTCAAAATAAAATAAAAAAATAAAAATCAGCAAAAACCAAGTAATCATGTTATTAACGTGTTGTATGTATACAAAAATTGTGTGTTTTAAAACAAAAGTACACTCGAAATAACAAGAAAAAAAATTAAACAAAAAAAGTTTCTGCGTCGCCGTTATCAGCGACGCCAGCGACAACGCAGTATTGGGAACATTGGTTGGTGGGAGCGCTGTTTCGGAAAGAGTTCATTTACCTTCGTCACACTTGAAAATTTTTCAAAATTACTCCACGGTCTGTAAATACGTAAATGCGACGTACGCGCGCGTGTGTGTTTTTTATTTAGAGTTTGAAGTATTTATAGGCATTTTTTTTTGTTAGCAGCTTTTGGTTAGTTTTATTTCTCTTTTGCATTTTTTCTCGGGTGGAGCTTTTGTCTAAGTGGAATTATTAAGCGTGTTTTCGTTGTAAAGTATGGTGGATTAAGAGGCGTATTTTATTATTTATCAAATTGACAGTGTAAATGCAGTTTTACAAATTCTTGTCTCGTCCATTCAGAAATCAGCTGTTTTGTATGAAATTTATTCGACTTGGCGTAGGCACTTTTTTATATTTAAACTCATTAATTGGAGATAGTCCAAGTCATCCAACAGCTGGTTTTGTGTACTCAGGTCGTTGGAAAAAATTCATAACAAATGCCATATTTACTGTTTATCTTTTGAATTGGTTTTTTAGAAGCAGTTTACTTTTTACATCCAAATAATTTGAACATCTTTGGAAAAATGATATCGTGATAGTGCTGACCACATATGAATGGCACATTCGTCTATTTAATTAAGAATTTCAAATCTACATACATTCATCTAAATTGTTGATTGTGTGTTAGTTGCTGTCTTCATTCGTTCGGTGTGCGGTGTGTGGCAAGAAGAAAAATATGCGCTAGTTTTGTACTGAAAACGTGAATGAATGAATGTTAGGGTCGCTCGAGCTTAATTCAATTAAGGTGATCAAAATGATGACAACATTGAACTAGAGGCCGATATACATACATACATACGTTAAAAAAAGAAACATAATTTTAAGTTGGAAAATATGTCATAATATGTGACCGGATGAAAGTGCTTGAATTAGAAAAAAATATGCATACCTTTTCTTGAAAAATGAAGGTACAAATCGAAAGCTAAATCAAGCATCGAAGAAAAATAATTAGGAAAAAATTTAATAATAAAAAAAATTTAAAAACAGAAATAAAAAAATTTAGATAAAAAAATTAAAATAAAAAAAGTTAAATAAAAAAATAAAAATTAAAAATTGAAATACATAAAAAAATTAAAAAAAAAAATTACAAAAATTAAAAAAAGGTTAAAGAAATAATCTTTAATAAAAAAAATTTAATGTGCAAAGATAAAAAAATGTAAATAAAAAATGAACGAAACGAAAATAAGTTTATAAACTTCAAAGAATTAAAAAAATTTAAAAATATGTATAAAAAACTAAAAAAATTTAAAAAAGTAAAAAATTAAAGAGTAAAAAATTAAAAAAAGTAAAAAATTAAAAAAGTAAAAAATTAAAAAAAGTAAAAAATTATAAAAAATGTAAAAATTAAAAAAAAAAAAAACAATTAACAAAAACAATAATAATTTTGGCTGCAGAAAAGATGTTAGTGGCCTCGAGCTCGTACCGAACAGGATACTTGAAAATGTAAAGGCCGTAAAACCAATTAGAGAAATGTAAAAAAACAATTAAAAATAAAATTTAAAAAATTAAAAATAAAATTACAAAAATTAAAAAACCTAAAAAAAATATTTAAGAAAACCAAAAAAAAAAACTGAATGATGGCCATAACAATTTTAGAATGACAAAATTGGAAAATGGTCCGAAACTGCTGCATTATTAATTATAAGCCATTTGTTCCTTTTTGTTTTTGTCGATTTTTCACGTCTTAAAATCTTTTTGCTCATTTAAAATTTTTCTTAACAATAAATTGAGTGCAGAAGTAGATTTTTCATCGCGTGCAATGCTACACAAAACAAAATTTCCTCAAATTCAAACATAAAATAAAACAAGAAAAATTAAAAGAACTGTCGCCATTGTGGAGCCAGCGAAAGGGCGTTATCAAGACTTGTTCGCAACTTCCTTATTACCACCCAACTACATACCCTCTTTACTACCCTTCTTAACATTTGTGTGTTGAATATTTTATTAACTTTATTGCTGCCAACCGTTGTTGTTGGTTGTTGTGTTGGTAAGCAATTAACAAAATAGCACACAACCACCACGAGCACAACAATAACAAGCAAGCCATCGTTAGCAACAGTCGGGCGGCAGGCGAAACAAACAAGGATTCAAGACTCAAACCTCATTACGGCAAGCAGCAAACGACAAAAGGTTGATGAGGTGAGGTAGTGGCACCAGAGTTTTCCTTCATGGCGCCACATATTTGGCGCACACAACGCAAATCGGAGGTATGGATAACGTGTTTGAGCTCAAATTGGCATTGCCTACTCCTCCAGAGAATGAGTTTGATACGTTCGACATGTGGGCGTAGTATAGGTAATTGAGACCGGCCGGCTTTCTGGGTTCATTGTCACCATAGACAATGTCGTCAATTGTCGCAGCGTTTTGGTAAAAATATGCCACCACCTCATATCACTGGGACGCGTTGCATACAAATGTATGTACATATGTGTACATAGATGACGTCACAATATGAAAATGGAGTGGAATAATGATGTCATCGCTTTTGTATTGAGCGAAAAACTGGATGGTTGGGAAAAATGAATGAGTCATAGTAAGCAGCAAAGTAGATGAATTTGTTTCCTGAAGATTTGCAATGAACATCAAGAGCTTGTCGACTTTGGGTTTCATTCGTTTGTACAATAGGTAGAACCTTTTTTCGCGATCTTCAGGATACTGAACCCTTGGAACCTGGGGGTTTTATTTTTGTAGATTT
The DNA here is from genome assembly GCA_951509765.1 of Sphenella marginata. Taxonomy (NCBI): domain Eukaryota; kingdom Metazoa; phylum Arthropoda; class Insecta; order Diptera; family Tephritidae; genus Sphenella; species Sphenella marginata. The sequence goes on from OX608083.1 coordinate 61,172,244, forward strand.
TTCCTTTTCTTGATCTCTCAACAAAATAAAAGTGAGAGGGCGTTTTCGAAACGACAGCCAGAATACGTACATAGATAAATCATGAGTTTGTTGTTTTTTTATTTTAAAATGATTTTTAATTTGTTCGGGGCTAACATACATACATACATCATAGCTAAGCGTCTAGGTATACATACTTTAATGAACACATACGAATCTGCCAGAAAGGCACGTACAACACAAATACATATTTAAATAAAGTTATTGATTTGTAAATTAGACCATACAACGAAAAAATGGGAAAAAAACAATTTTTCAGCCCCCTGTACATAAACAAAAATTAGTTTTGACTTTATAAATTGTCTATTTGACCTTTGACTTCAACAAGCTATATATTGTTGTAAAGGTGTTAACATATGTCACATTTCGTCCTTATACGCCATTCGCTTATCATAATTACTTTAGCTTTTATTCAAATTTATTTAAAAGTGACACCCTGTGCCCAACAAAAAATTAAGAATAAAGTAACTATATACAATTATCACCTATTAATATTATTATTTAAATAAATTGTTTGGTACGAATGACCTAGATTCATAGAATATACAATTTAAAAAAAATCGCTGTTTTTGTAGGGTGACACAGATTAAAATTTTTTTTTTTTAAACTTCCAACTGGTTTTTAATTTTTTTTTAAAACCGTGATACGCCCTAATGTACATAAATATTTAACTATAGTTTCAAGCTGTCAAGTGGTACATAATAATTATGTAAAAGCTCTGTTTTTAATAATTTTCATTTTAAATATAGCGAATTCAATAACAGAAACCACATAAAAAGAAATTTCAAAGTTGGTAATTTGTTTTTTTTTTTAATTTATCTACATACTATATCAAAATTTAAATATTTTTGGCTAGATGTTTTTTTTTAGAAAATTTTTGAGTAATGTAATTAATGAATATAGTATATTAATGTGCGAAATTTTCCCCTGTTTAGAGATGTTGGGTATTTTTTTTCATGTAAAATTCATTTTTCTTCATGGCAGAAAACACTTAACATCCTTGACAAACAAAATTCTCAGAATTCACGGAAATTTTTGAGCGAGTTCTAGCTTGCACAATGTTATATTAAAATTGATTGGTCTACAAAACTGCATACCACAAAATTTTCTAGAAATTCTGGTAAAAAACTAGATGATGGCCAATTTTTTAAGTTTTGTTAACTTTCCTGAACTTTGTGTACTCTTTGAAATGTCTTTTAATGTGGTTTTTCTTATGGAATTTGTTATTTTTTATTTAGAGAACGAAAACTTACACTGAAGATGGCGGATCGCCGAAACCGGTTTGTAAACAAACAAAAATTGACAAGGGATGACGGAAAATCGTTCCAATATAAATCTAAAAATACAGCTTCGTCGAACAATGTCTACTTTAATTTCACTACTATTATATATTCATTACGTTACCTGCCTAAGCCTAACTTAAGCAATAACAAATGTATAGTTCAATATGTGAAAGTAAACAGATTAGTTTGTTTTGTTGTAGTTAAATGTTAGCAAATATTAATGTTTTATTTAATTATTTAAAAAATAATAATATTATTTGAACTGTTGGAGAATGCGTATTACATTGACATTGTGATGTCTTTTTTATTATTCCAAGCTCAAAATGTTGTTTAGCTGGATTTGTTTGCCCCCATATTTTTTTATTAATCCATTTTTTCACCTTTTGTCCTCTTCATTTTTTACATCAACAGTTCACTCACATTTATTCGTCAAAAAAACAAAAAAAAAACAAGTAAGGAAAGGGCTGTCTTCGGCTGTGCCGAAGGCTTCATACCTTTCATGAATACGCATAACTTTTTTAAGTGTCCGATCCTTACTTACAATTGGTACAAACTCTTCAAAACTGTTAATTTGAAAATACATGGCCCAAACCAGAGTTATCGGAGCAATCGATTATATGGGAGCTATATGTTATGTTAGTCCGATCTGTATGATTTTCACTGCACACATCACATATGTAATAAGTACCAAACCTGCAAAATTTTACGTTCCTAGCTTCTTAACTGCAAAATCTATAGCCCAAAACCCATTTATCGAAACTATCGATTATATGGGAGCTATATGTTTGGTTGGTCCGATTTGAGTCATTTTCACTACACATGTTACTTATACAATATGTACGAAAAGTGCAAAATTTTGCGGTCCTAGCTTTTTAATTGCAAGATTTATAGAGCAAAACCCGCTTATCGGAACAATCGATTGTATGGGAGCTATGCTTTGTATCGGTCCGATCTGGCTGGTTCCGACAAATGATTAATCCCATGCAAAATGGCGGCCCTATACCAAGTTTCATCGAGATAGGTCTAAAATTGAGGGACTAGTTTGCGTTCAAACAGACAGACGGACAGACGGACAGACGGACGGACGGACAGACGGACAGACGGACGGACGGACAGACGGACATGGCTAAATCAACTCAGCTTATCATCCTGATCATTTCGGTATACTTAATGGTGGGTCTATCTCTTCTTCTTCTCATACTTACAAACATCGGACCAAAGTTATAATACCATTTCATGTTCATGAAAGGTATAATAAACTTGAAATATAAAACTTCTACTGAGGTTTTGCCCAGGTAAGTATAATTTGTATTTGAATAAAGTATAATTTTTTTTTTTTTGAAATCTCGCTCCCTTCGTTGCGTTTCACTTATGTGCACGTGTTTGTGTAAAAAAAAAATTAAAAGAAATATATGAGACAAATTTATTGCATTAAAAGCTAATCGAATGAAATTTTGTTTAAAAATAAATTTCTTTGCTCCTCACGCCACTCTCCCTGTTCGTGACACTTTCCGCCTCTTAATGCTATGCCTGCTTGTGATTATCCAAATGTGTGATGCATTTACATACATATGTGTTTTTTTTATACCCACACCCACCCAGTACACAAGCCAATATCTGTCGGCCGTAATTAATAGGCTAGATAAATGGAATATGACAGAAACCAGCAGCTGGGTATATATGTACATATAATGCTTGGAAGTTAAAATTATCTGTATTGTTTTTTGCATTTTGTTGTTTTATTTCTATTTTTATTGTTATATTTTTATTAAAATTTTTTTTTTTATTTTTCCTCCTAGTTTTTGTTTTCTTTTTTTGTTTGTTTGTTTATATCCAATTTTAATTTCTAATTTTTGTCTGCGACCGAGCCTGTCGGTTTGAGTGTTAAAAATGTCGACATTTGAGTCGCTAAACTGCCGTTGCCGTTTTTTTAAATTGTTTATTTAAGCTTTTCATTGAGTAAAACCACATTTACTTTGCGTCTGTGGTTTTACTTTAGTTTTTTTTCTAAGTTTATTTTTACTTGCAGTTTTGTCTCAATGCCGGCATTTTTCACTATTTTTGTTACTCATCGTTTTATCATTTGTATTCATTTCATATTCGTTGTTAATTGTTTTTTTGATAAACATTTTTTTTGTGAGTGAAATATTCAAAATATTGCATTATGCTTTTCTATTATTCTCTCATATAGTTTTGTGTATTTGTTTATACTCAAATTAGAAACTGGGAGTGGCTGCTCGATTTGGCCACGTTTTTCAAATAAAACATTTTCTAGTTTCGTTGTCGGAATTTTGTGCATATTTTAAAGGCTTCTCGACATCAAATTGTACTGAACTTTTTTTCTACAATTTTTTTTTTCAATATTTTAAATTTCTTTTACTTGTTTTAATTTTTTTAGTTTCGAAATTTTTTTATTTATTATTTTTTAAACTTTTTTTCTAATTGTTTTTTTTAAATTTTTTTATTATTTTATTTTAATTTTTTATTATTTTCTTTTCCATTTTTTTAAAATTAAATTTATTTTTGTTGTATTTTTTTTTTAAATGCATTCTCTTTTTGTATTGTCACACGTTTATTCCTCTTTTCACAATTTCATATTTGGATTTCTTTTTACACAATAAGACATTTTACTTTTCCCTTTACTTTTTGCATTTATGGTTCGTCTTGGCATATTTTTATTTTATTATACCTTCTTCATCATGATTACGTGACTTGGAATCGTAATGGCCTTTTGTAACAAATCGCAATAAAGAAACGCAACGAGCAATCAAACCAACCATTACAAAACTACAAGAGTTATAATTCACAACAATGGTGAGAGCTTACGATTAATGGGAACAACACAAAGTGTGCTGACTGAGACGAATAACGCAAACGCGTGCCATATTGCCGACTGGCGTTTGCTTGATGGATGGCATGGATCTCGGTTGGTTGACGAGCTCAATAGATTTGCTGATGTGTCGGTAGTAAGCAGAGACAACAGCAACAAAGCACAAAAGCAGTGCAACGAAGAAAGCTATAAGCTGACTGATTGTTTGTCAGACTGGGCGCTTTGTGTCATCATCACTCATCTGTTAGCGTATATTCTAAAGTATATTAATAATGCCACCGATTGCACTCAAGTCTCAAGTCTGTCCATTTGGTTGATTTATAGGTAGGCGGATTTTTGCAATGCAGTGGTCGCAGTTGTCTTTCAAGTGTGCTATATGAATATTTGCATGTTGAATTAAAAATTCCAAAGTGCACTTCAAAATTCATTCTGTTTTTATTCATTCCTTTTCAATGCAATTTTTTGCCGACAAAAAAAAATGACACAAAAAGTTGAATTGATTTTCTTGCAAACCCATTCGCTACTGTTGAGCAAATTGTTTTGAGTGCTTGACTGGTATTGTGGTGTGAGTAAAATATTTATTCAACAATGCAGTGGGGATTTTTGACTTCGACAAATATTTATTTTTATTAAGTATAAAATAAACGAAAAAAAGAAAAATTACAAAAGTAAAAAAAAAAATAATAGAACTTAAAAAAGAAGTAATTGAATAAAAAAAAATATATAAAAATAAAAAAAAAAAAAAAATTTAAAATATATAAAATATTAAAAATATAAAATATAGAATATAGAATAAAAAATATAAAATATTAAAAATATAAAATATAGAATAAAACAATGTAAAATATAGAATAAAAAAATGTAAAATATAGAATAAAAAAATATAAAATATAGAATAAAAAAATATAAAATAGAATAAAAAAATATAAAATAAAATAGCATAACATACAAAAATAAAAAAAATTTAGAAAAAAGTATTAATAGAATAAAAAATGCATAAAAAAATGTATATACATAAAATAAAATATAAATTATGAAATAAAATATAGAACATAAAATAGAATACAAAAATTTATAAAACAAAAAAAATAATAATAATAAATAAAAAAATATATAGAAAGTGTAAAAAAAATTAAATAAAAGAATTATTAAAATAAAAAAAAAACTAAACAAAATAATATCAAATAGATAATCAACAATAATAATTTATAATTTCAATAAGTAAGGAGAAATTGTAAGTAAATTCTACAAGGAAAAATAAAAAGAACAAAACAAAAAAATACCAAGGATCTACATATATTTAACTCCACAAAACCGGCAATTGTTTGTTCAAAATTAAATTCGCCTAAGAAACACGTCAAAAACCAAGGCTTTCAACTAAGCTAAACAGAATATTTTCGCGTCATAAATAAGTATGCAAATATGCAATTACGTGTAATAAAACACTAAAAATGCCATTAAAAGGAAAACATTAAAATTAACCCCTTAGCAGACCACTACCCAAGTTGCTTCAAAGGACTAACAATACAAAATAAAAGAAATATAAATACATACATAATTGCTGGGCTTGGCCGGACTATACCGCATAATTGCACTCGAAAGTATAGGACACACTAAATATATTTGTTAACTGTCATAAAAAGTTATGTAAATATCTGCAACCACCAACAACACAAAACCAAAACCACCCTGTTATACTTTCAAAAACTTGTTTTCATTTTTATTTTATTACTATTGATTTTCTCTCATGGAAACGCTTAGATGTAAACAAACAAAAATTAACAAAAACAGGTTGCACAAGTAAGGAGCAGCGTGTACAACCGACAGGATATGCCAACAAACAAAAACAACGAAGCCATCAAAGTTGGCCTTAAGCATGAAACAAACAAAAAACCGATTAACAAAAAAACAATAAAACGGGCGCCGAAAAGCTCATAAAGTAACGGTAAATGCGAGTAAAATAGAATGAAAAAAATACCAAAAACAATAGAAGGGTAGATAAAAAGCCGGTTAAAGCCACCGGCAAAGCTACCAATGCGTTTTGAACTCAGTCACAAATCTACGTTGATGACATAATGTCATGCCAAATGGCGGCGTCCACATGCCGCACACGCAAACATCCAACGCTGGTGGTTTCCTCATGGAAAATTGTTATTGACATATTGTAAATACAATTGAGAAGGGCGGGCAGACTGGGTTTGAATACACCTTAAACCCCACCACGCAGCTAACAAAGTTCAACGACATTTGGTTGCCTAGAACATGTGGTAAAGATTCGTAAGCAATACCACCCACATTCTTACGTTCGTACGTGCAAATGTAAGTATGTAAGCTCTTGAGGTAGCAGGGTGGGAAACCACCTAAACTCACAACAACAAAGCAGTAGGGACACACGCCAATGACAAATAATGTTTGGTTAAACAAAACACATACAACTAAGGTGAATGTTATGGGTTCAACGTGCTTCGAATAGCTAACATTTTATGGAGAATGTGTTAGAGCTTTACGCACTGATATTTGATTAAATAAATTGCAATCTAACAAGGAATGTGTTGATCTTTGGAAAGAAAGGACTGGCATCAAATAGGACTTAAACTTTGAAAGATCCATCTAGCAATACATTAAACACAATTTCATTCAATTATAGTCAGCAGGTTTTGAGTGAAGCGCGAACAAACCTACAGGCAGACAGACAAACATTTTAACAATGGTTGTCTCAGCTTCTATTGCTATATTAGAGATATCTATTATGCGCAGACATTGGCATGTTACAATTTTTTATAACTAAAGATTGTGTATATATTTGCATAACAGAATTGTGTCATTGTAATAAAGTCCAAAATGCAATAATGTGTATTAGTTTTTCCAGGGAACGTAAGTTCTTAAAAAAAAAATCCATTTCTCAACTATATTTTTGGAGTTTTATGTAGCGATGTGCAATTTATCGATTCAAAAAAAGACTGCTCACGCATTGATAGATTGTTCTATATTTTTTTTTTGGTAAATATATTAAAACATAAAAAAATTAAATAAACAATTTAACAAAAAATGAAACAAAATTGAACATAAAAAATAAATAAAAATCAACAAAAATAATCAAATACAAAAATAATCAAAATCAATAAGAAGAAACAAAGAAAAAAAATGTCTTTTTATTAATAATAAACAAAAAATTAACCGAAAGAAAAAAAAAATAAAAATTAACCAAAAGAAAAAGAAACAAAAATTAACCGAAAGAAAAAAAAAATAAAAATTAACCGAAAGAAAACAAATAAAAATTAACCGAAAAAAAAAAAATTTACCGAAAGAATGAAAATAAACAGAAAATAAAAATAATAATAAACAAAAAAAAAAAATGAATGAAAATAAACAGAACAAAAATAAACAGAAATAAAAATGAACAGAAAATAAAAATAAACGGAACAAAAATAAACAGAATAAAAATAAACAGAAAATAAAAATAAACAAAATAAAAATAAAAATAAACAAAATAAAAATAAAGAGAAAAAAAATAAAAATAAAGAGAAAAAAATAAAACGAAAAAAAAAATAAAAAATTAAAAAAATAAAAAAAATTATAAAAAAAAAATTTTTAATAAAAAGGTTATCGTCGTTCTCTGATTTTTTGTATAAGTTTTTAAGCTTCATATTCTCGTCTCGATAGCCACTTGTTAATTTCTATCTATCGTCATCGTTTGCTTTTTGTGTTATTGTCACATTCATTATTTTGCTACATTTACTACTTGCCTCAAAGTAAATTAGTTATTCGCATTTTTTTCTTTATTCACATTTTCATGACTTTCGAGTCTTGTCTGTTACATAACAATCCAGCTACAGTAGCATTTGTCTTCTTCGTTGCTTACGTCTCGCCGAGTGTGAGAATAATTGCATACTTGAATAATCTAATTAACATTATTTTGTACGTAACAATTTTAATATGTTCTCTCTTCTTTTTTGTTGTTTTGTTTCCGTGCTCTACTTTGATCAATGAGCACGCAATAAATTACTAGTAATTAGAAATTCTAAATTAAAACAAAATCATCTATGTGTTAGTAGGGTGTTGTGCTCTGAGAACTGGGGAAGATAATTCGATGAGCAGATAAGCTGTAGTGTTCTCCGATTATACAACATTACAATTGGAAATTGCATAATAATAATACTTCCAAAGCCGATAGCAGTTCATTCATCTCATTGTGTACTAAATAAATTTCGTTTTTTTCTATTAAATATTTACTTTTTCGCTGTTTTAAGACGGTCTAGTTTTCATTCTTTTCCAATATTTTGTTTTTGAGTTTAATGAAATATCGCATGCAAGTCACGTAGTACGTAAAAGATACGGCAATGTTTGGCAACCGCAAATGTAAACCGTAAAAAGAAGTACATAGTTTCAAATAGCCTATTTATAAGCTAATGATTTGTTTGTGCCTTGGCTTGCTTTTCAGCTTCTGTGCAAATAAATATTTCCAATTCCAAACACGGCCAAGGTAGTGTATACATACATATGTGTTAGCCAGACAAATTGGCGTCACAACAAAGACAAAGAAAGTGAAGATGAATAAAGAAAGAAATTGTACGATATACATATTTCTAGAGATGTATTTAACTATGTATATCGCGGACACAAACACCAAAGAAGAAAGGGCATAATTTTTAAAGTTGTATGAAAACTGACAAATAAAATAGTAAAACAATTACAAAATAAATAACGAAATAAACAAAGTTGATAAGTTACAAAAGATTAAAATATTTTAAAGCGAAGAAATAAAGAAAGAAAAGAAAGGAAAAAGAAAGGAAAAATTCAAAACTATTAAAAGAAAAAATTAAACTAGAAAAGTACTATAGATTTATTTCAAATTAAAAATAAAATAAATTAAAATAAAATTCAAAAATAAAAAAAATTTAAAAATTAAAAAGAAACAAAATTTTGAAAAGTGGAACCTTTTAAAACTTAAATAAAATTTAAACAAAAATTTAAATGAAATTTAAACAGTAATTTAAAAAATTAAAATAAAATTAAAAAATTGAAATAAAAATTAAAAAACTAAAATTAATTGAAATGTGAAAATTATAAAAAAAATGAAAGTAAATTGAATTAAATCTTAATTAAAATAAACTGCGATCTTTTGCAGTAAGCTAAACTACTGCATTTATAATATCAATCAATGACAATTTTTGTTCATTTTCTACGTACATTTATATGTATCTGTTTTAAATGTTTTTCTGTCGGATTGCTGATTATAAATTGTCCTCTTTGTCTATTTGAGCGTTTTTATCCGCAATTTCATTTCATTCATATTTTTCTACAATGGCTTAGTATACATACAGAGCTTTTTCATTCATGCTCATACAAATAAATCAAAACCTTTTTACATACGTACATATGTTAGTATGTACTTCATACATTTATTTATTTCAATCACATTCATCACCATTCTTCCATGACGACGAGGTCAAATCAATTAATTAAGGCTGAGTGTGAAATGAGTCGACGAGGTGAAATTAGAGCATCATTTCACACATAATTTCCACAGGGTATGAAATACCAAAAAAAAAAAACAAAAAAAAAAAAAAAGCAGGAAATACAAACATAGGTATATGAATTTGAACATACATACATACATATATGTACATATATGCTTCTTTTTATAAATTAAGGGTCATATGAAAAATAAATGTAAAAAAAATGCTATAAAAATAAATACAATTTTCTAAAAAAAATTGTTTGTATTAAATGTCTTTAATATATACCAAGTTTTACGCAAATCACTGTGGTTTTATGCAATTCCATTATCAGCTTGTATCCAAGTATGCGTAAATGTAAATATTTACAACTTCAAAAAACATGATCACAAGACGTCGGTGCTTTATTGCTGCTAAGTGCTGCAGTGCTTATAACGTATGGATTATACGTTATGTATGCTATATCATATTTACATAATATGTAGGAATGTAATTTGTGTTGTATTATGGTTTTAAAAGAGGCGTCACATTGATTGACAAGATAATATCTTTGTGTATTTGAATTAAACTCAGCGTAAATTGTGACACTTTGTTTATTATGGATTTTATCGTAGATATTTTTTATGCTTCAATGAACTCTTTTAATAAATGCTTTGTATTCCTGTGTGCAGATAAAAAAGAGTTTTGTACAATGAATTTTATAAGGGTTATTTTAATATTAAGAAAATTTCAAAAATATTTCTAAGAAAAAATAGTAAAATAAAAAAAAGATAAAACTAACAATTTTAAATAAAACAGGCAACAGTATAAAAATTATAATACAAAAAATGTATATAAAAATTAAAAAGTTGTGAAATCTATAGGTATAAAAAATAAAAATTTAAAAATTAATATGAATAAAGAATAATAAAAGTATGAAAAAATAGAAGTATAAAATAATAAAAAAAAAATTATAAAACAACCAAAAATAAAAAATTGTCGAAATGCAAAATTTTCCGCGCGGCACATGATTTTTGATTTCGATGAAATTTTAATAAGTTGTTCTTTGGTCGAAATAAGGAAAACTGACGTGTTTTCCACATAATCATTAATTGCTACTCTAGCCTTCTACTTACTAGTTATTGACTCAAATCGTGATAGTCTTTAATTTCATATTTTATTTTGTGGTTTTGTATTGTACAATCGCCAAAGGTGATTTGAAATCTATTTTTATTGTTCCTAAATTTATAAGATATTGTGCTATTCACGTTTACTTTTAACCTTAGCTTTGCTTGATGCTAAACAGTAAAGGTCATATTTAGTTTAGTGGGTTATTAACTTGGAGATTTACTTTAAAATGTACGAGTTTTTTGATTTGTAACTATTTTTCTATGTCGATTTTCCTGTCATTATGTCTTCAATACAACATTTAATCTCGTTCCCTTTTCTAACTTTTAAGGTAATTTCCTTATTATTCCGTTCTATATTCTTCCTTGTTTTTATTATTTTCGAATGTCTACTTTGGCCGTAAAAGGCACCCGTTATTGCCGTTCTCTTCCGAACTTAGATATTTATACAAACGTACAGAAGTGATTAGTTCTTCGTGTCGGTCGCTTACTTTTTTTTGAATTACCAATTGGTTATGCTTTTGTATGATTTTTTTTCATGTTTTTGTTTTCTTGTAGTGTTTTACTTTTGCTTAATTTGGAAAATATTTTTTTGGATTGTTTATTTGTGCAGCCGTTATTTTCGTATGCTCTTTTATTATTATTACCTCCTTTAGTGCGATAAACTGAGATTGGATTACGTTTTGTTGAATTGCTCGGCGTTGAAGGTCATTGAACGTTTATTAAATTTAGAGTTCTTTTACCAAATGCTCGCTGTTTGGTGTTATACGTAGTAGTTTATTTTTATTTGTAGAGCAATGGCATTGAAAACAAGATACTAGCATTCTATAACATCTTCCCCAATGTAAGTTTAAAATAGTTTTGAAGGATTAAACTGAATATTCGTTTGACTAGAATCTGTTTCTGTTTGAAGTAAGTCACATCAGAGGCCAGAGTAGATACGTCTATCCTTTATATTTATATTTATCTTTATTTCTGTCTATTTTATCTGTGTCCATATTTTTGCCACTCTTTTTATTTTTCTTTTTCTTATCTTCATTTTTATCTTTATCTGCATTTTTATCTTTATCTGCATTTTTATCTTTTTCTTAATTTTTACCTTTATCTTAATTTTTATCTTTATTTTTATTTGTATCTTTATCTTTATATCTATCTTGATCTTCGTTTTTATCTTGATCTTCATTTTTATCTGTATCCTAATTTTTATCTTTATTTTAATTTTTATTTTTATCCTAATTTTTAACTTTATCTTAATTTTTATATTTATCTTAATTTTTATATTTATCTTAATTTTTATATTTATACATATTTATCTTAATTTTTATATTTATATTTATCTTTATCTTCATTTTTATCTTTATCCACATATCATGTACATACATATATCGCTGTAGTATTACTCTTTTCCTCTTCTGTGGTAGTACTATATTTTTTTTTGTATGCCACCATATCGAATGAAAACCCAACTGATATCTTACCACACTGCAACCGAATAAAATACAAATACATATGTATGTGTATCAACTCGCATTAAGCTGCTGGTCAAATGTACCCTGACCACCGGTCGACCTCAATAATTTCTTGTGCGCACTTTGCAAAACAATAATGCGCCGACATCATCATCGCCATCAGCACCCTGTATTGAGCCAACAAACCATACATGCATACATTGCCTCCAGCTCCCCTCGCTGCATTACTTGACGGTGCGAGACTGACCATCATATCGCGATAACCTAGTCAGTTGATGTTTATGCTATACATACATACCTGTTCATACCTGAGGTAATTATGCAAAACATGTTCTGCGTCAAGTACTTGTTCATAAATTTTTTTTGCTTAGATATTTGCGCCTGTTTTTGTTTTTTACACTCATCAACCCTCGTACTTTGTACGCTTAAGTTGTCACCACCACCAGCGTAACCAGCGGCTCAGTACGGTTTTTTTTGTTTGCAGTGGCTTGACTCTGTTTGGCCCGTTAGCATGGGATATGAGCTTGGTGGTTTGTGGTTACAGCGACAAATGTGTATCATCGTCCACACATGTACAAATCTCAATGCACATTTATTAATGTTGCTATACTCTGATGTGCTCACTGATCGGCCGGCAGGTGTATATTTGGTTTCCCCCCTTATTAGTAGGCTTTTGGATTTGCTCAGTTTAATACTCAACCAATAGCATCACAGTTGCTGATTACAGCCTTCGAGCTATGGTTTTAATGGTTATTTTTTTTATTTTTCACAGTTTGTTTTTAAATTATTAAAATGGTTTTTTATGTTAATTTTTGAGATTTGTTTTTTAATTGTTTTTTTTAATTTTATTAAATTTTTTTTTAATTACCAAATTTTTTTTTAATTTTTTTAATTTTTTTTTTTTTTTTTTTAATTTAAAAATTATTTTTTTTTTTTTACAATTTTTGAAATTGTAAGCAAGCTTTAAAATTGCTGAATAATACAAATCAGCTGATTCCAACAGCCGCTGAAAGTGAATGACTATTTGTTTCACTTTGACATTGAATTTAACAAATTTAGAAAAACAAGCGATTGAAACAATTTTACAGAAAAAACTGTAACAACAAACAAAAATAGAAATACAACGTATGTACATAACAAACAAAACATAAGAAATACTAAAAATATCTAGCATAGCAAAATTAGACAATTAGCTCAGGGTAATTTGGAAATTGCTGACGTGCTGTCTACAGCCAAGAGTTGAATGAGTGCAGGGGATAACAATTACAGTTTTGGTTTTTTTTTTATTAAATGGAGGCAAAACTAGCGGCACACCTTGTTTTCACTGCAAATTCAAAACTAATAATCAACCGTACTTTGAGCTTTCAATCAAGTTGTAATTTTTTTTTTTAATATATTTTTTTCTGCTTGCACTCTTACATTTTTCGACCATGTTTCGTTTTTACTGCTCTGTGAGATTCATTTTTTTTTAACTGAGAAAAAAATCACTAAATATAAAATTACGAAAAAAGGTGGGAAACAGCTGTATATGGTCGTGAACCCATTCTCACTCATGTGCTATTACTCTAATGTAGTTAAGAAAGGCCGAATCTCCAAGCAACCACACCTGCATTAGGTAATATTCAATAAAGTGAAATTTATATTCAACGCTCAGTAACGAATAGGCGAATAAAATCACTTTGTTCAAACTTAACTCGATTGCAGTTTTTATTACCTAAAGAGCAAGATCTTGAGTCAAATCAAAGTTCAATAATCAACAAACAACTTTGGTTGTTTCTTTTTTCACTAAATTTAATGTTGTGTTGTGTCTATCAAAAATCATGAAGCAATCAAGCGGCCCACCTACTACTTATTCAACAAACCATATTAAACGTACGTCCGTCTGTCAGTACACACCCCTCCAGTCCATCTTCCCACCGTTTGTACGACCTACACACTGCATACAGCAACATAAATACTGCACTGCCGGTTCTTCCACACTTTCTTTTTATGTAGGTAGTCTTCAGCTCTTGATTACTAAATGCTGCCGCTGCTCTCTCTGTTGCTGCTAAGTTTGTTGGATCATCAACCGGCGAAATCATATGGAAACGCGCTGTGCAGTTAAATTTTGAACGGTTGATTAAGTAAATGACTGACTCATTCGACATTTTTTTTTTTGTTTGTTGGAGTTTGTGTGAATGTGTGCTGAAGCGTTTAAAAACGCCCACACGACGTGAGAAGCTATTGTTATAACGGTTGCATTCAATAGGAAATGAGACAAAACAAAAAAAATTGTGTATGAAACATTGCGGTTTTACAGAAATAAAATCAAACAATATTTGACTTGGGTCGCTGTTTCAGACAGACCTGTTAAATTTGATTACTAACTAGTGCTGAAGTTCATTAGACGGATTTTTTTAAATTGGAAATAATTATTTGAATCATTTTTATAAAACGTAAAAAAAAGAATCAAAAAAAAAACAAAGAAAAATTAAACAAAAATAAAGAGTAGACACAAAATTAAAATAAAAAACTAAATTTAAAAAAATTAAAAGGAGAAAAAATTAAAAATAATAAAAAAAATTGAAAATAATAAAAAAAATTGAAAATAATAAAAAAGTTAAAAGTAATAAAAAAAAATTAAAAATAAAAAAATTTAAAATAATAAAAAAAATTTGAATTATAAAAATATTGAAAATAATAAAAAAAATTTAATAATTTAATAAAAAAATTTAAAATAATAAAAAAAATTTAAAATATAAAAAAATTTAAAATAATAAAAACTTAAAAATAATTAAGAATAATAATAAAAATTAATAATAAATAAAAAATATTAAATATTATAAAAAAAATTAAAAATAATCAAACAAAATATTAAAAATAATCAAAAAAAAAAAATTTCAAATATCTAATAAAAAAAAAAACCTCAAAAGTTTGAGGAAGAAGTAAGCTCTTAATTTGAATGAGAAATGTAAAGAGAAGTGTAAAATTTGCGGGTGGGGGAGGAGACCACATCACACTTTACATGTGAGGAGACCGCTCACACTTTGATGTTGATTACTTACTAATTTTTTGTATGATTTCGTGCGGGCTAACGTACATATTTAAGTAATAATTGCATGACTTCCCTCAAACACATTTCCTGCCCAGAATACAATGCAACAGTGGTGGGTAACGCAGTCAATTACAATAACATGAAGTCGGCAAGCGCCATTCTGCCTTTTTTTTCAGTTTGAACAGAATATCTACTGACACCAGTTTAAATAATCAAAAGTCAAGTTAATCAAGACTTAGCCCTCATAGTTCATAAAACAATTCCTACATTTTCTTGTCAGTGACACAATTTTTGGTGTCAGTGCAATCGCACAACGACACGCTGCGCTAAACAACAAAACACTGAACCCTCAAATGCATTAAAATATTTTATATAAAACTATTATTGCAAGTGACACCCACGCACACATACATGCATATATGTATATGTATGTAGCTCGAGGGAAACAAAAGAGACGGCTGCATTAGCATAGATAGCGAGAAAAATATGCGTAATTAACATAACTGCACTTTATACACTTGCCCCTTGAGCACTGAATGCAAGCGCACACACCACCTCCACCCTCACCGTTTCTGCATAAAATACGTAATTGCCAACGAATGACGAATCACATTTAACCAACACTCACAATGAGATTGCGGCACTCTATGCCGCTACTTAATAGTAATGATTATTGTTGTTGGCTAGTTATGCGGTGCAACGATGCTAGCCCTGTGGGAAATGTTTGCAAAAAAAATCCAAAATTTTTTCGACCAGTGCAGGGTTGAAGTGATCTTTGCACTTACCCATTAAATTGATCGATTTTCATTATTTTCGGTCTTAACGGTATTCCCAAACAACCAAAAATCATCACGATTTCGATTTCAAATGTTTTTACCGCCAATAGTGACGTCAAGGCGTAGGCGCAATTTTTGTTGACAACCGCGCGACCCACAAAGCCCATAAATATCAAGAGGGTTAAATAATAAAAGAGGGTTAAACAACCAAATCTTTTTCAGCTACATATGTATGTAAGCTTTGTGTGTACGATAGTAACTTGTCGGTGCTAATTACACATGCTACGTACAGCCATATTCAGCAAAGTCAGTGTTGTTTGTCAGTTTTGACAAACGACGAGTGACAGGGCATGAATGAACTCAAACACGTGAAGTATTGCTTGTAACGTTTTTTGTTGTTGGCGGTTTATTTTTTTTTAATCTAAACATGCACAACGTTAGAGATGTTGCGAAACTTTAGCATTTCAAAAAATTAAAAAATAATTAAAAAAATAATAAAAATCAAAAATAATAAAAAAATAAAAAATAATTAAAAATAATTAAAAATAATAGAAAATAATTAAAAAAATTAATTAAAATTGAATATATCATTGCCAAGAATCACAATGGCTGCAACTTTCTACTGATTTATGCCGTTTTCTATTGGAATCACATATGTACTATGTAGTTAAAAAAAAGAAGAAAATGCAAAATAATTCTTAGAAATACTTAACCTCCGTGTTCACTTTCAAACATTCGCCTCCACATATCTTGACAATCCCACATTCGTTACTTCCCAACATTATAGAATTGTTATTGCTGTTTGTTTGATTTTGGTTGACGGTGCGAAGTGTTTCGTTTGTGATCACTCACGTGTAAAGGGTAACGACAATAATAAAAAAAAAATAATATAAAAACAACAAACAAAAAAATTGTAATAGTATTGCCAAAGAAATAAAGATATTAAATTTAATGAAAGAGATTTTTGCTGGTAAAAGTCATAAAACGTTTCTCTACTTCGTTACCCTAACGTTTCTTCCATTTAATATTTTGTTTTAATTTTGTTCTGCAAGAATTGTGTTGCTAAAAAAGTACTTATTATCATTTTTAGAACATTTTTAATAACCAAGTTTGTACGGTAATTAAAGCAAACTTAAATATAGTGGGTGTTTTTTTTATTTGTTTTAATAAAAATTAAGTTATGTATTTATACAGATTAACTGAAAAATAAATATAAAAAACTTTTCATTTTTTTTTCGAATGAAGTAAGGCGCAAAAATTAAAATTTGAAAACATCTGATCATTTTAGTTCAAAAATCTAAATTTTAAATGTATACATATTACTTTTTCTACAATAAATTATTTTTATATTTTTAATCAATTATTTCATTTTTTTAATAACTTTTTTAAATTTGTTTTAATAAATTATTTTATTTTTTTTAATAATATTTAAATTTTTTTTTTTAATAAATTATTTATTTTTATTATTTTTTTTTTACTAAATTATTTATTTTTTTAAACAAGTTATTTTTTTATAAATAAATTAGTATTTTTTAGTACTAATATTTATCCTTTCTCTTAGTTTTTACTTTTAAAATTTTTTAAATTTTGTTTTAACTTTTAAAACTTCTTTAATTTTTTTTTACTTTTAAAACTTTTTTAGTTTTATTTTTTACTTTTAAAGTTCTTTAATTTTTTTTTACTTTTAAAACTTTTTTAATTTTTTTATTTTAATTTTTGTACTTTTTCAACATTTCTTTCCTTTTTACTTTTTTAAAGACTATTTAAAAGTTTTTTTTTGACCGTTTTTGTTTTTATTTTTCTATATTATTATTTTTTGCAATATTATTTTGCATTATTATTTCTATATTTTTCATTATTACTTTAACAATTCATTATTTATGTAAAACTAAAAAATACCAAATTGAATTTTAATAAAAACATGTTAAATGAAGGAACTGATGTTCTGATGTAAATTATCAGAATATGTCCAACTGCGACAATATGGGCGATGCTATTTTCACGTACGCCGCTGTACGCAAAATACATATGTACACAGCCATTGCATTGTTTATGTATGTATGTATGTATATTCGATGCGGCTATGTCCGCCGGCCGCTAGAGGCGAGTGAGAAGTGTGACGCTCATGTACATATTTTTGTAAAAAATGTTTACGTTTAGGCAAAAAAAAACACAAAAAAAAACATTTTTCTTCTACCGTCCGACCACTAATGCTTGCGCGGTGCGTTCTACAAGTCGCTAAGACAACAAGAATTTTTTCAAAGACAAGCGATGGAGAAAGCAGGGAATTGTAAAGAGCAAATGAAAATTATATGGAGAAATCCAAATGAATTTTTATGACGAAAAACAAAAACTAAAAAATACTACAAGTTTATAGAAAAAACGCAACGAAGGAAATGGCAAAGCAATTTTCGAGTGGATGAGGGGGAGGCAATAGCGTCAACTTAAATTTAAAAAAATATGCTCTAAGATTTTTTATAGCTCACAACCAATGCGTACTTTTAACAGCAAGTAATAATGAAAATTTTAAATTTTGTATGAAAGGGCATATGCTTTAATTGCACGCTCTTGAAATTAGTAGAGTGTGGAAAAGTTGATGTTTATGGGGGCACAAAACATTTTAGTAGTCGCTTATTGAGAAGTTTTAACAAATATTTTGATACAACCTTGAAAGCATTGAATTGTTGTAATGGTTGAGGAAATTATTGTTAAACGCTTACAGAGTTCGCCTCTCTCGCATCTAATCTCCGCATCTAATCCAACTGTAGGCATGAGCAGTGGGAGCTAGCTTTGGATACTTTCGAATATAATAAGGTAGATATAGCAACATCCCGATTAAAAAAACAATAAGACAACGGACGATGATGAAATGCCTGCTGAGCTGTAGAAATACGAAGATGAGAAGTTAAGTCCTATTTAATTTAAAATTTGTTTTTTTTAACTCTTTAAATTTTTTTTTCAAATATTTTTTTTTATTTTTTTTTTTTCAAATATTTTTTTTTATTTCTTTTAAATATTGTTTTTATTTAATTTAATTATTATATTATATTATTATATTTTTTTTCTTAGTTTTTTTTTTTTTTTTTTTTTTAGTTTTTGTTTAATACTTTTTATTTTAATTTGTTTTCCTTTTATTTGTAATATTATTTAATTTTTGTAAATTTTTTAAATTTTGTTTTTGTAATTTTTTTGTTTTAAATATTTTTTTTTTAATTTTGCTTTAATTTTTTTTTTTTTGTGTTGTATCATTATTTTTTATTTTTATTTCTATAATTTTAGTTAAATTTTTTTTGTACGGTATGGTATTTGTAAACACCCACTAACTTTTTTATATTACTTGTTCAACTTCTAATTGTACTTTGCAACAACAACAAAAAACTACGTACATTGACCCAGCACGCAAACCGTGCGGTTTGTTTCTTTGACACGACTACAATCGACATTATCTGTTTTCAATCTTGAGTAAGGGATGGGCTTGCATCAGCTATTAATTGGGGTCAACTGCTGACAAAAATCACTTGCAAATTCACTAACTCACTCGAAGGAACACTCACAGTAACTACAAAAACAAAACGCTCTCTTAGTTCTACTTACCAACATCCGCTCTTAAACATATTTGAATTGGTGGTGATGTGGTGGGGGAGGCAATTTTTTTCTCTTCTCAGAGAGGGAGTTTAGTTCCGCAGCATCCACACAGGCAAAAACAATGCAGCTCTCTCATGCAATTGTTGACCCTCCCCATCAAGCTTCTCATCTGTGGCGCGCACACAATGTGTACTCTGTCGTGCTGCAGCTTTTAAGGTCATTGCCGACGACGACGACGATGACGGCGAGTGCGATAATGAGTAGAATGTCTCTTGTTTCATGCGACCTCATACGAGCCCGCTTCATCTTCTTCACTGAGAACTTTTGCATTGTGTATATTCATTTTGTTTTGCATTTTATCCTTTACCTTTTCCGCGTTAGACGTCCTTCATGCTGCATAGACGTTTAGTCTCCTATCAAACATTTAGGCGGCAGGTGGGTCGGTCGGCCAGACACACCAATGGTACATATGTATATAGAACTCTTAGTTGAGATTATGAATTGAATTGCTTTTAAGCTGCAGTGAATGGTAGTGGTGTGTGTGTGTCTGTTTTTATAAATACTTTTCATTTTATGCTATTCGCTTGACAAATTTACTAACATTCCTTTTTTCCACTTTTTTTCTTATCATTTCAGCTTTATCTTTACATCCTTCCAAACAGCTTTAGAAAAAAATCAAATCAAAATTCAGCAGCAGTCTAAAATTCGAGTGCAACGAGTCTAGCCGTACGCATATACTACATACATAGCATAAAAGATATATATACAAACTTATATATAGCAGCCATATAAATAAGTGCAAATACAACAGTAACAACAGCAACAACAAAAAGAAAAATGACCGAAGTTGAACAACAGCCACCGCCACAGAATGGCATAGATTTGTCCGCCGCCGAAGAGGATGATAGCAGTAAAGCGCGACCAGCAGATATTGAACAGGTATGCACTTTGCACCAACCCATCCATACGCCAGCTGACTGCCTTCCTCTTTTTGTGATGACTAAGCATCAGTGTCACGATGCAACCATGCATTTCCCACAACGCATGCATCGATTTTTCAAATTTGGTGTATCCAGCTCATCAAATCATTGTCGACACATTTCTACAAATTCAAATTTTTAAAATTTTTTTTTTATATATTTTGTTTTTTATTTTTTTCATATTTTATTTTTTATACTTTTATATATATTTTTTTTTAATCTTATATTTTATTTCTTTTTTAATCTTATATTTTATTTTTATTTTTAATTAATTTCAAATTTTTTTTTAAAAATATTTTTTTGTATATTTTTTAATTTTATTTTTCAATTTTTTTTTATTTTTTAATTTTGTTATTTTTCTTTATAAATTTTTTTATTTAAATTTTTAATTTTTTCCAACTTGAATTGCCAAGCTTAAATTGGTTGCTTAAATTTAAGCTGCACATTTACCAATGCAATGGTGAAAATTGCATTCAATTCTATAGAGCGGTTTTGGAGTGATGCGTGAACAAACTTACAAACAGACAGACCTAAATTCTAGAAATTCTAAAAACAAGCTAACTTTTTTTCTTCTAAAAATTTTCTGTTTTTTCAAAAATTTCTTTTCCAGGATATGCGTGAAATGGAGCGTCGCAAACGTGTTGAAGCCATTATGGGTTCCAAACTCTTTCGTGAGGAATTGGAACGCATTGTGGACTCGGCACGTGATGGTGGCGGGATACTCCAACAATTATCCGATATAATGGGCGTACAAACTTCGGCACGCGTAGGCAATGTTTTCAAAGCCACCAATTGTATGCTGCCAATCAATGATATACGCGGCGTTGAGTCTATGGGCTATGCTAAAGGCGAAAAGATTTTACGTTGCAAATTGGCTGCCACATTCCGTTTATTGGATTTATATGGTTGGACACAGGGATTGGGCGCACAAATAACTGCACGTCTTAAGGTCGATCAAGAGAATTTCCTAGTGAATCCATATGGTATGATGTATCATGAGATTACGGCCTCATCATTGAACAGGGTGGATATGCAAGGACAAATTGTGGAGCAAGGCACCACTAATTTTGGCGTGAATAAGACTCGTAAGTTATTCATCGATTAATTGAGATGACTAACTCACAAATAATCAAACATTTTTATTTAATTCATAGATTTTGCCTTGCATTCGGTAGTGCATGCTGCTCGTCCAGACATTCGTTGCGCCATCTACATTGGTTGCACTCCCGTCGTTGCCGTCTCCTCACTAAAAGTCGGTTTACTGCCAATCACACGTGACGCATGCGTATTAGGCGATGTCACCACACACACATACACCGGCACACAAATGGATGCTGATGAACGTGATCGATTAGTACGTGCACTCGGTCCCAATTCGAAGGTATTGATACTCAGCAATTATGGTGCTTTGTGCTGTGGTGAAACCATTGAAGAAGCCTTCTTTGCTGCCAGCCATATTGTAAAGGCATGCGAAACACAATTACAATTACTGCCAGTAGGTGTGGATAATTTGGTCTTAATACCAGAGGAGTCACGTAAAGCGATTTATATAGAGGCGCGTCGTCCACCTGAAGATTTAGAAAAGAAATTCGCTGCTGCAGTGGCTACAATTGAGGCAACAAATGCTGAAGCTGCTGGTGTTGGTGCTGATGGTGCAGCTGTTGCGGCAAAGTCAAATGTTGCTGGTGCACCCAAATGGCGTGTGGGTGGTGCTGAGTTTGAGGCGTTAATGCGTATGCTGGATAATGCCGGTTATCGCACTGGTTATATTTATCGTCATCCTTTGATTAAATCGGATCCGCCAAAACCGAAAAATGATGTTGAACTGCCACCAGCGGTTAGCTCGTTGGGTTATCTACTCGAGGAAGAAGAGTTGCTAAAGCAAGGGTGAGTGAGCGGGAGACTGCTGAATTGTAGTTGATTTTTTTTTTGATTTGCTATTTACAACATTTTTTCTTTTCTACAGCATCTGGAAGAAGGGCGATTTTCGTAAGGGCGGTGATCGTAGCCGATGGCTCAACTCACCAAATGTTTATCAGAAAGTAGAAGTACTTGAAACTGGCACACCCGATCCGAAGAAGATAACAAAGGTAGAGATTATTACATTTGAAGATAAATCTGAAGCAAGTCATAATTAAAAGAAAATTATAAACAAACAAATTAATCGTAAAAAACATCAACCAAAAAAAAAAAGAAAAAAAAAACTAACCAACGTACCAATAGCGGAAAGGGAAAAAACGAGATTAATAAATACGTATTTATGTTATAACATGGCTAATGGCATATAACAAATCGTTGGAAAAAAAACTTTTCCTGCGGATTCAAGTTTAGAAATTAGTAATGCTTAATATCAGCTCTAGTTAACTTTAGCTTTTATAGAAAACAAACAAACACTGCTAAATAATTTGCTGCCATCGCTCAATGGATGTACATATGTATTGTACGTGAAACAATGCTTTTAATCATGTATAATATTTTTGGTTTATTATTCAACAAAAAAAAGTTTTTTTGAAGGTGTTTGAGAAAACTTTGTTTACTTTACTTTAAGTTTTTGGCTTCTCAGTAAAACTCTTTCCATAAAATTGTGTGAGTTTATAGTCACAAGTTGTGGAATCGGGGATTCTATTGCATATGAATTTTTATTAAAAAAGTAGAACAAGAGATATTAATTTGTTTTAGTTAAAGAGGAAACTAACCGTTTTTTGTTTTTATTAACTTTTATTTTGAACTGTATTTTAGTTTTTATTACAAGAATTGAAAATAAGTCAGATTTCATTTGACTTGATTGCTGAGATGTGACTTTTTTGAAATAACTCTGAGATAGCGTGTCCTTGAACCGCTTGGTCTGCCATTCATTTTCAATAAATATTTTAGAGAGGTCTTTCAACTCTTCTTCAAATTTAACTTCGCTAACAAATGTTAAATTTGCTATATTGAAATATGGAATAGACATTTGGCTCTGCATTGAAATTGCAAGAGAAATTTTGAAATATATATTTTTTCTTCAATTAAAAGCCATTTGAGTATCTACCAAAACTAACACCAACATTCCACTAATTTAAAAACATATTAAAATATTTTGTTGTTAATAATTTAATAAACTTTGGTTAGTAGTTTTTTGTTTCAGTAGCTAATTTAATTGCTAATTTATTAATATATAATCTCTTCTCTGTTCACATTTATAATTTATTTTAATATTTAAATATTTCGTGACATTCCAGACAATTATACTTTCAATTCATTTTTTATTTATACTTTTTCTTTTATTAACTCGATATCATTCCATACACAAATTATGCTTAGCTTCTAAATATATAATATTTTCAAAGTACGCAAACTTATAAGAAAATAGAAAAAGTACCACTGAAACAATAGAAAAATAGTAAATGAAAATAAAATCCAAACCATGCTAAACAAGAACACGCGGCTGTATGGAAGAACAACCTATGGCGTTCTTTCCTCAACCGCAGATTTATAACAGCTTTAGCTCTCGCTCGCTTCATAGCTTCAATGATTCAGCTAGCTCCTGCTTTCTACTACATAAAAAATAACATAACCCACCCGCAGGTGTATAATAGAAACAAATAACTAACATTCAATATTAAGTAGCATAGAAAGTTCTTATTGGATTTTTGGAAATTGAGAGTAAACACACTTTATTAATATAATTGAATAATACAAATTTCATATAACTATGTATATTTACTAAAAATAAGCTAAGTAAACACGCTTCATTGTGTATGTAAAGCAAAGCAAATGAAATATAAATTTATTATAC
The DNA here is from genome assembly GCA_951509765.1 of Sphenella marginata. NCBI lineage: Eukaryota > Metazoa > Arthropoda > Insecta > Diptera > Tephritidae > Sphenella > Sphenella marginata. Next base: position 61,196,583 of record OX608083.1, read on the forward strand.
ATTGAAAACAAAAAAAAACAACGAAGTTTGGCTTCATTTCGTTAAGGCTGTGTTTATATATGGCAACTTGTTTGTTGCTGCAACGCGTCACTTTAATGAAAAAATTGCCGAAAAGTGTTCTGTATCCTGAGCTCATTCTAATCAGTCAATAAAATATAAAACTAAAACAATAACGTACATATTCCTTCTGGTAACAACTAAATGCGGCTGCTTTACTTCCCCTCTAATTGCCACGACTAATTGCTCGATTTGTTAAATGAGTTCCCTAAGCAAGACAAAGAGTTTGGGCTTAGTATTTTGATGTACAGGCAGCGCAATATAATTTCAAAGCAATAAGTTGGACTTTTTAAGAATATTTTCGCATTGTTTTAAGAAAAGTAATATAAAATAAATTAAATTACATTTAAAAAATCGAAATAAACTAATAAATATCTAGATGAACAAAAATTGAATTAAATTAATACAAAAATGTTTAATAATTTAAAAAAAAATTTAATTAATAAAAATCAAAATTAAATAAAAAGAAAATTTTATTAAAATTAAATTTAAAAAAAAATTTAAAATAAATTTTAAAAAATTTAAAATTAAATAATGGATATTTGTGCTTTTGTTTTGTTTTTTTTTGCTTCAGAATTGCGCAGGAATAAGAATATGAAAGAGAAAGAAAATGTTAATTCATAATCGAAATATCTACATATGTTTGATTCTGAGTACTTTTTGCGTGCTTGGGATGCTTTGTAAACATACTAACTTGCTTGATGATAATTTTTATTTGCATGTCTTCATGTTTTTGTATTTTTGTGGTTTTTATTAGAAACTTTGGTAAGTTAAGGAACTAAAAAATACGTGTTTAGCTCGTTCTACAAGATTTCAAAAATATTTTTTTTTTCTAATCTTTTTTACATTTTTTTTTTTATATAGTACATTTAGTTTATTCATTACTTAGCGCTTGTGTCAACAGGGCCTTTTGTTTGCTTTGCTTTAGAAAATAAAAAACTATGTACAAATACTAACAATTGTAAATATTAAATTATATAAACAATTAAAGAATTGTTTACCTGTTTTAAAAAACCAAAATAAGGCAAGCACGACAGTTATGTATATTTGTAATAGTTTATTTTAACACTCAAAGCATGATTTATAAGGAAAATTTATGAATTACTTTTTTAATTTTTTTCCATACCAAATTCTGGCACACTAGTTATCTGCAAGTGTGAAGAAAAAATATTTGTTTATTTTTAGTTAACAATAAAACGTCTAATTAATTTATTTTTAACCTTTTTATTTTAGTTTGTATGTTTATTTTGATTTTTCTTTACCTATGTAAGAAAAATTTTATTATTTATGTATATGTATATATATTTTGTTTACTTCTAATTATTTGCATAATATATTCTTACAATAAAAAATGATAAAATATTATCTTATAAAACTAAAATATTATAGAAAAGATTTCAAATTTGCTAAGCATTTTATAAATAAAACATCAACTAACAACTTATCGATATTTTCTTTCTCTTTCTACTTTCATTACATATTTTGTTTCAATAAACAACTACAAATTGTATCGACATTGCGCTGCCTCGAAACTCAAATTTCCAACACCCAAAACAAATATCAACTTATCTCCACTATGAAATACAATTCGGTTGCTCGCATCCGCTTCGGTTTACTATTCCTAAAAATCATTTCAAATGTCTACAAATCCAAATTCTATACGATCTACCATACCCACTCCATTCTATAATGTACAAATCATACACCATTAACGTTGTCTAGTGGGTCGCTGAAGGTTCACCAACACACTCAACTCCAGTACGCATTGAAGATGCCTTACAATTTGTGCCAGCGGGAACAAATCCAAAAGAATTCAAACGCTTACAACAACAGGTAATAGATAAATGACTTTGAATGTTTCGTTTATTAAAAAACTTATTTTAATTTTGCTTAGATTAAAGATAATCGACGTGCGGATAAAATATCTGCCGGCCCACAATCGCATATACTCGAAGGTGTTACATGGGATGAAGCTGCACGTATTAAGGATGCCACCGTTTCATCAGCTGGTGATCATGTTGTGCTTATGGGCGCTGCCTCAAAAGGAATCATACAACGTGGCTATCAACATAATGCGGCCGTTTATAAGGCACCATATGCTAAGAATCCATTCGATAATGTCACTGATGATGAATTGAATGAATATAAACGCACGGTGGAGCGTAAGAAGAAGAGTATTCATGGTGAATGTAAGTAGATCTGTTCATTATTTTCTATTTTTGCAATTACCTTTAGTTTTTATTTTAATTATTTGTTTTAATATTCTTTACTTTTGGCAGATACCGATACTGATTTCTCTGAATCAGAGCCACTCAGTTCGATGCCTATCTCAGCACCACAACAAACTAAGCAAACAACAATCACAACTGCCGCAGTTAGTCAATCAGAACCAGAAGATGTTTCAGGTAAATTTTTTTTTTAATTTAATAATAGAACGCTAACCAAACTTATTAATAATTTTTTAGAACACCAAGTGATGAGAATACAAACTCAACAAGCGCCAATTCCAAGCCAACCCGAAGTAGTATTGAGCGATGGTAAGTGCTAACAAATATTTTATGTATGCATATGTCAAGGAATATCGTTTTTTTTATTATACAAAAAAAAAGTATAACAAGTTTAAATTTAAAAAAAAAAATGTTATTATAAAAATTTAATACTAAAAAAAGTATAGGCTGCTCATATAATGCAAATTTTGTTTTGTATGCGTTTACATATATTTTACATACACATATCTACTACATAAATATGTTTTTGTTACTGTCTGATATTTTGTTTTGTTAAACGTGCTTAGGTTATTCAAAGCAGCCTACTAAGTTTTATTGAAGCAGAAATAATTTTTAAATATATTTCTGATTCTACAACTTTTGTGGCATTGCTTTCAATTACCTAACTACTTATAAGTAAATATGTATGACATATACATAAACCTTGTTATGAGTTATTGCTTGTTTTTTATTCAAATTTATAATTTTTTCCCAAAATGTTTTACTTTTTCTCTGGTATATACATATGTTGTAGCATAGTTTTTTGTTTTCGTAGTTTGCGTTTTAGTTTGTTTTATTGTTTGAATTATTTTGTATTTGTTTTTTTTTCTTTTTGTTACTGTTAAAAAATTGACTCCTGTGATATTTCTTCTTAAGCATGGCCTTTGTTAAGGCTAATCAATATTCGCTTTTTATAAGTGTGAGGCAATCACGTGCGCTTTGAAAATTTCTTTATTTCGAGATTTACTGTTTTTAGAGACTTTCTTTATTTCGATGCTTCCTTCGTTTAAAGACTTCCAGAGTTCTTTTTTTGCAGCCTTTCCTTATTTAGCGTGGCGCTTTATTTGTAGACCCCTTCGTATATTATTATTCTGCTGTTAAACATGTGCTATCGTTTACGCTATTTTCTAGCATATGCAATAACTGTCATGTGTCTAATTAAAAAAAAAAATGTTAAGCGCATATGATTGTCTCCCGATCTTGTTAGCCACTATTCATATATAAAAATATAAATTTTTTTGTTTAACGCTTGAATATAAATATAAACTACAATTTTAATTTAGTATCTTTTTGTATTATTTAAATTATTTATATTATTTTTATATGCTTAATTTTTATACATTTAATTTTATATTTTTTTTCTCTTCCCTTCCCTATCACTACTATACAAAAAAATAACCTGTATGAAACGTGAAAACAAATTGAATATCACTTTTTTTTAAATAATCAATTAATATTCTTTTTTATTAAATTATATAGTTGTTAGAAAAAAATTATTACCCGTACTCGATAGCGTATCTATAACATTTTTGTAGTACAAAAAGCGTTAGCTAACTAAAAACTAAAACTCTCTCCAACTAACGTCTACTTTGCATTCTCTGTCTTCAAAAGTACTAATATATAATTACAGATATGTTTTTTTAATATTATTTTCTACTTTATACTCATGTTTGAACAGGCCCAACATGTTGTACGGCGTGTATTAAGTGATTTATTATTTTCTACTACTACTACTACTACTATCAACACTTCTGCTCCATTTCTACTACTATACTACTACTTCTACTAGTGTTTAAACACACCAAAAATCGTACCTGCTTGGTACTACAGCTACGAGTTTTTCGTTACTTTACTTTCGCACAAACAACATTCTTTTCATAAAACAAAACTCTAAATGTTTACACAATTACTTTTTTCCAAATTAATTTTACTTCCATTCTTTCTGTATTGGCACAACATTTTTGTTAGTTTGAGTTGTATGCAGCTGCAGTTATTTTCTTGATATCCAAATTTTTTTTCCCAATTTTGTTACGAGTGTAAGTGAATATTGTATTTTTTTTTTGGTAAAATTTTTTTTTTTATCTAGTACTAAAAATTAAAACCAAATTTAAACATTTGTACAAATTTGAATTTTTTCTAGTTATAATTGGCCAAAAACTAACTAAATACAATTTCTAACACTCTTCTATTCCCGTTTACCTACTTTTTGTTTGTACTATTTTATAGCCAGCTCAAAGCAAAAGTGAATTGGTAAAACAAAATTCAACAAAATAAAAACACATTTTTTTGGAACTTTTTTGGAATTTTTTTACAATTGCAAAAACCAAAATTGTAATTTGATAGTAAAAAAAAAAACAAATTAAATCCCTTTTTTATTTTTTATCCAACAAAAACTGCAAACTTACACAATTCCCAAGAATTAGGACCCATAGCGTTATTACCTAATCTCAGTTAGTCAATTCAGCTCAATAAGTCTAGTCGTTAATTCACATTAGTTGTGTTAGTCAATCATTAGCTAGTCAAGTCATAATTTGTTTAATACTTAAATCAATTCGACAAAACACTCGTTAAAAAAAAAAAAATACAAGTAAGCTAGGCTCGCAACGGATTAACCAAGTGCTGCGCGTTCCAGTCGTCGTTTATCTGCTGTGCGTACTGCCGCTCTTACGCTGCTGCTTTTTGCTGTTATTATTTACTGCTAGCTACATTTATTATCGTACTGCGCTACAATCAACGAGAACAATAATACCAAAATCATCACCATAACGTGTTTGTTCATAGGTTTCAAAAAGTAAACACAGCTACTATACACCACATCATAATACTTTTAAAACTACTACAATCACTTTTGGTATTAATGTTGCTACTACTAAATATTAGTGTACTCACTATTTTCCGACACAACGTAATAACTCCATATGTACAAACAAATAATAATTAATTAAAAAGCCATAAAAAACCCCATAAATAATTAAACAGCTCAACAACAACAAGCAGTATTCGTTTGAATTTTTACCGGCAAAAAATATGTCGTTTCTAAAATCACTGTACAATCAGTTATCCCCCGTTGAGGTGAGTTCAAAAACCGTTGATGAAAATGATCATAATCAAATTTCAAATTTTCACAAACTAGTTCAATAATAGCTTTAGGCGTTTAGTACTCATTGTCATTATGCACCATTTTCAGTTGAAACAAGCAAAAAAGTCTAAGCTCGAACATTAAAGACCCAGATGTGGTGAGATTATGCGGGATCGGGTACAAAAAATCCTAACTTCATAGACTAAGTGGGACAATGTGTCCTGATTAAAAAATCAAACTATTTCAAAATATTTTTTAAAAGAAGAATTTCAAAACCGCTCTATCTGAGCAAAGTTTCAATACATAATTATTATTGAATTCCAATTTAAGGGTCTACAAAACCTCAAACTCCGAAAAATTCTAAGCTTCAAAATTTCGCTAATTCTGCGTACATTTTTAAAACAATTTTTTTGTTTATGTCTTGTACATTGACACATATTTCTATATAGCCTTTGTTAAAATAATTTTCTGCCAATATTTACGTTTGCCACTGTATCTGATGGCTATCAGCATTCAACTTCAGTTCCCCTTAAATCCATTACAATTCAGATTTATAACTAATGTAGATTTAGCATGGTTTTTAATGGATTTCAGATTTCCAAGCAGCTTCATCTCAGCTGAATTGGGATTTTTTTTTTAAATTTTCCAAAAAGGTTTCGCTCGAGCTTAGATTTCCAAACTGGTTTTTACTTGCATTCATTGCGCTGCTTAACTGAAAATGGTGAAAATTTTGCATTCACCTCAGAAATTAACATTTGGCCACTTCAATATTTCATTTTTATTTTTTATTTTTGGCTTCATTATTATTTTTTTTAATACATAACAAACACTCACTTTTAAATTGGAATATTTTGTTCGCGCTAAATCAATGCATACCTTACGCTACTTCGAAAATCGTTAACATTGTGTATATCTTTGCATCTGCCACGCATACTACTTACAACAATAAGCAGAAAACACTTTTCTACCCAAAAAAAAAAAAACATAATTTTGATATTCCTCAAACTTGTTGCTTAGTTTTGTTAGTAGAAGAATTTTTATTTTGGATAAAGTGTCGTATATGTATTTTTTTGTGTGTTAATGGGCGTCAAATTGTATATAAAATGTTTTTTTTTTTTGTTTTGTTGATTGAATGACCTATTGACACTTGAAATATATGTGCTTACTTTTTGCTATTTTTTTTATTTCATTGTGTTATGAATGCAGTTCTAGATAATTATATTCTGCATCTTTTGTTTGCAACCCTGCTTTGTTTGCTGACTTACACTATACCATTGTTTTTGGGTAGAAAGCACAAACTATCTTTAAGTCGGCATTTTAAGGTAAAATTTTGTGGACCTTATTTAGTCTTTTTTCATGTGTTTTTTTTGTTTGTTATCAATATCAGCTAGTTTAGTCTATTCTACGCAGTGCTGCAGCTGTTAGTTTTCCATAGGTGCACACACCCCCAACAATCTGCTGTAAACTTTCTCAAATTTTTTTATTTTTTTAGTGCACGCTTCCTGCCAATTAATAAAAAGTAATATATGCAAAATAAAACGAACTATTCAACTAAAAACCAAAGAATAAAAATTATAAAATACTGAATTGAAATAAATAAATAAAAAATAAATTTGAAAAAAAAAATATATATAAAATAAATATAAAAAATAAATAAATATAAAAAAAAAAACAAATATAAAATGAATTAAAAAAAAATGAATGAAAGAATTTATTTAAGAAAAAACTTAGTTTGAAAAGAAAATTAGTTTAAACAAATTTATTCAAGAAAAAAATTCGTTTCAAAAGAAAATTAGTTTCAAAAAAATTATTTAAAAAAAATCAATTGAAATAAATTAATTAAAAAAAACATTAAAAAAACTTTCACAAAAGAATTATTTATTTATTTTATCATTTTAAAATTTTTTAAAAATGAAAAAAAAAAAAAAAATTAAAAAAAGATTAAAACAAATTTTTAACAAACATAAAGTAAAATAAATAGTTATAATCAAGTATATGTTCATGTTAATAGTTGATAAATTAAAAGAAATAAATTAAATATATTGTATAACGAATTAATTATAAATTTTAAAACATTTTATTTGCAACAAAAAAAAGGAAAAAATTAAATAATTATTCAAATAACACAATTCACACGACACATAATTTCACTTACATAAACTCTTTCAAATAACAAAAAAAATATATGCATATCTATGTCTATAAGTTCCTCTTTTATATATATATTTTTTTTTGTTTGCTGCTTCTACTAATTCATAACTTTCAATAAGTATTTTTTTTTAATTTTTAAAATTTTATTCTCTTCACTTTTTCGCTAATTATTATTTTAACTTTTTATTGGATGAAAAAAAAAAATGTTTACTGAAAAATTACCTGCATTTGTATGTACTATATATTCTTTTAGCAACACTAAGTTTCATAAATGGCGAACGTTCTCATACGGCTGTGAATCGAAAACCGCCTACGGGCCGAGGTAATAAAATTATGCGTTTTTCCACAAAATTAAAAAAAAACGCCACAATTCTAAATTTTTGTAAAAACAATTAAACAAACACCCTAATCCACATAAACGTTCATCCTTAACAGCTACAGCTAACATGCAACTAATTATGAAAAGGATAGAAATATAAAATTGAGTTATTGTTCATAATAAGTTGCACGCTGCTGTAGAAAAAAACAATTGATATTTTCATGCATAATTCCTGCCAGTAATATAACTACATATATTCCTAACACCTGAGCCTGTAAATATGCAATGAAATGCGGTTGAAAAACATATTTGCACCCAACTTGTAATCGCATAATATCTAGTGGTGGTATTAAACCTTGTTACATTTTTAAAAAAGGGATATGACACATTTTTTTTAAGAACTTTTTGTTTTAGATTATTTACTCGAATTAATATAACTCAACTTTACTCTAATGTCTTTTTCTTACTCATGAGACTAATATAAAAAATCAAAACTGATCCTGACCCTTTGCATAGTTTTAGTTACTGTAGTATTAATTAACTAGCTTAAACTAAAACACCTAGGGCATGTAGAAATTAGATTTGTTTGCACTTATAATAGAAGATTTATGTTAAAAAAAATATGTTTCTAATTTGGTAAAACGGTGGTGTTGTTGTAATTTTACTAACCTTCAAATAAATACATATAGATATTAAGCGAATTAACCCTTATGTATGTACATAGAAAAGTATTTAAGTAAACATTTTTTTTGCTTAAACCAGACCTGCTAAATTTGATTAGTAATTAGTCTGTCAGTTGTTTAAAAATTGTCAAAAAAATTAAATAAAATTAAAAGAAAATTATAAAAAAAAAAAACAGAAATAAAAAAAAAACAAAAAAAAAAAAAATTGTAAAAAACTAAAATAAAAAATAACCCAAAAAAAATGTGTCAAAAAATGAAAAAAATTATATTATCAAAAAAAAAAAAAAATTAAAGATAAAAAAAATTTTGGATTACTTTTGATTATTTTTCAGTTTTTTTTTATTATTTTTTGCAATCGTGAAAAATCTTGATATATTTTTTTTGATTATTTTTTAATTAATTGGAAAATAATTATTTAAAATGTAAATGTAAAAGTAATGGCAATCAATCATTTAATGGATACTCAGGAAAATAATTAATCAAATTGGTAATCATTATTTAAAAGGTCTGCTCTAAACAAAAATAAAATATGCAAAAAAAGGTATTAAATATTGATGCTTTGTATAGCATAATTAGAGTACTTCAAATTAAACCGTAGAACAATTTGAGTTGCAATTAGTTTAAGCTTACGTTAAATTGAATTTAATTAACTAAAAAAGACTTAATATCTTCCACTCAACAATATGAATTCATCGATGTATTTATGTAGATAAGTACTCTACTCCCAGTATCTATGTATGTATGTATAAAAACAATAAATACCCATGGTCTTACGTAGTATACCCATTCTTCGCTTAGATATGTATGTACTTATCAATGCAACTCAAATTCCTATAGACATAGAATATCCCGAAGAAGAAGAAGATGATGATGAAAATTATGCAAATAGTATAAAATATGAAATGATCGTTGATAATACGAACTCACGCCAATATACGGGTAAGAACCAAAGCGGCAACAACAATCAACAATGTATGCAACGAATTTTAGACGTTCACGATTTTGAAACTACCAAACAACAACAGCAACAACTAGCAAATCAATCAAACAAAGAGAACATCCATTGTGGCAATCAGAATATCAAAAGAAATTTCGAACTTATAGCCGAACTAAAAAACGATGTATTATTTCAAAAGCAAAAACATAAATTACAAACGCCACCATCCTTAAAATATGAATTAAAAGAGTGCACAATTAGGCAGGGACAATGTTTAGCTAATAGAATGTTACGCTTTGGGGTTAGTGGGGATAATTTTATTGAAAAATGTGGTGTAGGTGTGAGTGATTGTGTTGAATTTGTTGTTAGTGGCTCACCATGCAATGAATGTTTTGCGGGGGCCGCTGATACAACAACAGCACAAGAGCATAGCACAAATGTAGAAACATTAGGTTTTCGTCCCATACATCCTATAGAACCACATGCCGATGCTAATGAGACTGTAACCCAGCAACCACAATTTCACTATGCTGATGCCAATAATAATAATGACAACAATAATAATGATGAGTGTGGCTGTCAACACCAGCAACGCCACCGTCATCAGCAACAGCTACAACTACAACATATTCACGCACATCATCATCATCAACAACATCAACATCATCAGCAACATAATCATCATTGCTGCCACCACATGAGCACAGCCAACGGCCCTGTAGCGCTACCAAATTTCGAACAAGCTTTCGGACATTTACTTGGACGCCCCTTGCCAGAGTCGTGCGCGCTCTATTATGATAACTATGCGCCACTCTATGACACTACACAATATGCCGCCGATACCACACGCACCGCATCCATTAACTCTACAGCAGCCGCTGATATTGATGAAGCTGATAATCCATATAAGAAATCGGTCGCTTGTTGTACGCCTGCAGTTTGTGATAGCATTTTTGAATTGTTGCGTAAACCCAGCGCATGCAACGATAATAATCTCATCTTCAATATACCATTTACAGCCGAAACGCCCGATACGACGACGACGACCAACACGTCTACAACAACACCACGCAAAACACGTTGCGATTTTGTACAAAAAACGCGCACGCATGGCGCAAATGCTGTTGGTAAGCTTGGCGGAAGTGGAGGAGGAGGCGCAAATGCGCACAGTCCCTACCGCACGCTCTCACATTTCGGTTTCAATTCACCACAACGCGATCCACAACCGGATCACAAACATATACCCTGCACCACAGAGCCCAAGAAATATGTGCCATTGCGTAAATCAATTTCATACGAAGAGATCTTCTCTTCACCGCGCTATGTTGATCTCTGTGAGTATTGTTTCGAGAAGATTGTACGTTTGAAGCCAGAGATTGCACAGCAAACGCAAACACGTTTACGTAATTTATGCGATTATAATGGTGGAGGTGCGGGTGGTGGTGCTACGGCGTGTGGTGTAGGTGCAGGTGCGCGCTATCAGGGTGGACTTTGTCCAGGCATAATGTATCAACCGGCTTGTACGGAGCCTAATGCATACGATTATGTAGAATATGCTAGCTCAGATACCACAGAAGAAACCTTACCGCCATTCTCATCACAACTGGAGCCCGTGCTAGAGGTGGTCGAGGAAGTCGAACCGGATAGCAATGAAGATGCAACAAAAAAGGTTGTGCCGCCTACCTCAAGTACACATGCAGACCCACAACTAGTTGCGCGCACGCCCTCCAATTCAAGTTTCATTGAGAAGATAATGCGTCTAAATTATTCTGAGGAATCGACAGATTGGAATTTTGCGCAAGCACCACACAAGGTAGTGAGTTGTACGAATCTTACATTGGAATTGGAACGCGCCATTTTGGAGGAAAATCAAGGTGAGCAACAGGTGCCGCCTATAAGCTCGGAACAACAAGTGGAGACGAGACATTATAATACCGAAAAGGAATCCGAGTGTGACGCATCAAATGAGGGCGCGCTGACAGCATATGTGAATGCGGAAGAAGAAGTATCGGACACAGAGCGTCGGGTGTCTATTACAGAAATCTGGGAATTTATGCAGTGGCAGGATGAAGTTGAAGAAGCCAAAAACACTGTTAACCAAGAACATGCCGACTACGAGGATACGTACTCATACGCGCAACGATCCAGCAGTCAGGGTAGTGGGATTTGTTTATATTATGAAAATGCAACGAACCACAAGCGCACACAAGAAACCGAAACCGACGCACTACAACAAACACAAGACGCGTGTAACAGCGTGGAACGTGAGGCTAGCGCTAAATCTGCTTCACCAGCTTCTGCTACAACATCGAATGATTCCGGCACACAAGAACGTCGACGCTCCTTGATGACGCGTGAAGAACGTAGTCGTCGTAAACTTGTCTTTCAAGAGCTCTGGGAAGATCATATATCCTTTTTGGATGGCAAAGAGCTGAACTCATTAAGCGATACCGAATCAGCGATTGATGGGCAGCAAGAGGAAAGCGCAAGCAGTGCACGTCGTACATTAGACGAGGAAACTGAAACTGCTGGTAATGAGCAAGATGTGACACATGAACTTAACGTGGGCAATGAGTTGTTGTTAGTGCATACGAAAGAGGGAAGTATTGCGCCCAGTGTGACTGTAGCCGTGGACGGATGTCAAGCTAGCATGGAACCTGAGGTGTTCAATAGCCGTAGTATTATTTTGAAGAATTGCACCAGCGGCACTACAATGTCAACGACAAACGACGACGCATATTTGGATACGTTGACGAAATCGGAGACATTAATGAAGTTACAAACAACCGAAGTAAGAAGATTTTCCTTGCATGATTTAACAAGCGCCAACCAAAGCGGCTCAGAAAGTTGCAATCGTAGTTGGGCGTCCACTACAACTGAGCCTAAAAGCACTACTGAGGTCGCGGTAGACGAAGCTGATGAGCTGCAAGCACAAACAAAAGACACAATTGAGAGCTCTGTTGAAGTTTGCTCTAGTGTGGAAATGGAAGTGACAGCAACACCCACCAAACTGAGTCCTAAGATTTCAACAACTGTGAAAACACAAAGAAAAGAACCGGAAATCGTAGAAGCTGCCGAAGCTTTAGATTTGCCTATTAAAGCTCAAACCGAAAAGCTTTCAAGAACAGTGACGAAAGTTGTGAATTTTGTACCTTCTCCCTGCTTTGAGAAGCCAAAAGCACCAGATGTCACCCAGAAATCCACAGACGAGCTGTTAGAACCAAAAGAAAAAGATGAACTCGTTGTCATCACTGCACCACAAACGGAGAAGATTCCAAAAACGGTAGGCGTTCTTACACGCAGCAAATCTCGAGAACAGTCAAAAACGATTCAAAACAACAACGACCAAAGAGGAACACAAACGTCCTCGCCTTCAACACCAAATCAGCCAAAAGCTAAGACCAACAAACCGAAAATATTGAATTTAAGAAGTAGAAGATCTATGCCCAACCCATGTGTAAGAGTGGAAACGAACCGACCAGCAACACCTAAACCACCCACTAACGCAACAAAACTGAGAAAGCGTTCAACGCTTGAGCCGCAACCGACACTGTTAGAAGCGGTGCTTAAATCGAGGCAAAAACACGAATGTGCGGCAAATTCTTCGGAAAGTGAGGACAATCAATCGGCGCGCACTTTCGATCTCAGTGCCTCAAGAGAATGTATGTTTTTTCGTGAACATGAGATGGACAACGCTGCTACTAACGCTGCTGATCGTCGAGCTGATTACGAAGCTAACCATATATGTTGCATGACAGATGAATGCGCGGTGGGACGAAAGGGAGCTCATACCCCACGTGAAAATACCAACACAGCAGCTACGAAGCAGGCTAAACACAAAGCCGCGCAGGACGTAGCAAACATTTTAATTAACAAACTCATACCGCCAACCATAGAACGTGCCAAAGCTGGTATGGTTCTACATACCGAAACACAAAAACCCAAATCTGAACACAACACAGCACCAGAAAATGTCACAGTGGCTGCACGTGTTGCTCAACTAACAACCGAAGCGTTGAGAGAACCGCCAAGTAAATTATATGAAACAACAAGACTGACGACAAAACGTGCTCACAACAAACCGACTAGATCGCTGAATGAATCGTGCAGCAATGAAGCTTCTACATCCATTCAAGCAGCACAAAAACGCGAAAGCAGTCATGTCAAGTTAATATACGAACCAAAAGTTGAGGATTATCTGCACTTCAAACAGAATATTCCATTACCAACATCACCGACTTCGGTTATAGTCACCGAGGACAGTGAACGAGATGCCGAAGACTTTGTAAATCCATTCGAAACGGATGGCGATGAAGCGCAATTTGCTGAGCTGGTAGAGTCCGACGAGCATGAAGATCTCACCAAGTTGAGTGAAGAGTTTGAAGAGTTGCTATGGAATGTTGAAAATCTACAATTGCAAGCGCAAACAAGAGAGCAGGGTGGCGCTGAAGCACGTGATGAGTTTTTAGAAGGTGACAACGCGAGTAAAGAAGTGCTCGAAGAAGTTGACGATGACGCAGATAGTCATCTAAATCCAATGGAACGTAAAATTTTACGTAAAATTCGAGAAAGTCAATTGAAAGAATGTGAAGAAATTTTCGATAAGATTGAAATGACCATACGCAACAAAGTGACACCTACACAGCTCGAGCAATTGGTCAGGGAGCAATCGTTAAACGATGGTTGTAAAAGCGCGCATGAAGATAATGAAACGAAGAGTTCATACGGCACAGCCTCAACACCCGAACGCTTTTTGTCTGCACACACCACCTTGGCTGATGGATCCAGCACCGTTGAACAAAGTTTTGCGCATGAGAGTGCAACTAACGCAAGCGAGGCTGCAGTAACTGAGCCCCTCTTAGAACACAACAGTAGCAGTAGCCCGAGCGCCGATGAGTCTTCTACACTCACACCAAATGGCACACATAATTACAGCCGTCAATCGATTGCATCAACCTCTAGCGCAAGAGGTGTGAGCACAACCGCCGCTATAAACTTACGTCGTTCGCGCTCACTAACACCAACACACGATGGCAAACGACGTGAGCACTCGCCACCGCCAGCAAAACTCAATAAAACGACAACACCACCACAAGAGATGCGTCAAACATTAAGCAGCACACGACGTGATACGAAAGGTGCCGAAGTTAGTGCATACAAGACGAAGGTGAGTGGACGTACTATAAGTAAATGGCCGCGTATATGCAGTTCGACGCCAGAGATGAAAACGTCGAAACGTAATTTCATATTAGAAAACATACGAAACGCTGCTATCCCAAGGCATAGTGGTGCGGTCGGAAGTGCAGGTGTGGTTAATGTCGGTTGTGGCATCAAACGGCTGCAGGGCAATGCGCAAGCTATCTTTTGCAAAAATCCTTTTGGACCGCTAAGTGCTTCGAGTAGTTGTAGTCATATGTCTAATAGCAGTTTGACCAGCTCAACTACGTCCACGAGCCGGACAATTGTCAAAAATAGCAGCAGCACCACCATTGCACATACCAACAGACAACTTAGTCCACGTAATTCTTCGACCGGTGTTTATACTTTTCAATCGAAGTTGGTACGTGGTTCGCCACGTTTCTGGGTTAGTCTCACACAGCCCAATGTAAAAAAGTTGCAAACACAAAAGCGACGTAGACGTTCACAACAACAACAATATCAGCGTTTAGGTACAAATGATTCCACCGGCAGTTTGTGCGAATACAATGAGTTTATGGATAAGGAAAATGAAGCTCCAATGGAACTTGAAGAACAAGAGAGGCATGAAGAACTGATGGCAGCACAAACAGTGGAGCAGATATACGTCGAAACGGATGAGCCAGAAAATCAAGTAGAACACGAGGAAGTTGAAATTGTGAAGGATTACGAAGAGGGAGACAAGGAGTGTACAACAGATGAGAAAGCAGATGCATTTGACCTAGTGGGCGCTGTAGGCACTACAGATGGCATGGATGTGGTGGAACGGCAGCTCAGTGGCGATAACGGCGGTGATTGTCGTGGTGGTGGTGGCGTTGAGCATGAACTCGCCGCTTTGGGTGAACAAATCCATCAACTCGAACCGCTTCTTGATAAATATCAAAATAAAATGTGCGATTTGGATGCGCATGTTGCACAGTGTACACGCCACATGGACGATTGCATTGCTGTGCAGGCTGATATTGTTGAAAATCAACGAGAATTGCGAGAGCAAATGACACTACAACAATATGCTGAGCATATCATGTGTCAAGTGCAGACGTATTCGATCTCGGAAACTGAGGATTAGTTATTGAGCAAGGCGTGTGGGTTAGGGAGGGTTTGGTGGGATTGAATGTAGGTGGCATCTTGCTTCCGTGTGTAGAAAGCTTCAAAGACGACGAAAACTTGTAAGGATTATAAAAAATAAAATTTAAAATATCTTTTCAATTCTTTCCTAACCTAACTTTTATTTTTAATTATTTTTTCACTGACAAAAAAAAGAGTCAAAATTTTAAATTTTTTTTTTACACTTTTCGCTAGTTCATTTGAATTTTCAAATTAAACGATTATTCTATGAGATATTTAAGAAATTTATTATACATATCTCTTATTTAACATTAAACTTGATGAGTTTTGAAGAAATATTTTTTTTAATTCCTTTTTTTTTTTTGGTTAAGAAATATTTTTTTGGAATTTGTTTTTTTTTTTTTGTGAGGAAAAAAATTAGTGTCAAAAGCTTAAAAATATTTTTTTACAAGAAGTCTATGAAAAAAAACGTTCATAAAAGTTTCTTTAAATTAAAAAAATATTTCAAGTAAGCAAAATGAAATGAATTTGAAACAGTCACACACAAATCAACGGCATGCTTTTATTTTTGGCTTCAAGCTTTAATTTTTCTCTAAATCTGATATTCGTGTCTCTGATAAAAATTTAAAAAATTTAAAGTTTTAATTTTGCAGCACTTTTTTTTTTGATAGTTTATGAATATTTTTCTCATAAATTTCTATAATTTTCTTTTAACTTTACATTTTTTTTTTTAATTTAAATTTTTTTTTTTAATTTCTAAACTTTTTCATGAAGAAATTTAATCCATCAAATCGAAGTTAATATAAATTTTTAGCTTTTATTATTTTTAAATTTTGAATTTCAAAATTTTTAATCATAAGAATTTTTTACTTTGGATATTATACGTTACAATTTCTTTGAGTTTTCATCATAAACTAAAAACAAAAATTAAGGTATGAAATTTGATAAAATTTGTTTTAAAACCTAATCTAAATTAGTTTTTAGCAAAATGCTACCTAAGCTACCCAATCGTCTCTAAGAACGACACTGCCCCACACCACTGCTCAGTTTTTAAATTCTAGAATTGTGCACTCTTTTTTCAAATTCATTACTCTATTTTTACTTCTGCGTTATATTCGATTCGCTTCGTTTTTTTTTTCTTTGTTGTACATTTTTTTTGTTACAAACAAATCTTATACAAACTGGATTTTACTGCAAGAAAAAATTTTTCTTTTTGTTTCATGCTCTAAGCAAGATAATAATTTTGGACGTAAATCTAAAAAAAAAATATTTACTAACAATTATATAACTTAACTAAACATTTAAAAAACTACCAATTTATTGTATAATACTACTTTTTTATATGCCCCAAAATCTGTAAACATGAACAAAAACCTAAAAGAAAGAAATTCCTTAAAAAAAATTGAATTATACTAAATTTTTTATTTATTATTTATGTATAGAAATGTTTATTTACATCCTTTAAATTTGTGAAATAATATTTGTTTGCTTTTTCAAATATTGTACTTATGCAATACTTATTTTCGTAATTGTACCAACTAGTAAATGTATTCGAAATGCACAAAAACTTTTGGTGTCAGTAATTTGTATGGCCTAATTTTATTTTTTATTTTTTTTTTTTAATTTAAAAATGTTTTATTTTACGCGAATGAATTTATTAGTAACGTTTTTTTATTATTATTATTATTTTTTTATATGCTAATATGAACACATTTATTTCAAAATAGCTGCTTGTTTATGTTTTTTGGTTGCATACGTTATTGTCTTCATTTTTAACTTTTTAATGGGATTTGAGGCAATTTATTAATATTATTATTTATTTCAAAAAAATCTCACTTACTCATGTACTCAATATACATACATATATTGACTTAGTTATAATAAAAAAAAAAATTTTAAATCTAATATTTTTAATAAGGATATTATATATTCAGAATTGACAGGTTTTAATCATTTAAATTTTATTTTTTATTATCTAAATCTAATTAAGACTAGCATAAATAGTATGTACTGTAAACATTTTACATATCTTTAACAAGTTCGAAGAAGTTTCAAAAATCTTTAAAAAAGATTGGCACATGTATTTATATTCAGCAAACCAGAAATACAGGATTACAATTAAATTCTAAAATTACAAAATTTTTAACCCTCATATTCATACAAATTTAAAAACTTTTATAATAAAGCGCATATGTACATACATATGTACTATATGTATATTTGTAAATAGGGTTTCCATAAAAACTTTTAATTATAAATTATTTTTTTTAATTTTATTCAAAATGTTTTCTACTTTTATTTTTTATTATTATTCCCAAATTTTTTCTTTGAAATTTTTTTTTCTTTTTAAATTAAAATTTTTTTTTAATTTTTATTCAAAACTTTTGTTTTTAATTTTAAAACTTTTATTTTTAATTTTTATTTAAAGCTTTTAAATATTTTTTTTTTTAATTTCTATTTTTAGTTACCATTTCTTATTTAATTTATACTTAAATCTTTTATTTAAAATTTTTTTACTTTATTTCTATTTTTTTAACTTGGGGTAAGGGTTAAAAACTCGCCTTGAATTTCTTGCCATGCCATTGATAATCCGAACTCTAGTATGCATGGATTGATTTTCAAGCAGCACGAATTATTCCTATCAATATTTTCGTATGTAGAAATAAATTTTTGGGGGTGGTACGAATAACCGACTGTACTTTTATCGGGTACTCTCGATGAGCTGTGAAATAGAACAATTTCCCAGCAATTTTTTTGACGAACTTCGGTACATTTTTCTTTATATAAAATTTGGATTCTGAACTAAATAAACTCTAAACTGAAGCTTTTATTAAAAGGCTTGACATCCAAAGCTTTTTAATAATTTTAGGAAGAAAAAAATATAGTTTGTAGTGTGTAGTTATTTTCCGTCCCGTCTCGTCTCGTCTCGTTCAACGTATGAAAATTCTTTGTGTGTGTGCGTCTCGTCTATTGTTGGTGCGTAAGTCACAATGTATTGCCGCTCGTCTCATATATCCATCCATCCATATACCATTTTTCATACCATTACAGCTGTCACTTTTCATCAACAAAACCATACATCACCGACAACAACAACACAAATTCATAAAACTCATTTCCATCATCAATCATACGAACCCTCTGCGACACAAAACTATTTTCTGCTGTTAAAAAATTTTCAAAAGTATGCCAGATTGGCACAGAAATATGCCTTTTTATATAAGCCAACAACAACAAGTTTACAGAAGACCAGCCTTGAGTTAGGTGTGCTTAATGTTTGGATGATACATAAAATTGAAATATTTCCCCATTACACATATCCATTGCCGGCTGATGGAGCATGTAGGGAGACCGAATTGGCTACCCTCAAGACGAAGCACGCGTTTGGGCTGGACGAAGCGGAAGCAACACGACTGCTGGACGAGAGAGGCACAGCAAATGATGGTAGTACCAAACAAAATCTATCAACATCTAATAGCACCACAAACACCGGCACTCAACCTTATCGCACTTGTTCGCATTATGGATTCAATTATCCAATTACCTATCAACCAAATATTACGATACATCCAGCTAATTTGCTTACCGCAGTGCAATTGCAACGTGAAAAGGTAATCGCTTTTATTAAATCGACTGCAATGAGTTTAAACAGTAGTTATTTTTCACAACAAAAACAAAAACAACAACAACGGCAACATCAACTCCAATGTGAACGACAGCCACGTGCGCCACGTTTGAAGTCCTGCGCGCTGCTCACCGAACTAACAACTTCAGCGCCCAATGAAAAGGTTCACCACAACAACGATACGAATGGTTCATATATTTCGGTAAAAGAAATAAAACTGGAGCCTGCCAAGCGTCGAGGCGCAAATAAGTGCATAAGTGAACGTGATCGTTGCGAGAGTGAACAACAGCTTGCAGAACATGAACCAGAAGACACAGTAACGCATCAGCACCCAGTTACACAACAACAAGATGCACTATCCGAGCACTTTTCATCGTTGCTCTCCTTTGGTGGCACATCTTATCCAGCGGAATCGCACAGCCATAACGGTGATCTTGCACATGAGCATGAGGATGTTGATGAGCAGGAGCATGAAAATGAAGAATGCAGTCAACATCAACACTACGATGATTCAGCTGATAATGCAAGCTCAATATATAGACACACCGCCACGCCCACTACACAACGTGCTTCATATATGTTGCGTGATTTTTTACCCGCACATGCGCAATCAACACACGAAATACCCGAACATAAACCCGAATCCGAACAAGAATTGGTGCAAGCACCAACCAAGGCGGGTACCAAACTATTGCAAACCCCCGCAAATAAAATGGCACCAGACGATGAGTACTCAGATGATGGTGGTTTGCATACGCCACCACCACTACCACGCACTCATCACTCACACAAACAAATCAAATTGACTTTGAATTCGAATGCGACAAGTCTCAAGCGTCGTTGTTCTTCACATTCGTCACAAGAGGCCGCTGTTAATATTGCGCTCTCGCCACCCGAACGCTATCGACGTCATGTGACCGCTTCACTTTCAGAAGCCGATTCATCATTATCGGCAACAGCCTCATCATCGTTACGTTCATTAGAGATACACATTAATATTAATGTTAAGAATTCGGATTGTGCGCGTACGCTACAAACTCATGAAGCCGAATTTCGAAGCAAATTGGAACACATCATTGATGATGAAATAAATTTAATTGCTCAACAATTGAGCGATAGTGCTCAATATGTTAGCAGCAATCATGTGGAGCTTGCCGGTGGTGGCGTGCAATTTGTGTCAAAATCGCCTACATCACCAACAACACATTCATTACTTAGTACAAACTTGCCACGCCATCAACATCAACATCATCATCTCGTACACTTGCCCAATCTACCACACATGGAAACTTTGAATGACTTGCGTTTGGTTGGCACTCTGAACGCTAGTGAACAACAGCCCAATAAATATCGTCGTAATAAGCTAGCGCGTAGTGCACATTTGCAACCCGAATCTCAACAGCAGCAGCAGGAACAAGAACACGAACAACACACCTCAACTCAATCACCACCTCCACAACGCCCCGCATCTGTGGCTTCATCTTGCAGCGCCGCTAACGATTCGTGGCCGCAACTAACACAACGTCATCGTCAAATGTTGACCATGCTCGAGCAGGAGCTTGAGAGTTTGTTGAATGGTATAATTTGCGCTAATGCTCTACACAATCACGCCGTCATGTGTGATTGTAAGATGAAGGTGGCGCAGTTATCGCAAGAGTTGCGCGCCTCGCTCAGTGCAAGCAAATGAAGCGTACATTTCGCACAACTTTTTTTTTCTGAATTTTGTTTAGGTTAACCCTTGTACAGATATGTATATATATTAATCATTGTATTACGTAATAATTAAGTTTCATTTCGTCGGCTGTAGGAATGATCAGCTGATCGCGGCTACTAGCTTGCAAACGTATTGCGCTAGTGGCCAGATTTTCCCCCGTCATACTCGATTACAAGTAGTATATTTTGTGAATAATTTTCGTCAAAAAAAAATGCGAATAAGTCTTTGTTTTTCTTCTATCTTTTCATTACAACTTAATCATATGAAAACCCACAGCAGCCTCTACGCAAATAGCTCAAACGAAATTAAATTCCGTGCGTGACTTTTCTGAGCCAAAAAAAAATTGTTTTTATATAGAACGCAGTTGTAGTTTATAGCTAATTCATTTAAAAAAAAAATTTACCAAACAACAATTCTTCAGCACAATAACATAACCTAAACAAAAAATGTCACGCAAAACAAATTTCGTATTTTAAGTTAGATTTTAACGCACGCAATTTAATTTCGATGTATAGACTCAAGACATTTTTGACAGAAAATTCACGCTGTGCGTTTGTATATGGTTGAGCTGTTATAGACTCAAATCTATTGAAAACTTAATACCAGATATTTTTGTTTCGAAATAATCTTTAAATATATCTAATAAAAGTGTAACAGGTTGATGTCTGTACATTATAGATATTAAAGAAAAATATGTGTGTAATATTTTTTATTGAGCAATTTTTAGAATTTTGCTCCGTAAGCGCATCACTCAAAGCCCTTGGTTGCCAGGGGAATGATGTAAGGAAATCTCTCGCGGATTATTATTCCTCGTAACACGATTAATCGGAAAACTAATTAGATTAATCGGAATATTAATCAGATTAATCGAAAATTATTATTCACTGATTAATAAAGCAATTTAGTTGAAATTTAAATATACCGTGGAAAAAGGATTTGAAAAACCATATTTTGAAAACTGGGTGGTTCTCTTTTACGTGCTTAGCTATAGATTTTCCTAAAAATAGATCTATTCTTAAGCTGAACTGCGGATCATTTCATCGTTCACACGCGGAACATCATCATTGGAGAATGAAATCATTTTAGTTTAAACTACAATCAATAATTTAAGCAGCAAAATAAAATAAGAAGCCTACTAGAGAATAAGCGAAAATCTCTCACCAATAGAATAGAAGCTAAGCATCTAACAATGCAAGAACTATGAAGAAAAACAAAACAAAAAATAATTATAAGTTCAATACTAATCAAGATGGCGCAGGTAACAATAATTTTATAATTTTTATATAATTTCTTTTTCCATTTTTATTTTGTTTTGCATGCCTGACATACTATTTTTGCATGAGCGACATGTTGCAGTAGTTCTCCAAAAAAAAAAAAAAAATATTTGTTGCTTGTTTATAGCTTGAAAAATTATTTATTACATTTTTCTTTAGTCTTAATTATTTGCATGGGTATATGATTAGTTGTAGTTGTAGATATATGTATGTAAATACACATAAAAGTAGTCTAATAGCTAATTCCTTCTAAACAGTTACAGCTGCTCACACAAAAATATCGCTAAAACATGCAAAATTTAAAAATAATATGGATTTCCATTAGTCATTTTATTTAATAAAAACGTAAAGAACTCTTAGTTTCTAATATAAAAAAAAAAAATCTTAAAAAAAAATATTTTT
This sequence comes from Sphenella marginata, assembly GCA_951509765.1. Classification (NCBI taxonomy): domain Eukaryota; kingdom Metazoa; phylum Arthropoda; class Insecta; order Diptera; family Tephritidae; genus Sphenella; species Sphenella marginata. Next base: position 61,219,355 of record OX608083.1, read on the forward strand.
TTAAAGAAAATTAAATAAAAAAATATTTTGAAGAAAATTAAATACATAAAAACATTTTTGAAAAAAAAAAATAAATAATAAAAATAGTTTTGAAGAAAATTAAATAAATAAAAATATTTTTGAAGAAAATTAAATAAATAAAAATATTTTTTAAAAAAACTAAATAAAAAAATATTTTTTTCGATTTTTTTTCTTTATTTTTTGTTTTTTGACTATATTTTTTTTTTCGAATTATTTTCAACTTTAGTGCAAACAAAGTAATAAATACCGACACTATGGTTGAACATTTAAAAAAAAAAATTAAAATAAAAATTCGTGTTTTGTGTCTGCTGCTGTATGAACATTGTAGATTTTACCCGGAAACTCTCCGCACACTTCAATACACATACAATTTTTACTAAAACAATTCCATACTCCATGACACACATCCTTATTCATTTCCATTTACAATTTTAATATTCTTTATGTCATCATTATAGCTATTTTTGCATTTTACATGCATCTTAGTAATAAAGGTTTTGGTTTCTTTAGTTCCATACACACATCGATACATATGTACATACATACATACATACAAAAATATGTACATTATTTGTTGTTTCATTTGTTTAATCAATCATCCTTAGAGCAGCATTCATTTACAAATGAGAAACATTAAATAGAAAAGTTGCTAACCAATCTATTTACAGCTAACAAGTATATATTAATATTTTATTTTAAAATTATTTTTACAGGTGAGAACGTACAAAATGGCGATCACTCTGAAGCACATTTGAGCACATTTTCACAAAGCAGTAAAGAGGTATGTAAAGTTTAATTATATACAACATGAAAGAAGGAGGTTTATCCAATTCACCACACTTCATAACCTAATATTTGTAATTTAGATCCGTGTTGCCGTCTTGGCCTCCTAAAGTTTCAACCCGTTCTAAATCGCTTTGGCACGGGCGTTTTCACTTTTGCATTTCTTAATTTTTGTAACTACCACGGTGACAGCTAAATAAAAACTCACCTAACTCACCAACTTTTTTTTAAAAGATTTTGTATTGCAGATTCCTTCTAAGTCCCTATTTTTGTTATAATCTATAAGATTTTGGCAGTTTAGATTTTAGATTTTTGAACTTAAATTTAACTTGTGAGCAACCCACCACACTTCATAACCTCACTTATTCATATATACTTTTGTGTTAGAGAAAAAAATGCAAAGATCTGTGTGTTGATATTTTTTGATTTAATAAACCTGTTGCAAACGATATTCTCACTGCAAATTTCTATTACGGTTCCAGGATGTGTCCACCGATGGTTCGCCCAAGAAGGACAAGAAGAAGAAGAAGGGACTTAGGACACCATCGTTTTTGAAGAAAAAGAAGGAAAAGAAGAAGTCCGAAGCTTAAGTTGATTTAAATTAACAAAAAATAAAGGTATAAAGGAAAACAAAAAGAAATGAGGCAGCTAAGTGAAAAGTGCAAGGAAAATAATAAGAAGAGCGAATGAAGGGGGCGAATGCAAATGGCGATGCCGAGCAACAGTTGAAAAATAAAAAAAAGTATAATAATAGCACTAAATAATCATAAAATGACAAGAACAACAGCAACATACACAAAAACAAAAAAAAAATGCCCAGCAACAACCAGAAGGAACAATTGCATTTGAAAATATTAAAACAAAAAAAAATAATTATTTTAATATATTAAAGAAAGGCAACAACACACAATTCAGCGAAAAAGAGAAAGCAACCAGCACGAAAAACCAGCGAACATTTAACAAAATATACCAGTAAAAGCAAAATTAAGTAAATTAAAATACATTTAAGCCCTAAAAGAAGCTGGAACAATAGCGAGCGAGCGAGCGACAAATGAAGAGAAGCAAATACAATTTTGCCAACGAGGCGAAAAGCAATTTTTTTTTATATATTTTTATTTTATTTTTTTTTTTTTGTTCAATTTGTTTTAGTAGCAGGACAATGGAGAGAGCAGCTCTTAAATTATATATAAATACAAATATATACATATATCTATATATATATTTATAATTTTTAAGCAAAAAAACAAGAAAAAAACAAATAAACAAACAATTTAAATTCTAATACATACGAGTAAAATAGAAATTTGCTGATGATGAAACAAGTTATTATTGATATGATGATTATAATTATAAAACAAATACTTGATGATAATTATTTTATTTTATTGCAAAGAAAACGAAATTATAAAAACAAAAGCAAAACAGAAAACTGAAAAATAAAATAATAAAAATAGGCAACACATTTTTTATAATAAAAATTCGATTATCTATGTAAAACAAAAAAAAAAAAAAAAAAAAAAATTTTGCAAATAAACGTACTATTTTGTGAAAAGCATAAACGCGGCAGATAGCAAACAATATAAAGCTTAATAAAAAGCAAAAGCAAATGTATGGCGCGGTAATATGAAGTCTTTTCGCAAATAAATTTTAGCTGGTCACCCTAAAGGTTATATAACATCATGATAGTATGTATGTAGTGTGGGTAAAAGTAAAACTTAAAAATAATCGAACCCGCATTTTGGTCAAAATCAGAAGTGGAATAATTGAAGCGGAAACTCATTCACTAGACACACATATTGTTGTTTTTTAACGGCCAAAACACTCCCCGTCATGCCACAGTTAACGGACTACATACGAGTACATACTCTCCTAAAGGGCAGTTTGAGTCTGATGAACTAACAACTATAGTTTCTTTTTCTTTTGCTGACGCTTCATTTTTGAATAAATACATACATATGTGCTTACATAGATAACAGCCCAAAAAATTTTCCACCTCGAGATACAACAAACTTACCACCAACAACAACAGAGCAAAACTATTAATTCAAAAAGTTGTTTATATATCAATAAAATTTAATAATTTTTCTCCACAAAGTTTTAGAAAAAAAAATTAAATTCAGCATATAGAATTAAAACTATATTAATCAACTCAAAACTTTATACAAACAAAAAGAATATCTAAAAACAACTATTTAATAAACTGCCATAGCATGTAAAATATAAAAGAACATACAATTTTCTCAAACGACAAACTGGCAACAAAAAAATTAAAATTATCTAAAATATAATTTGCGCTTAAATAAAGATTAATAAAAACTGAAAACTTTGAATCTTTTAAACGATAAAAGTGCAGTAAGTAAATTTGAGTCTTTGTTGTATAAGCTTTTACGTTCATTAGATTTTAATACGATTTTTTTGCATGTTTAATTGTTTTGTTTTGTTTATTTTTTATACCATTTGAGCTTTGAGGCTTCAATGTGAAACTTTCTGTTATAGAAGAGTTTTTTTTCCGCTATGCAATTTGTTAATTTAATTTGTTTGCTATGCTGCCGTTTTTTTTGTTTGTATTTATTTACAAAATTTTTCTAGTTTTGAACTTGTAAATGTTTATTACAACAAAGTAAAGGGAGGCATTTTTTTAAATCTAATTATCGTACAAAATATTGACTTGAAAATAAACAAGGGAAAAATTATTATCTAGTTGGTAATTTGCCAAAAAAAAAGATTGTCGTACATCACCCAATATGAAGCAGTATTTGCATTTGCCATTTTCATAGCTCACAGCAATGCCAAAAGCTTTTGCAATTACCTGATGCTTATTGGGTGGGTTTACAGCGAAGTTAAGATTTCTTTGACACGGTCTAATGAGTGAACGATTAAGAAAAACACACAAGATGCATTTTTACATACCTCTTACTTCAACTTTTTTTTTTAATTTTTTGCAGTTGTGTTTCAATTGAATATTTCCATTCGATTTTTTGCATGGATTGTTTATTAAATAAGAATTTAAATAAAGAGAAATTTTACAAAAAAAAAATTAGTGAATAACTAAGTAATCACACGCTAAGGGAGAATAACATCACACAAAATTGTCAATATTTTTAGTACAAGTTCTGAAATTCCTTGCATTTTTTATGTTTTCTATTTTTGTTTTGCATACACAAAGCACAGCACGGAAGCATATTTCTAACAACTTTTTGCTAAATTGGCAAAAGAAAATTATTTGCAATTGCTTAGAAATACTGAAAACAACATTCTGTCATGCTTTTAATTTTGTACTAAAATTTTTGTTTGAACTTTTGGCATTCTGACTTCAGTTTCGGTTTATATTATTTGCAAATATTTAACAAACTTTACAACACAATTCACAACTGCAAATTATTTCAAAAAGCAATATATAATAATGCACGCAAAATTTTACAATATCTATTTTTTAGTAATGTTTTCTTTTAATATTTAGTTAATACATTTATAAAATTAAACATATGCCTATAAAAAAGAAATTGCATTATATTAAGAAAAGTTAATAAACAAATATATAGACTTACAGGAAAAACAATAAAAAAAAAGAAAACAAATGCTTCATTTTATTCTCTTCAGGGAATGTCGGCCAAACTTTACTTTCCATTCCGTACCGTTGATGGCTAAACCTAGCGAAACTGTCAAAAGCAAAAAATATATGGAATCCATAAGCCCTTTTCCCATGGGTCGTAGAATTTAAAACCTTTTAACGCAGGAATCAATTTTCGCCATTAAACTCTACGACTTATCACGGCCTCCTTTCAGTTATTACAGCCGGACACGATTAACCCGGTTCTTTATAAACAAACGTCATTTTCACCAGCTGGCAACACCTACCTCAACGGCGTTGCATTTACTTTTGTTTTTGGTGTTACCAAACAGCTGATTTTATTGTTTCACTGTTGGTGATGTGAGGTCATTTTGTGTAATTTATTTAATACGCCTTCATTTTTAAACTATTTTCTGCCTTTGTTTGCTAGTCGAGTAATAATTTAAACGAAAGTGAGTCATATTTTAGCAAAGTTGTATTATCAGAAGTATTTTCGTTGTAATTTCCGATTGTGCGAGATTTCCATTTAAATTGAAAAGAACGCAAACAAAAGTCTTTAGTTCACTCAAGTTAACTGAATCAATTAAAACAATTCCAGAAAATGTCGCTCGTTACTGATCAGGAATGGGAGGAGTTCAAGGTAATTGAGTTGAAATTGTTGTAATTTGATGAATGCTTTTTAAATTTCTATATTTCTTCTAGTCGAAGTTCAATAAGGCATACAGCGATCCCGATGAAGATAAAATGCGACGCGGACGGTATGAAAAGTCTAAGCAAAAAGTAGATGAACATAATAAGAAGTATGAAACTGGTGAAGTAACATGGAAAATGGGTATAAATCATTTATCAGATTTAACCGAAGAAGAGTATTCTAAGCGCTGTGGTAAAAAAGTGACCCCGCCAACATGCACATGAGATTTCTGTTTTCTTCAAAAAGGTAGATAGACCAATTCGTACCAAGTATAATTTGCATTTAAGTAATTAACTATAAATATATGTATGTATGTATTTGTATACAAATCTTTTTAAAGAAACCTGTATTAAGGTTAATGACAGAGAATATTGGTTTCACCCATATGTATAAGATTTCATGTTAAACTCCAAAAATGTATTTTAAAGTGAAATGTTTGTTACTTTGTTCTTTTCGTAAAATATCATATGAATAAATATTTTTAAATAAAAAAAATACATTAACATTGATCCAATTGAGAGTTTGAACAAAAACCTTTCACGTAGATCTACTGTGGGAGATCCCATCTGTTGCACTGGGTTAGATTTAACTGGCAGCCGAAGCTAGATAGTAAATATCAATCCCGCTGGAAGAAGCTGCTCGAAATAATAGAACTGGTAACTGGGAAAAAAACTCAGTTTTACAACAGTTCATTATTGGTTTTTGAATTATTGCAAATATTTGAATTGTCTATTAACATTAAAAATTAACAAAAAAAAACACGAATAAGCAATTACAATTTCATTAGCACTACCGTACAGTAACAGTAATATCAACATAATGTTTACATTTATTAGTCGTAGTTCGTGTCAGTTAGTGAAACAACCGGTGGAGGCGAACCTTTGAAAATATTCCATACAGTTTGAAAGAAGTTAATATGCACGCACAGCTGGCGGTACATGATCCACGCTATTATCCAATGGGGTATCAATTACTGCACGATATCGTATTTCAACAGCGCCACTGTCGCCACATAGCCATGTTAGAGTATGTTTCCGCCAATGTTCGTCGATACATTTCTTTTCTTGACCATCAACTGGTTTGCTATAATCCTGTTATAAGGAGAAGAAATATTTTATTTGTTATTAACTCAATATTACTACACTCAAACCATACATATTCATCGATGCGCTGTTTGAAGTCTTCACGCATGTGTGAACCACGCGACTCTTTGCGATTTTCAGCGGCCACTATCGTACACATAGCGTTTACCAACAAATTTTGCAATTCTAATGTCTCAATTAGGTCCGAGTTCCAAACGAGAGATCTGTTAAGGTATAATTTATTCAATACAAGATGTGGCATAGGTTTGAGAGCGCTATTATTTAATATTCACCTATCAACTACGCGTATATTCTTGAATTCCTTGTAAATTTCAATAAGCTTTTTAACACCCTCCTGTAAATTAGGACCAATACGAAAAACGCCTGCATGCTGATGCATAGCCTTTTGCATTTTGAGACGCAATACCGAAGTTGCTATGCTACCATTAGCATGAAGCAATTTGTCTAAATTCGCTACAGACATTTCGCCAGCATTCTAGAAAGAAATATGAACATTTTTTTAAATTAAGTGACGTGCTATTGATCATCACGGATAAGGAGGGATAACCTGGCAATTTCAGAGCAAGGCTCGGCCATTCTAATCAAAATACAAAAAAAAAAAAAAAATTAAGTGACGGTTTCTTTGTTTCCGTGGAATAACGCAACACTTCAGAAAATGCTTCAAAAATGCCTTTTACCAACGGATAACATGCATGCGGACAGTTTGTATAGACTACTCTACGCAGTAAACTCAATCTTCGCTAGTTGAGCCAGCGTAGTTCCCACTATAGCAAAATCTTGTTAGATAAACTGGATGACAATTTATGAATGGACGTGCAGGCTTACTTCTAATATAGTACCATAAAATTCAATTCTGAAGAAGACGTCATTCCATCGTATAAGTATACTTACATCTTCTAACTTTGGTTTAGGACATGAGGGGAGAAAATTTTCGGATATGTGTAAAGCGCAGGAACGACCAAAAACCAATAAATCCAATAGTGAGTTTGCTCCCAAACGATTAGCACCATGTACATTACAGGATACTTCGCCGCATGCATACAATCCAGTCACAGTACGATCATTACCGTCCGAATCTATGGTCAGTACTTGTCCACGATAATTTGTTGGTATACCACCCATGCTGTAATGTGCGGTGGGTATAACTGGTATTGCAGCTTTAGTTGCATCTATGCTAAGGAAAATGCGTACTGTTTCCAAAATACCAGGCAAGCGTGTGAGTACCTTTTCGCGCGGTAAATGATGTAATTGTAAGAGAATATGATCTTTTTCAGGTCCCACACCACGTCCTTCCATTATTTCCATTGTCATTGAGCGTGCAACCATGTCACGTGGTGCTAAATCTTTTGCTTTTGGTGCATATTTTTCCATGAAACGTTCACCTTTGGCATTCACCAAATAGCCACCTTCACCGCGACAACCTTCGGTCACAAGTACACCTGGTCCATACATACCAGTCGGATGAAATTGTATAAATTCCATATCTTGCAGTGGCAATCCCTGACGTATAATCATTGCATTACCATCGCCGGTATTAGTGTGTGCAGAGGTGCATGAAAAATAGACACGCCCATAACCGCCAGTTGCAATTATTGTATTTAACGCACGAAAACGATGCAATGTACCATCCTCCAAACAAATCGCCATAACACCACAACATGCAAAATTATCAAATATCAAATCCAATACATAATATTCAAGAAAATAATGTATATCATAAGCCAGTGATTGCCCATAGAGCGTATGTAATATAGCATGACCAATACGATCAGCGCATGCACAAGCGCGTCTTGCCATTCCTTTGCCAAAATGTTTGGTATGACCACCGAATGGACGTTGATATATCTTGCCATCTTTTGTACGTGAAAATGGCATACCATAATTTTCCAATTCTAAAATAGCATGTGGTGCTTCGCGTGTCATGTAATGTGCGGCATCTTGATCGCCCAGCCAATCTGATCCTTTAACAGTATCATAGAAATGCCAACGCCAATCATCTTCATCTTGATTGCCCAAAGCCGCATTAACACCACCCTGAGCAGCGATTGTATGCGAACGTGTTGGAAATATTTTACTAACAACAGCTGTCTTGAAGCCCAATTCGACTAAACCGAAAGCTGCACGTAACCCAGCACCACCCGCCCCAACAATGACCACATCGAATGAATGATCTACAACAGGGTAGGCTTTTGAAATGCCATCGCTTACTTTAGCATCTCTGCGCGATTTCTTTGCACAACTGGAGTCAGCGCGGCTGCGAAAATGAAATTCAGGAAGGTATGATGCTGAGAACTGCATATTTGAATGTATTATTAATCGATCGAGTTAAAATTTAATTATACTTACAATCGCTTGGATACGCTTTGAAAAAGCGCATGTCAAAAGCTTTGTAGTGTACATGCTTAGGTCAGTTAGAGTCGCTGGTTTTAAAACAATTATTATATTTCTTATCGCTCAAAAATGTTAATATTCTAAGCGCGTCTTTCTAATTTCTATTCAAAAAAAAACGATTACTTTTACGCTCCTAGATTTACTTTACGGTAACTGCCGTCAAAAGTGACAGTGCCGCCCAGTGCTGCCATAGTTTTCCATTTACATTGAGAGGCCGCATTCCAATGGGCAATAATCCGTAACATACGAATGCAACAAATTGTGATCCGGACATTCGTTCTAGTTGCATTCCTTTGGATCATGCCCATTGGAACACAGCAAGAATGTAGATTGCCCCCGCAAAACGCCCACGATACCACAGAGCAACGGATATTCCCTAATCGTGAGTTGATAGCGTACCATGGTATTGATTCCTTGAATTATTCGATGCACTATTATTCAATTAATTTACACATCTGATATGGGCAATTACGACATTTTAGTGCTGCCCATTTACATTATTGACGTACCGCTATATACCATGTAAACCGCTGGCTAGTGCCAACAGGATTTTAGGAAAGCGGCCTTTCAATGCAGATGTTAAATTGGTTTTCAGCTTTCGTATTTTATTTTTCTATGTAAATAAATTGTAATGTCTTTCAGGGCTAGTGGTGCCAAGTTAACGCTATATGAATTTTTGAAAGAATAGCATTTTCTCGGCGAAGCCCCCATTTTATTTTGAAGTGAGCCCACTCAATGTGACAAGAAAATACAACATTGGTATCAGCGCAATTCCGTGAAGCAGCGCAGCGTCCCACAGCCTTATTGTCAATTCACTTTAAAAACAATCTTGTTCCACTACGCGCCGCAAATCTTTGGAACAAAGTGATCGCGAATCTGAAGATAAGCACTGATAAAAGTGCAATATCAGTGAAAATTAATTATAGAACGGGGGAATCCCACTTGGCTAACTCCAACAACAAAACATACTTGCGCCCATATACATATATGTACATACATTTGTGGAAATTCAGCCGATCAACGAATGTGAATACATACAACAAAAATTCATTGCAAGCACGATCGTTGGAGTGAGTAAACGGTTATTTTGGCATTGTTTGTGTTCATTTTAAGGTCTTGTCATTTTCGTAATAATTTAGAAAGAAGTGAAAAAAATTTAATTTCTAGGATTACCTAATGATACAAATCTCAACATGCCACCAACAAAGAAAACTGAACAATGGGGTAAGTTAATACAAGAGCAGTGAAGAACGGAAACTATTTACCTAGTTGTTTTATCTTTCTTTTCTATTCCCTATAGAAATTGACGCGATCGGTAAATTCATGTTGGAACTTTACCAGAACTTAATATTTGGCTTACGCACCGATTGGATGGTACCCAAAAGTGTATTGCGTTCAAAATTCGCGGAATATCTACAGCGGGACAAAGGAGAACCGCCTCTGCGTCAACGGTTTTTGGATGCAGCTGGTACAATTGATGTAAGTTGACAACAATAAAAAGTTCTAATGGAATTAATATATTTGTGGGGTTTGTGGTTTCATACCATCTGTCAGCCAAATTCTGTTATTGCAGCCCAATAACTGCTACCATTATTATTATGCTCAGCGGACCAAAATATCTGAGATAACCCATGATCATGTGCATATTACTAAAGCCACAACAATCTAACCCTGGGTGCTCTTTCTTTTTTGCTGATGTGTTCATACACATTTTTTTTTTACAATTTTGCATGTAGGAAATAAACTGATACAGCGGAAAGCGTGTTTAATTCGCTTATTTATGCATTAACTAAATAACTATATACGTTGTATGTACATACATACATATATACCAGGGGGCGGATCCATGGCGGGCTTTCGGGTCCAAGTGTTTAAATAATTGAGCTGTTTAATTTTTGCGTTGGAACTTTTTTCTAAAAATGTCTTTTTCAAGGTAGGTAGGTAGGTAGGTTGCAGTGGCTGCTAGTAAGGGAGCTAGCGCACATAGGCCCCGAAGGTCCCGTTGTGATACCACATAGATCTTAGAAAGAAAGACCCCCTACTCGAACCATTTTGTGGATTTTGCGAAGCGCAGAATGTCCTTAGACTTTATTGTGGTTAATTCTCCGAGATGCTGGAGAAATCCCGACCCCAGATATTTCAACCTACTCCCCCACAGCGCGGGGCATTCACATAGAAGATGCCTCACCGTTTCAGGCTCCTCCTCATCTCTGCAACTTCTGCAGAAGTCATTAAAGGGGATGCCCAGTCTTTCTGCATGACGACCTAGACCTATATGTCCCGTTAGGAGTCCCATAAGTAGAGAGAGCTCTTCTCTTCTCAGTTTTAGCAGATCTACCGACCTGCTCGCACTGATCTCCGGCCATATCAACTTGGCATGACCGCAGGTGCCTAACTTTTCCCACCTGTCACTTGCATCTTGGAGGAATTTGTGCCTCGTTAAGAGCTTACTAGTAGCGAGCGGCATACCTAAACCCTTCCAGAACTGTGAAAGTGGAGCGGTTGTGCCCCCTCTAGCCAGCTCGTCTGCCATCTCATTTCCCGGTATGTCCCTGTGTCCCGGCACCCATACCAGGTGAATCGAGAGTTGCTCAGCCATCTCGTTGAGAGATTTGCGGCAGCCCTCCACAGTCCTGGAATTGTATGTACTTGCCCCCAGCGCCTTGAGAGCTGCTTGACTATCAGAAAAGATGTGGACGTCCCCGTCGCTGATGTCCACTTTCTTCAGATGCTCTACAGCTTCCTGTATCGCGGCCACTTCCGCCTGAAAAACACTACAGTAATCAGGCAGTCTAAAACTAAGACTAAGGTCCAACTGAGGAGCGTACACCCCTCCTCCCACTTTGTCATCAAGTTTTGAACCATCTGTGTAAATGTGGATGGAGCCGTCATCCAGGGACGGTCCGATGTTCCAGTAATCCCTCTCCGGAATCGTGATGGAGAATTTATTCCCAAAACAGTACTTCGGTGTACAGTAGTCAGAGCTGTACACGGGCAGATTGTTAAGAATGGATGAGTGACCTACACCAGGGGAGCCCCATCCAGGTAAATTCCTAAGTCGCATTGCGGAATTTGCCGCAGCTAGTTTACCACTTAAATCAATCGGTAAAATATTTAGGATTGCATTCAGCGCATCCGCTGCTGTTGTACGTAGCGCCCCACTGACACATATGAGCGCGCTTCTCTGCACTCTCTGCATTAAGATATTATTCGAATTTTTCTCCAGCCCCAACCACCATACTAGTGCCCCATATAAAAGAATCGGTCTAACCACAGTGGTGTAGAGCCAGAGTGTAACTTTAGGAGTCAGTCCCCACATTTGCCCTACGGCACCCCTACAGGAGTATAAGGCCACCAATGCCTTTCTAGCACGCTCCTGGATGTTTTCTTTCCAAGAGAGTTTTTTATCAATTATAATACCCAGGTACTTAGCGGAGTCGCCAAGTTTGAGGGTAGTATTACCTAATACAGGTAACTGCAGCGTCGGAATTTTATATTTCCTAGTGAACAGGACCAGCTCTGTTTTGCCCGGGTTTACACCTAGACCTTTGTCACCAGCCCACCTTTCCACCAACCTTAGGTTTCTCTGCATAATGTCACAAAGCGTTTGTGGGTATTTACCACTCACCACCACCGCAAGGTCGTCCGCATACGCTATGACCTTGGTCCCCCCCTCTCTCCCTAGGGCTTCCAGAAGTCCGTTGACTGTGGCAACCCATAGGAGAGGGGAGAGGATCCCCCCTTGCGGCGTGCCTCTGTTGACGACCTTGTCTACTGATACCCCAGCTAGCTCCGCTTGCACCCTCCTGCTCGTCAGCATTTGGTACACAAGAGACACCAGCCGAGGTTCAATACCCAAGACCGTCAGAGCTACCGTGATTGCCTCCGGCGTGACGTTGTTAAACGCCCCCTCAATATCCAGGAAGGCTATTAATGTAAATTCTTTGTTTACCAAGGATTTTTCTATATGTGTTACAATTTCATGTAACGCTGTTTCTGAGGATCTACCTTTCATATATGCATGCTGCGATGCTACGATTTTACTATCTAGTTTCTCCCTGAAGTACGGTTCCATGAGTCGCTCCAAAACTTTAAGTTGGAAGGACGCCAGACTAATCGGTCTAAAATCTTTCGGGCCAACGTGAGATATTTTACCCGCCTTAGGTATAAAGATTACCCTAGAGCTTTTCCAAGAGTTGGGAATATAACAAAAGGTGAACACACCCCTATATATGGCCTGTAGCCACGGAATAACCTGCTCCGTGGATTGCTGAAGCTGTATGGGTGCTATTCCGTCTAGCCCCGGTGCTTTGAACGGCTTAAATGAACCGATGGCCCATACAATTCTTTCCCTAGTGAGGTACTGCCCTGGGTCAAATGCTCCCTGACCCGCATCTATGAGGTACCTATACTCGTTTTCCGCATCTGGAAAATGGGTACCAAGGAGGAGTTGCAATGTTTCCTCCCCCGTGTAAGTCCATGACCCATCCGGCCTTTTCAAACACCCCGGTTCGCTACGAGGTGATTTAGATAGGATCTTCCGTAATCTAGCGCCCTCTGATGCAGATTCTATCCCACTACAAAAGTCCCTCCAGGAGGTTCTTTTAGCTTTCCTGAGTTCCCCTTTGTATTTCCTCAGGTGCACCTTATACGCCTCCCATTTTGAGGCTTCCTCCGAGGCTTTAGCACTATTAAAAGCCTGTCTGCATAGCTTCCTATATCTATCTAGCTCCGGGTTCCACCAGGGTGGTTTTTGCTTACCCCTAGCCTTTATAATGGGACAAGCTTTATCTAAAGCCCCTTGACATGCCTTAGTGAACTTGTCCACCATATCATCTAATTCTTTAGTATCCCTGGGTTCATCGGGATGATGGTCGGAAAGGAACTTATCCAGTTCCCCTCTGTACGTTAGCCAGTTGGCGTTCTTAAGATTTCTATATGGGGAGGAGGTGGACGGTACGCCTTCCACATCAAAGCGAATATAGCGATGGTCGGAGAAGGAGTGCTCATCGTAAACCATCCATTTTCCGACCATGCCTTCCGCGCTTCTCGAGCAGAGCGTAACGTCCAGCACCTCCCTTCTATTTTTAGTAATAAACGTGGGCTCCTGACCCCTATTACATATACAGATATCCTGTTGTAAAATATAATCAAAGAGTAACTCACCCCTTTCGTTTACGTCAGAGCTACCCCACGCTGGGTTGTGAGCGTTGGCATCGCCTCCAACGATGATGTGCCCCTTAGCCTTCTCCAGGACCATACGCACCGCCTGCGTAGGCGCTGGTCTATCATGTGCCATGTACATCGAGGTCAATGTACAGACCATACCATTGACCTCTATTTGTATGGATGTCGTATCCTCGTCACTAAATTGGGGAAGAAATAAAGCATGTATATTAGATTTTATTAGGATACATGCCCTAGGTTTCCCATCAGTAGCCCCACTTACCAGTGTAAAACCTGCTGCCTTCAGCCCGCATATCTTCTGCCCAACCACCCAAGGCTCCTGGATGAGGGCTATCTCCGCTGCCCCCTTCGTTGCCAGAAGGAGCAGCAACGCAGCCGCCGCTGCTTTACTGTGGTGGAGGTTAATCTGCAGCACCCGCACCATCAGGGTTGCTGCCTCTCTCCACCACCGTGACATTACCAATGTCCTCATCCGACATCGGCTCCTCACCCGAGTGCATCTCGCACAACCTCCCGAAGCTCAGAGAAGAGCCCAGTGAGAGGGTCGACACGGCGTCATCCCGTTCCGTACCGTCCATCGGATCGGCCCGGCTGGGTTCGACGTCCCCATCCACCCCCTCACTATCGTCCCTCTCTAGCTCCTCCTCCAGGTCCTGCGCTGACCTAAGGTCGCTAGAATAGACCTTCACCTTGACCTGCACGAAGCCAAAGTTCACTATACTATCCGTCCTATCCAGGAGAGGGATAGTTTCTTTGTTCAGCATCAGTATCACCTGACGCGTGGCCTTAGAGCTCGTCTCTAACTTGAGGATCCTCCAATTAGCAGTTGGAAGATCCGGATTGAAGGCCCTGAAAACTTCAAGGACCTTCTCAGGCTCCACCGGTTTAGCCGGTATCCATACCCTTGCCCTAGGTCTGCATGGGATCTCACTCAGATCCACCGCCCTGATGATCGCACCAGGGTAGACCGCCTCCATCATACCCACTGCCCTTTTATACATGGCAGCCGACCTCGAATCCCCACAGGCCACCACCTTCACCGAACCCTGAAACCACCCCACTTCTTTCCAGGAGGGGATGGGCCCAGGAAATTCGGCCAAGACGCTGACCGAGTGGGTAGCCATCTCTGCCCGCACCCAGTCCCAGTTAGACCGGAAGCGCCTCTCCCCCTCGGGGTTCGAGTCAAAGACCCCCAGAAGTATGCTACCTTTAGCAACTTCCGCCAACGTGGGGCCTAGGACTCTAGCCCTTTTAGGATTAGAGGCGCTCGACACAGCCTCCATGGACCTGTTGCGTTTCTCGGTCCCTTTTTCCACTGCCGGACAACTACCGTCGAAGTCCGGCTCAACTACTCTGGCCCACTCTAGCTCGGCCCTCAGCTCTGCCACATCCCCAGGCAGCGCCCTGGTGAGTAGATCTGGCGTGTGCCAGAATCTCCTCAGTATCCTGATAGCTGTGCGCCTATGCCTAGACCGCACACTACCTACCTTCGGCCTATCGCTGGCCTTACTAAACGCCGTGGGTGTGGGAAAGCGACTCCTCGGGGCGAGCACGCCGGCCTCGACGTTAACCCCAGTATCGATCCGCTTACTGGTTACGCCTCCGCCGGCAGCCTCAACTCCCTTAGTGTCCCCACCCTCACCCGCAGCTGCTACCTTTAACGCAGACTCCGGCATCGCCTGGAGGCTACGTGCTTGCTCCCTAACAGCCGCAGCGCGACTGGTCGAGGCGCCCTGCATCGCACGAGCACCATTACCTATAGGGGCTTTCCCCTCCGACCTTGTTGGAGTGTCGGCCTCCTTCTGTTTTTTGTTTGTTTTTGTTAGTTTTTCCATGTTAAAATCCCACGAGTAGCGGAGAAAAGGGTCGTCCACCCCGAGCAGAGATCCGCGATACTCGGGGTAAGGCCAAAGATTACAACTGGGACTGGCCATGATCCCAGAGGGCTCCGTTAGAGACTGGGCTATTTAAAAAGGGGCCCCCAGCCAGGCTGATCCTCGGCACGGTGACGCATAACACCTTGATCCAGCCCCCTTACCTCGCGACCATGGTCAGGAATCACATCAATGCGCCAGAACTATAGAAGGAGCTAAGACGTAAGGCTGTAATTGCTGACCTTAGCTGGATACCTTCCTTACAGGAGAATACTGAGTACCACCCTGTCCGGAACAACTGTGGTATCCATTACCAGCCGGCACCCTCTTGGAGGGTTCAGTCTGAGGATTTTCGCCGACTTTTTCAAAGGCACGCCAAACGCAAAAACGAAAATTCAATAAAAAAAAAATTGTGTAAGGTCCGTTTACTCAATCAAAGCTTTATCAGAGCTTGGTCCAAAAACTGTTTACTCAATGTTTGACTATCCTCTGATCAAAGTGATCAAAGAGGGGCCTCAGATTAAGTGCTGATCACGATAAAAAATGACAGCTGAAAGTAAAAATCGGATTTTGTGATAAATTATTTTGCAAAGATATCATTTACGCGCTCACAATGCAAGTTTTGTTAATTTCTTCCTAAAAACGTTTAACTTTACCAACTTTATCATGATAACTTAATCAGACTTTTGTGTAAACCACTGTGTCATTTTGAGCGCACGCACGATTAGGTTATCATAGGATAAAGTTTATCGTAACCACACATTGAGTAAACTCGCCTAAGTTCATAAGAAAGACACAAATAATAGGATAATGCAAATGAAAATATTTACATAAAGAAAAAATATGGTTTAGGGGCTATGGTACTTGATATTAGATAATCAATTGTTCGGAAAAAATTATCTTGCTTTGTTTAGATTTATTTTATACGATAAGCGTCTGTATGTATGAACATATGCACATACATACATGTGGTATACCAACTGATAGGTTTATTGACACTTATGGAGTAGGTATTAATATACATACATATGTAATTAAATACAATTGTATCAATAATCAGTGTTATATTGTAAATGTTCCTGCATAGACCCAGTTAGCATTTTTGTTCAATACGAATATGAGAGAAATTTGAGAACCAGCCCTATATTTGATTATTTATTACAACTCTTAGTACCTAGTATGTATGAGTACTATTTTTCTATTGTTGATTGGGTATTCACATATGTAGTAATATAGGTATGTATGCAAATCTGTGTGCATAATATACCCTGCATATCGAAGGCGATGTATTATCGGAGGATCACCTATTCCATCTCGGAGTACTTAACTACTTTGCTTCTGGGTAATTCATGGCATACTCCTTGAAGGGGAATTTCCAAAAAACTCTCAAAAAATTACTCCATGGATTACTCCCAGATTGAGTAGGTAATCGTCTTCCTTTATTATATGAAAAACCTTTTTATGAAAAAGGATTTCTTGGAATACTCTGATGCAGTAGTCGTTTTGTGAAGGGTGTTCCTGAATGAATAAAGTAAATCCACTTGAGTCGTTAAAAGTAAATCCAATTAGTGAGCTCTTATCGTTTATTTACACACATATGCATTTATTTTTGTCGATTGTTTTGGGTTAGCCCAAGTTTATGGGTGCGCTATTTTAATTCAGGGAAAGGTTAGAAGACAGGAAAAGATTCAGAAGAGTCAAAATGAATTATGCGAAAAAAAAAGATTCGTATGGATCTACTTTTACATTATTATCACACTGGCATGCAATAGTGAGACAACGACTAGAAATCAACCCTTGAATAATGTAAAAGTAGACTTGAATCTTGAGTAAAAGGGGAATCTTTTTCGTGCATGCAGACACATTAAATTTTAATACATTCTCATTTAAAGTGTTCAGTTACACGGAATTGCTCCTCTATTATATGAGACATTCATAATCTTGCAAAATAAAGTGATTCTTTCCCGCAACAACAGCTATAAATTATTGAAAGTCTGCGTTTTCAGCGAAGTTTCGCTTTTTAAATAAATACAAATTGAATATATATGTATATATGTATGTGCATATATAATTATTTAACACTAGGTGGGTCGCACAGGCGCATGTCTTGCAAAAAAAAAAAAGTTACAGATTACGTCAAAACAAATATACAGAAGATAATTAAGAAACGATCACGATGTACATATTGAGTGCCTATCTGCGCCCATATAATTAACATTTTTATTTATATAAAATTTTTCATATATAATGGCAACTCACCATACCATAACCGTACCAATAGTATATCTTTAGTTAGGAGTTAATGAGTCATCAATTGGATTTTTTTATTTCATGATTTTTACAAAGAGAAAAAAATCCACCTTAACATGAAACACCCTAATGTATGTACATACATACATATGTACATATTATCAGCTATTAATTTTGCTCGTATTTTTGCAACGGTTCAAAAAATTTTATTATTAATTTTTACGATTTGCTGGCACCTGCATTATTTATAACTGGGTAAATTGAGGCAAAAAATATTTTTACTTTATAAAGTCATGTTCGTTATAGGAAATTAAAATTGTTTGAAAGTAAGTTTCATTGCATTTTTTGTTCCATTGTTATTGCTGTAATAGCAAACGCACGGTCCCGACATAACTCCGGCCGGCTTCATTGCTTGGTTGGCGTTCCGAGTCCCTTTTGATTCAAAGTGCCTCTCGAAAGCGGATTTTCCTTGAAATTTTGTTATTTTACAAAGTACGCTGGACAGTCACAAAACAGCTTTTCTACCGTTCATCTTGCGAATGGTTGAAGGCCATACCATGAAAACTCCAATGTCGAACTTCTTAGAAAGTTTCCCATCTTTCGAGTTATCAATAGAATAAAATATAATCCTATTTCGTATCGAAGACTGCCTTGAGACAGATTTAGCAGCCTAATATCAGAATAGTTGCAGTGCTTAGGCTTTGGACTTGGGACGTGTTTTCCTTAAATTTTATTCAAGTAATGGGTGGCAAGATAATCTAAACAATTTCTCGGTCTATACGAATCATATAAAGTATGTACATATATCTCTTTCAAAGTGACTCTCTTTAAACTTGCTAACAATTATTTCTCCTAGGTCGGCACGTTAACCTCTCGCACGAATTTCTTGATTCATACGCCACGCGGCTCCGAGTTCTTTCTCATTAGAAGCGCATCCTTATTTCAGTACTCCAACAAAATTATAGAAGAACTCGATGACAAGCGAAAGAATGGTGAAACTACGGAATTTATTGCAAATGGCGAGGAAAGCAAATCATCTGTAAATGGAGATCCAGCTCTGATTGGTATGTATCAGAAATATCTGCACTAGAGTAGATATGTTAAAAGAAACACCACTAACCTTTGTAAATTTTATCATCCCACAGATTCTTTGCAAGTGGATAACAATGCTCCAACTCATGCATTACTCTATGAGGGTTGCGAGCAACAGGACCGCAAATCGAACTTCCAACTTACCAATATGGGGTGCTATATTTGTGAAATGAATTTTGCTTCACCGACTAGCTTTGAGGAGCATGTAGAAGAGCATGGTGATGAATCAGATTTTAAATTGCTTAAGAATTATAGTAAAAGGTAGAAGATAATTGTAATGATGTATGAGGGATGTTATGGATGTAAGTTAACCGATGGATGGATTCAGTAAAGAATTTTTAAAATTGATTTATCGAATTCAGAAACAGCACCGTTGTAACAAAACGTCGAGCTGCTTCTTTGGCATGATCGGGGAAAACCCGAGTTATTCCATTGAATAGATTCGGTTTTCAGTTAACTAGTAAAGTTTAAGTATTAGCACGCATAGGTTTAATTTCAGTCTGTACCAAAATCGAAATTTTAAACAGTCGAGATTTTTGTCATCTCTTACCGACTTCCAAGGTCTATAAGATCCCTAAATGTACATATATATGTAATAAATTTTTTTTGCCGTTTTCATTGCACATCTAACTAATTTATGCATCTCTTTGTTTATTACTCTCAGTGTATCACCGATATTTAATGTTTCCTATAATGTTTGCAAGAATTCGCATTACTTTCGTTTCAATTTGGTATCGGCACGTCGTAATATAGTTATTGAGAAGCTGGTAATTGTACAAACACGTACCTTCTACTATGTACATAATACACGCGTGCCGTATGCTTTGGGCGAAGATCGTAAAGATACTTTCTTTGTTGATAGTCATCTATTTCGTAAAGGTGTGGTTCAACCTATTGTTGTGGTATTTCATGATCAGTCTAACACACAGAAACGTTATGTAGAGCAACATCATTTTTGTGTGAGTAAAAAAGTTTTGCACTTATTAAAGTTGACCCATAACTTATAAATCTATTTTTTATTTCATGACAGCGCGTTGAAGAATTCCCCGTGGTACAATTGAGCATCAATCCTTGCCGTCTGCCAAATAAAATGTAAGCCAATTGTTAACACCTTTTGTTCTTAATATTAATTAAAATTTTCACTTCTTTCATTTAATTTTTAGTAAATTCAAACAAAAATTTAAACTTCCACAATATATGCCGCCAGCCGAAATCCGTCGTGTCTTGCAAACAAATTCGATTGAAAGTCCACTTTGTGAACTTTCGAATGAGATTCAAGAGTATTTAAGTAACAATAAAACCATGACGCAACAAAATATACGCGGAGTGTTGTTGAGACTTTTACAAGTTGAGGATTGGGATACAATACGCGAATACTCCAGCCTCGTACAACGTAATGCTAAAATACGTAAATACGACAATGAATACATAATAAAGGTAGAATATATGTATGTATATTATGATTTGAAGTGCTTCGCACATATTTTAATTGAATAGAAGGTGACCTTAAGCTCCCCTAGGAACTTTTCGAACAGACAACCAATATAGGTTGACCTTCCACACAGTGATATTGATTTATTTAATTTCTCATTTTTAGCTCAAGACCCCTAAACATGTACGCTTTGAGACTATAATATATCCCTATGATGATGTAATTGTTTTACCTACCGATGACAGCAATATCGTACCAAATACATTAGACGAATTGATGAATAAAATGGATCAATTAATTAATGAATCAAGCAACAATGAAAAACAATCAAATAAAAAGAAAATCAAAAGCTATTACGGACAAATTAAATGTATCTCATATGGGCGTGTGACGTTTGCCTGCGACCAAAGGATACCTGATGAAAAATTGTATACCGTACTCTTCCGTCCATCGCGTATGGTTACACGTTATCAATATCGTGCCTTGGAACAATTAGTAGCCATGCCGGCGAATGTTGTAAAAAAGTTTCTCTTTCCGGAACACGTGATGATACAAGAATTGCCACCTTTGAAGTTAGTTAGAGCATGTTAAAATATTTTTAACTTTAAAATAACTTACTTATTCATATATCACTCCAGCTTGGCCCTACGCAACAAAAATATCTACACGAATCCAGAACAATATCAGGCTATACAATGCATTGTAAATAATACTGTAGAGAAAATGGCTCCATACATAATATTTGGACCGCCAGGTATGAAAAAGGAGAAGCACACATGTCATATTGACTAAATTTAGATTTGTCGGAGAACTGTAATTTTAATATCTACTCTCTTTACGTATTTAAAGATATTTTTAAAGAAAGTATTAGAGATATATGTATTTACATTTTTGTCTACTACCAGGTCTATATTCACCATAAACAATACCATTTTTATATTCTGTTTTCCAACCATAGGGACTGGTAAGACAACGACATTAGTTGAAGCCATTTTACAAATTTATACGCTTCAACCAAATTCGCGCATACTCATAACAGCTGGGTCGAATGGTGCCTGCGATGAGATCGCCCTACGTCTCTGCAATTTACTGGCACCATTAAATGAGACACAAACAATAACACGCATCTATTCACGCTCATATGAAAATCGTGCCGAAAATATCAATGAACTTCTATTGGAATATTCGAATTTATATGCAGATCATTTTTTGCCCGATATTAACGTATTACATTCATATCGTATTGTGGTGTGCACATTGAGTATTATAGGACGTTTGTCAACTGGTAAATTTGGCAAAGAAATCGATGGCAGTGGTGTATTCACGCACATATTTGTTGACGAAGTAGCTGCATCAACCGAATCTGAAACTTTAGTGGGTATTATGGCGACATTAAGCTCGAAAGCATGTTTGGTCATCTCTGGTGATCATCGACAATTGGGTCCAATTTTAAATTCGAAACGTGCTACCGATTTGGGTTTGGAGGCATCATTAATGGAACGTTTACTTAAACGTGATTGTTATAGTGTTGATGCGAATGGTCGCTATAATAATCAAATACAAACACGTTTGTGTCGTAATTTCCGCTCACATCCAGAGATAGTGAATCTATATAGTGAGATGTATTACGAAGGACGATTGATGGCGGAGGCGGAGACAGGTGAGTATCAGTAGCTGTGTACGGAACAAAGAGGGGTGTATGAAAGGGAAAAAGTGGATGATTACAAGGTTTATAAATACAGGTTGCGTCGTCAGAAGCTTGGTGTGTTTGCTATTGTTGTTGAAATTTGTTTCAGATGTCAAATGGCTATCAAATCGGTTTGGTTTGTTTACAAATAAACACAAGCAAAACAGAAAAAATTTCAAAATGAAAAAATTTCAAAAGAAAAAAGTTTTACTTTTAATTGGTGTGCGTCCAATTTCTGTTTCTTACTTATTTTTTTGCTAGTTTTACATAAAATTTGGAGAAAACTTTCAAAACAAATCCAAATTAAGTTTTTGCACGACTTTGAATGTTTGGAATCAAAATGGCTGTTGGCTTTGACAACAATTTGACATCTGAAAATCAATAAAAAACAGAAAAAAGCAGAAAAAAAAATTAAACAGCTGTTCAATTGCTGTCACCTGTCTTACTTCACGATGGATGATTATAGAAAATTTTGAAAAGTAGTTCCATAGCAACATTAAGAGAACATTAAATTTGAGAATGTTTCGTTATAAAAAAAAATTTCGTTTTGCTAGTATTGCAATTATCAAGTAATAAAAGGGGTAGTATAAGGAGGACTAGGCAGATGTTTTTATATACTAAAACGAAACTCATATTTCTTTTATTTCTAATAAAATTGCATTTATTTTTGTTTATAACATGTATCAAAAGGAGTTCAAAGACTATGTCGTGAGTGGCATCGTGCACCCAATGCTAACTATCCCATCATTTTCCACTCAATTTTTGGACCCGAGCAGCGTGAACAAAACTGTACAAGGTAAGCCTGAAGTGTTGACAATGATCAACAACAATACTAAGAACAGAGAACAACCGAACAAAAATAAAAATAATAATGGCTGATTCGGCTTTGTTCGGAATATGCTGAAGTTCGTATTGGTTCGACTTTCAAATTGATAGTCAAGCATTCCCACAAAAGCCGGCTCCTAATTTCATTAAATCTAGATCATAGCTAAACAAGAATATTGTAAAGCGTCTTGTTTTTACATTTTAATTTCTCCCTCAATAGTCGCTTTAATCCGCTTGAGGTCAGCGCCGTAATGGACTATGTGCGCGATCTATTGTTTTTTGGCATCAAAGGTCAAAAGATAGTGCAGAGCGATATTGGTATTATTACGCCATACAAAAAACAGTATATGCGCATACAAGATGAATTAAATTTACGTAATTGGTATCAAATCGAATGTGGTGCAGTCGAATCCTTCCAAGGCAAAGAGAAGAATATTATAATTGTATCCTTTGTACGTTCCTTTACAAACACATTGGGCTTCTTAAACAGTCCAAGAGTAAGTACTTTATTTAAATTTATTTTTTATTTACTTATAAATATACTTTTTTTTAACTTTCAAATAAGCGTTTAAATGTCACATTGTCGCGCGCACGTTCATTGCTAGTACTTATCGGAAATCCAAGAACTTTAAGCACCAATGACGATTTCAAGCATATCATTGAACAATGTCAGCAGCATAAAACCTTAGTTGGTGCCGTTTATCTTAACGGTGGCATACTTAACAAATCTGCAGCAATGGAGTTAAACCATACCAAAGCAAACAAGTTGACAAATTCTATGGAGAAATTAACTGTGAGCGATAAAGCACCCAATCGTAAGCAAAGACTGCGACAAAAGAAGAATGCAATTGCTGGTAATGCACGTCAAACGCAGGAAAGCGTAAATGATGCGAGTGATGCGCTTAAAAGCAAGAACAGCAGTACATTCAAAAGTAAGAAGCGCCATTTTTATTATAGACGTAAGCTTGCAAAACAGAAAGAATCAAAAGCATAAAAAAATATAATCGAAAAACACTAGATCTGAAGTACATACATATCTACATACATATACATACTATATGCTGCCATAAATGTTAATAGAAGCTTGCCATTTTGTTGTGAATGTGTTTTAAAGAGAGCATGATATATGTATGCAAGTATATAAAAGCGTGCATGTCCTATAACAATCCCTAATTGTGATTTCTGAATTCATTAATATACATACATATCATACACATGTACACATTATATGCTATTAAACTTTATACCTACGGCAGAAGGGCAGGTCATTTTATAATGGCGGCCAGTTTGAAATCCTGCTATTTCAGTAAAAATTTGAAATTTTATTGAATATTGAGTTTTTGAAAAAATTATTTTTTTAATTTGTTTCAATTAATAATTTGTTTTTTGTCAAGTGTGAATTATTATTTTATATATTAATTTTATGTTATTTACTTTGCTTCTTTTTGTGTTAATGAACTTTTCAATTTTGCAAATGTTGTGTTATATTGAATTGCATTACCCTAACCGTGATCATTATTGTTTTATGTATTGTATGTGTTATGTTTCTATTTTGTTACTCGAATTGCTTTGTGAAATAAGAATAAAGAAGATTTTTAACAATAAACCTATATATACATACATACATATGTATGTATGAGTCACTGCTCTCAGTTAGGCACAGTACAAAATAAAAAAATGCTTAATCTGTTTAAGTCGTGTGATGAGATGAGTTTTGTAGCTATCTATGTAATAGAAATTTACCACTCATTGTCTAACATATCCTAAGTTTTCTCTTACACTGCATCTTGGGTTGACGCTCTTACTGTGTAATGTTTATCTCTTAACACCTCTTTGCCCTGCTAGAACAACATAATCCGCTAAAAATTTTAACACAACATGGTGACTTATGTAAGCTTGTAAACTTTTTTCCAATATTAATAAGTTGCTTTGTTTAATACGCTGTAGCCCGTTTCTGCAAAAAATAATTCCTTTAGTAGATCTGTGCAAAAGATTCTCCTTATCACTATTGTTCGGCTTACTTGTATTAATATATTACTGGTATGTAACTCCCGATGTGGGTTTTTTTTTAGAAAAAAATTAAAGCAAACTTTAAACGCTAATATCTTATGAACAAATTAACCAATTGAAATTTTTGTAATTTTGTGCAAACATGCTCATTATAAGCTTTCATTTGATACACATTTCATTTATGTACGTATTGTAGTTTAGTCTAGCTAAGCGCCTTGTTTTAGAATAATACTATAGATTTTTTAACTGTCAACATTTACAGCCGTTAAATCGCTTTCTGCCGGCAAAGAACGTCAAAAATTTGAAGTCTATAAAGATCTATGTAGGCGTGAGGTTGCCGCTGCAACAAACGAAAATAACGAGATCGATGAACTATTAAATGGCTTACCACGTGTACCTACGCGTGCATCCCAGCAACGACAACAACAACAACAGCTACCTATTGATGAACAACATTTTAAATTATCAAAAGTACCAACAAACACAAGGACCATTAATGAAGATCATGCTTTGATTCAAGAGCGTATGAATAAATTATTAAGAATATCAACACCAACAACAAATATAGTGACAAATACAGCCAATATCGCAACAACAACAACAACAACTTCAGGCCAAATCAATACAACAAATAATCAAAGACCTACAACAACACCAACACGACCGAGTCGCATTAGCCCTACAACAACATTCCATTTGCAAAGCGCAACAACAACTCCAACCACCCAACGCAATATTAATTATGGAAATTCATCATTGTCAAATAATCCAACTCCTTTGCGACAGCCCTTAGTACATGATAGAATCACTTTTGGACGCACAGAATATCCTTCAAAGCCAAGTTACGTGCCAGTTACGCCACCACAGCCGACACCTAAGCCGAAATCGAAAAGTCGTTGTATTATTGCTTAGGGGGGGGGGGGGGGGGGGGTGCTGTAATTCATAAAGTTTTAAATAATTCCACTTTAGGCAAATTTTTTTATTTTTGAAACAAAAAAAAAAAACGCCTAAACGTCGACTTCATTTTGATCGTAGATTGCGCAACTGTCCTCTTTCTGTTTTTTTGGTAAATTTTTTTTTTTGTAGCGGGAAAATTTATATAGCATATAGCAACTTAAAACCTGAGATATATTTTGTGTCTTAAATAATAGTTAAAATTTCACTTACTTTTTAATCGAAAACAAAAAAGTTAAAATCTCATTGATTTTTTTCGGTCAAAATGACTTATTGGTTAAACTTATTTTTAGTCGGCTTATCGAACTAAAGTCGAAAGCTACAAATCATTGCAGAAAATATTCCTCAGCTTACAATCAACGCTTTGTTGTATTCTACACTAAACTAACAAATTCTTGCCATCTGCCGGTTAGAATTACTTTTCTTAAATTTATTCCTCATTCCATTTACATATTTCGTTTAAAAAATCACTCAAAATAATGACCAAAGCATTAAAATTTGCAAAAAAAAAACACTGAAAACTTGAAAATGGTTACGCAATCTAAACCTAAAATAAAGTCTACCTCCAAATTTATAAAAAATATAATTGATTTATAAAGTTGCTTTACTTAGTTCAAAATATGTATGGAAATGTGTTTTGAAAAATCTTTATAAAATTCTATTATTTTTTTATTAATTTGGCGGTACGTGTTTTGGCGTATACCTGCGTTATTTTCGGTGACTATTTATTAATTTTTAATTTTTTTTATGAAGGTTTTTTTTTTTTAGTTTTTAGTTATAATTTTAAATTTTTGTTTTCTAAAAAGTTTATTTGCAAATTTGTTTAGTATTTGCTAAACTAATTTGCTTTAAACTTGTACATCGTAGTTTTGTAAGTCGTTTATTTCAAAGGCTAGTGATGAGTGGTATAAATATTGATTTTGATGGAAAATGTCAGTGCTTAACCCACATTTTCTTCTTTTTCCTCTTTTTATATCTCTCTCGCGGGTTTGAAAATAATCGACTATGCAAAAAAAAAATATTTATATATATACATATAAAATAGGGAAATTCATGCCGAAACGCAAATACCTCGTAACCACAGGCATTTGCGGGTTTGATTACATAGTGTCCACTTAAAATGTGTTTGGTTGCGAAATTTGTTTGCGCCAAACAACTTGTGGAAACTACTATCAAGATTGTTTGCTGCGTTAGAGATTGTCGACCTACATTTGTGTTTGTTCACCTTTTTGTAGAGTCGGTGGGAGTATTTAAATTTAACTTCAACGAGATGTCTTAGGTCGACAATCGACAATCATAATATAAGTGTGAATGAAGTGTAGTGTTGTGCTGCGCTTTCTTCTGGAACTACTTTTAAGTAACTATACATTGTTATTTGATTGTCGTTTTCGTATAAAACTTTGGATTAGATTGCTGCTGAATTTTAGTGCAATACGAATCAGGCTAGAGTTTTGTCTGATATGTAACTGAGCTGCACGCTTACAACAAAAATATGAGTGGCCGTTTGTTAGCAACTCTCTTGATTGCAATTTGTGTACCTTTGTTTAAATAGAATCCTTATTCATTAAGCGTGTTTAATCAGTTAGAAGTGTGCCGTTGTTATGGCTCATTTAAACTTAAGCGAGGAGGTCGACGGCGGAATTGAGCGCCTCGTTGTGAACGTTTTATTGTAGTATATTGCGATTTTCCCCACTTGGTGTTGTTGTGTAGTGGAACTGCTGTTAGAAGAGTTTACACAACAAATGGTTTAAATTTAAAATTCCTCTGAAAGGTTTTATTTTGTTTTTAACAAGGAGAGAGATGAAAGATTTTTCTTTTCAATTACTTTGCATATTTAATTTAATAAATTTATCGTCGTGGTTTTGCCGCAAAAAAATTTAACTGGTATAAAAGGAATCGTAAAAAATCGCTTTATATCCGAAGTGGTGGAAAAAGTTGAGTTGAGTAGTGTGCGTGCTTGAGTATAGCTCTCTCCTTTTGCCAAATGGTCTATAATAAATAGGACCTTTAATTGGTTTATGTGGCCAAATGCTACTGCTATTAATCATATTTAATTGAACCCTTTAAATTAAAGTATTTCCTGACAATCAATCTAACAAAGTGGCCTAAAAATGTTTAATTTATAGGATTTCATAACGATCGCCAATAAACTCAAAAAAAAAAAAAGATTTAAGATTAAACTGGTATACAATTTTTACATAAAGAATTGTACAAGTTGAGTTAAGTTGAGGCAGTTAGTGTGAAAGAGGAAAATTTTTCAAGTATATTTAAATTAACTTTTTAAATTTAAATACTTGATGACAATTTGTCTAAGAAAATGGTATAACAAATTTGGTAGATTTATTGACTTTGATTCATATCGAACCCAGCCTTTAACTAAACTGTTTTGGAAGAGCTTATATTTGTTTTCACAAATAATATCCAAACTTAAAAACTGGTCTAAGGAAAGTTTCCAACCTTCAAATGGTAGCAAATTTACTAAACATTGGAGTTGCGAGAAAGGTCTTTAAAGTTTAGTTTGGCGCATTTCTTATATTACCAAATATTAATATTAAGCTTTATATCTAAACCCAAATATGCTTTTGGTAAAAAAAAAATTATTACAGTGCGCTATATACATAACTAATTAATACACACATACATACATAGTACATACAATAAATTTTGTAAACCGCAATTGATTAAGCTAAGCAGCAAAATTGAAAACCAAATCTCATTTTTTTATTTAAGATTGTCGAAAACTACTTTCAATGACTTTTGAACTTAAACTTCAAAAATTTAACTGTTATACCGTGTAGTGATTCGATTTCAGTCCGTACTAAAAATATACATTTTTTCTACTTTATTTGAGGTTTAAAATGAAGGATTTTGATTTGATTTTAATTTAAACTTTTTTTGAAAATTTGGCTCGCAAACTTCATGAAAAGTGAAATATTCATGAGCTTTATATGCTTTGCGAAACTTTTTTAAGTTTTTATAAATTTCCTGTACATGTTTTTAGAAATTAAAAAAAAATTACCTGGTATTCGAAAATTTTAGTTCCAACTGAAATGCGTTTTTACTTAAAAATAACCTAAATTTTTTTTTCAACAAACTTTTTTGGAACTTTCTATCAGAATGTTTTTTTTTAATCATAAAAAATCGATTATCAAATTTATAATTAAAAAATGTATCTAAATAAAATAAAATTCTTGTTTTCGAAATTCGGAAATTGATATGTTTTTGTTATTACAAAATAATTATTGAGTTTCCGTATTTTTATTTGAAACACCCTAACTCAGTTGGTACATAGTTTGAAAGCACTGCAACTCAACAATGCGTTAAAGAATGCTCTATCTCAGAATTGGTTTCAAAAACGCTATATCTTAGCACAAATTCAGTACATCTTTATCTGAGATAGGGTGTGTTCAACCGAATGCTGGGATAGCGCGATTTTCCAAAAAAAAAATATAGATCTATGTGTTTCAACCAGGGGTTTTCAAACAAAATGGACCCATGTTTGTACTTATATTTGCCAAATGTGCTTTCTGGTTGAAAGTATTTGTTAAATAATTGGCACATTTGTTAAACATTTTTTTTTATTGAAATGTTATTTTTTCTGACTTGATTTTGCTGTAATGCTTCTTAATTTCGGTATTATTACTAACACATCCGCACACAAGATCGTATCAATGTATTTTAAAACAGAGTTCGAAACTGTCTTGCCAAAGAACGTTTTTTGATACGATTGTACATGTATTATTTTCACAATATTACAAATAAAATATGGATTTTTTAGCCGAAATATTTTTGTGTTTTTTTTACATGTTTCTTATCACGTTCATCGGCAACTCTGAAGAAGTAACGATCTCAATTAAAATTGCGAAGAAATGTAAATCAGCAACATATACGCATATTGTCACTTGCGAAGCGAATACATTTGGCGAGTCGAACAGTTTGGCGAACTCATCTAAAATTTGCATTGTGAGTGGAGAATGAACAGCGTAAGTCAGTAAACAGCGTTCGAGTCATGTACGTATTCTGCGACCGGAACACTTGTCTGCTAAAGCGACTTCATCAGCATAATATTGCAAACGAGCTGGCGTTTTCAGTTTTTGTTGTAATTTTTTATCACAAAGGTAGGTTTTTTGCATATTTTCCAAAAACGATCAATCATTTAATACGTAATTGATTACAATCTTGTTGTAATTGTGGTGCTACTCAGAACACAGCCGACATCTATGTATCAGCTGCAAACTAAATTAAGAACTATTGTTAAAATAATTCAATAGGTATATTTATTTAAAAAAAAATTCAAATTTCTTTTACACATTCTTTAAAATTCAAATTTTAAAAATTATTGTTAACAAATTTTTTTTTTCAATTCATGGGGTTGCACCGTCCAACTATTGTTTCTTAGATTCCTGCGGAGCTGGTATAAAATGGCCATGACGTTGACATTCCTTTATGACAAATTCATAATCTGGATTTGCACTGAGTTTCTCATCATTTCCAATAAGTATGAGTAGTGCTTTGGCACGCGAAAGTACAACATTTAAACGCTGTGGAGTGCAAAAAAAAACATTTTGAAAGCAGAACATTTTTTTTTAATATATCATACATTCTTACCTTTACATTGCTCAAAAAACCCAAACCTTTACGTTTGGATCGCACAAACGATGCAATTATTATTGGCTTCTCTTTACCCCTGTACGTTTCTACAGAACCAGTTTCGATTTGGAATAATCTTGCTGCATTTAATTCTTCCTGTATGACCATGTATTGACTACGATATGGCGTAATTATACCAATATCAGTTTCCTCCACTTTGCGTCCAGCACCCAAGCCTTTTTCCAATAAAGTGTTTACATAGCTAAAGACTACGTCAATTTCGGCCCAGTTGGAAATA
This sequence comes from Sphenella marginata, assembly GCA_951509765.1. Classification (NCBI taxonomy): domain Eukaryota; kingdom Metazoa; phylum Arthropoda; class Insecta; order Diptera; family Tephritidae; genus Sphenella; species Sphenella marginata. Next base: position 61,250,114 of record OX608083.1, read on the forward strand.
CTAGAACATTTGTACAAAACGTATTAAAAACTAAAAACAATTATGTAGAAATCTTCAAACTAAAAATGAATGGCTGCTGGTACATATTTAAGGCTGGCTTTTTTTTTTTTTACAAATATCCAAAAAATCATCGTCCTACTCACCTTCCGCTTTCCGGATCAACTTCGTCTCTACCACGCACCGCGTGAAATATGATAGGAAAGTTTGAATCCTTCAAAAAATCCCACTTAGCTGCCCAATTGATGTCTTCTAAAATTGTATAACAAATATTCATTATACATATATGAAAATTATAAAAATTATGATAAAACTCTACCATCTCCTGCTATCGGCTGTAGTTTATTTTCGTAGTACAAACTACTAAATATTTTAACAATCGCTGGATGTGAACGAAAATTACGACATAAACGCACTTGTATGCGTTGATCGTAACTTCCATCTGCTTCATTAACATTATAACATTTACGGTCCAACAACCGTTGCATTAACGAAATGCCCAAACCCAATTCTTCGGCACGTTTTGAATTTAATATCGCACCCAATTGCTTATAATCGCCAGCTATGACTAATTTGGATTTTTCATTTAATACACCCATCAAACCAACTAAAGCTTCTGACATTGAGCAGGCGGCCGCTTCATCAAGAAAAACATGCGTAAATTGTTGTAGACTTCCTGTTGTTAATTTGCCAACAGCACCCAATGTGCAAACCACCACACGATACTTTTCCAATGTTTTAACATCCGGAAAGAAATGCCAATCATACATATTCGAATATTCAAGTAATAATTGATTAAGATTTTCACGTCGCCGTTCTTGTGACCAACAATAGATACGCGCCAATATTTGCGTACGTGGTTGTTTACCCAATGCGAGCGTACTACAAATACGCATAGCTATCTCATCGCAAGCACAATTTGGACCAGCAGCCACAAGCACTTTAGCTTCGGGTATTTGGAGTAGTATTTGCAATATCGATTCGACAATCATTGAAGTTTTACCCGTACCAGGTGGGCCGAATATGATAAAAGGTGCGGGTAGTTGACCCGTTTTGCTGCTCGATACGATATTATGAACAGCTTGCTTTTGTTCAGGATTGTCAGCTATTTGTTTATTGTAGAAGGCCAATCTTAGTTAAGAGAAGGAGGGTAAAATTAAAAATTGAAAAAGAAAGCCTTCTAATCAAAATCATGCACTCACTTTAACTCCCGTAGCGCTGGCATTTCCATTGGTTCAGGAAATAGAAAACGTTTCATGGTAGTCATATTTGCTTCAAGCAATTCAAGCGCATTATATTGATAGCGTAAAGTGAGACGTGCTGGACGAAATATGATAAGATAGGATGTCTTTTCGTTCATCAACAACTCCACTTCAGTAACAAATGTCACAGTACCATTATAAATACTCTCAATGCGTCCACTAAATGTTGGCCCATGTGTTTTGCCTGGTACTTTTAGCTCATTACTACCACTTAGTAGAAATTCCAAAAGAAATTCTTTAGTAATTGATTTTGTCACTGGGCATTCGGCTACAATTAAAACCGTATTATATGGACTTAGTAAGGCTTCATTGGAGGATCCGATTTTATTCGATTCTTGTTTAAGCTGCAATTAAAAATGTAAGAGAAAAGGATAAACATACATATGTATGTATTGTAAATGTAAGGCATTATGAATTGCAACGATTTTTCATGACCCTAAGCGCAGAGCACCAAAACCGGCATTCCAATCGCGCTATCAATATCTTAATTTGCTTAAAGTTAGCTGACCCTTTGAGTTTTTCATCGCAGCTGAAATTGATACATATGAGAAGCTGTGTGCCATATCTTGGGAACTCTTAAAGGTTTTTCTAATTCGTCCCGGTTTTGATAAATTTGTTTATAAGGTATTTTTGTTGTTATTTGTAGCGACACTTATAGCGCCTTGCAATTAAACTTCTCACATATCTCCATACATACGTATGTATGTAAATACGTATTCAACAAACCTTTAAAGAATATTTTTTTACTCGTGAACTACTCAATTTGACATTACGCTGTATAAGCTGTCGATATTTATCCAATATGTCAACATCTTCGATTTGGAGTAATAAACGCATCGCACCCAATATATTTTCAGGCGTAAAAATGAAACCAACTTTTGCGTAGTCAGAAAATTGTGGCGAAATTTTACAAAGTTCTTCATCAACAAATTTTTTCTTTTTTAATTCCAACATGGTTACTGGCGGTAGGTTCTGTTGTAAAGCTTTTGTTCTTTGGAAGAACCTAAAAAAGAATATGAAGTTTGATATCAGTCAAAAAAGTTGTTGTTAGTAGTTTATTCAAATTTATCATATCAACGCTAGGGTGGAGGAACATCCTATCACGGCTGCGTTTCAAAAACGTTATGAATGTTGGTGTGAGCGGTTAATCTTCCGCTCAAACGTCGTTATGTTACAGAAATACTTACGCATCGTTCGATAAACGATGTAGCTTTTTAGCTTTCTTTTCGTAGGGTATAAGTTTCTTTTCGAATGCTAGTCGCAATTCTTCAATTTCCTTATAGTCTTTAAGTTTTTGAAAATTGATGCAAAAGAGATCACTACCAACGGGTGTATCAATCAAATAATCGGTGCGATTAAGCAAAGAGCCCACCTGTAAATCAAATACATTATTGTAGTGTTTTAAAATAAAGATAAGAGCTTGGCAAAATTGCCAATATTTTGAAAAGTTCGTTAAATAATTTTTATATTAATTTGATTCATGGTTTTATTTTTTTGAATAAAACTGCTTTGTTGTAATAAAATTGTAAGCGGTTATACATACATAATAAATATTTAAGAAAAATGCTTAATGAGGATCGTTACAAACCATGCCTAAGCTTGGTGAAACTCCGATTGCAAGTCCTGTCAACCAGCATATATGTACATACATACGAGTATATACATACATACGAGTATATACATACATACGAGTATATACATACATACATATGTATGTAAACAACTACTTAATGGAATAGAATGGTTTATGGCGGTCTATCTTAAAATATAGAACAAACTTGTCCATTGCTCTTGTGTTTACAATTTTTATTTGAGTGTGTGACATATCCTCGCTTAGCCGCGGGCATCTTATGCTACTATAAGTGACTGTTTTTTTTGGAGAAATTATACATATTCTTTTTCGTTATCACATTTCATTCCACCACTCAACTCTTCGATTTTCCCTCGATTAATAAAAGCAATTCTTATACTACATATATTCATATGATTCATTTGGTTCATATTCCAAACATTTACATACATACATACATATATATGCAACGCCAAAAGTTTATTTTTCAAACAAATTTTGCTGACATCGTAAATAACACCAAATTATAAACAATAATGAGTGCTGAGTTGATATTTTATAACATTGTGTCCAGGCGAAGTTAAAAGACAAATTCAAGTACAAAATTCGATTAATACAACAATCCACTTTGGAAAGCATATGTGCGCTTGTGTGTATGTAATTATACACATAATGTATGCATTGGAGAAAATCTCAGAAACAAATCTCAGAGAAAATGTAAAGTGGACATAGAATTGTGAAAATGTTTCTAATAAAGTGGAAACCCAACACTTTAATGACGTATGTATGTATGTTAAAACTCAAAATTCATACAAAATGTCGAGTAGTGTATGAAGGGGAAATAAATTATAAATAAATAACTGTACTCTTCAAAATAACGAATTCTACAATTTTTTTTTTTAAATTGTGTACACTTGTGTATCAAAATTAGGCATAGGTACTCCCCTATTTCACTTGTTTTCCGTTTTAAGGTAGTTGGTATTGTACCCCCCGTCTCTTCTCAGACCCTATTTGTATTTTTGGCACGCCCTTATGTAGAAATCTATTGTGGAAGATCTCAAGGGTTTGAAAGTGCCATATTTTGAAATTAGTTTGAAGAACGTCGAATCTTAAATTGTTTCTCAATAACCCCCCCCCCCCATAACAGCAAACATTTAAGGTATCAATCAGCAATTCCGAAGGAATTGGCGTTTGAGAATTATTGTAATAGAGTTCCATATTAGTTTCAAACTGATGACACACGTTTTTGTAATAAATAATATTGTGTATATATATACACACACATATGTACAAATATGTAGTAAATCCATCCACATCTGCAATTACTAATTTCAGACATAAGTTTGTTTACAATATTTATTTATTGTTTTATATTCAACTCCGTGAAAGCGCACGAATTGGTACTGATAATGAGCTAGAGATATAATTTTTTCGATATCTGACTTTACAATCGCTGGAGCTGGGTATTTTATTTCTGTACATATATACATACATACATATATTTGCAAATAAAAATTTGCTGTTGTGAGTATATTTTTGTTATCAATTACCATATCTCTCTTAAGTTGGCTTTAACATTGATCGGTTTCTATCGAATGGAGTGATAAATGGAATGGCTAATGTTAAAGCAACAGTCGCAATACCGGTCCTAAACAAAGACTACAAACAGTTTTCAAATTATTTTATCTACATATATTAATATCCTCACACATTTGTCTTGATAAATGTCGTGTATCTTGCGATTTTGGTTTTTATTCCGAGAAAATACCAAATACTTTTTACAACCCACAACATGTTTGCCAGTTTATTATCACAAATGTGCACATGGAAAACTTGAAAGAATGCTATCACATTGGGAACTAAGAATGACATTTTGCAATGCAATTATGCAAAAAAAAAAAAAAAAAAAACAAAGGATATTGATAGAAAATAATTTTAATCAGTGCTCGTGGAGTTCGAGGCTTATCAGAAACGGAATTGAAATCAATAAAAATGTCTGCAATGGATTACTGAATCAAGTTTCAATTTTACAAGATTTTAGCATTTTGTTATAGCGTTACTTAGGGACGGGAGACAGGTCGTTTTAAGCGTAATGTAATATTGACCATTTTTATTCGCCATTTCGTTGCTAGATAACATTTTTTTTGCTTGCCTTAAGAATGTTTGAAATGGAAGCAACAACAAAACAAGAGACAAGTAAAAAAATTATAAGCGTTTACAAATTTGCTTGCAAACTACAAGTTCACATTTGATACTCAAAGCATTTTTAAAAATTTTTAGCAAATTTTATGTTGTGGTTTTTTTTTCTAAGTCGAGTAACTGGGGTTCACAAAGCGCTGCAGCTATCACAGGCGCGCAATTTTGCCTCATTTAAGCGGTCTTTGGCTATATATCCCGGTCTGTTTTTTTTGTGAGTTTACATTTATAAATAATTAAGAAGTGGGCAACTTTTTTTTTTCAAAATTCGACTTTCTTTCTGAAACTTGTCTGCATAGGCGACAACAACATAAAAATACGCTTGGGCCAGTTGGATACCGAGCTCAAGATGCGTCTTCTGACACTTTTCCCCGAGATGTTTTAATGACACTTCCCTCTTGAAGGAAACAAATACCATTACTGACCCCACAATTTTCTAAATAAAATCTTACTTTTGTAAATTAAAACTTACATCTCCAATTTGAGTTTTCGGTATTCGTTTACGTAGGTTCCCATTTTTTGGCAAATCAAGAAATTTACGAAATTCCAAACGCACTTCCTGTTTGAGTATACTCCAATCGGTTTTAGGTTTCACTTCTTGGTGTTCATACATATACATAAGAAATTGTCCGATAGCTTCTTTTTCTAAATGCCGCACAAATTGAAACGAAAATAAAGTCAAATTTTTATTAAACACATTTCCCTTAATATTATTTACAACTTACCGAATGCAACCGATGGCTTGCGTGTCTTTTTTCGCATTTTGATAGCTAATTTGCAAATATTTAATACACTTTTAACGTACGATCACTTACAAACCAAATATTTCAATTATTTTAGGAATTCTAATCGCAATGAAAAATGCAACAAGTATCCAGTTGTGTTTTGTTTTTGTCAGCCAACTGCACTTTTTATATTGTTACATATGTATATGTATATGTACATATGTAATTGCAATTAAATAAAATGAAATATTTTGTACGTAGCACTTTTCTTGGTAAACAAAAAACGACCGGTACCGCTAGAGTTCACTTTCGTATTGAATTTGCATTCATTAGTTCAGCGGCGATAGCCGAAGCCGGCTGCTGCCCATAACAGTGTTCGGATATTATGTTATCTTTCATAAGGTGGTTCTACTACTAGTATGTTTTTGATTGTTCAATTTAGTATAAAATTTAAAATTGGTATTTTAAATAAAAAAAGTATTGGAAAATATTTTACAAAGAGTAATATTGACCTTACTGATATTTGTCACAGATTATAGAAAGGAGCATAGATTATGTTTACGTTTTTCATGGTGCGTAGATTAGCAGAAAAGTAAAAACCCCATATAAAACACGCTAAAGAAATGCTCAAGAAAATCTCTTGTGTTAAACGCAGCTCTTAAGAAACTTTTTACTTTATTTTTCTGAAATGGAAATATATCAAGTGGCATAATTTCTAGAAGGAAAAGTAAATATAGTAATACTTTACATTCAACATCAACTGCTAAAACGAGGTGGGAGGTGGGAGACGACGGGTTTTAACCACGGAATTAATAATCAGAAAGGTCATTGGTAAAAAATGTTTATTTCATTTATTTACTTTTCGCTTATGCGCTCTTCAACTAGTTTTTTTTACGCACGAAAACCAAGTAAAATTTTTATTGAGCAAGTACTTATTATAAATAAATAAAAATATGAAACAAAATCTAGATTTAAAATTTAATAAAAAAATTACCCAAATAGTTTAAATAGTGCCCTTTTTGAAACTTAAAGTTAGCATTGGAGTGCGAACACTGTTTCAGAGTCTTTGTCAATTTACACACACACAAACCCACAAACCAAATAACGTCGTATTTATGTACATTCGGCATGTATGTTCGTCAAGAATTTCGGTAGACCTACTCGATCGTGCCTTCTTCTTCAATAATTCAGAGCATTTGTTTTTGTTATCATTTAGTCATAATAGGGGGGTTTCCCCGAATTTAATGATGTTGCCAGAAGTATAAAAATTTCAAATTAAATGAACCCTATCGCCAAACTAACTAATTTGTAATTGCGTTACCACTTATCAACTATTTCTGTGTACCCCCAACTAGTATTTTTGATGAGCCGATGCCCCATGCCGATGATGAAAATTGTCAGATATCGATATCTTTGATATCGAGTAGCCATTAAAATCTACTACAAAAAAAATCTACTACTACGGATCAGAAACTGACCCAGAAAAATATCAAGATCACAGCGTTGTTGTTACATTTACATGCAAAATTTTATACAGGTCTGGGTTTGTGTTTAACTGGAACACGCCAATTGACTCATACTAATTCCAAATTGCCTTTAAAGTTCTGTACAAGTTCTGTGTGGAATGGAATTACTTTGCAATTTAGAAAGCTTTCAGAGGCTAATAACACTGATAAGGATGGTTGTGTTTTTCATGGATGAAAACCAAAATATTCTCCATACATTTAACGTTTTTAATTTTGTTCCAAAATACAATCGAGTTACATACATATGTAGATATCTCATCGTCACAGAAGCAAACTAAAATTTTGTATACTTCGAGTACATTTATTTTTAATCATTATATGCGATCAGTAAAAAATATAATAGCAATAATAGGAAAAAAGACAATAATACTTCAACTTATCTTAAAAACTTTAACTTATGAAAAAAAATATAAGTAGATATGTATTTTGAATATAAAAAATGAAATGTTTCATATCAAAGCAAATGCGAAAAAATTAACTTAAACATAATTAACGGAATTTTAAATATGCGACGGATATCTTTTTAATTTGTATTACATGTATGTATGTATGTATGCATTATTAAAAAATTCCAATCAATAGTTGCGAAAAGTTCCCATGCGTTTACACTCATTGATGAGGTAATTAAAATCTTCATTTTGTTGTAAAGTTCTCGGATTCCCAACTAAAATTAGCAGCGATTGTGCGCGCGAAAGCATGACATTTAGACGCTGTAAGAGTAAAAAAAAAAACCCATCGTCTCTAATAATTACGAATCATTACATTAAATACAAACCTGTGGATCGGTTACAAACCCCAAATGACAAAATGACTTCACAAATGAAGCTATCATTATCGGCTTTTCACGTCCTTGATATAATTCAGCTGTACCCACTTCGATACCTTCAATTCTTCGCTTACGTAATTCCTTTTTAATACGAGCACATTGCAGTCTATAGGGTGAGACTATACCGACATTTCGCAGTTCGGTATGCTCTTTCAATTGATCAATGATCCACATAACTTTGTTGACTTCGGCTGGATTATAGCTACTTTTTGAATTTCCTGAACTCTCTAATCTTCCATGAACTGCTTCAAAAATGATTGGAAATTTTGTATTCGTCATTATGGAGAGGTTTTCCAACTTTAAAAGGCTCTCTGTGTACAAAAAAAAAAAAATATAAAAAAAATTATAAAATGAATAAAAAAAATAAAAATAAATTATTAAAAAATGAATAAAAAAAATTATTAAAAAATAAAAGTTAGAAAACTTTACAATACATTTATAAATACTTAGTTGAATGACATTAGTTATAAATACTCATGGGTAATCGTTGACGTGGACTACCGAGCGCTAATATTTACACAAGAATGTCGGGAGGGGTCTCAAAAGACGCGTCTCGGTCCCAGGATCACGAATATAACGCTCAACCGATATTTTACTTATTTTGGAAAATATTTGCGAAAAACCGAAAAATGACCCGGGTTTAGGGGCCCGATCCATGTTTTATATGTGCAGAAAACCTTATCGCTACTACTAAAAATATTGGTTGAGCGGAGTTATATTCGTGATCCTGGGACCGAGACGCGTCTTTTGAGACCCCTCCCGACAATCTTGTGTAAATATTAGCGCTCGGTAGTCCACGTCAACGATTACCTACTCATGAAATGGGAAATTTCTGCTAGAGCAACCATGACCACAGCCATTTAGAATTCTGTCCACACATGCACTTTAAATTAATTTCTTACCCATTCTAACTTTCGGTATCAGTTCGTTGTTGTAGTACAAATGATTGAACAAACCCAAAATTTCTGGATGTGAACGATAGTTTTGAAGTAGACGCATTTGTAAACTACGATCATATGAGCCATCGACTTGCACCGCATAACAATCACGTTCAAGCAAACGTTTCATTAGTGAGTTCTTTAGGCCAAGTTCTGCTGCTATCCTTGACATTACAACCGGACCCAATTGTTTCGTATCTCCAGACATTATTACACGACATGTTTTCGTATTTACACTCGTTATAGCAATTAAAGCCTCTGTTTCCGTTACTGCGCTCGCCTCATCAATAAAGACGTGCGTAAAAGGCCAATTACCAACGATACCAGTACGTAAACGTCCCATCATGCAGAGCGTTACCACAATAATATTATATTTTTGTAAAACTTGGACGGAAGGTGATATCAATTCGCCGCCAATGAAGTTGGCATTTTCCACAATTAAAGGTTTGATATTTTTTAAACCATTCTTTTCTATCCATGACTGTGAAAAGGATCGTAATATGTTATATGGTAAACGGGGTTTACCATTTATATTCTTACCCCAACGCTGTTGCGACAAATTTATTAAACGTGAATTGGTCTCAAAATGTTCGCATATTTTTAACGCGACTGTATCGCAAGCTGAATTTGAGCCAGTTGTAACTAGAATGTGATTTTTGTTATTTTGTATGTAAAGTTGTAAAATTGCCTCTACAATCGTCGTTGTTTTGCCAGTACCTTAAAGAAATTGAGCGAAAACATTATTCGATCTATAGCAATAATTGAAACTAAGGCTCACAATCATAGTCAAATTAAAATAGAGTTTTATCTACTTAAACATGATTTTAAACTAATCATTTCATGTGTGTCATAGTCAACTTAAAATACATTCCATGCCTGAGATGGAGTTTTAATTTTAAAATGTCGATATTTTAATTTTATATTTTAAAATCATGGTTTGTGTCTATGGTTGTGCGTTGTCACAACGCTTACTCCAAACTTGAGTTTGGCTTTTTTTGCTGATTTCAACAGCTACTATGCTATGGTTTGTGAAAAAAAATAGTTGACAGAGGGTAACCTTGCAAAACTTAAAAAATTTCTTCATGCCAGCAACCAATATAATTTTTTTTCATCTTTGCTTAATATGATTATGATTGATCAACATTCAAAATGTATTTTTAATCAACATTGCGAGTTTTCTACTTACCTGGTGGTCCCACGACTATATACGGACAATAAGGATTCGCACCGCCGACTATTTGCTTGACAGCTTGTAGCTGTTCGGGATTTTCGCAAATTTGTTTATTAATAATTTCCAAACTAGAAATAAGAGGGGGGAAATTATATTAATTTACGAAAAATTTACCAGTAAAATTGCAAATAATTTTCAAACAAAAACTGTGTCTTAAGGAACAACTGGGAGTTATGTCTTTCACAAAATTTGTTATTGGGGTTGAGGGTGGGCTAAATCATTACTTTTGCCATGTGTAAATATTTTTTTTTACTTACTTAATTTTTGTGGTTGGCTCTATTTTTGGTAGTTCGGTGGTGGGAAAAACGTATTGGAGTTTCTCTTTATTTAATAACTGTAAGGCATGATATTGCACCCGAAACGAAAAACGGTTCGGACAGAAGATGATATCATAATTTTTTTTTAAATCAAATGGTGGTATGCTGTCATTGTTTGTTTTTTCCGTATCTTTCTTTTCTTTATCCCCGTCTTGCTTTTTTTTATCCTCATCATCCTTTTCGTTTTCATTGATTCGAACTTTTACTGTATTACCTTTAATTTCTTTCAAAGTTCTCACATAATCGCTGTTTATAGTGAGTGAGTCAACTTCAAATTTAATGTTTTGTTGATTTAAAGCACTACTCAATAACGGCACAAATACTACTTGATCCACTTCAGGACTAAGTATATCATCAATATTAATTGTTTTTGGTATTTTCACCTAATCAAACATAATAGAATATTGAAGTTATTCAATTAGAAATACGATTCCCTGGCTTTTTATAATATTATTTCGGTATCCGTCGGATGCTTTGCGGAGAGAGTACGAATCGATTCGCGACAAAATAGTAATGGAATTAGTTTTGAAAACTAAAAACTGGGCATTGTACAAATTTTTTTCTATGTATTCTTGACTAGTCTAGAGTCGATTAAATTGATTTTTCAAACTAAAATCCGCAAATGTGTTTCTACAAATCGATCCGCACTCCAGCCAATGGCATCCATATCGGATATAGGAATAGTCATGAATATCGACAAAAATTATATTTAAACCAGACCTGTGAAATTTGATTAGTAATTAGTAATTGATTATTTTAATTGTTTCACAAAAAAGGCAATTACATATAAACTGATTACGGTAAAAAAAATCATGAATTTTTACGATTATTAAAACAAAAATAGAATTACAAAAAAAAAAATATAACAAAAAAAAAATAAAATAAAAAATAAAAAAAAAAAAAATATAAAAATTAAATTATACAATTTTTTTTATTACCTGTGATTGTTTTTAATAATCGTAAAAAATCATGATTCTTTTTATAACTTTTTGTTAAACGTTTAAAGTAATGGTAAACAATCATTTAATGGATTTTCAGGAAATTAATAAAACCGGTAGTCATTACGTTTAGTAATCATCATTCAACAGGTCTGATTTAAATTTTAAAGTCAACACTAAAAGCAATTCGAAAGTCACTCATGTCGACTCGTGGAGTGATAGTTTCATTAGTACCTTAAAAGTAAGCAGTTTCCCGTCTGTTTCAACCCTTGTTCTATGTTGGTAAAGACTACAATAAGGCAGCATGTTGTGTTGATCTTCGATTTGTAATAACATATTTAAAGCTAAGTTTATGTTTTTCGGTTGAAGGCATAAAGAATCAACGTAGTTTCTAAAAAAAATTTAAATATTATATAGTTACAGTACTTCTGTTATTTTAAAAAGGGCGCGATACAAACTGAATTACTGAGTCGCCATCAACCAGAGTTGCCATTGAAAACTTTTCTGTTTGTGATATTTTCATTTTAGTGCTGGGATAATATAAAGGCAGTTCCGCGAGTGCTTTGAACTGTCTGCAAAAAAGAAATGGATAAAGCAAATAAAAGGGTTATTCTACTAAAAATATCAATTTGAAGATATTCAGAGTATGTATCTTCTTCTATCTGTCTACTTTGAAAAATCTTTGTAAGATTAAAGCGGGAGACACATACTCTTAGAACTTTGTGGCCGACTTTCAATATCATACTATTAGAGAAAGTTTAGATTTAAAACAGACAAGAGTTACATTTACTTACCCAAATTGTGGTTGTTCACCAAATTTATCGCGAACTCGACACACCGGAGTCGGTTTACTTTCATTATCATCATTTAAATGAAGTTTTTGTACTGCTTCGTCAAGTTCCTCTTCGATGTTAGTTAGGGATTTACTACATTTTTGAATGGATAAGAAAATATATTATTTAAAACAATTTAATTTAATTAAAGCTTTTGAGCTTTAACTGCTCCCCAACACTTTTTCAAGTACTCCAAATAGAGTGGACACACGCTTAAAAAACGGAGTACACTGACCAAATATGAGTTTTAATATTAATGGGAAAATCATGCTCAACGCAGTTTTTACTTATCGCTATAGTTGGAGGTAATTTATTTATGTAAATTATTTTAATTATTTTTTTTTGTTCAAGCTCTGAATATTTTAAATGTCTTTGTTGATTGTGTTACTTTAACTAATAGTATTTGATCCCAGAAAATTAACGCGTATAAATAGTGTTTCCAAGTTTATGCAAAAAATCAAAAAAAAATTATTTGACAGTTATAAAAAAATACTGGAAATTTTTAATTTCGAGACAAGAATTTCAATATGATTTTCGAATATGCAGTTTTGTGTTTGATATTTTCTTCCATAAGAGATTGTCATTTACTCATATACATATATATGCATTTACTATGATTTGCATGAAAGAAAATACTCACAGCCTTAAAACTAGTACTTTGATTGGCTAGAATTTAACAGGCCACAAAACTGCATACTTGGAAAACATATTGAAATTCTTCTCCCAAATTCGAAACTATTTTTGTGAATTTTTCAAAAAAAGTTTTGGAATTTCTACATGACCTTGAAAACACTCATTCAAAATAAAAAAAATTCATTTTAGTTAAAGTTTTCAAAATATATTAGAATAAGCAAGTGGTCTATTTTTAGTGGCACTCACTGTATATGCGTGTACTCACTCAAGATTTGGTTGTTCGTCAGCTTCGTAGGTAAGTCGCCGCCAATTCTTCTTTTCAGATGGTTTCAAAGCCTTTCTTGCCTCGTCAAGGTAATTGTTTACGAAATTTATTTCCGTTTTGCTTTTCTCCTGTAAATGAGATGCATTGGGAAATTAACATATTTTAAATTTAAATTAATCGATAGTATATACTTGAACGAATTTTCAAACTTAAGCTTTTTAAAAGCTTTTTTGTATTTAAGTAAACCTCTAGTCATAACAAAATAACTAAATGCAATGAATTGTTAATAAAATTACTAAATCGAAACGTAAGCAGCATTTCGGTGAAGATATTGTGAAGTGAAAGTGAGATGAAAGATGCAAAAGATCCACCCAAATTGGTCGAGGTAGGAAGAAAAATCGTTTCCTATTATTTGATTATATCGAATTACACTTGAATGTTGTTGGAGCAACAATGCCAGTAATTGGTGATTCCCCCAATAAAAGTCAGATCACATAGTACATATGGATGTGTATCTGTATAGACATACATATGTACTATGTATGTTTCATTTTTAGTTCTCTTTTAGTAATTGATTTTTTAAAGAAAATAAACATCTTTGGACTAGAGCGTAAACCACATTTTGATTCCATATATGGTCTATAGACCAGGGGATATTGGATCAACCAGGCAAACAGGGAGTGTCGTATCTTCGCTATTAATTTCACCTTGCTGATCGCTTTTCCTATGTTTCCGATGAAATTTAAAATATTTTTTTTCACTGTCATGTACATTTTTTTGAATGTTAGCAGGTTTACACAGCCTATGATGTGTATATGAAGCTATGTGGGGAAAAATACGATTTTTCTTCAGTAAAATTTTCTGGTATAAACCTTTTCTAATTGCGTTAATCTAAACATATGTTTAAGGTGCTGTACGAGTATACCGAAAGATGAGATTGAAGTAAAACATACAATTTGCAATGAAAAACGAAATTTTGAATGAGAAAAGGGTATTTGTTTCCTTTGGCACTCAACCACTAATAAATTAGCTAAAAATATGATAGGGGTGTCAAAAGACGCGTTTTGACCTCGGTATCAATGATCCGAAGTCGAAATTTAATTTTTTTGTTTTAGTGAAAAGTTATTAACAAAAGACCAAAAAACGGCCCAGGTCAAATCCTGATTTAGGGGCCCGACCTTTCCGAGTAGGCGGCCTTCGGCCGCGTTTCCAAAAATAACCCTGGGCTACGCCATTCCAACTCCGGATGGTTGCCATAGCCGTGGCTACCGCCACTGTGATGTCCTTCCGCGTGCCACCTTTTTCTCACAGGGTAATGTGATTACAACAACCACATGAATATGACAGAAAATTCTGAACTTTAACTGCAAATATCTCTTCACAAAAACAAAAGAATGAAATTTCGAATTCGCAGAATTGATACCGAGGTCAAAACGCGTCTTTTGATACCCCTATCATATTTTTAGCTAATTGATTAGTAGTTGAGTGCCAAAGGAAACAAATACATACCGAGAAAAGTCTAAAAGTACTTCGATATTTTAAATTAAGTTTTTTTTTTTAATATCTACAAGAAATCAGATTTTTGGATAGGACATTGAAAAAATATCACCTGAAAATTAAACCCCCTAATGTTCATACTAAGATCTTATTAGTATGTGCTTGTTGCATGATGAGAACATGTAATTTTGCCTTACAACGGTTATGGACGAGACAAGACAAATACGGAACGGCCCCCCAATTGCAATGGAAAAGATCTTCAACCCTGTACCAAGGTTAAAACAAAACACAAATGTATGCAAAAATACTAGAAAATTTGTTTGATTTTTAATAACCTTTTTTTGCTCATCACAGTTTTTTTTAACACTTTGCATTTTACTAAATTTCGAATATTATTAACACAAACACGATATGCTTTTGCATATGAAGACAAGCGATCACGTTAAGAAACACACTTTCAGATCTGCAATACTTTTTTGACTGCCGCCTTTTTATCGTTACACCAAAAAACTGAGCTCAAATTTGACGGAAGCTTCGTTTCGCGGTATTGTTTAAAATATTTCCCCGAACCTCAAACTTGTCAATCGGACGAATCACGATCAGTGAATTTTCCTTGTTTAACAGTGTTGTGTAAAACAGTAGCAGCATAACAAATATGTTCGGGTTAAATGTGCAATGCTCGGTGGACCAGTACCAAAGTACGTACTTATCCACTACTTGACTGGTTTTATGGTTTTTAGCAGCAGCTCTGTTTACTATAAATATGGTATTTGTTTTTTTACAATTGCAGTCAGTAGAGTATCAACTACTGTCCATAATGTTTGATTGTTAAAATTTTTCACATAATAAAATTTTTAAAATTTCAAAATCGAAAATATTAATACCTTATGAGAATGCCGTCTAAACGAACACTCACCGACGTTCAGTTTTTCCGTATACGTAGAACGGAGCATAGAAATCAAACGAATTTTTATTTTTTCCGTAGCGACGTGTCAGCTGATTGCTTCGCACATGACAGTGTTGCCTATTCACACGTTTGTATGCTGGTTATGGATCGTTTACAGTTGTTTTACAAAAATAACAAAAAATTGCTACTAAATTTTTAGAATACTGTTGAAATAACCCAAAATTACTAAAGTAATTTGTTGATTTTAATTAAATTTAGTTCCTACATGTGAAGAGCGTAAGGCTCAAATGAGTAGGCTTTGCCGACCTTTGATTTACACACACAAACAAATAAACGAAATAACGTCGAATTTCCATTCGGCATGTATGTATGTTCGTCATGACTTTCGGTAGACCTACTCGATCGTGCCTTCTTCTTCAATAATTCAGAGCATTTGTTTTTGTTATCATTTAGTCATAATAGGGGGGGTTTCCCCGAATTTAATGATGTTGCCAGAAGTATAAAAATTTCAAATTAAATGAACCCTATCGTCAAACTAACTAATTTTTAATTGCGTTACCACTTATCAACTATTTCTGTGTACCCCCAACTAGTATTTTTGATGAGCCGATGCCCCATGCCGATGATGAAAATTGTCAGATATCGATATCTTTGATATCGAGTAGCCATTGACTCATACTAATTCCAAATTGCCTTTAAAGTTCTGTGCAAGTTCTGTGTGGAATGGAATTACTTTGCAATTTAGAAAGCTTTCAGAGGCTAATAACACTGATAAGGATGGTTGTGTTTTTCATGGATGAACACCAAAATATTCTCCATACATTTAACGTTTTTAATTTTGTTCCAAAATACAATCGAGTTACATACATAAATATCTCGACGCTTCTCAAACTAAAATTTTGTATACTTCGAGTACATTTATTTTTAATCATTATATGCGTTCAGTAAAAAATATAATAGCAATAATAGGAAAAAAGACAATAATGGCAAAAATATAATACTTAAACTTATCTTAAAAACTTTAACTTATGAAAAAAATATAAGTAGATATTTTGAATATAAAAAATGAAATGTTTCATATCGCGAAAAAAATTAACTTAAAACAAAATTAACGGATTTTTGAGTATGCGACGGATATCTTTTTAATTTGTATTACATGTATGTATGTATGCATTATTAAAAAGTTCCAATCAATAGTTGCGAAAAGTTCCCATGCGTTTACACTCATTGATGAGGTAATTAAAATCTTCATTTTGTTGTAAAGTTCTCGGATTCCCAACTAAAATTAGCAGCGATTGTGCGCGCGAAAGCATGACATTTAGACGCTGTAAGAGTAAAAAAAAAACCCATCGTCTCTAATAATTATGAAAAATTACATTAAATACAAACCTGTGGATCGGTTACAAACCCCAAATGACAAAATGACTTCACAAATGACGCTATCATTATCGGCTTTTCACGTCCTTGATATAATTCAGCTGTACCCACTTCGATACCTTCCATTCTTCGTTTACGTAATTCCTCTTTAATACGAGCACATTGCAGTCTATAGGGTGAGACTATACCGACATTTCGCAATTCGGTATGTTTTTTCAATTGATAAATGATCCACATAACTTTGTTGACTTCGGCTGGATTATAGCTACTTTTTGAATTTTCCGAACTCTCTAAATTTCCATGAACTGCTTCAAATATGATGGGAAATTTTGCATTTGTCATTATGGAGAGGTTTTCCAACTTTAAAAGGCTCTCTGGGTACAAAAAAAAAAATAAATAAAAAAATTATTAAAAAATAAATAAAAGAAATTATTAAAAAATAAATAAAAAAAATATTAAAAAATAAATTAAAAAAATTATTAAAAAATAAATAAAAAAAATTATTAAAAAATAAATAAAAGAAATTATTAAAAAATAAATAAAAAAAAATATTAAAAAATAAATTAAAAAAATTATTAAAAAATAAATAAAAAAAATTATTAAAAAATAAATAAAAGAAATTATTAAAAAATAAATAAAAAAAAATATTAAAAAATAAATTAAAAAAATTATTAAAAAATAAAAGTTAGAAAACTTTACAATACATTTATAAATACTTAGTTGAATGACATTAGTTATACTCATGAAATGGGAAATTTCTGCTAGACCAAAATAACCACATGACCACAGCCATTTAGAATTCTGTCCACACATGCACTTTAAATTAATTTCTTACCCATTCTAACTTTCGGTATCAGTTCGTTGTTGTAGTACAAATGATTGAACAAACCCAAAATTTCTGGATGTGATCGATAGTTTTGAAGTAGACGCATTTGTAAACTACGATCATATGAGCCATCGACTTGCACCGCATAACAATCACGTTCAAGCAAACGTTTCATTAGTGAGTTCTTTAGGCCAAGTTCTGCTGCTATCCTTGACATTACAACCGGACCCAATTGTTTCGTATCTCCAGACATTATTACACGACATGTTTTCGTATTTACACTCGTTATAGCAATTAAAGCCTCTGTTTCCGTTACTGCGCTCGCCTCATCAATAAAGACGTGCGTAAAAGGCCAATTACCAACGATACCAGTACGTAAACGTCCCATCATGCAGAGCGTTACCACAATAATATTATATTTTTGTAAAACTTCGACGGAAGGTGATCTCAATTCGCCATCAATGAAGTTGGCATTTTCCACAATTAAAGGTTTGATATTTTTTAAACCATTCTTTTCTATCCATGACTGTGAAAAGGATCGTAATATGTTATATGGTAAACGGGGTTTACCATTTATATTCTTACCCCAACGCTGTTGCGACAAATTTATTAAACGTGAATTGGTCTCAAAATGTTCGCATATTTTTAACGCGACTGTATCGCAAGCTGAATTTGAGCCAGTTGTGACAAGGATATGATTTTTGTTATTTTGTATGTAAAGTTGTAAAATTGCCTCTACAATCGTCGTTGTTTTGCCAGTACCTAAAAGAAATTAGCGAGAAAATCATTTGATCTATAACAATAATTGAAACTAAGGCTCACAATCATAGTCAAATTAAAATAGAGTTTTATCTACTTAAACATGATTTTAAACTAATCATTTTATGTGAGTCATAGTCAACTTAAAATACATTCCATGCCTGAGATGGAGTTTTAATTTTAAAATGTCGATATCTTAATTTTATATTTTAAAATCATGGTTTGTGTCTATGGTTGTGCGTTGTCATAACGCTTACTCCAAATTTGAGTTTGGCTTTTTTTTTGCTCATTTCAACAGCTACTAAGGTTTGTGAAAAAAAGTAGTTGACACAGGGTGACTTAAAAATTTCTTCATGCCACCAACATAATTTTTTTTCATCTTTGCTTAATATGACTATGATTGATCAACATTCAAAATGTATTTTTAATCAACATTGCGAGTTTTCTACTTACCTGGTGGTCCCACGACTATATACGGACAATAAGGATTCGCACCGCCGACTATTTGCTTGACAGCTTGTAGCTGTTCGGGATTTTCGCAAATTTGTTTATTAATTATTTCCAAACTAGAAATAAGAGGGGGAAATTATATTAATTTACGAGAAATTGACCAGTAAAATTGCAAATAATTTTTAAACAAAAAGTAACAATTGTTACTGTGTCTTAAGGAACAACTGGGAGTTATGTCTTTCACAAAATTTGTTATTGGGGTTTAGGGTGGGCTAAATCATTACTTTTGCCATGTGTAAATAATTTTTTTTTACTTACTTCATTTTTGTGGTTGGCTCTATTTTTGGTAGTTCGGTGGTGGGAAAAACGTATTGGAGTTTATCTTTATTTAATAACTGTAAGGCATGATATTGCACCCGAAACGAAAAACGGTTCGGACGGAAGATGATATCATAATTCTTTTTTAAATCAAATGGTGGTATGCTGTCTTTGTTTGTTTTATCCCCGTCTTTCTTTTTTTTATCCTCATCATCCTTTTCATTGATTCGAACTTTTACTGTATTATCTTTAATTTCTCTCAAAGTTCTCACATGACGGCGTCGATCTCCAGCTGTTCTCATGCTCTCATCGCTGTTTATAGTGAGTAAGTCAACTTCAAATTTAATGTTTTGCTGATTTAAAGCACTACTCAATAACGGCACAAATACTACTTCATCAACTACCGGACTAAGTATATCATCAATATTAATTGTTTTTGGTACTTTCACCTAATAAAACATAATAGAATATTTAAGTTATTTAATTTGAAATATTAAACTTTGTCACGATAGTCGGCATACAGTGATTGAATTCATTATTGCTTTTTATAATCCTATTTCGGTATCCGTCGGATGCTTTGCGAATAGAGTAAGAATCGCAAGGCGAATTAATACATTCTATTCTATTAATTCGCCTTGACGAATCGACAATCGATTTACGCGACAAAATAGTAGTGGACTTAGTTTTGAAAACTAAAAACTGGACATTGTAAAGACTAGTCTAGAGTCGATTAAATTGATTTTTCAACCTAAAATCCGTAAATGTGTTTCTACAAATCGATCCGAACTCCAGCCAATGGCATCCATATCGGATATCGGAATAGTCATGAATATCGACAAAAATTATATTTAAACCAGACCTGTGAAATTTGATTAGTATCTAATTAGTAATCAAATGATTAGACGGATTTTTTAATTGGTAATGATTATTTTAATTGTTTTACAAAAAAGGCGATTATAAACTGATTACGATAAAAAAATCATGATTTTTACGATTATTAAAACAAATAAAAAAAAAATAAAAACCAGAAAGAAAATAGAATAAAAAAAAAATATAAAAATTAGATTATAAAAAATTTTTTTTATTACCAGTGATTGTTTTTAATAATCGTAAAAAATCATGACTCTTTTTATAACTTTTTAAACGTTTAAAGTAATGGTAAACAATCATTTAATGGATTTTCAGGAAATTAATAAAACCGGTAATCATTACGTTTAGTAATCATCATTCAACAGGTCTGATTTAAATTTTAAAGGCAACACTAAAAGCAATTCGAAAGTCATTCATGTCGACAATCAAGAATCGTGATCGTGGAGTGATAGCCTCTCTAATATAAAAAGTATAATGTACCGTAAAAGTAAGCAATTTCCCGTCTTTTTCAACCCGTGTTCTACGTTGGTAAAGACTACAATAAGGCAGCATGTTGTGTTGATCTTCAATTTGTAATAACATATTTAAAGCTAAGTTGATGTTTTTCGGTTGAAGGCATAAAGAATCAACGTAGTTTCTAAAAAAAATTAAAATATTATATAGTTACAGTACTTCTGTTATTTTAAAAAGGGCGCGATACAAACTGAATTGTTGAGTCGCCATCAACCAGAGTTGCCATTGAAAACTTTTTTGTTTGTGATATTTTCATTTTAGTGCTGGGATAATATAAAGGCAGTTCCGCGAGTGCTTTGAACTGTCTGCAAATAAGAAATGGATAAAGCAAATAAAAGGGTTATTCTACTAAAAATATCAATTTGAAGATATTCAGAGTATGTATCTTCTTCTATCTGTCTACTTTGACAAATCTTTGTAAGATTAAAGCGGGAGACACATACTCTTAGAACTTTGTGGCCGACTTTCAATATCATACTATTAGAGAAAGTTTAGATTTAAAACAGACAAGAGTTACATTTACTTACCCAAATTGTGGTTGTTCACCAAATTTATTGCGAACTCGACACACCGGAGTCGGTTTACTTTCATTATCATCATTCAAATGAAGTTTTTGTACTGCTTCGTCAAGTTCCTCTTCGATGTTAGTTAGGGATTTACTACATTTTTGAATGGATAAGAAAATATTTTATTTAAAACAATTTAATTTAATTAAAGCTTTTGAGCTTAACCTGCTCCCTAACACTTTTTCAAGTACTCCAAATAGAGTGGACACACGCTTAAAAAACGGAGTACACTGACCAAATATGAGTTTTAATATTAATGGGAAAATCATGCTCAACGCAGTTTTTACTTATCGCTATAGTTGGAGGTAATTTATTTATGTAAATTATTTTAATTATTTTTTTTGTTGTATTTTGTGTTACTTTAACTAATAGTATTTGTAGCAAATAAACAAAAAATGGAGAAGCCCGAGTTTGTAGAATCAAATCAGCGGAATCACGGAAAAATTAACGCGAAAACCCCTGGCACAAACATATTTATTTCAGTGCCATAGTCAAGCAAAATTTTAGTAAAATAATTACGAATTATTTAATTATAAATTAGGTAAAGTGAGTGCCACTTAAAATGGCCCACTTTGTTATTCTAATATATTTCGAAAACTTTTTTGAACTGAATTTCGTGAATTTTTAAAAAAAAATTTGGAATTTTTAAATGACCTTGAAAACACTCGATGCTAGAAAAATCGATGAAATAAACATGTGAATTTTAGTTAAAGTTTTCAAAATATATTAGAATAAGCAAGTGGTCTATTTTTAGTGGCACTCACTGTATATGCGTGTACTCACTCAACATTTGATAGTTGGTCAGCTTCGTAGGTAAGTCGCCGCCATCTATTCTTCTTTTTAGACGGTTTTAAAGCCTTTCTTGCCTCGTCAAGGTAATTGTTCACGAAATTTATTTTCGTTTTGCTTTTCTCCTGTAATTGAGATGCATTGGGATATTTACATATTTTAAAAATTTAAATTAATCGATAGTATACACAAAAGATCCACCCAAATTGGTCGAGTTAGGAAGAAAAATCGTTTCAAAGAATCTATAAAAGACGCTGATTTTGCTTCTTGTAGACCGCTCTATAAATTTTTGTTCAATATTTTCTACTTTGATATGTATTGGTCTGTTGAAATTTTATTATACATATGCAAAGATGTCAAACATTCTAAAATATTTACTGTTTACTTCATGCTTTTTAAGCGTAAGCATTTTATTTGATTATATCGAATTACAGTTGAATGTTATTGGAGCAACAATGTCAACAATAGGTGATTCCCCCAATAAAAGTCAGATCACATAGTACATATGTATGTATGTATGTATGTACAGCAGGATGTTTTATTTTTAGTTCTCTTTTAGTAATTGATTTTTTAAAGAAAATAAACATCTTTGGACTAGAGCGTAAACCACTTTTTGATTCCATTGACCAGGGGGGTAATTGTTTCCGACCTGGGCCGAGTGCTAATACGCGTTCAAAAATATCGGGAGGGGTATCAAAATACGAGTTTCGGTCCCAGCAATGTGAATCCGCCTCCGGAGATCCAATATTTAACAACTACCCTTCGATTTTTTATATTTATTTTTTTTTTTTTTCAATATTTACAAGAAATGACATTTTTGGATAGGACATTGAAAAATATCATTTGAAAATTAGACCCCCTGATGTTCATACTAACATCTTATTAGTATGTGCTTGCTGCTTGATGAGAACAAGAAATTTTGCCTTACAACGGTTATGGACGAGACAAGACAAATACGGAACGGCCCCCCAATTGCAATGGAAAAGATCTTCAACCCTGTACCAAGGTTAAAACAAAACACAAATGTATGCAAAAATACTAGAAAATTTGTTTGATTTTTAATAACCTTTTTTTGCTCATCACAGTTTTTTTTAACACTTTGCATTTTACTAAATTTCGAATATTATTAACACAAACACGATATGCTTTTGCATATGAAGACAAGCGATCACGTTAACAAACACTCTTTCCGATCTGCAATACTTTTTTGACTGCCGCCAAACTGAGCTGAAATTTGACGGAAGCTTCGTTTCGCGGTATTGTTTAAAATATTTCCCCGAACCTCAAACTTGTCAATCGGACGAATCACGATCAGTGTATTTTCCTTGTTTAACAGTGTTGTGTAAAACAGTAGCAGCATAACAAATATGTACAAGTTAAATGTGCAATGCTCGGGCGACCAGTACCAAAGTACGGCCTTATCCACTATTTGACTGGATTTATGATTTTAAGCCCTTAGCAGCTCTGTTTACAATAAATATGGTATTCGTTTTTTACAATTGCAGTCGGTAGAGTATCAACTACTGCCCATAGTGTTCGATTTTTAAAGTTTGTCATATTAGATAATTTTTAAATTTTCAAAATCGAAAATTTTTTTTAGTCTAGTTCAATTAGTTTGCCACATAATTACTAAATTTTACAATTTTTTTGGTGCGAATGTTACGTGAAAGCGAAAAATGTACAAAAATGTTGCACATATTATTGTTTTTAGAAAGTTAAATACATTTTTTTTTTTTGAAAAAATTAAGTTATCTTTCAACCATCAGAAGTTTGATGGAAAAATAATCGATTCCCCGATAGTTTTGTTCGTTAATTAGTAGTCCGGCAGCACTGATTGCAGCTGTCAAAAGTTTATTTTGTTGCCAGTTTTTTTATTATTAATTTCATCAGGATAACGTAGCAGCAAACTTTTAACATACATTTTGTTTTTGTTTTGGTTTCGAAGTATTCTTTATTATTTTTTGGAACCGACTTTTGTAATAAAAGTGCTGTATTTCTTTCATTGGACTGCGCTTACTGATAACCGAGCGCCTCTTGACGACATACCAAAGTTGCTTACAGATTTTATAACTTTGTGGTAGGATCCTAAATTA
The DNA here is from genome assembly GCA_951509765.1 of Sphenella marginata. Classification (NCBI taxonomy): domain Eukaryota; kingdom Metazoa; phylum Arthropoda; class Insecta; order Diptera; family Tephritidae; genus Sphenella; species Sphenella marginata. The sequence goes on from OX608083.1 coordinate 61,274,336, forward strand.
ATTGCTATTCTATCAACAAGCTTAATTATGTTACTAAATCTCTATTTAGCAAGAAGCAATGAAGAGTAAACGCCGGAAACTACCAACATACGCTGGCACTGCCTCCGAGAAAATTACTTACAGGGAAACGCAATTATCATGGTTTGCAGAACGTGAGCTTACACAAAATATACAACATCACATATGGGATCGTGAGTCTGGTTTAAATCGTTATAATAGACGTGGCTGTATACCTTTGCAAACGCACAGTAATGAGTTTTACAAATCCATAACCCCACGATTAACAATATTAGGTGTAGCAAACAATTTAGGTTCTGTACGTAGATTTACACCTGATGGCAAACACTTGTTGAGTTTCATACCAGGTGGTATACGTGTATCGGAATATTCAAGCGTCGCAGCTGTGCAAGAGTTATTAAATCATGTCGAAGAAGAGTGCGCCAGAGCTGTGGGTCAAAGTGGTTTAGCGATTACGTACAATTTGTTTCCACGTTATTGGGATTTACAAATAATACCCGAAAATACTCAAGGTCTCTCATTAAATAGAGATTTTAGTATGTTTATTGGCAATCGTTATGTGATATTATGTGCCAAAGGTAAAATGTTAAATGGGAGTTTTGACCGCGATACCTATATGTTCTTTCCGGATGTACATGATAATAGAGATATGTTTGAATTGGTATTTTATTTAATTGATTTGGAAGAACGTTGTCTCACAGATGAATACGAAGTAAATGATTCCGCAAATTTATCAAGTAATTATGGTATGTCGGTATATGGTAATATAGTTGCGATATTATCACTAAGCCGTCAAGTTATTCAAGTATTTGATATTGTTAATGGAAAATTGAACTGTCTACATGAAATTAATATTGAAGAAGAAACGGTGAGAAGATTCCTACTCACGGATCCGTTACATACAAATGGTGTCCAAGAGCCGCCTATGATGGGTGTGCTTTCGCCAATAAAGCAACAAGTATTCGCTTATTTATATAGAGAAGCGATCGCATCACATGCACGTTCGAGACGCAAACGGATACTGGAATTCTATAAATCTGTACCCAACGTAAGTAAAATTCTGAATATGTTAAGCGTTAAGATATCCAAATTAACGTCCGATTTTTTTATATTTGACTTTGATTTATTTTTAATATCCCAATTATAACGTTTCTTTTTTATTATTAGCTTGAACTCATGAAAATGTATAGAATTCAGCTTATTAATGAAGACACAATATTTATACGCTTTCAATGTCCGAATAAGGCGTATGATGGTACCGATTCATATGAGGATGGTGATGAACCTAGTTCATACAAATTGTTTGTATTCTATTCAATGTCGGAGCAAAAAATTATGAAAATCTATCAACATGATTCCATTGAGTTACTTTACCTGCAACGCAATTTTTACGATTATTTTCGACCAGATCGTTCATGGTATTCCGGTATGCCCATATCATCACCAAGCAATAATCCATATTTTAATTTAGTATATACAAGGTATGTACATTTATAGCGTATAGAGTTTGATAAGCGTTATACAATAGTCTAAATAAATTTTGTTTCTCTTTTACTTCATCATTAGAGCAATTTTAAAGATAAAAAGCAGAGCAAAAGCTGCAATGATTATGAACGCTGCATTACCATTTAATACACAAGGTGTCTCGTGTTCTCCTTATTTCAATTATAATTTGTTTAGCTATGATGATCGTTGGATATCTTCATTACAAGTACCAAAATTAATAACATCAAAACCAATTGCTTTTGAAGAACGCCTTACAGGTCTATATAAATTTCGTATACATGTCGACACTTCACGTTATACAGCTAAAGGTGCAAGAAATAAAGAAAAAATTGTAACTTTTATAGTCCATCCATATGAACCATTTATTATAAGCGCACAACATATTGGAAACCGTGTGGCACTTAACTATCATTTATATTGTGAAAAAACAATGGTTAATCGTGGCAGGAGACAGAAAAACAATGAAATATGGGCAAAGACTTACCACCATGAAAATAAGAAAAGGCTTTAAAATGTTGCGATTTTATAATTATGTGATAACATTATTTTTATTGTATTAAATTTAATGGAAAGAAATGGGTGTAGAGAAGAGAGCTATTTATGGACAAATAATTGTAAAAACAATAAAGACTATAAAAAAGGTAATAAACTGAAAAATGGTGTACACCAAAAAAAAAAAAATGATTTCCTGTTATGCTATTTGGTCGCCTTTTGTACAAGATTTTAAAAATTATAAAATTTACAAGTCAATGTTTAATTTCCCAACGATTGCAAATAATTACACATGTAAAATATTAATTTAAAATGTATTTATATAAAATATCAAAGAATTTAATTGTAAGCCAACTTACGGCACATTATGTAGTAACGACATAAATTAAAATGAAAACTCTACAAATGAAACACTAACTAGTTTTTCAAAATATTATTTAAATTTCTGAGAGTATCTCTGAAAAAGGATCCCAGCTCATGTCTCGTTTGAAGAGACATCGAAAATATATACTATATAAAATTTGGTTTGAAATAGTCATTCCGGTGGTTTGATAACTCATTCTATTTCGATTTGTTGTTGGGACGTTGTGATGTCATCTTTCATCCACAGCCCCTCTTGACGGTTCTCGATATCGAGAAAGGTTATCCTAGCGAATGCCGGACTTTACTGTACGGACATCGTGAACTTTAAAATAGGTCGTCCTTATATGTTTGCAGCAACTGTAGCAAGAAAATTGCACAACTTGGCAGCACTTGCAAATCAGCTGGCGCCATTTAATAAACGAAAAAACAATTTGTTTCGCGAAATTTATTCAACCAGTTGATTCTTGAATTTGTGTTTGGCTTAATTTCATTTTTACATTAATCTAGTGAACGAATTAATTTTAAAATATGCAAAAAGATGATTTTTTAATTGAAGAGCTTTCTAGCAATGATGTTCCCGAATCAGAGTTAGCCGAATTTAAAGAAACTGAGCCGATACGAGTGTTGGATATTATCTCACCCAAAAACAAATCAGTTAAAATAACACCAACAGAAAGCAATAGCCATGGAGCTAATGTACGGCCCACCTCTAATACCATGAGCGTGGAGGGTGAAGCGGCACTAATCAAGCGTTTTTTGCGAGGTGAAGCCGAGTTCCCGGAACATTATATCAGCCTTGATTCAGATGATGAAGAAGATAATGATGTAGACAAAGTGGAAAGAGAAGCGCAAGAACAGCGATTGCGTTGTAGCAACAAACTGCTGGACACTAAACCAACTCAAATAACAGAAGAAAGAGATACAAAACAAGTCGATACAAGTTTAAGTGATGAGGTTGGATTTCCTGTTAGGACTAGTAGCACCAGCGGAAGTAGTGTCACCCGTCGGCGCACCGTACTCAATGCTGCACTACAAGGACTTATGGGTGAAGCAAATTTAAGTTACGCACGTGGACAAATTGATATTGCAGAGAAAATTTGTTTGGAAATTGTACGACAAAATCCTTTGGCGTCAGAACCATTCTTCACTTTGGCAGAAATCTATGAGACGCGTGATTCAGAGAAGCACTTATATTTCCTAACAATTGCTGCACATTTAGATCCACATAATCGTGATCAATGGATACGTATTGCTGATTTATATACAGCAAGGGGTAATCCCCAACGTGCGCGCATATTTTATACGAAAGCGTTAAAGGTGAGTTAGGGGCTTAGTAGCGGGATAAAAGAAATCATTATACTTTACTGCTAATACAACAACTAAATAAAACCACTCATTTCCTACTAGGCAAATCCGAAAGATTATGATTTACGTTTACGTAAAGCACGTTTACTCGAACAGATGGGTGAAACACATAACAGCATGTTGACTTATCTGCACATGATACCACATATACCAGCTTCAGAAGTAGAGCTATGTTTAAAGGTTGCCAAAGACGTTGCACGCCATTTTCATGGCATATCCAAACACGCAATCGCTCTAGAAGCAATGGATACTGCTTATAGAATTTGTGGAGCACATTTTACGTTAGAAGACCTCAATCTCTATATGGATTTACTTATATTTAATAAATCGTATGCATTAGTATTGCGTTGTTTGCGCGAACACACTGCACTCGAACTGGAAACGCAACAAGAAAGTGAACTAGAATTGATATTCTTTTGTGTTATTCCCGATGATTTTATACCGGATTTTCGTGCAAAACTTTGCGTTAGTCTAATACATATGCATGCAAATCATTTACTTGGCTACCTCATACAAAACGTACACGAACATATGCCAGTCTCAAATGAACGACTCGATTTGTATATAGATATTGCAGAAGCTCTCATGCAGGAGCATAAATATGCTGAAGCAATGGAGTTGTTGCGTCCTGCAATAACTGGTGAAACGTTTGAGTGTCCAGCATTTGTTTGGCTACGTCAAGCTGAATGTTTACGTAATTTAAATCGTATCGATGAAGCAATAGAAACATATTCACGTCTTGTGGAGATGGCACCATTTTGCTACGAAGCAAAATTTACATTATCTGCTATGCTCAAACAGCAGGGACGACATACAGAGGCAGTAAAGGCACTTGAGCAAACTGGTGAATGCGATGGTCAACCGTTGAATGCACGACTGCTCTATGAACGTTGTCTAATGTTGCAACAACTTTGTGAAGTTGATGAATTTCTTGAAGTGGGATATGCTTTTCTTGCACGTCATTCAATTAAGTTGCGTAATCGGGAAGAACTACTAGCGGCATCAAGCGGAAGTAGTTTATTCAATATCGAAGGAATTAAAATCATATTACAGATGCGCGATATTACTGAGAATACAGAGACGGAGTTACAGGTAAGTGATTAAGCGGCTGTAATTTTTGAAATACTTCAAAACAAAAAACGCTTAAATCAGGCATGCTACAGGGAACCAATTTTTTTTTTAAGCTATGGAATAGGATCCTTAAACCTATTTTGCAAGGTTCTCGTTAGTAATTAATGTTATTGTATATTTATTGTTCTTGCAGGAATATACGCGGATACCACAAGAAAGCTTCGATCTAACCATACAAGATGAATATGATCTATTTCTAGAGTTGTTACGCTGTGCCTTCGAACGTCAAAAATTTGGTTTTATTGAACGACTTTGTTTTGGTATGGTTACGACAAAACGTTTTTCACCCTACCACCACGAATTGGAACGCATTATAATACTCGCTAGTTACTTCAATGATGACTGTTCCATTGCGTTCTCATATTTACGTGAATTAATTACAAAGAATACAGATAATAGGGCATATTGGAATTTTTTAGCATTGTTGGTGCAAAAGGGTCACGATTTGCGTTATCATCGCTATGTCAGACGTTTGATACAACGACACACTACGGAACGACATTTCCGTTTATTCCTTGGTCACTATCATCTCTATTGTATTTCACATAAATATGCATTGAATATTTATGTACCACTTTTTAAAGAAAAACCATCATCCATATTGGCACTCTGTATAGCTGTTGTTTTCAATCAAATGTCAGCGCAACGCAAGGTATTACGTAAGACTGCTGCTGTTGCACAGTCTATTGCTTTCGCCCATAAATATGCTACATTACGCATGCGTGGTAAGCATTGGAATGCTTCAACTTGTTCCAGTGCCTCTCCAGTTGATATGTTGTTATCTTCATCATCCTCGCAACAAAACACGTATAATGCTGCTGAAGCAGAAATTTGCTATAATTTTGGAAGGATTTATCATCAAGCGGGCTTAGTACATCTAGCAATGGAATATTATGAACGTGGCTTGGCGGCAAGTCATAGCCTGATCATTGAAAATGAGGAATATTTGGGCTTGCGGGAAGAGATTGCCTACAATTTACATTTAATCTATAAAGCGGCAGGAAATTTCGCCAAGGCGCGTCATTATCTCTACGAATATTGTGTTGTGTGAAGTGTGTTGAGAAATAAAGCAAAAATTCAAGGTAAATTCGTATAAGCAATTATTAAACTTCATAATTCATCATAAGTTATTAAACCAATCTGGGAAGGGTAAATTTGGTAAAATTCCCTCTTTCATATCGACGGCTGAGTGAAAGAGCATCCTAACTCAGCCAGCGATTAAAAAACGATCTACTTGAGAATTTGTTTTTCTTTGGGGTAATATTCTGAAATAGTTTGATCTTCTACTCAACCGTCGATATTCAAACGCTAACTTATTCTTTTCGACAGTTTAATTTCTTAATTTTTATTAGAATAACTTGAAATTTTTAAATTTTCAACAGTGTTGAAAAGCGTTAATAATTCCTGTTCCTTTTTCTTGATTCGCCCTTTAATGTCTGTTATAGATTCAGTCTTGGGCACACCTTTGTTTAGTATTTCATCCATAGAGTTAATAAGTCTGAAAGTATAATAATTAAGAATCAAAATTGAAAAATTAAAATACAAATTGGGCGGTAAGAGAAAAATAGCTATTCGCTTTGAAAAAATAAATTTAATCCTATATCCATATTAAGAAGTTGAATACTTAATGCCGAAGCGCAAGTATGGATCAAAATATCAGGAGTGGAATATTTAATGTTGCGGGAGATGCAAATAAACTGCTAAACTGGCAAAAATATCGATATCATACAATAGGTTATATCAAACTACGTAACAATTTTGAAATGAAATATTCCTCACTTTCTGTCCACTTCGATTGCCAATTTCGGTTTGCGCGCACGCCTAGTTATTACCGACTTCTCAAGGAACTCCTTTAAATCGGTTAAATGCTCTTCCTGTTTCTCAGAATGTTCTTCAAATTTACGCTGTGCCTTAAGCAATTGCTTTTTGCGAGCCTCATTACGTTGTCGCTCAATCTCAACTAAAGTACATGTCGTCGCCGGTAGCAACTTGATATCACCAACTATCAAATCATGATTAAGTATTTCTGATTCATTAGTCTGTATGCCAATTTCTACAGAACTCATGAGCTCAGTATGTTCCGTTTTCTTATTGGGACTTTCGCCTAATTTAGCCAACGCTGCATCACGTTTCTGCACTTGACGTGCATTTGCGCGTGCCGCAGTATTACTTGGTATGCCGCGCATTGTCTTTCGGCCATCGCCGTGTATGGAGGCGGTATTAGTAGATAATGCGCTAGTGTTAGTACTTGTCGGCTGTATTTGACTGCGTGTGCGCGCAGACATTTGTGAGTTTGTTTGTGGTGTAATTTTACGTTCGGTAAATTTCGAACGCATTTGCGGTGTAAGTGACTGTCCAGCTAGAGCGCCAATACTACCAACACCACTGATTCTTGTTGTTTCCCCACCGCTTGAGCTAACACGACGCGCCGAACGTTGGGACATGGTTGTTGTTGTCGTTGTTGTGGTTGTTGATTGTGGCATTTGCCTATGGGTCATCGATGTGCGGACAATAATATTTTTAGTTTTACTTCCAGATGCAAACATTTTTTGAACTTAGAATTTTTCGTTTCAAGCTCGACGATTACAATAAACACGATATTACATATAAAAATTCGATAATTTTCTAAAATTAAAAAACAAACATTCAGCTCTGAAGCTTTAAAGAAAAAATTAAATGACTTATTTTCAACTGAAGTGTTGATACAAATTTTTACGTGAAACGACACGGAAGTGAAATGGGCAAATGGTATAAACTTTTTCGAACCTACTTCACTTTAAAGTGGATCTCGATGTAGAGTTGCAGCTTGAAGGTAGTTAATATAAAGATTTTCTTGCATCTAATATCTTCCTCAACCTAAATGTGCCTACATTCTTGATGGCCATGAAAAAATACTTGACTTGCTGAATACCAAAGCAGAACTAGGGACTGATATGCGGTATTGTCCTTTTAACGTGTTGAGAGTAGTGACAAAATGCTCATTCCTAGCTATGATTTTAGTACTAAGTACTGCTGTAGCAAGTAATTTAGTACAAGTAATGTAGTACTAAAACATAAGAAACTCATTTTTATATTTTGATTATAATATTTAATATATTTATTTAAAATTTTCATAATATTATTGGACAAGAGATATTAATGCAGTACTTTTAAAATATATACATATGCATAAGTACTAATTTTTAATTTGATTACTAAGCAAATCCATTAGATCTTTAAAAAAAGACCTGAAAATAAATGAATTGTGACATTTCCATGTTAGCAATTAAGCTACGGGTTGCGCACAACGATGCAGATTAATGCCGAAAGATTTCATGGGTACCACTTGGGCATACAATTACTTTCAATTACAATTACAAAGGACTTTTAAAGTAAACCATTTCTTTAGTACACAGCAAAGGAGTTATTGATCCTTACATCCATATGTATATATTTATTATGCATTCATATTAAAATATATATATTTCCAATATATTAGTTAAGTGATATATATATATTTTTCTTAGTTTAATAGTTATTTATTCATTTTTTTGGTAAATTGTGTTAGACTTAATAAATTCTTAATACAAAGTTATGTATTTCATTATTAAAGCTAGATTTCTTATATAAATATTTCTTCTTTTTTTTTGATCCATAAAGCAATGTTTATATTCCAGGCTGCTTAAAATTTGAAAAAATTCAATGGATTTCGCTTAAGTTTAGTTGCAATAGGTTTGGCTGAAAACAAAATAAAAAGGCAGAAAAGTCGTTTTATAAAATAAAATTATAAAATAAAATAAGCGAAATTAAAATTTTAGTTTTCAAACTAGCTTAGTTCATTAGTGGTATGAGAAATGAGTTACTGCTCGCTTTGCTGCTTATTTTATAATCGCGCCCTTCGTACTTGTTATTTCGCATGTATTGATCGTGAATTCGCTTCGTTGTAGTTATTGCGTATACGACATGTATTTTTCTGCTCAGTCTTGGTTAATGGAAAAGCAAATGCGTACGCTCTACTCTGGTATCTAGGCTTTGACAAACAATAGTTATGGTTAAATAATTTTAGTGCTAAGTACTAAATTTTTTTTTTAAATTGGATTTCGGAAAAATTCAGTAACAAAAGCTTAGTATTAAAAATAAGAACTAAAGATAAGTACTAAAAATCGGCACGAGAAACTTTTAATTAGAACCAAATATTAAACGAAATATTTCTTAGCACTAAACCTGTGTAGTACTAATTTTTAGAACAAATGACATATTTTTTAAAAACGGTAAAAGTCTTACGATTTTTTCAAATTTCGCAGTGAAAATACTTTGATGCCTTAATAAATAAAATTTCGAAGAAAGCTTAGTACTAAAAACGCTAAATAAATGTTATCTTGCTGTTAGAGTATACAAAAAATTAGTACAGCTGCAGTGAACATTTTTATTGCTTAGTTTAAGTGCTAATTCCTGGTGAAAACTTTTTAGTACACGTATGTATGTACTGTTTATAAGTTTTTAGTACTAGTTTTCGCGGTTTTCCACACTTTTCTTTCGAACTATTTGTCGATTAAAATATTTAGCTTAAATTTTACATAAAAAAATCGTTTAAAATTTTAGTACTGACTTTGCGCTTATTTATCTATTGTAATTAATTTTTAGTACACACTTTTAGTACATTATTTTTTTATATCTTTAGTACATTTGTTTTTTTTTTGCAAAAAATTGACATTCTAAGTTTGAAATTAAAAGCAAGAATTTTTTTTTGTAAAATTTTTCATTTTATGTTAGAGGTTTTAATTTTTGTTTTCAGTTTACATCATATACAATTAAAAGTTAGTTGTGAAGCAAATTATGAATAGAATTTGGTAAAGGCACAAAATACATTTTGTAAGTTATAAATACTAGAAGCATACTTGCAGGCGCCCTACCAATGCTTATTTGTATGCAAATTTTTTACATTTTCATTATTTTGCCATTTTTCTGAAATTAGTTCCTGCAACATTTTTGGATTTTTGTTTGTTTATTTGGTTTAGTACATACATATCTACATTTTATTTTTTATATAATTTTATATTTGTTGGCTATGCATTTTTTTTAAATATTTATTCCGTTTACGATTCAGCTACTTTTGCGAATTCGAATTCGAAATTATTAAGCAAATGAGTGAAAAGTATTTTTTGTGGCTCCCGAATATGTATGTTTGTATGTTTGTATGTAGTATATGATGAGTATTGTTGAAATTAATGTTTGAAGGGCGAAAATTTCGTTTTGTTCGATAGCTAAAACTTTTTGTGAGACATTTATTTTTTGGTTTTTTTAATTTAATAAATTTTTTTTGTTTATTTTTTATTATTTAATATTTTTAGTGTATTTGTGATTTTAAGTTCTTTCCTTTCTTGAATTACAATTCATTGCGCTAATCAGAAGCTTTGGTAATGAGCTATGTATGTATGTATGTGTATGTTATGTTTTTAGTATGTATGTAAGTATGTATGTATTTTCGCATTTATGTTTAAACTAATTTCTTTTTGTTTTTCTCATCTACAACAGCAACAAATACAACTACATAGAAATCACATTCGTTATTATTATGCAAAACTAAAGTACAATCCTTCTAACCCCACAATCCATACAAAATTTAGCCTGTTCAAGTAAAAATTTAGCGCCACATTCGTGACAAAATTTCGACATTTTCATACTCGCACTCATTGATGCCGCCGTCGCTGATGCATTCGTGCTCGATAATGAACTATTCGAACTGTATTGCGCTTTGTTGATTGTTGGCGCTGGTAAATCTGCATCAGTGGGTAGCACAGCAGCGTTTGTTGTGGTTAAATTTGTTGTTGTTGTTGTAGTCGGCATAGTTGGCGAGCTAAGTGGACTCTCGTAATTGTTGTTGTTGCTAATATTATTATGAGTGTTGCTATTGCCCCCCATTAGACTGCTGTTGTGATGTGCTGCCGGCGCATAGTGAGTGCTGATGTAGTTGTTGTTGTTGTTGTTATTGTTACTAACACCACCATATAACTGTTGGTGTTGCTGCTGCTGTTGTTGTTGCAATTTTTGTTTATATTTCATATTACAATCGCTACCATCCGAATGTTCGCTGCTCGATGAGCCACTAATGTGGCGTGGACGTGTCTTCACTGGCGCATATTTATATAATTGTGTTGCTTGTTGTTGATGTTGTTGTTGTTGTTGTTGTTGATAGTGGTATTGTTGTTGTTGTTGTTCATAATGTTGCGCATCTGTTAGCTTTGTTGGTAACATAGCGCTCGCGTTGACTGCTGATGCGCTCGTGGATGGACGAGTGCGCGTGGCGCTGCGATGCGGTGTGACGGATAGCTCTGAAGATCTCTGACGTGAGAGGCTGTTTGAGAGGGTTGGGAAGAGAAAAAATAATATTTAGTTCAAAGTTGCAAAATACAATTCCGGGACCGAAATCTCTACATTCACACAAACAATGTAAAAGTTTCAATTTCGTACTCACCTCCCGTACGCAGAGTCAGCGCTTAACTTAGCACCTACACCGCGTCGTGACGATTTCGTTGATATTGGATAACCATCCAAGCTGCTCATGTCATCCGAATCGCCGCAAGCATCACCGCTCACATCACCTGAGGTGGCATACAATGGTGGTGCGATACCACCACCACCACCACCACCTACACTTGCGACCACCGTTGATGTTGCTGATGGTGGCGGTGGTGGTGGCGACGATGACACATTACGTGGCACATACGTACTCGCACCGTGCACATCAACACCGCCACCAACTCCACTCATACCCATATTCTCACCACCACCACCACCACCATCAACAACACCGCCACCATACAACATTGCACCGCTGTTGCCACTGAACGACGTAAGACCGGTCATCGCTTGACGTATATTTGCGCCAACTTCTTCACTCATTTGACGAAAATCATTTTGCATGCGTTGTATTAGATTCTTGGCATTATTCAATTGTACATTCGGTAAGTGATTACCACCACTGGCGTAGGGGGTGCAATTTCTCATCATATCGTCAACATGCGTTTTCGTACTCGCGCCGCCATGATTCGACGTCATGCACTGCTCATCGTCATCGCTTATTTTGCTAAATTTATTATCACAACCATCGACTTCCACCTCAACCATTGTTTGTGGATTACCGACCATGTTGCGTAGCGAATCGGGTGATATGGGTGAACGTCCATGCTCGTTTGGTTCCGTTTCGATGCTAATGAAAATCTCACGTTTTTTATGTTCCGAGTCATTACGTCGGCTCAAAGGCGAGATATTCTCCACATAAACGCCAACTTGCGTGTTGTTGTTGTTGCTACGATTTAGCTCTTCATATCTAGCGGAAATTGGTGAGGACTCTTTACTTTTCGGACGTGACTCATCACGTGATCTGTGGGAAGAGGGAGTTAAAAGGAGTGAGGAGGATTGGGAATGTTTATGGGATATGGAATTGGGAAATTCAAAGTGTTTATTTGTATTGTTGTAGTCTTTTGTTTGTTGTTGTTGTTGTGTGAAATTATGCTGTCTATTATTATTGTTGTTAGTATGCGCTGATGTATAATTGTCGTCATTGCGTGTACGCGGCGTCGTCAACGTCGAACGTTGCTTATTCGCTGTGCGATTCAAGAGAAACTCTCTACAATCTTTGAAGAGTGGCAATTGCTCATCGTCATGCTCGAATGACGAGAGAAATTCTTCAAAATCAAAGTCGTCGAAAATCGGTAAAGGCGGCAAGTCAGGTTGTGCGGGTTCGTGCGCAAACGACTGCTTACTAAAATTAACGAAACGCGTGTGTGGCGCGTGCTGCTGCTGTTGTTGTTGTTGTTCCTCCTTTTGTTGCTGTTGCTGATAAGCTGAACGATACTTTGACTCATAATACTCAACCGACGAACGATTAGCCTCATCATCCGCCGAACAAGAATCAGGCGAAGCATCGTACAAGAAATGATTGCGTCCCAAACGCTTTTTACGATTCAACAAATTTCGACCCTCCGCAGAGCTGCGTTGGCTAAGTGTAGCGTGCATATTTGGTTGCTGCTGTTGTTGTGCGCCATCCGTAGTTGCTGGCCTCGTTGGAATATCCATAGCTTGACTGTGCATTGTTGTTGCTGCTGCTGTGGGTTGAGCTTGTGACGCCACGCCATGTGCGGTAGCTGGGCGCGCAAGCGGTTGCAGCTTGGTTAGTTGTGAAATGGGTGCAGTTTGTGTAGCCGAACATTCCGATGAAGAAGAAGAAAAATCCAAATGACGTTCGATATTATTGAGAGATTTGAGTGTGCGTACCGTATTCAATTTAACTGGCAAATTATCGCATTTGTTTATAAGCTTCGGATCGATATAGTCGCTGCTGTTAGATGTACACTTCGTATCGCGCTCGCGATTGAAAGCGGAGAGCGTTGTAGCATATGGTGTTGACGCCTTCGTGTCGCCGAGTAGCGCATTCAAGTTGACAGCGGGCAATTGTGTGGCGTACCCCGTCGTCGTGTTGTTTGCAGTAAGCGCTCTCGCCGAGTGCGACTTAGGCGTTGAAGTGGCTTGTGGTAATGCTCCAATGGGCTCCAAACGTAGCGGTTGTGACTTTTGCGCGCTCACACTCTCGCGCTCATACGGTGATAAACCATTTGCAGGCGGTGTTTTCGGTACTGGCGTGGGTAAGTGTTGGTAGGCGCGTGTTTGATCTTGTTTATCGGCTGCGGCTGCTGAAAGCTTTGGCGTTTCAATTTGTTCGGCTTTTAGACTCTTGGCGGAGTTTTGCTTACTCAACGTATTACTTTTGTCTTTGAACTCTTTAGTTATGACAGGACTATTGAGATTCGCAGCTGGTGAGGGTGGTGAGCTTTCGTCTGCAGGCTTATTTGCACTATGCGTAAGAGCGACCGCGGCGGCGTTTTGCGCATTTAGTTTATCCAATTCTTTCTCGTACTTCAGAAATGCCGCCAAAGAGTCGGTCTTCGAAAGATATTTTGATGTTGAGTTCATGAGTTCGTCACTACTATTCACACCCAGCATAGACGCATAATTGGGCGTATTCAATGTAGAGTTCGTACTAGGCGTAGTTGCTGTTGGTGTTGTTGTGGTAGCAGCCTGTACATTGAGCTTGAGACTTTGTTTACGATTTGAGAGACTATTATCACGACGCGTCACACGTGGACTCTTCGTCAAAGCATAATCATTTACACAAACCGAACGTACAGGCATCTCATCGTACTCTTCTGGTTTGAGAAAGTTCGTTGAAATTGGACCTTCGTCGGAGAGGCCACGCTGTATTGTGGGACGATGATTTTGTGCAAATAAAGGACGTGATGAGAGTAAGGGCGAACGACGTGGGCCACGTAACGAGGATGCACGTCTAAAGGTTGATGCCGTTGTCGGCTTGTTTTGTGTGGCTAGAGAAGGTGCTGTCGCATTGCGTTGGTTTTGTGTTGAGTTTGTCTGTGTCGTCAAAGGACTAGAGTTTGTTAACGAAGGGCTCAGCGTGAGCGAAGTCGACATTTTTGTTGGTAAACCATTAGACGTCTGTGTTGTATTTTTTGGAAGCTTAGTGGAAAGTGTAGGATTGTGTGGGGGTGAGGATGAGCACAGCTCTTCAAGTTGGCGTTTAGCCGAGAGAAATGGATCGTATTTATCGGACGACGGCAGACCGCTAAAAATATATTAAAAAAAAGAGTTATTGAGCAAAAATTAGCAAAAAGAGTTATGAGTTGAGATATTCAGATAAACATTTGCGATACTGTCACTGATTTCTTATAAACTAAAGTTTTGTATAAATGTTAGAGGACAAGAGTTGGTGGTGTGTGCGCCAAGAACCCATCCAACCCCTGGCTAAACAATACATACATACATACAAACCTCAATACAAACGACTTGTCACGCGCCAACTTAGGTGGCGCTTTTATAACCTTAATCTCATCATCGGACTCATCATCCGCTTGCATACCACCACCGACATCTTTCAACTCTTCGAGGTCGTCATCGTAGCTACCCACTCCAATGCCATTGCCAGTATTTAATAATTTCGTAGGTGCACCAAAGATTTCGATGCTCTCCTTTAGTAATGGAATCGCTTTCATTGGTGTGGCATGCGATGAGATCGATTGACGTACCAACTTTTTACGTTTCGGCCGACAAATGGTTAACGAACGTATGGCATTCACTTCCAATTTTGTATGTGATGTTGACGTTGTGGCAGTAGTTGCTGTCTCGAGTGTTGTCATTGCAATTGTTGTATTTGGTAATTTATCAAATGTTGTCTGACGTTGTTGCAACATTTGTTGCATTGGTGCTGTAAGCATTGTTGGTGCATAGCGTTGCAATTGTTGTTGGAAATTTTGCTGATGTTGTTGTTGCTGTAACTCTTGTTGTTGTTGCTTCTGTAATTCTTGTTGTTGTTGCTTTTGTTTTTGCTGCCGTTGTATTAGTTTTTGTTGTTGCTGTTGTACTTCATACGCTGCCGCACTATTGTGTATACTGGAGGGGGCTGGTGCGGGTGGTATTACCTCCTCATGATCTGTCATGAACGTGGCGGCATCTACACGCATATTTTGTTGTTGTTGCTCTGCATTCACTTTAGTCAGCTTCACGCGATTTCTTGACTTGGTCGGCTGTGTTGTGTTGCGTGATTGAGCTCTTGGCTTTGTAACAGCTTGTAAGGGGCAAGCGGTGTATGTAAGCGTAGCGGATAAGGCATTTGCATCGCCCAGATTATGCTCTCTTGTGTGGTCTGAGGAGCGGTATGAAAATGTATGGATGAAATGAAAGTGAAAGAGATGAAGTTTAAATGATAAATATTCAGAGTGCTTAATAAAGGAGGTTTCTACCCAAAAAAAAAAAAAAAATACGGCTTCTGAGATTGGGAGTAGCCCAACTCTTCCGATTCCAACACCCCGAATAGAGTGCTCTAGCATATGAGTCTCTGGGACCGGGCAAAATCCCTCATGTATGAAACGGACTTAGGATCAATCAGTAACATCGGTCTCAAAGGGTCTATGACCCACCGTATGAGCCCTGGCAGAATTGAGAAACTGAACTAACTTCCATCGTACTTCCGAACTTCCATCAAACTGATCAGAATTTTGTATTTACGGGGCATCGGAAATAGTGAGCTATCGTCGACTCTGTAGAGACACCGGAGCTCTGATTTTTTGGTAGCATAGCTCTAGACAGAATTTGAGTAGCATAGAACAATTTTGAAAACCCCAACTGTGCATGTTTCGAGACCAGAGCTATGCTTGTTCTTCTCTTTTCATATTAAATTTACTCAACGAACCTTTCTTTCAGAGTCCAGAGACTGGACAGCATTTCTTAGATTTAACTAGGAAAAAGTTTTAGGATAAAAAATTTTGTGTTTCGCCTTTCTAGCGCATTGAGGATAGTGCCTCGAAATCCCTGTACAAAGCTTGCTCCTCTACATATAAACATATCTACGAGTATATCCAAAATTGTATACCTGAAGTGTTCGTCGTCGTCGATAATCGTTCATCGTGCGTACTACGCGATCGTGCCTTATCGAGTTGTGGCGATTGTGGTGGTGCATGCGATGTGTTTGCCAGCGGCGCGTGGGCAGCTACTTGGGATGTTTGTTGTTGTTGCGGTTGTTGTTGCATATTTAATGTATTCAATGTGACGCGACGTTTCGGTATTGTCTTCTTCATCGCAGACAAATGTGAGCCAGTTAAACGAAGATTATCGAAACAAGCACTTTTGACGTAGTCATCAACACCAGCGCCGCCAGCATGATGTGTGGGTGAGGGTGGCGGCAATTCAATGGCATTTCTATGAGTTTTACGTTTACCCAATGAGGTATTGAAATCTTTCAAAATGGCAGGCTTTCTAAGAGTTTGCTCACGTTGATGATGATTGATATTATAAATGTTAAAGAAGATGATGGTGATGATCATGATAATGGCATTGATGATTTGGCAGCATTTGTGGAGTTGGGAAGAGAATTTGTTTTTTAATTTTTTTTGAAATTTATTTTTTGAAAATTTAATATTTGCTTGCAAAGAACATATCGGGCAAAAAAGGATATCGAATTAGAAACTCCAACCTTGGGCTTAGGCGTATTTTGTTTAAAGATTTCACTTTAGAACTCAATACTTCACTACAGAATATATTTGTGCACATAATTCATTTTCCTTTATGTTTTTTGAAGCCTTTTTTGTTTCGATAACTACTTACTTTTCAATGCAACTCTGTGTTTTACTCTAAAAAAACTTGGTGTGGTGAAATTTCAAATAAAATTTAAGTGATAAATGAATGAAATAAAACAAGTAACAGTATCGCAAATTAACTAGTTGCTACAATTAAATAACGACTAACACTAAATAACGACTATCGATTGTTGCACGTCATAAATAACTCCCATCTCTATAAAGATGCATCATTAAATAGACCTTCAATTGTTTTATTTGTGACTTCTTGTGTAACAATTAATCAATTACAAGTGCAGTTAATAATATAAATAAGTGAACTCTTCATTGAGTTATAGAGTCATTCGCGTCGACAATCGAGTCATTCACATCGGAAATCGATAACAGTGTAATGTATCTACATAATATTTAAAAATATTTACTTAATAAAAATAAGTTTTTATAACTACTGGATACTAGTGCTAGATACAAAGAGTTAATCGTTAGTAGCTGTCTTACTCACCTCTCACTGGTCATTGAAGATGTCATTGAAAGCGACATAATACCGTTGCTATTACCTATACCGTTAGCGTTGCTATTATCGTTGCTGGCAACACCGTTCACTGCACTAATGTTGCTTGTATTATTGTTGTTGCTACTGCTGTTGTTGTTGCTCGTATTATTGTTGCTATTGCTTGTGTTGTTGCTATGGTTGCCGTATGCCGTTTTTAAATGATCGCCAAATTCAATTTCATCACCAGCCAATCCCGCGTATTTATCACGATTTATCGAACGTTTAGTCCTGCAATAATTCCATGCAGTAATGCATTTAATTGTCATTTGTTTTTTAGATGTATTACCATACAACAACAAAAAATTGTTGATAAAAAATACGTTTGACAGCAAAAAAGTATAAAAAAGGTATAAAAAAAAACTAGCAAAAATTATAATTTTGCGCTCATATGTTGGTAAATTATACGCGGCTTTATTTTTGTTATATTTTAAATTCTTTTTTTTTATTTTTTAGCGATTTTTGCGAAACTATTTCACTACAACATTTGACAAATTATTGAATTGCTTTTGCGTAACAGAATCAAATGAAGTAGAAAAAAAAAACACGAACACTCAAAAAAATACAAAAAAATTAAAAAGCAATTTGATTTAATGAAAATTTCAAAGCTTACTTGAGACAGGGTGCACGGTATTTAGTGCGCGCTTCCAGTCGCTCTTTAGCCAAGTTTTGTTCGGTTTTCGAAGTTTGTTTGATTGATGCTTGCAATGCTTTCTCCTTGCACCATTCAACATGACGGTCGTATGCTTTCAAACCAAAGCAACGTTCACAATGTGGACACTGTTCGGCTGCTGGTGGTTGTTGTATGCGTTTGGCTAGCGCACGATCCGATGAACGCATACGATCGCGCGTAAAACTACCAGCACCGGGCAGCGAATGTGTGGATGCTGTGGATGTGATCATTTGATTGTTGGCTAGCGACGTCGTAGAGGCGGCGCCCACACCGGCAGTATTGTTGTGTGCTGTGTTGCTGCTAGGCGACAGCGCTTGTGCGTGTGCGTTCGTGTTGGCTGCTAATTTGCGCATTGAGGCGCGTGCGGTGCTGCGTGTCAACTCATCGCCGCCGTTTGATTTTTTGCGCGCCAAAATGGGTGAGGCGATGTGCTGAAAGTGAAGCGTGGAAGTCTTAGAAATTTGTTCTCAGAGTAATTTGTTTTTGCACTTACTTGCAACGGTTTGGGCGATTGTCCGCGCGGTTCCTGTTTTGTTGCCGGTAAGCCGTAACCCTTCGGCAATGGATAGCTAGCCAATTCGGTGCCTTCGCGCCGTTGTCGTGACGAATCGAAAATATTACGTTTCTTGCTTGCCATTTTCTCGCATATGCCCACATGTTTTTGCAGCGTTACCGGATTAAAGGTTCGCTGACAGATGGGACAGGGCACCAATTTTGCTGGTGCATCCGGATATGGATCTGCTGTATTCGCAATTGTGTTGCTGTTATCTGTTGTTGGTTTTTTTTTTTTGGAAAGCGTTGAAATATAAAGAAATATAGCAGAGAAGAAAAAAAGAGAGGAGAAATAGAGTTTAGTTAATTATATTTATTTTTTGTTGGCAAATATTTTTTTTGTATATTGATATAATGAAATTTTTAACATGTTATTTATTTTTGTTTTTTGTTTTTGACTTTTATTTAACTAACGTTAGTGACAGCCAGGTAGTGTTGTTAAATAATTTATTTAAATTATTTTTTTAATTTCTCTTAGCTTTAACCCTTATGTGACGATCTCATAAAAAGCATTTTTTTAACATAACAAATTTACACTAGAATTTTTGTTTAAAAAATTTGTTAAAAAAAATTTAAATTTCCACAAAATTTTTGGTTAAATTTTTTAGTGACTGGTTTTAGTTTTTGAGCTTTTTTAAAATGTTATAAAATAATTTAAAAAAATTTATAAAAAATTTTTTATTTATGAATACCTCAAATAATAATTACTCTGCTCTTTTTTTTTATTTTTTTATTTGTTTTATTTTTTTTAGAAAAGCTAAATTACCAGAAAATTTTTTTTATTGATTTTTTAAATTCTTAGAAAAGCTCAAATAATATCTAATACAAATTACTAGCAAATTTTTTTATATTTTTTTTTTTTAGAAGAGCTTAAATAATAATACAAATCACTAGAAAATCAAGCTCCAAAATTAATGGAAATCTAATTTTTTTTTAGGAAATTTTTGGAATAATAAAATTTGTATTTATAAATGCACTCATTTTCGGTGCTATCGATAGTAACAATATTTTTTTGGAACTTAGAAAACTACTCGTATAAACATCATCGCTCAAGGGTTAATTTAATCGTTTCCATAGCGCGTCGTAATCGTGCATGACTTTTTAATTAAATTTGTGGCATAAGCAGAGGCGGAGATGTGCTGCTGACACATATACAGACACAATTTTCCATACTAAAAAAATGGAAATAAAAAATTATTATTTTTGTAATGCCTTCGAGAGGCGAGTGCTTGGATTGCGTGCTTGTTCTTATGATTGGCATGCTGCCGCACAATGCCATGCGACAGATATATTCATCACTCAGCACTTTTACTTTTTGAAAACAATGAACTTCTCTGTCTATTTTTAAATTTTAAACAAATTTACGTAGCACATGCACATTGAGAGACAAACTTGTAGGAAATTGATTGAAAGATAGAAGATGAACAAATTCTTCAATTTGCCTACGAGTCAGAACTGAATTTACTCTGATAGATAGAGCAGCGTATATTTATCAAAAAATGAACTATCTTAACCTCTCACAGAAAATGTACATAGTTATATTATTAACCAGCTACTTAGCTAATTTTTTCCTACTTGGTTCGTATGTTTAAATATGCAATAGTCACACATTCGTTTTGATCGCATTCAATGTTATGAAACACAGAGAATTTCCCGGAAATATGCATAGATTTAATTAGAGATTAGTATAGCTGAGTCATATGGAGCTCACATTTGACTCGTTCAGGGGGGTTATTCTGTATCGCGATGCGAAAGAAATTTCTTTCGCATTTGAAAAAAAATGTATGTGATTTGACAGCTTGCTAATAGCATTTGCTTTCGCATCGCGATACAGAATAACCCCCCAGGTCTTTTATTGAGATTTTTAGGACCGCAAATACATATATACAAATAAATTTATAGATGTGCTCTTTAAAATTATTAATTAAGTATTCATCTTTACTTTATTGGTACATGTGTGTACATATATTTCATTTTCGAAAGTTCAAAAAGGCCACCAAAACAGCTGATAACATAAGTACTTAATATACTTTGCGCGATTTTGCAGATTGTGTATGTGACCTCATTAACGTTCAAAGTAGTTAGTTCTGATAATTAAAAAAATAACAAACTTTGATGATAGATATGAGATAGTCACATCATAACAAGCAGATAGTGCATTTGAATGTATTATTCATAACAAGTGATGTTATTGGCGTGATGTGATCTTATGATATTTTATTGATGATGCGATATGGTAGTGATATGATCGCTAGTATGCTCATTTTATTTATTGTGGCATAATTTTGTATGGTCATTTGATATGGTATTATCATGTGATATAATATCATGCGATGTAATTTGAAAATAATAATTATTTGCTTCATTAAACATTTCCTATTTTGTTGTGATTTCATAAAAAAGTCTCTTGTGTTGTTAACTGAACCCAGCTGTTGGTTACTTAATAATCAGTTCTACCCGAACTTAGTTTTTCTTATTTGCCTGTCTCTATTCCTATCGCACAAACTGTTATTTAAGAACTGTGGAAACACAAAAAAACGCCAAATAAACATTCGCCGTCGCAACAAATCACCGTATGGTGCACCTTGCGACCGACAAAATCATGCGCTTCCTAGAATTTTATGCCAAACTCCACAAGTGGCCGATTGTAACATCACAAAATGGCATGATATTAATTACACTAACATGAGAAAATGTAACAGTAAAAGCTGAAAGCAGCCAAAGAAATGTGGCAACAGTAAAAAAGTGTTTTTGTTTTTTTTTTTTCGTTGGACTTAGTTTAGCACCAACGACCTGACCCAATGTGCGCACACTGGACGTACTCAAAAAGCTGAGAACAAACAGCTTACTGTCGGAATACATTATTGTTGCCCAAGTAAATTTTCAAGTGATCCACTAAATGCAGAGCACTTGTACACACAACCACCTACAAACAAACATTCATACACATTTACAATGTAAATCAAATGCGGGCTGCAATAGCGTTGTGACTTCAAAAAAAATGCTTTCTTGCAATTATCAGCAGTCAGACATACAGACAATTCCGCATAACTTCGCTTTTATACAAATTGTGTCTGTCGTGTTTTTGTTGTTGTTGTGGGTATGGAACATAAAACGTCTGTTGTTTGCGAAATGTTAAAAGTACGTACTTGTCCATTCAAAATTGCACAGATTCCGCAACGGGCAGTGTCAAGTGGTCATAATGGCATGAAAGTAGGGCCATATTGTAATTATATGAAAGACAGACGTACATATATTTGTGTATGTATGTATGTGAGTTTATGGGAATTTCAACAAACAACCTTTTGAAAGAACAAAGTAGAATATTTTTCAGAAATTGTGGTCTATCAAGTATTTGCTTGTGAAAAATAGATAAACATACATACATAGATTACAGCTCAACTGGCTTCTTCAGTTTGTAGTATTTCCAAGATGTTTAAGATTATTTTTTTACAAATACTGCAGTGTGCTAAATCTCCATTTCTGTTGAAACATTTACAAAGTGATAATTTTCTTTTTATATTATTTTAGAATGCCAAAATTACGTCAGCTGTTCGCGAACAAAAGAGTTACCAGATTTGGTGATAAAATATGGCGCTGCCAAGGAAACACAATGTAAGTATTGAGCGATTTAATTTAAATTTGTTTTTTTTAAATAAATAAAAATTGATACCCAAGTAGTCGATACGCAATAATACTCGATTTTGTCCAACATTATTTTTTTTTTATATATTGTGACTTCCACTTTTTTTTTTATTTTTTTTTTGCTATAAAACTGAAGATATTTTAAATAACCTGCACAGCTGTATTTGGCTTTAATTACTGTATCGGGCTAACAAACTGTTAATACTCGTACAACAAAATAAATGCCACAATTAATCCACCCAACATAGATTATCTAAGTATTTTTGTGTCAATGACTTGCAAAGCTTAAATGGTATGTGGTTTGTAGCCCACTACCTTCTATGGTATTTAAAATGTTTGCTTTTAGTTTTGTTTAAACAACGTTATATCATTTCAGTTATCGATAGTTTCTCATCACTTAATAATTTTTTTGCATGAATAAATCAGAAAAAAGAGGAATTGTATAGTTTTACATATAAACACCGTCGAATATCTAAACTAACCTCCTCAAGTAAGAAAAATAAAATCTTGACATTTTCGCCACTAACCAAAAGTCGACCACGCCACTGTCTGAATTTATTTATGTTTTTACAAGTACCATATTTGTGTCAGAAATATCATTTTTTTTCTTTTTTTTGTCACTCCCAAACACTAAAGAACAGGTGCGTTTTCTCGTTTTGTAACACCTTTTGTTTTGTGAGCTTCCTTGGCTTTATTAACATTTTCTGCACGTTCATCTTCGCATTGGATTTGCGAATTGGCTCTGAATTATTTATAAGTATAACAATGAAACACCCACATAAACAACAATAATGCGGGAGAAAATGAAAATAAGTGAAATTTTAAGGCTCGACTTTACACGTAATAGCAGTAGGCTATCAGACAAGCTGCCAAATTTGGACGAGCGAAAGCGTCAAGATACGTAATAAGGGGGGACTGATTGTGTTATAGAAAGATTTTGTACTTTTTTTGGTAGTAACCGTAGCTCGGCTCCTAGTAAAGCTGAGAGGCAGGGAATGAGGGCTAAGCACTTCTCTGAGGATTCTGCAACATTTGAAATAAAAAATAAAAACGCAAAAGTGTTTACGAAATCCAATCGGAAAGCGTTTTGGAATTTTTTAGAATTAATTTTCTTTTTGATTAATCAAACTCTTGATTAATCGAGTAAACAAACTTTTTGATTAATCAAAAATCATAATTAATCGATTAATTGAATTTGATTAATCAATTAATCGCACAGCCCTAAATCAAATTATGAAATAGGACGTTTTTGAAAAAAAGGTGCTCTTCCACTCAGCCTTCCAAATTTCAACATGTGCTTATGGAAAGTCAGACCTGCCATTGGAAAGTGTCATATTTTAACCATTTTGCCAACCTAACCTAACATTTGCTCGCGTACGGAATATATTTATCGATAATTTTGCTGAGGGGTTTGTGTCTTTGCATGAATGTATGTGTGTGTGTGTGTATAAGGTACATTAATACTATAGCTAAATAATTTACTTTTTCCAACATGCGTTGAAGTGATTGACAAGCGCATTTTATTAGTAGCATTAGTATTGGTAGTTGTTGCTATTTTTGTTGCTCTACTTGCAATATTAGTTTTAGTTTTAGTGGGAGTTGTTGTATAAGTGGTTGTTGTTGTTGCACTATTAGTAGCCAAAATGAAAGCATTGTCATGCGTTGCACTTGAATGCATCGAATTGTTGGCGCCTTGGCCAGATTCAGCGGTGTCACTGACAGCAACAATTGATTGGCGCTTATTTGTCAATGACAGCTGTGCAGCGTCGTCGTTGTCGTTCTCGTCGTGCGCTCTGGCCGCTAGTATTGTGTCAGACAACATATTTGGCATACTCGATGATGTCACAATTTGTTTGATAACAATTAAAACTTGTGATGAGCGTTTCGCTGCTTGTTGTTGTTGTTGCTGCGCTGCATTTATGCAACTCATTGCTTCTGCTGCATGATGCGCCTGCTGCAATTGCAACGCATGACTGCTGCTGCTGCTATGCAATTTTTGTTGGTTAGTAGGAGGCGTGGCATGCTTTGTTGCTGTTGCTACAACTACAAACTCACACTTTGGCAATTTGCCTGTAGCATTGACATTTCCGTTTTGCTTTTCTTTTTTCTGTTTTTGCTGCTCCTTTTTTTGTGGTTGCTGTGCGCCACCATTGCTGTTGTTGTTGTTGTTGCGTTTAAGCGTAAAACTGTTCACTACCTTGGCAAATGTGGACTGCTGTTTGCTGTTACTGTTGTTGTTGTTGTTGCTGTTATTTTTATTACCAATTAGCTGGTCATTGGCACCTGCTAAGAGTGCTGCTTGCGCTGGTGCATTATTGTTGTTGTGGGGCGCTGTTGTTGTTGTTGGCAAAAGTGCATCCGCGTTATTTGCAAACATTTGCGCGATTTCGTTATTCTTGGTTTCGCTTGAGTTAACACTTGCTGCTGTTGCTGTTATTTTATTCCATTCTGCTGTAGTTGCACTTGCATCACACCCATCTACGTCAGCCTTATGTTGCTGCAATATTTTGCTTATTGGCAGTTGTTGCTCCTCCGCTTCCTGCCTCACTCCTTGTGCCTCCAGCTTTTTTGGCTTCTTTGCGGTTTCCGCTTGTGCTCCAGCATATCCATTCAATTGTTGGTACTCTTCGTATATGCTGCAACGTTTATTCGTTTTGACAGCGATCGTTGCCGCAGCTGGCGATATTTTGGCATTTTTTGTTGATTTGGAAGATTTGAAAATTTTATTCCACATTTTTTTGCTCATTTTTTTGCTGTTAAATTTATCTTTTTATAAATCCAAAAAAGCACACAAATGCGGTATGTTCCTTCACTCACACACTCACTGGATTTTTGTTGCAAAAATCATTAATCTTTGGCTCTCCAGTGGGCGCACACTCTACACCGCACACTGCACTGAGTTACTTTGTTTTCAATTTTTCGTATACTTCTCGCCACCAACAAGCTCAAAATTATTATTTTTATTTTTCAAAAATCTTTCTCATCAATTTTGTGACTTCACATCCACCACTGCATCTTTAGTTTGCACAACACCACTCATAGCACACCCGCACTCGTATGCAGCACAGCCATTCAAATGCACAACTTTTCAGTTTCGGCAACAAAATGCGACTGATTGCGCACTGCTAAGCAAATAATGTGAAGAGACCACCGGCAAATGCGATCAAGCAGTTAGTACTTGCTGCTGCTGCCAGTTTTGCTGCTGCGTCGCCCCAACTGCCACTGCTCCACTTCACGCGCCATCTGTGCGCTGCGCTTCACAGTCAACTATTTTACTCTTCACAAATATGTTTGTGCGCATAAATATAGTTTCATGTTTTTTTTGTTGTTTTTTTTTTTGATGTTGTTCTGCTTTTGGGTCTTCTTCGTATCAGCGCCGCTACGGTGCGGCCCCCAACTAAATGTGCTGATATGCGCGGCGTTTTTGTGAAGCTCCAAGTTTCATGTCTTGTCTTTAAGTTTGTACTCGCTCAATTATCTACACATATACATACATACATAAATACCCTGTAGAGAATTTCTAAGCTGCTTGAACTTTTAACTAAGTGAAGTTGAAAACCTCCACCTAAAAAATGTGGAGCTAGTCGCTCTTTGAAGACCTTGACTTGAAAAGCTAGGCACTTCCTTTTTTCTATCTCTTCCGGGGCCTTCTCTTTATGCTGCTGTCGGGACGCACGTATAGATAGGTCTTTGTTCGTCGAGAGAGGACTTTACTACCAGTTTCAATAGGGTGGGAACACCGTCATATTGATTTTAGACGGACCTATTAAATAATGATTACTAATTGTAATGGTTATCGGTTTGATAGTTTTTTTTACTGAAAATCCATTTAATGATTGATTGCCATTACTTTAAAATTTTAATGATTATTTTCCAATTACTTAAAAAATTATACAAAATAAAATCAGGATATTTCACGATTATTAAAATTAATCAAAAATAATCAAAGTTATTAAAAAAAGGTTTTGTGATTAATTGACTATTTTCCTGATAATCTGATTTTGGATTTTTTTTTGAACCGTAATCAATTTAAATAACCATTTCCAATTAAAAAATCCAACTAATCAATTAATCACTAATTACTAATCAGATTTTAACTAGTCTGGTTGAAGACATTTCGCCTCATCCATATTACCTTTTATTTTTGAAGTTTTTATTTTTCTTCCACTTTGCCTTGTTTCTTTTCTTTTTAAAGCTATAAAATTAAGAAATCGATGCTTTGTTGTTGTTTCACTTTTGTGGTAAAGTTACGGCGCATCAAAATTACGATTGTGAGTTCCGACAGCGGAAGGTGAAATTGTCGTGTATTTATGTATATTTATGTTCTGTAGAAGACACAAAGAGTTCACATCGAAAATCAATTGGCCATCAGTTGGCGCAATTGAAAGCTGTGAAGTGTAGTAGATTGATTTACATATCTTGATCTCTGGCGTTCCGGTTGTAGGCCGTTTGCTATTGAAGTAAAATGGTGAACGAGGAGCAGGTAGGTGAAACCCCAATATTTCTCAATAAAGTAGGCGGTTGGAAAATGGGGAAAGCAGAGCAAAAACCACGTATGATACTAATATTAATAAGGGTTTGAAGTTGAAATCGAAGGTGGCTGTTGTTATTGCAGTAGTTCTCTTGTTCTGAGAGTACTTGCCTAGCACAATTCGGAACTTCACTCAAGAATGAATTAGAAATAACAAAAATTGAAAGAAATAATCAAAAAAAAAAACCAAAGATAGGAAAGAAAAAGGAAATGACGAGAAAGAAGAAAACAACGACTGAAGAAATTAAAAGTTAGACAAGTTATGGACATCGAAAAATTAATATAGTAAGAAAGTTATGAACTACGTATTTTCAATCATGAAAGAAGAAACACAAGACAATTTGTTTGTTGCTACTATGGCGCATTTGAAAATTAAAATGCTTTACCATAGACATTAATTGAGGAAACGCAAATTGAAGAATACAAATCTACATTAAAGTAGATTTTTACATACTTTTCTTTTCATTCAACTAACGTTTTAAATATAGAGTGCGCCATATGCAACAAGAGAATTATTGCCAACTCATATGACGAGCTCTAAGCGTTGGGCAGCATATGCTGCGCGACCAAATGGTTAGGCGTCATATTGGCATACTAAAGAGACATAAACATTTATGTAAGAAAAAGAAAACAACAATAAAAATAAGTTGGGACAAAAAACAACAAAAAATAAAAAAAACCATCAAGCGCTAAGCAGAAGTGTTTGAAATATTAAAGATTTACTGTCAGCCAGTGATTGCATGTTGGCAGTGAGACAGCGAGATAGTCAGACAGTTAAGTATAGAAATGCACAAAAGCAGCAGGGCATCAATAAAGCAACATTCAAAAGTCAAACACCCAATATTGCATATGTACTATGGGGCTTAAAGGAATTTTTCTGGCATAAACAAGAGGGCAGAACTTACGAAAGAAGAAGGTATACTTGGTACCTAGCTTCTATTGAAATCTTTTTCAAGAATTTTTTGAGATTTAAAAATTTAATGCATTTTGCAACATTCTGCAAATTTATTTCGTCTTCGCTTTGAGATCAAACAAAAAAAATTGTCAGCCATAATATTTAGATCGCTAAAAACCTGTGATAAAAGAGTCTTCAAAACCACTCCCCTTGAGTTGTAATGGAAATCTTTGTCTAGAATCGGATGCAGTTTGCACCAAAGTGTTGCTGGTTGTTTCACTTAAAGTTGATTTCTCCAAAAACCGACTCTTGTGCCATAGTGCAATGTGTGCACACGGATGTTTGGAGAACAGTCCAACGTACTTGTGTTAGTTTTTGTTCAGATATTCTACAATTTTTTTGTTTTTTTTTTTGGTTTTCGTTATTATTAATATCTATAATAATATGCATGAAGAGCGGTTGTTGTTGTTGTTGTCTATGCTTTATTATTTTGCTTTTTCGAACATGAAGTATATAGTAATAATTGAATGCCTTCACGATGAACGAGCAACACAGGCAATTTGGAGCTTTTTCAGCGTTACAAAACCTCTG
The DNA here is from genome assembly GCA_951509765.1 of Sphenella marginata. Classification (NCBI taxonomy): domain Eukaryota; kingdom Metazoa; phylum Arthropoda; class Insecta; order Diptera; family Tephritidae; genus Sphenella; species Sphenella marginata. Next base: position 61,302,770 of record OX608083.1, read on the forward strand.
AGCAGCGCGGCGTTTTGCGGGTGAAAATGTATTGATGTTTGTAGAAAATATGTTGGTATACGTAATGCTGCCTCTTTCTTCTCCTTTTTTGTGAAACGTTACAACAGCGGCGCATTGAATTAAGAAAGACGAGCGATCGATGCAGCAAACGTTAAGAATATTGCATCGCACTGCCGCCTTGTGTTGCAAGTTTGTGTAGCGCACATGTGTGGGTGTGTGTGTGTAAGTGGCAAGATATGAATTAATTGTTTATTATTGCAATTGTTAGCGTTTTTTTTGTTTTTCTTTTTATGAAGCATTTCTCAATTTGATTTTGATCTTGCTGTTGAGATGATTACTTTTATGTGTTGGTTTTGATTATTATGAGTGTTGACGCAAACAAATATTTTTATGATTTACAGCATCTTTTATAAATTGTTTCGTATTACTGTAGACAGTTGATGTTTATGCTATTTTGATATGTAGTCGCGCCAACAGCTGTCTAAAGTTCACAATGTTGGCGGCGGTCAACAGAAATAAGGTCAACTGACATTAATTCCTTACGCGTTGCGATGATGAGAAGTAACAACATCAACGTAAATAAGTGCAGTTGACGTTATTTCCCTTTTGTAATGCGAAATAAAGCCAATTGACCTTATTTCCGTTGATCTTATTTACTCTCACCTCCTAAGCGTGCATAATAGTTAGATGTGACAGACAAAACGTGTAAAGGAAATAAGTTCAATTGACGTTAATTCCCTTTGAGTTGTGAAATAAAGTCAATTGATCTTATTTTCACTAATTTTGTTAGCTGTCACCGCTAACGATTACGCAGCAGCGAGTTCACTTTGATTTTAATTGATGGTTTCTTCAACTTTTGTTTGTTTGTTTTTTTCGCATCGTTAAGAGTAAAAAAAAACTATATGGAATAAAAACTAAACAATCAAGGAAAACTATTGCAAAGTATCTTATTTTAGAAATGTAAAAATAAATATAAAAAAATTAAGTAAAGCAGTGCAATTGTGCGCAACTCCAGCAATGCTGTCATCAGTGGCTGGGTGAAAATAAATCGCTGTTTTGTTGTACTTATGCAATTTGCCAAATTTGTAATGAAAAAAGAGAGCGCAAGAGAGAGAGTGAATGAGAACGTAGTAAATTAAATGGTGATTGTGACAGCAATTTCAGTTGCAAAATTTTTTATTTCCTTTGCAAAATAATGCAAACAAAGACATAAACCCAAATAATAAACATAAAAATGTCTTCATGACCATACTTAACGTGTAAATAAATTGCGTTGTCCGAAAAAAGCGTTAATCATAACGATTAAATGAATTTAAAAAAGAAATATGTATTACTTAATTCTGTGGTCACAAGTCATAAAAGCCTAAGTCAAAAATCATGCAATAAAATAGGTTGCAGAAAACAGTTTAAATCTCGAGTCAGTAGTATATATTTGTCAAATCGTAATTCTAAATCAATTGTAAAAATAAGCACGATGGTAAATATATAACAAAAAACTGCATTATTACTTTCTAAGTGCATATTAAATGCAACTAAAAATTAATTTGACAAAACGACATATCTCGACTTAAGCGATTATGGTTTGTGACCACAGAATTATGTACAAATATTTCACTTTCGTTTTATTTTTTGCTCCACAACCAGCATGAATTTATTTCATTGCGTATACGCTTTTGTTTTTGTACTCCATTTGTGTTGCGCCCTCTTCACATTGCGGCGCGCAGTTGTCAACGGTAAATCTTGGCTGCCGCTTTATGAGCACTCTTTTCGGTGACATTTGTGCGCGACATAAACCAAAAATGGTATTTTCAAGCAGAAGATGTCAGTTTTTTTCTTCTTATTTTTGGCTTTTAATAATGTGTTAAGTGTTGTTGTAGCGCTTTTAAGTTCATAAAAGTGAAAAGATCAGAGCGGAAAATGCTGCTATTTATGTGTACAATAACAAATGTTTGAAGTTAAGGAAGCACAATTTGAGGGGTCAGAATGTGGGCATGTGGGTGGTGACGTTTACAGTGGGGAATTGACAATTTCAAGGTAAATGAAGATGTTGGATTTGTTAGTGTAACGCATGCTGTTGCGAGAATTCATCATTTGAAATATCAAAAATCGGAAGTGGAATAAAATTATGAGTTGAGAAGAAAAATGGGAACGTATTACCAGTCAACTAGGCAACTTCTTTACAATTCAATATTTACTCTAGCTTATTCTAGAATATACAACAACAAAGAAAAAGCACTCGTTCTCGTGCTAATGTATTTAGATATCTACTTAAAGAATACCGTGGAAGTTTAAAAATAGGCCAGAAAGTAAAATCGATTAAATGACGCAATTGATTGGCTGCATAAAAACAAAAACAAACAACAAACGAGGCAAATAAACAAATGAGGGAAGCAAAAAAAAAAAAATGGAGCAATCAATTGAAAGCGAAACGAAGTTTCTTTGCTAAAAGAAATATGTATTTACAAAATGCCAAGCGGTGATTGACTTCGTTATGTGGTTTGGCTAGGCAGTGGATTGGATATATTCGCAATGTAAGGATGGTACAAGTGAGAAGAGAGTGAGGTAGAGAAGACATTCATGGAATGTAGGCGAAGACAGATCTAGGCAGCATATTTTTCTGGGAGCGTCAAGCACAAGCTGTTTAAAATACTCTCTTTCAAAGAGCTCCACATAATTTGGTGGAATCATCACACGACTCATGCGCGTACTAAGCTCCGCTATGATGATAACTACAAATAATAGTTCATATGAAACACTGACCTCTACATATGCTTTTGATTATGTGAAATCGCATTCAAAAACACACACGATAATGCCCTCATATCTGTATAATCATGATAATTACCACCAGCTTCATTTCAATTCAATTATCGTAGCGTTAAGGTTACACATTTATTTGAACACACTATGGGAAGTGAAACCACTTAGCATATGAAGTGAAGCAAAAAGTAACGGTTGGCCTCTCTTATCATTATCAAATATTCAAAGGCGTTACTTCTAACCTTTCGCGTGCCTTTTTTTTATCTACGCTACACATTTCTTTTTCTCTCACAGTTAGTTTAATAATAAGCAACATTGTAGGAAAGTTCACTGTTAGCAGTTTCGCAGCAGGTTAGATTTTTCTCAGAGATTTGTGGCACTGTGAGCTACAAATTTCTTTCTTTCAAATTGCTAAGTAGGTACTTATTTTAATCACTTTATATATTCATTTAAAAAAAAAACACGTATAATTTGTAAAGTATGTATGTACATATGTATGTGAGGAAGAAATTTTCTTTCATTCATTCCTTTCACTTCAGCGCGACTTAAGAAATATAACCCACAATCATTAGGCAGATACTTGTATATATGTATGTATGTATGTAGAAGGGTACTAAAAGAGGTTCGTTATACAAAAAAAAAATACTCCGCAATACTTTTGAGATACCACTACATAGTTTTAAGAACCTTCAATAAGAAAATTAAAATTAAAATATGTGAGGACGAAGTGTAAGAAATTTCATATCGAAAGCAAAGGCACCTCAGAGCTCGATTTTTACTATCCTGAGATTCTCGGAATCGTATTTTTGAGTATTCATTATTTAAAGTTAAGCTGGAAAAATGTCAAGAATTTGTTTGAGAAACCAGCTAATCTGGAAAAATGTCAAGAATTTGTTTGAGAAACCAGCTAATCTTCAAAAAAAAAAAAAAAAAAAAATAATTAATACTGAGCAGGAACACATTTTTTATGTAGAAAATTTGTGTTTATAAGTCGTAAATGTTTTTTAAATTGACATGAAAAAACGTCACCTTTGCCACTTAGCTTTTTATAAACGTTAAAATATGATTCCTCAATAAATCACGCATATCCACACCCAAATTCACGAAAGAAATTTTAATGAAAAATATTTTTTTTTGCTTAAATTTTATTTGAAATCTGATAGCGAAGAAAAATATTTTTTACTCAAATTGCTTCGGTGTAACTGGTTTAGTAATATGATGCAAATCCCGAAAAGAAAAAAATTTTAAATATTATTTTGTTAAATATTTTTTCGGTTCAACTTGCAGAACTTTTATTGGTCCCCACGTACCTAATTATTTGTTGACTCAACTGCATTATTTGTGATTCAATTTTCACAACAAACAAAGCAACCAACATTACACACAGCTTCAAACAAATTATAAGAAAAAATTAGCTCCCATAGTTAAACGTAGAAAAACTGTTAACACATATAGTTTTTGGGGGAAAGGCAAACAAATTGTTTTTAATCTGGTAACCTTGGCATTCGCTTGTGTGTTAGAAGAAAGCAACAAAATAAGTACTGTGGAAAGTTCACAAACAAAATAAGTTAAAAGGTTATGCGCCCTTAGCAACTAGATAATTTGGTAATCAAACAAACGATGTCTATTAATAATTGAATATTGAACAAACATGACAAAGAAGTTAAATTTTTTTTAAATAGGTTATTTTTGAGGAAGACGTTATAAAGGTGGTACGACAAAGGAAATATTTATTCAAAGAGAAGGCACATTTTTCAAGAGGCTTTAGAGTTTTGATGGTTCCTAAAAAGTACTTAATCTGAGGTTGAGTAAAGAGTTTTTTTTCTCGTAGGGGGGGACCATTTGTGTGTAGTCTGAAACCAAATATGATACTGTACCTAGATATGGTAGTAAGGGAAGTAGAATGCGAAGATATTTGGCAACTCTATTTCAGAAAAATTTTCTAGATTTTCAAAAGGCACTCCCAAAGCACTTTCAACTTGTCTTAGTAGAAGTTCTCTTCAACTTTCCTCGAAATTTTTATTAATAAAAAGTCCGTATGTTCCCTTTACCTCCTATTCTGGGTATGCCTGCTTCGAAACATTTCCATTTGTCAGCTCATCAGCCAGAAATTTTTGTTGTTGTAAAAACGTGTGCATATTGATGGAAGATCAATGTTGGAGCACAAACTTCTGACAGCTGTCAATGAAATTGCCTGCATGCAGCTCTACAAAAATAAATATTTAAAAATAAATATATCGTACAACAAAAGTACTTCAACACCATTTGTTGTGGCTTTGAGGGCTCACGAGTGGCATGATTGAAGCACAAAGTTGCGTATATGGGAAACCGAAAATGTTTGTTTTTGTTGCGCAAACACTTTTCATTGACGGGAACAGAATGAATGAGGTCTTTATTGCAAGATAAGACAAATGCGGGTTGACCGCGTGATTTTGATATTTTTGAGCAGTGGAATAACTCACTTTTCTACTGGATAAAAAAATTCCAGCACAGAAGGATTTCACATTCTTTTGACAGCACGAAGCTTGTCGGGGCGTATGAGTAACTTTTTCATATGTTATGGCGAAAGAGAAAATTGGTGTCTTAGATAAATTTTTATTTTTTTTTTAATGTTATACTATATTGTTCTTTTTTTATTCGTCATTTCGATGCTAAATAAAAATTATTCTGCTTGCCTTAAATTTTTTAAAATTAAAAACAATAAGAACAAAGTAAACAGAAAAAAATTATTTTTTTTTTAAATTTCCACTATGTATAACGAAAAGAAAAATTTTCAGTAATTGAGTTAAGCTAATTGAATTTGACTACAAAGCTAAAAAAATTAAAAAAAAGAAAATTGAAACAAAAAATTTTGAAATTCATATTTTAACAAAAATAAAAAAAAAACCCTAAAAATTCCAAAAATTAAACTAAAAACTTAATTAAACTCTAAAAAACAAGATTTAAGTCCAAAATTTAATGCTGAACATAAATATTTTCGAATCAGAAGTTTTTTTTTATTGGCATATTCTAAAATTTTAAATAAATAAAAAAAAAACAAGAAAAAAGGAAAAAGGAAAACACAAAAAATTTTCAAATTCCACAACTTTGAAGAAAACAAATTTTTTATAATTTTTTTCTATAGCAGAACTTCGTGTAATGATAAAAGCAAACTCATCACCAAAATAAAAAAAATTATGAGCACTCTGGCAGCATGATTGGCAGCTGGTTTTGTCAGTAGTCAGTAACTTTGGTGAGTTTGTTAGCCCAACTGTGGTGTAAAACAGCGAATGAGTGGCAGAGAGCTTGAATGGATATATGGAGAGAACAACACAAATATCTACTCGTATAAATGCACTCGAAAGAGATTGAGTGAAAAACAAATTACTTAATAATTAAGTTTTTAGTCAGCCATAAACTTGATTCGTGAGGCATTTAATGTATGTAGCTGAATCATATCGACAACTAACAAAACGTTGAAAATGTTCATGAATTAAATTAGTTTGCGTTGTTTTTATAATTCAAATAGGGTTAAAGTGATTAGTCACTTCGTCATTTTACATATGCCGCAATCCGTACAGGTGTTTTTCTTTCAAGTAATATCGGTTTAATGCTTTGTACCCCAAATTCTTCTTTTTCAATATTTTATTTTGAGCATTTTTTTATTTAAATTTTTTTTTCATAAATTTTCTCAGCTTAATTTCATTTTCATTTCATTTCATTTATTATAATTAATAATAATAAGACCTATTCAAAAGATTTTCGTAATCTGATCAATTAATATAAGAAAAGTCCATTGTTTGCGTAATTTATTGGCATTCGAGCACGCGCACAACGCCCACAAAATTGGCCATGAATTGCCAAACCTAATTTTTGCTGAGTGGTGGCAGTAAGGCAAAAACCAAACAACAAGAAGAAAAAAAAACTACTTTAGCACGTGGGCCATTCCAAAGTTGTCATAAATGCTCTACAATTTTTAGTATTTCAATGTTCTTAAAGAAATTTGGAAATCGCAAGGCTTTGATGTAACACTAGTCAATATGCGCTCTGACTATGGTGACCATAAGTTATGCATTTTATGCAAAATTCTCTCTTTTGATCACTTGTTGGTAGTTTTAATTTTTTTTATTTAAATTTTTTCAAATAAAAGCGAGAGCAATAGGTAAAATAATCTGCTTCCATTATTTTGTTATTTATGAAATATGGTCACCATAATTTTTTTTAGTGCCTAGAAATTCAATTTTTTTTGCTTTTGGCCATATACATATGTACCTATTTTATTCATTTAAATATTAAATGTTAAACAATTTTTTTTTAACAATTCCTTATCTCCGATTTTCAAAAGCACGCTAGAACTATCCAAATGAAGTTCATTTTGAGCAGAGAAACAAATTCTTAGAGGGGTGATATTTTATACAGACTTCGATATGAATTCGCTTTTCTAAAAAGAAGCTAAACCATTATTTTATTTCAATAAATATTCTTAGCAAGTATAAGCTGTGTTCAACTACAACAACACTCAACACTAAGCCATGCATTCATTAAAATAATTGAATTCATTTCAAGTATGACTAAAAGCTCATTTCCGCTACAAAAACTCATCAGACAATGTGTGAAGTTTAGCGTTTTAATTCGCTCATTCGCTCGCTCACTTTTTTCTGTTTTGTTATACATAATTTTTCATTTTGCTACGCTTGAGTTTTTTGCTTCTTTTCTTTTTGTTTTGTTTTTCCAATTTTTTTTTTATTCCATATCTCATTTCATACTATTTCTCAGGCGCCAAGCGCAAAGTGCACTTCGTTATGAAAGAGATCATTTGTAGTTATTGTAATTATGTGGCCATTTTTGCTCTTTATTTTCAATTTAGCTTCGCTTTTGTACTATAAAACACTTAATTTGACACCATTTTTTTCACTCGACTTTAGCTCTTTCATTTATGCAATGGAAACGCATAAAGAAAAACCTGTTTTATAGCCAACTGACCTTGACTTTGAAATTGGACGCATATGTAGGCACATTAGAGTGTACCCAAAAGTGTTTTTATTTTTGATTTTTTAAATTGTGAAAAGTGTGGCAAAGAGCAGTCTATATCACCAACGTTCCCACGAGAAAGGATCTCTTAACTTTTCCAAAATTATTTTAGCTTGAATTCTCATCCTTTTCGATCTGTCAGAACAGTCGGATCTGCAGTGGGCAGTCATGTTCTGAGCACGAATCAAGGTCCATAACAACTGATAAATCAAAGTATAAACTACTGCCTGAAAATCTGTTTACAAAACTTTCCGTAATTCCGAAAATTAATTGAGGCAAGTGTAGAATTAATTTTTATTGTTGAGAAGTCAAAGGTGATTAAAACAAGCAACAGCTGATGCTAATGAGTTGAGCTAGGTGACTAAAGTACCAACGAATGATTCATTCAATTGAAACACAAACCATTGTTGTTTTTGTATACCCCTGTAGGATGTAATATTTTGCAATCTAGTTGTAAAAAAAATTAAAAAATTAAATAAATATTTGACGCAGCTATTTCGAAGAAGATTAAGGAAAAGCTTCTCCTAAAAAAATTTTGAAACTGAGAATGTAATTTAATTTTTTTTAAGAGACTTTTCGCTAAAAAAAAGTAAAAAAAAAATTATTATTTCGCAATTAATTTGCAGTTAAATTTTTCCAGATTGCCAACTTTTTCCTCATACCTTTCGCCGCTAAAAAAAGCTTAAAAAATAAGCGAAGTATTTTTGCTACTAGGCTACAAAAGGTTAGTGCTTTTATTGTTGAGCTAAATTGATATATTCCGCTTATGAGTAATGATTATTTAAAATCTATGTAAACGCATTATAATGTTTTAAAAGCAAAAAATCTAAAACGAATGCAAGCAATTATACGGCTTTATTTGGCAAAAAATAACCTTCATTTAAGAATTTAAACCCTATAATTAAATTTTATGATTTCATACTGCCTATTTTGTGCATAGATATATTTTTTTTAGGTTATTTGGTAATAATAACTTAGATAAGTAATATTTTTTTTGTTCGTGTTACGCAATACAAAAACTCACAAATTAGCAAATATTTGGCATTCAAATTATAAATTCGTTAGTTCTTATTTTATAAAATAAAAATGACCTAGAGCTCGAAATTCTTCCAACAATTTTTAAAATATTCCCCCACCCAAAAATCGAAATGGTTTGGTATCAATTGGTTGGCTATAGTATTGTTTTGACTACGGTGTTATGGTATGACACCATTAACCGATTACATTGTTTTGGCTATGTCATCATTAATTTAGCTTCTAACACATGAAAAAGTTGGCATAAAAGTCGTTATAAAGTACTCGTTACTTTAAAAAGTAGCCGATTGCTGAAGATAACTACTCGATACATCCCATCCTTACTTCTTAGATCAAATAGTCGACAACAAGCTGTGCTGCACTAATAGCAAATATTTGACACTCAACTATTTGTTATCTGTTTTTTTCGAAAAAGTTTGAGAAATAAAAAAAAAATGTTTATGCACCTACAGAAAGTAAATACTTTCAATGTCAAGGTGGCCTATGTGATGTAATATTTTATATTTTTAAGTTTTACTTTTGTATTAAATCGATTAAAACCACACATAGTATAGTGATATGTTTGTATGGTATGCATATTGAAATATTTGTGTGGGCTTTTGCGGTTAAACTTGACGTCAATACGCGTTTATAAGCTTATGAAACGAATTCCATTTGCTCGTCTCATTCAAGATTATCTTGATAAAACGTGAGGTGAAATGTTTGAAATCGATTGGTAATCAAAAGAATTTGTAAGGTAATGACTGTCGATGAAGGATTTTTCCAAATTAACTTTTCCATAAAGCGGCTTTAAACATTTATTTTCAGTTTTTTAAGTTTTTATATCCTTAAAAGATCTATTATTGAGTAATCGATTTTTTCTACGCCAGATTACATCCCTAATTGGTAAACATCAGAACCTCCGCTATATGGAAAGGGTTAAAGTTAAATGCTTTCTAGATAATATCGAAAACATCTCTTACATACATAACTGATTTTCCCATCTATTTTTAACTTCAAACAAAGCTATTAAAAGCCTATTAAAATAACGATAAAACATGATCAGAAATTCAATAACAGCATACAAATACTTTTGATACAAAAAAAAAAAGAAAATTATCACAAAAAGCGAAAGACCAATATTAATATTGGGAACACATAAACATTATTTATTTTTAATTTTTCCTTTTAAAATATTTTATGAAATCACATTTATGTGCGTTTCCGGTTACCGCAAACAATAACTTTAGCAATAGATAGCCGATAATTGAAATGCAATCAATGACTTAAGTACGCCGCCTTACAATAAAGTTAGAAAAGAAGAAGAAAATTTCTACATTTTATGTAGGAAAAGTACTTTCCACAGGCGCATAAATGTACGTTGATAGCTGACCACCAAAACAGCCGTCGCGCCGTTTGTGGCATTGCATTGACGGCGCTGTCAATTACTAATTTGCTGTCAAGCGTTGTTTTGTTGTTATTCGTCTGCGCATGAGTACAACTAAAGAATTTCTAATGGTGCAAATGTTAGCTGTTATTTCCGTTTATGGTAAATGCATGTTTAAACTTGTTTGGTTTTTTTTTTGTTTTTTAATTATTCGTTTTTTTTTTTTTATTGAATACTAAAGTATGCCAACGCTACTTTTAAGAAACAACACTCATTCTACAGACTTACATACAAATGCACTACTAAGCTCTAATATTTGAAAGTTCTGCTATGTACATATGTTGTTGGATTTTCACAATTAAATTGTACTTAATTTATTTTGCGCATTTCATTTTGTGATTGCTCGTTAAAGTTCAATTTTTATTCTAGTGATTTATTTTGTTTTCTTTTTCTCGATAATATTTGCTGAACGCTTTCAATGCCAAAAGTAATTAGTTGCAATTGGCAATTCCACAAATTGCTGTTGCTTAAATCGCCAAGACAAGATTAATTGGAACGTGAATGGAGTAGAAAAATCGAAGTAGGTCATTATATGAGATAAATAGGAGAATTTGATATATGATGGGATCTCCATACACCAAAGGTTAGACAGGAGTTTATTAAGATTTTACTTTCAAATCACCGGAGCATAGATGACTAAAAATCACATAAATTCCCACATAAAAGGAAGAGATTCTCATTTGATTTATATTTCATTCTTATTCTATTCCACTTCCGAATTAGTCGAAGGCAATCTCCTTTTGTTGATTTCCCCTTTGTTGCAATTAATATCACGTCAGTTAGCAAACCTATCTCTTAAGAAAGTTGTGCTTACACTCACAAATATGTTCCCAACTCATAAGTTACAGACTATTGGTATGATATATATACACTGTAAGAGAATACACAAAAATGAAAGCGTTCTAGTTAAATTTATTACACCAATTCATTAGCAACCATTTTTGCATACATAATCCATTGCCAAATTTTTTTTGCGCTTTGCTTTAATTTTTTTTAACTTAATAAGGTTTCTGCTTGGGGCGTGATGTAAATTTCGAACAACAAACACGAAATAAATTATGTTAAAAATATAGCTTGATAATTCAGGCAGTTAAAGTTATGAGCGGCTTGAAATGGTATTAAAAATTTACAAGCTTAATAAATCCACCTAAATTTTGACAGTTCGGCTAGTTTTATTTGATTTGCTATTTTAATTAATTTCCTTTTTATGCTCTACTCAAAAATTCTATACACATTTGCGCTACTCTTGACACTTTAAATTGCTCATAAAATTAGAAATTACTATAGGCTGATTTCATATGCCACTTGTTAGCTAAATAGTCATTTAACTTTGTAAGAAAATATGTGACTAGGCTGTAAGTAAGGTTGACAATTATTATCCTAACCTTAAATATGAAAAGTCGATGGTTAAAAATTCGATAGCACTCATTATAAATTTTACTGACTATTTCTTTAAACTAAGTTTAGAATAGAAGTTAGAATAAACACTTTTATAATTTTTTTGTTATTTCTTCGATCACCATTTTATGTCAAATTAATTGATTATTCTTCACTCGCTTGTTTCGTGAACTTTTTTTTATTATTTATTTGCTTCGCTTTTTAATTTGCATTTGTATACATATTATGAATTTGCAAATTTGCGAATTGATTGCTATTACTTAAAATTCGTTCTTGGTCTTGACTTTGCAGTTGAATAAGCTGACATCATTCGTTGAAAATGGCATGAAAAGTAATTAAAGAGACGAATATTTTTTTGCTCTTCATTTGCGAAATTAATTTTGTTATTTTCGCAGTGCTATACCTCAAATATATGTTAACGATTCAGAGAAAATATATAAATGGATAAAAAGTCCAACTTGATGAGATGAAAACTACCGTCACTGAGTAATCAAGCATAAATAAATAATCGATATATCGATAAATCACTGTCAACATCCACCAACAACACTAACTCAACTGTCACTAACCGTGAAAATTAAATGTGAAAAATTTAAAGAAAGCGTTATAAAAAAAAATAAAAGTATAGTGTTTTTGTAGTACTCACATATATCCATTAGATAAGTTGAAGGTAAGTAGCCAGCCACAGCGGCAGCACTCGCCAATGTTTGTTGCAATTCCAATGGTAGCTGCAGTAGCGCTTGTGTAGTAGCAAATGCTGTGAATGCCGATGATGGCGACGCTGCTGGAGATGAACTGCTTGCTGAGGCTGCTGCTGCTGATATTGGCAACGGCAAAGTAGGAGAACGTGCTGTAGGTGGCGGTGTGCATGGCGTATGTGTGCGTGTAGCATTCACTCCTACCGAAGCTGCCAAGTCACTTATGGGCGATGATGTTGTTGCGGCTGCGGCTGCAATAGCGGCGGCCGCTGTAGCTGCTGCATTTGTCTTGAGTGGCGTAGGCGTTGCAGCCGCAGCAGTGGCGGTTGCAGTTTCCATGGTTTCACCAGTTTTTTATATTTCAACAATTAATTATTCACCTTTTTACTCTGCTTGCCTTTGTGTATTGAAGTTTTTAATTTTTCAATTATTTTTTTGGTCATTCACTTGCATTTATTGGTAATGGCATTAAATTTGTAATAACTAGACTTTTAAAAAAATTCACTGCATGCATAAAATTTTGCCTCATTATTTCGTTGAAACACTAAAGCAAAAGAAACTGCCAATCAACGAGTGCAATCACACGTTAATTCCTCGTTGCACTTTTTTGTTGTAATTAGTCGCGTGTTGACTAGTTAGACATCGGCGCAATGGCGGAGAATAGGCAATGATTTGATGTATTGTAGGCGTTTGGGAAATGGTATCCCATTTGGTACTTATAGATCAAGCACGCGATTTAATGCCGCCTACTAAATATAAAAATATATATTCGAACGACTTGTATTTATAGCAATAACAATTACAACAGCTGGCCAATGTAATTAGTCGCATTCGTGTTACAACTTCACTGTTGGTTTAACTTTTGCCTGAAATGCCGTTAATGCCCGCATCTAACGGTTAGTTTGAATTTTTTTTTCTTGACTCAACTCAATTGCTTGCTGTTCACACCGACTTTTACTTGCACAGGGATTTTCACTTGCCTTCGAAATATATATAATTAATAAATGTTTCATATTTCATGCAATTTTTCTTAAAATATACTAATGAGGCTCTCTCTTCTTCTTTTATTTTCCTAAGTTTTTCACCGCAATCAACACGCGATAGTATGCCAGCACACAACCAGCCAATTTTTTGAATGCAAAGCTAATGCGAAAAAAAAAACGAAATTGAAAACACTATTTGTTGGCATGGAAATTTCTAAATTTTTGATTTATACTCCAACAACGTAGTGCTTTGGCGCGCGTCGAATTGCATTTGTTAATTTGTTTGTTAAAACGCGCTATTTTATTTGTTTAAATAGGAAATCATTTACAACTGCTGCATGCTCGTACAAGTTTTCAAAATTCTTTGCGAAATTCATATTCAAATTTGATTTTTAATTTTTTTTTGGCTTTGTAGCTTACGATTTAAAGCGCAGGCGTGTATTTTATGTTGTTAATTATGCCAAACGTAGAGTTCCTCCTATAATCCGATAAATAAGTTTACTTGCATAAATTTGCTACTATGCGAAGCGATCGGTTATTTAGCGCTGTAACGAAATAAGAAAACAAAAATATTTGATTTAGTGTTTTAATGAAAGTAATAAGAAATAGTTCAAAATCAGTAGAGTAATTAAATTTTTTCACTGTTAAAAAGTGGCGACTATAAAGTTTTAAGCTTACTGGCAAGAACAAAATAAAGGCCAAACAAATTTGTACCTAACTTAAAAAGACATTCAAAAATGTTGATCCATCATTGTCTTAATAAACAATGATTTTAGCTAAAATGAAAAGTAAGAGAGTCCCCTTATGAAAAAAAAATGAAATTGGTTGGTGGTATGAAGAAGTTTTTTATGTTTTGCAAGTTCACCCTGTGTCAACTATTTTATTCACAAACCATAGCATAGCTGTGGTAATAAGCGAAAAAAGCCAAACTCAAGTTTGGAGTAAGCGTTTTTACATTGCACAACCATAGACACAAACCGTGATTTTAAAATGTTAAAATGAAGATTTCTGAACGATGGCCACGAAAATGTTATGAGAGCGACTGTCCAGGCCGGCCAAAGGAAACCCTTCCTTTCGAACAATTTTACTATTCCCACCTTTCACATTAGTCCTTTGATCAGTACGACTAAGCGATTTTAAAATTCGGTACAGTTTAATTTTACAGAAAAATAAATTGCAAATTGAGATATAAAAGTCTTACAAGCAAGGACGCATTTAAAAAGCATCCAACTGTGCAAATTTATGTACATAGTAGGGTTCACAAAAAATTATATCCACATGGGTGCTCCAAAACATTTATGAATCAATGGAAAGGCTGTTAAACTGTGTATATTTAGTTCAAGGTCACTACCGTAAGTTAGTTTTCTCACCGTTTTGCATGGCTTGATTTTCATCTAATATCTAACTTTTTTTAATTTTCAACGTTACACAATTTTCTCCTTTTGCCTCTGTTTACGTTTTACTTTTAGTTTTTAATTAACTGACTACATAAATCATTTGCGGTTAAGGTATTCAATGCTTTCATAATTTATTTTCAATTCCACAGCACATTCATTTCACTACAAAGCAATAACATTGCATTTGCATAACAATAATAACAGAAAGACTGAGGCTTAAATTAATATTTAATAATTAAATTTAAAAAATAAATAAAAGAAAAATAAAGAATAATTAAGAAAAATGGCTGCTTGATTGTACAAAAGTTAGGAGAGGCTGCCAAAAAAAATTATATAAAACGATGGTTGATTAAGTCTTTACATAGTTTGAAGGGTTAAGCTGAAAAAGCTTTAAAGTTTTATTTGTGGTTAAAGAAAAGATATTTAGAGGGTAATAAGAAAGTAGCGCAATGTAGGTGAGATTTATAGACGATTTTTAAAAAAGGTTCTAGCGGTCTTCTTTGTAAATCAATTCCATGGCTGTAAAATTCAAATTTTTTTTAAATGCGAACGATATTTTAACATTGGATCTTACTAGTATTGATTTTTTAACCTACCTTTCCAAATATTTTATGACAACAGTAGTGGAATTTAATAACTTTTTAACGACATCCGCCAAGAATAGAGGCTATAACGCACCACTAATATACATCATGACTTTTTACTGATTTTTTATAAATTTCATAGAGACAACGAAACTATATTGAGATTAAGAATATATCGGAGAATCGACACAAAAATATCGTTGAAAAAGTTATCGTTTTTTATCGATTTTCAAAATTTTAGTTCCTACGGAATTCTACCGAATTCGATAATTGATTAATCGTATCGAGTTTCTTGATCATGAACTACAATTTAATTTTACCACATTTCCTTTTCTTGTTCGTTGACTTGCCAATTCTTCTCCAGTTCGCATACGTAAAATATTACGCAAAGAAATACAAATTTATGCAAAACTTACTGTAAAAAAATAAATTTTTCTCACATGAAATCCTATTCGTTTTCTTTTACTTTTCGTAAATCAAGTTTCACTTCACTTGTCGTTTTCGTCACACAAAAAAAAAAAGTTTTAATGAATTTTCGTAGATCGTCACGTCGACGTCGTTATAATTCTTACCGTCCCACAGTATTGTAGAATTGAAACTAAAAATTAAGCGCAAGTATTTCGACACAGACTCAAGACTACGTTGAATTTGGTATGAGTACCAATATGTATGAAGTGCTTACTAAAGAAATTTGTAAGCATTTTTGCAATATGTTCAAATTTTACTTTTGTTAGTAATTCTGTGAGCATTCATTCAATTCAATAATATGAAATTCTCACTCTTGTCGTAGAAAGAAAAAAAAAATATTAAAATAAAATAAACAAAAATTTTGCCTCCAGCTCAAACACGACTCAATTGCAAAGATCGACTGAAGATCAGCGCTCACATGCATTAAATGCAAAAACAACACAAATGAAACCATCAAATTTTTGTATGGCTATGTGTGGTTTGTCGCAATTTTTATATACAAAACAAGTATGAGCTGGAGTGTAACGTCAATAGCCGACATACGGTGGGTTGTAGAGATCCCAGATCTCACGGAATATATCGGATCAATAATAGGCGTCAAAAGCAGTTGTCAGCGCGCTAGCTTCTCATTTCAGGCAAAACCGGGAATTTGTATTCCTAAAAAAATTTTAAAAATACCTAAAATATTTTTATTTGGTATCTACTAAATTTCAAAAAATTTATTTTAAGGATGCGTTGGTAATATGACACATGAAATCAAAATAAAATTCCTAAATCGTCTGTCTTTATCAAATACTGTATGGCAACAGCAAAAAAAAGCTTACACTGTTTACTAACACCGCATCTATGTATAGTCTAGCTTGAGTATTGAATTTTTTTTAGTTTTTTTTTTCTTTTTCAATTTGTGTGGGAGGCATAAAATTTTGTTTGTTTTGCTTTTAGTTCACATTCGTTTGAGTCAAAGTTGAAAGCAAACGAAAAATATTTGCAAACCAACAATTTCGCTTTCATTTTGCACAAAACTTGTTTATGAAGTGTAGCCAAAGGGCAATGATTTACTTGCAATATTATGTATGAGGTGTAAAGATGTGGTAATATTTAAAAAAAAAAAGAAATGAAAATTTTGCTATTTTAAGTGAAAATATGAGTACACAATTTTTAGCGTGGGAAATTTACTTTTAGTTTGCCAAGCATGACTTATGGGAGTAACGGACTAGATGAAGTAAAATCTATTTTTTTTTTATAAAAAGGTGGCAAAACTAATTGTTAGAGATAGAGAATAGAGGCAAATTCGATTGTGCTATAATTTTAATTTTAATTAATTTAAAAGTGTCCCAAAAAGATTCAGTCGTAATTTTTAAATAATATATGGACTGTGAATTTGCAGAAGAACTGGTGTAGGCAGAACAAATTTGGAGCTGAAATATTTTAAATGTGAAAACAAAAAATTTTTTTTTGCTCAATTTGAGAACAAAGAA
This sequence comes from Sphenella marginata, assembly GCA_951509765.1. Lineage (NCBI taxonomy): Eukaryota > Metazoa > Arthropoda > Insecta > Diptera > Tephritidae > Sphenella > Sphenella marginata. The sequence continues at coordinate 61,320,007 of OX608083.1, forward strand.
ATAATTAACGTGTAATGTAGTGATCTCTTTTTAATTGATACCATCGAAAATTTAATTGCAACCGTGAAAGCAAAGTGATCGAATGAAATCGATAAGCGCGCCCATGAAAGGAGCGATGTATGTTCGAGTACATTCCATGAACGGTATTTTACGCAGCAGCTTTAAAGCAGTGGCTGGCAAAAAGAGTGGACTGAGAATGTAATAGTTTACGCCAAAAAAATTATATATTTGAAAGGAATAAAAGTAAAGCTGACAATGCATTTAAAGAGCTAACTTTTGACTAAATGCGAACAGTCTACGTGTGAAGACCGACCGCAGTTCAATGGCCAGGAAGGTAAATTCCGACCACTGCTTTTAAGTATTTGCAAATTGGTTAGGCACAATTTATTTCTTAATAGTTTTTTTTTTGTATTTACTTCTTTTTTTGTGTATTTTTTTTTTTGTAGTTGCTCGCATACTATTGTTCGCCATCAGGTTTTTTATATTGTCATTAAGCTCCACTGACCGTGGGTGTTGCCCAAATTTGTAAAGCATAGGTGTTGACTTAAACTCACTTGTTTGAACATACGAGTAGGTCAAATATTTAATTCGTGTGGGCTTGGGATGAGTTTTGAAAGCAAATTGGAATTTAAAGAAATAAAATTTCACAGTTTATTTCGCAAAATAATTGGTCAAGGCGTTGTTGCCATATTTATTTATTTATTTTTTTTTTTTTTCTAATAAAGAGTGTAGTTTTTTAAGAAAAACTTGCCATAGAAATACCTCTAAAGAAAATTGAAGTAAAATAATGGCTAGTTCGCTTCCTTTATTCCAACAAAAAATTCAGAAGTTGATGCTTTTATTTTTTAGTCTAGAGTCTAGACAAATTCAATACACGCTATTAAGTTCTACTGGATTATTTTTTTTTTTAATGGTACTGATCACAACTCAAATATTTCTATCGATTCAAGTATCACTATTTATCTTATTTTAAGAGGTCAGCTGATAGCGAAAGAATGCGATTGTTACTAAGTCCTTTTTTGACCACTTTCATTTGAGTAGCCACTTGAATTAATTTCAATTTCAAGTTCAACTTAGTTGAAAATCTTTAACAACTTAAAATGTATAAAAAAAATTAGAAAACAGTTCTCAATTAAAATCACTTCATCACTCTACGAGTGCATATAAGTATTTTGACAATCGTTAATCGATTAACGATAAAAGTTAAGTGTGTACATGCTTTCACTTGCACAAGAATCAATTTATTTCTGTTTATCAGTTACTAATAGCAACAGATTATAAAAGCAATAAAAAGAAAACAAAAAAACATATGTAAACAAGCGATTGTTGATAAGAAGGGTGAAAATATTTGTGATATGTGAAAGTATACAGACGAATATTTAGTGCAAGGTACTTATGAACAGGAGTACTAAGGCACTTCTGGGTAGAGAAGTTTGCTTAAAGTGTGGATTGATGTTACGATTCCTGGCAGTTTGGGATATTGCGATCCAACCCTAGTAGTAACCGACGAATTATGAAAATCGATGTATCGACACTTCAGAGATGGCATTTTTGACATTTTGTAGTTCTCATGGTTTCCGGCGGAAGTACTCAGTTAGAGATGACAAGCAAGTTGGAAATTTTTGTTTTATACCGTTACTATAACAGCAATAATTACCAGCAATGCAGTTACTTGTTACTTATTCAATTGGATTAAGTTTTACACCAACAAATATTAACCATTTTTACTCATTCACTCAAATGTGCTTGCATACGTTTTTATATAAATTCGGCTCACTTGGGTACAATTTGTGACCGCCGGAATTGTGGTTACGGTGCTTCTTTGGAATGTTCACGCATTTCAGCGCTCGTGGAATGTTTGAAATATATTCCAGTATTTTTTTTCTTCCATAAAAATGGTCGTGATTAAGCTATTATTTGGAGCGTTAAGCGTACGTAATTCAAATTGTTTTAGTTAAAGTGGAGGCGTGAGTATAACAGTTTTTTGAAATTCCAGCAAGTACAAGCGTGCATAAAAGTAGAGGAAATTCCGATGGAAAACGGGCGTTACGATATTAATTTTTTTTATGTACATAATTATTTATTTTTATTTCTTTTTACTTGAAAAATTTTAAAAAAGCGTAAAATTGTCAAATTTCACAAACTTTTTATTTATTTTTTATTTAATATAATTTATTTATTAATCAGACAATCAAGCTTTGGTTTTGTTCTATTTTCCATCATTTTCAATTTTCTTTTGTGTTTGTAATTTTTATTTTTAACTGCATTACTTCAGTCATATGCCCATCCCAACAAAAAAATATATTGCGCAACATTGTATAATGCAGACAATTATCTTTAGACCGTCAACACTGTCACGCTTGAGCATCTAATGAGGTCTTGTAAACATTGACATTTCCTATGGCATGCCATAAACGCATTCTGTTGACTGCCTACGTTATGCATATGAATATTTATATGTTTGTGTATGTATGTACATACATATATAGATTATGTGTTTTTAAGTATCTCGTTAATATAAAATGTAACAATAAAAAGTAAAATTTTGCAAAAAGATAAATAAAAGACTGACAGCACTCACCATGACAGTACTTCAGTTTTATATTTTGCCATGCAATTTTATGACTTTTTAGCAGTGACATGATTTAAAGTCTCAGATTGCAGCAGAAATTAATAGTAATGCGCCAAACGGCAAGGAAGCAAGAATTGCAGTTGTAATTTTTTTATTGCTAATTTAAGCTTACTTAGTTTAACTTGTTAAAGGCTGTTTTCCAGCTCCAATATGAAAAATCGATTGTTTCGATAAATAGGTTTTGGGCTATTACTGCTGTAATTTAATAGCTAGGAACCTAAAACTTTGTTGTTACTGTACTTTCTATATATATAATATATGTAGTGAAAATAATAGAGATTGGACAATTATATCGTTTAGACTCCATACAACCCAATTTTTCGATAAACAGGGGCTGGGTTATGTATCTTTCAATTAACCATGTAAGGCTGTCAAAATTTGCATAGTTTTTACTTATTATAAATAAAGATGGGGTGTTTGTTTTAATACAAATCCTTATTTTAGCTTTGAAGTCAAATTTTTTTTATATTTTTTACATTTATTTCTTGTTATCGAAAATTTGTATAAGAACAGTTTGAAATGATTTTGTCTTAGTTTATTTTTACTAAAATTTCCAAATAGGAAATTTATTAATTTTCTTAAAAATCGATTTTTGAGTAATAGGTTATAGGAAATTATCGAATTATCGAATGAGGGAAATTTATTATTTTCCGTAAAAATTGATTATAAAAACTTAGCGCGAACTTTACTTCTTAATTGCCTACTCAGTCCAAGCCTACTCAACAACGGTGATTATCGTTTGGAATTATTCTCGCACGAAATCCTTCAAAGTTTCAAATTGGTATCTGTCAACAGTGTCACCGATTGCTTGCTTGATGACAGCAACTATCTACTTTGTCTTCACACTCTTTGTACACCATAAATATTTAAGTGCCAACTTGTAAGCTTTACTAAGTAAGCGTAACCGAACCTTTATTCTAACTTGAAACACACAAAAGAATGCCACCGCATGTGGAGACATGAAATTCTATACCACACACACAATTTTTTTTTTTTTCATCGTCCAAACGCTGCTTAACCTTGAGCTAAAAAGCCATAAACAGTGCGACATAAGAAGGTTGGCATTTTCCATATGTTACTCTTGGCTAGTTTCAATATGAAACAAGTGCCTAGCGGCTTTTTGCTTGAGAAATGCATTGCTGCCATCAAACGTTGTCATACGACGGATAAGTGTTCAAGTAATGTGCGTACGAAGTGATTGAATGATGTCATTTTTATTTTGAAAATGTATACGAAAACCTTGTACGCTGCTTTTGGGGGAGCTTGGAAGACAATTGGGATCATTGAAACTTCATGCAACTTCCAATGGCGGAGCTGCACCTAAGCCGAGGGTTTTAGGGGACAGTACAATTTTTTTTTGATGAGTTTTGATAGAATTGACAGCCAACAAAAGTGGGTAATCAAGTCAAAACTTCACCCTTAGACGGCTAGTCAGATCATGAGCGAAGTCTACTTTTAAACGTTCCATAAAATCAATGTTCTCAAGTAGTTTTTTCATGCAGCTAAGAAGCTTTGGCTATTCAGACCATACCTGAGTGAAGGTAAACTTCAAAAATGTCCTTTGGAAAGCTGTAGAGGAAAAGTGGGTTGTATCTTGAGTTGAAGGATATATGAAGTTCCCTACTGAAAGTTCTGGGGTTCATATCAATCCAGATTATAATTATAGAAGATATTTTATTACAAAGATATTAATATAAAATCAATGAATCTTGTAATTGCCAATCATTTGATCGGTTTTCCGCTACACTAGCTCAAACTAAACTGCAAATGTAACAACAACAAAAATAATTTATTTCTCGCTTTTACGCCCTTTTCATTAACCAATGAATCCGCAACGCATGAAAAATTATCTTTCGTAATACGATACATGCGCTTACGCTTTATCATAAGCTCCGTTCAAGCGTTTAAGCTTTAAGTTTTAATCAATTTACTTGTCAGCTGTGACAAAAAGAGCTACCAACTGTGACAATCACCAAACAAGTAATGGAATATATCGAACATAAATCAGCGACTTTGAGTTTAATCTGCACGAGTGCCATAACCAACGACCTCAACCCATATTGTTGTTGTACGCTTACCGCTACTTGAAACTCAAACTGTTTAAATGGGTTATGCTAAAGGTGTTTAAATAATAGCTAATTAACTCGTTATGCTAACGATCCGTTAGAGTGATTAGAGTTGTATAGTGAGTGGTTAGGGATGGAAGGGCGCTGGAAGCAATGTAGAGAGCTCTTAATAGCTCATATTAATGACTCGCTTGTGGCAATTTCACCTACATTTGCATGTCAATACTGCTGTGAGCCACAGCTTCCAAGACGTTTGTCGTGCGCAGCTTACAATCAACGAAGAATGGCTGTGAGTCGTCAATTGTAGCGGGCTCGGTGCGGTGGCCAATGATTGGTGTGTAATGCATGATTAAATGCTTGGTTGAATGTTTGAAAATTTTGCGGTATTTTAACATGTTTAATTTGTGGTAGTCACAATGGCGTTTCAAGTTACTTTTACTACTTTGGTGAATCTACGAGTATACGTTCTTGAGTCAAGACATGAAAGACGTACAACCGCAAAATGATGAACATTTCTGTTTTGAAGTTTGCTTTCTGGCAATTTACTTTGCTATTTGCTTTCTCCTCTTGATTGGATTTTAATGGCTGTGGTAGCTATGGACAACATGAGATGCCAACTAATTCATTGCCACTTTTATTGTAAGCAGATTCTAAGGAGCGTACTTAGACCTTATGCTGAATGAGGTTCAAAACTTCTTTGTAAAATTTATGAACCACGTTTTTAGGTTATTCCATGAGTAGATGGATCTAGCTCGCCATATTTAGCTGCCGAATTTTTGTGATGTGATTTCTCAACTTAAATTGCAGACACAAACATTCCGATAACCGCTGATTCTAAAATTGTTTCTCTAGCGTTAAAGATAAATTAAAGTGACTTAGCCATCAATAGTTATTTTAAAAATATTGTTTTAATTAATTCCATTAGTTAAAAATTTGTATAAAGAGATAAAAATCTCAAAAAATATTTTATTGTCGATTAACTAAATTTAAAAGTCGTACCGACAAAGCGACTCAATACCTGTTTGGCATAAATAAAAAAAAAATAAAAAATCTTGAAAAGCTATTTTAATTTCTAAGCAGCTATTTTGCTTTCCACATTACGCTACAACTTAAATTAATATGAACTCGGTCTCCTCATTGGACGCGTCAAGCGGGTGATGTCATGTTTAAGCTGTTTTTTCATTTTAGTTTTTATTTATTTTCTTTGCATGCCATTGTTTGTTATTTCATAAAATCGTATGTATCATTTTTCAATTTCCACATTATATCCAGTTTTCTAATATTTATTTTGTGTTCGCGCTAATTCTATGTTTCATGCTCGTTTTTATTTATTTAACCAGTAGAAGCGAAGTCTCAAGTTTTCTTTAGTTACTTGCGATTATTGTTCTACAATTTGTTGTTGCTTTGGGCGCGCATTAAATAAATGCAAAGGTTAAATTGCCGGTTTAGAAAGCAACAACATCAGTCAATAATTATCGGTTACATTCATCGGAAATTGGCATTTATAGTTGACGTATGGCTTGTGGTGCCTCTCATTGCTTTTGTTTTTGGTAGGCATCAGCTGTCATTTTGTACATGCTAATTTGAAGTAGTGCTACTCACGCAATAAAACCCGTTAAGAATTCATATTATCTAAGTGATAGACGTCAAAACGAGTAACAGTCTCGATCAGCTGTTTTTTTTTAATTCTATCTTGCTCTCATCCTGCATCTCTTTCTATCATTTTGTAAAAGGTTAAGAGTTCGTTTTGCACCGGATGCGCCGCCATGTTGATGCGACTCTCAGCAAATTTGACATATAACAACTCTGTTCGGCGACGCAAAATATTTGCAGGCAGAGAGCACATTTTCTCATTTCATTGAGCAGGAGAGTTTGCAATTTTTGTTGAGGAAATTTCGCTGAATCAAACTTGCAAGTGAAAAACAGCTGATGATGACAGCAAAACAACAACAAAAACTTCAAACAAACAGTAACAGCTGTTTTGGAGAGAGTTATACTTCATTCTCTCTTTACTGACAGTTCGTTTCATGTTTTCGAATGTCCTTTAGTGTGTCAAATTTGTATCTCCCCACATTGAAAGCGTATTTTACCTAATACCAATATAATGAGCTCAGCTAATAATTACACAAAATGGCGAATTTCAAATGAACTTGTTTGAGTTGTACTTGTACGCGATAAGTGTAGGAATTATGTAAAATTTACGCTGTACTAATTAGCAATGCAAATTTTTAATGTGACATAAGACGACTTGTCGGAAAAGTGAAAAACTCGACTCACTTTATGTTTTAAGTACTAACTAGAGTTGTAGATAAAAGTATTTACTTTAGTTACATAAATATTTACATATGTGGGTATTTACCCTGAAACATATCCACACACACATCTCTTGAAGACATACTTTACAACTCAACAAGCTAAGGTCGGTCAACCTTGGGTGTTGACATAAAATAAATATGCATTAGTCCTCTTACTCAAATATTCAAATCGGCTGTACTGGTCGACTGCTTTTCTAAGTAGTATGTACTTGAGCAAATACTCATTTGAGTAAATAAGCAAATACTAATGTCAAGCGGTAACGAATATCTAAAGATCTGCTGAAATCTGTTGTCTGGAAATTTTTGACAGTTATGAGGTGAATATGAGGAAATAATTCACCACACAAAAAATATATCTTAGGCCGTGTGGCTAGTCGGAAACATTTTACACTGAGGAAAAATGAGGTGAAGAAATTTGCTATGGTGGAATTTTGCTGTGCCAAATGAAATGGTGAATTTTGACTGTTATAAATTTTGACAACTGCATAAACCACGGGCGAAAGCCAATCGTAAAATATAATATTTTCCATAAGTAGGTACTCTCCCACATTACCGGCATTCAACAATTTTATCGATTAAACAATAAACGTCGCGTGGCTGCTACAAACTACTCATTAAACAGAAAAGCAAGTGCAAGTCATTTCCCTTAAGTGCATACAAACTATTCCTCAGAATTGAAATTGAACTAATTTTCTCAAAATGAAATTTCATACCAAAGCCAGTCAACGCTGCAGTTCCTTGCAAGCTAAGGGAATCGTATATCGTAACCCAACGAACATCTTCGAGCTCATTTCTCAACTTGATAACAAACTTTTCTGCCATAAAAAATATTTTTGTGGATGCTATAATTCTCAAGTTGAGGTAGAGTTCAAAAACAGTTTTTGAGGCTTGAGATATAATGTGACGGCATGCGTGCATAAATGTTTATTGGAATATTTATGTATATACGGTATATATATACTTTTTTATTCTCACCTCTCCATATACATACATAAGTATATATGCAAAACATATGTAAAATGTTTAATTTACTTTGGGTGGTGGAAATTATATGGTAGTTCTTTCGGACAGCTAAGCCGGCAATGTCAGCAGGACTAAATATGTGGCGTGGCGTGACTGCTGTGCGTGCTGCATGAAAACACACCCAATGAAAGAATTTTCTGCTGTGCCACAGTGGTCCTTGCTGGAGTGGGCAGAAATAGTTTTCTATTAATTGCTTGAAGAATCAGTTGGTCAAAAGGATTGGCAGCAACTTTTTAAGAATAAAATGCGACCTGCTTTTGAGGTCCTCAACCTTTCACTCTTGCAGCTACTGACCTACGGAAAGTGATTAAAGTGTTGCAACACATGATGGATTTGCATGATGGGCTCTAGAGCAGCCCAATGTATTTTCTGTTCGAGGATTAACTCATCAAATGGTGCCGCTAAAGACTCGAGGACCCTCACTGCAAATTCCGAACCATCTATTGGAGAGACCGATTAAAAAGGCTCAGGGTCCAATAAAATATTATCGCCTCAGTGGGTACTACTGCCGGAGCGTACCATATCCATATCCGTTGAAGTTTCAATAGTATTGTGCTGCTCGCTTTAGCTATCAATCTATTGATCTGGTGACAGTTCTAGAAATATGTATCGGTTTTATCTTATCGAAAAATGTTTGTGAATACATAAACAGGTTTTATCATAAAACTAAAACTTTTAATGCAAAAACTTTAGTTGAAATTAAACCGCATTTCGGTGGTTCGCAAAAGAGATAAGATAAAATTGAAAAAAAAAGAACAAACAAGAATCGATAAAATACTAAAGGTATGTATATTCTGACGCATAGTTTCAAAATATCCGAATCAAATCGTTTTAAAATCCCAGTAAATATTGCTAGTGGATATTTATTTCAATTTCATGTAAATCATTAAATTTGCGCTGTATTATACAAGGGCTAGATTTTCAAATATAGCGACCTTGTGCTATTGTTTTTGACAAGGCCGTTCTAAATAGTCATGACTATCGATACTTAATAATAGTATTGATGGACGCTATCGATACGATCGTCATATGGGCTTTTGTTATACATTTACTTTTGCAAGTAAACTTTTGACATTTTCGTTGAAGTTGACAAACATTTTGTGATAGAAGTTAAGGCCGCTCTTTTTGGTGTTAGTCACTCTCAGTAAATTTTTAGTTTTTGACAGTTTTACTTATGATTTTTGTCAAATTAAATGCCATTCACCTTACTATCCTAAATTAGAATATAAATGGTTATACATAGTTGGAATTTTGCTGAAAGAAAACAAACTTGCATGCTTGACAGTAATTTAGCAAACGTGTAATTACCCCGCAGCACTGCCAAATAAAAAAAGCAATTCCCAAATGATATTTTATATTAGGTTTTTTATATTAACGCAGCGTACAGAGAGACTCATTCCACGCTTGTTTTCTGGTAGTTTTAATCACGTTATTTAAGTAAACTGACAGCTCCTACACGCAAATAAAATTTTTTTTTAAATAATTGTCAATTAATAACTTCAGACTTACATTTTCTGCTATAGTCTTAAGTCAGACTTCATAAACTATTAACTGAAAAATCACAGCTGTTGGTTAACAAATGTATTACAGGTAGGTAGGTAGACTTGTTATTGTGGGCGTATTTTTATTTTTATTTTTTTATTGCAGTTGCAATTTTTAATGCTATTGCATTCCTCATAAAAGTGTTGCTTTAGCCAGCTATGTAGGTATGCAATCGTATATTTTAAAACCGGAAATGAATTTTAATTGAGCTTTAAAATCTTTGAAAAATACTTGCACATCACTAATAAACGAAACAGCTGACTGCGTATGGCAATGAAAGTGACAGGAGTTTCAAATGGGAGGAGCATAGAGACGTTTTTATAGTACAGTCGAGATTTTTGTAGAAGATTTGTTTATCGAAGTCGGATACTAGTAAAGAACTTAAAATAATAAGAAGTTCGAGCAGCGAATGTATTTAAGTGGGCTTGTAGGAAACTCACCACTGTATGCGCTCCTTAAATGCAGTTCTTTGTTTAAGTAAAATAACGAAGTTTTCTTGAAAAGAGCAGATCAATCTACGCCCTCCTCGCTATGACATACAAAATTGATGGGAAACGTAAATATTTGCCGGCTTTGAGAGGTTTTAAAAGAAGAAAATATGGTTTGATATTGGTTGCATCATGCTCATTCACCAGTTCCTTTCAAATTTTGTTTTGCTCATTTTTTTCAACCGACTTGTTTGTCCATTTTGTATGTGACCTTCTTTTGCATTTAAAAAAATAAAACATTCTTTTTTTTTCCTACTAAATCATAAGCCAGTGCCGCAATTTTAAGGTGTGTCGCGCATTACAAAAATGGCTATTGTGCTTACAAAACCAATTTTCGTACAAAAAAATTAGTTTTTTTCATCTTAGACTGAAAGCACGCAAACCGCCACCTTCAGTCTGTCATTTCAAATTAATTCTAACATATTAGACTCACAATTGCTCATATCTGGTACACTCAGACAATGGCTAAAACGGTATATTTTGGCCTTTAGATCCTGAGCATGCGCCGTTAGAACGCCTACGTTGGCTAGTAACAAATCAAATTATTAAAGTTGAGGGGATAATTTGTAATTTCAGGTATTTACGTGCGCAAACAAGAGGGGTGGGTAAAAATAAATTGCCTATGGCAACAATGTTTTGTAGACGTAAACTCGTTTATATCGTCAAGCTTAAAGTACATACCTAGGTGGCATGTAAAATTGTTTTGCAAAGCTATATGTTACATCTTCTAGGGTTTCTGGCTACTTACATATGTATGTATTGTATATGGGGTGAGCTAAGATTTACTAGCCGGTCTTGCTTCATAACAAAGCTCGCATATTAAGATATTGGAAAGAGTGATGATCTGTGTACAAGGGTGTACGGAGCAGATCGTCCGCATTTTTTGAGGTTAAAGTCTTCCCTTCAGCGAACTTCATATACGAGTACTATGTTTAGACGTCACAAAACGCATTTATAGACAGACTTTCAATTTGCATTTAAAGTTTAATGTATTTTGACTTCAACTCATTTTCAAATCGGTCGTTAATATCTCCATACACATTCAGAGAGTGCATAAACACCTCTCATATTCGAAGCGACTTGAAAAACATCTGATTTAAAGATCTCAGTTTATACCAATACGTTTTATATATATTCTGTACATATTTCATATACATATTTAAATATAATAATTTTGTAGTTAATAATTTTGCAAAATAATTCACATGTTTTCTATAGACACTTTTCACGAAATTCACAGCTGTCAGTTCAAGACGATTTCCTTGCTATCGATTTAGGTGCGTTCGTATAAACACTTGATAAATGTGTGTGTTCAGTAAATAGGTATTTTTTCGGAACCGTTTCTTTATAGGTGCAAACAAGGTAATACAGTCAGGTGATTGTATATCTTGGCGTTCAATACTTTGAAATTTAACAAAACTCTTGTATCCCTGCTTATGAAGTTATTAGGTTAGGTGGTTATATTTTTTGCTTCGTTTATAAAAAAAAAACTAAATATTCTGAAATAATTTTTGAAAATTCTTAATGAAAATTATTTCTTTAAAATTTAGCACACATTTTCTTTACATCTGCGTGTACCTGTAAATTTTTCAGACAAATAAATTTAAAAAAAAAAAATTATGTTATCCGATCACATCATTAATTCCCCGTAATCCAGCACAACACATTATTGAGTGTTAAACTTGTCAGAAAAAAATCCAGTTTTGAGCCGAGCTTTAATGTGTTTATTATTTCGTCTTCTCACATTCTTTTTTATTTTTCATTAATAACCATTAGCATTTTTTATGTGTAATTCTGACTAGGCACAAAACACGCTTGATTTAAGATTTCGAGTAGTTAAAAACAAAAAGCAAGAAAATGAAATATCAAAAGTCGATTAGTAACACACAGCGGGAGTATACTGCAGACTTACATAAATTCAATTTGTTTTTGTTGTGATGTAAAGGTCAGATTGTAAGTAATAAAGCCAACAACCCGCTGATCGATCGACTTTCAATTGCACTTGGAATTTAAGAGAAATATTACACTTTTAATATTTCGAAAATTTTTGTTTTCAGGCTTTTTTTTTTATTTATTTAATTTTCTTTTTATAAATCGCTTTCTGGCTTTATAGCTGACGAGTGGCATCATTTTGTTATTTGAAAAGCTAACACATCGGTAGATCAGGTATGCAAGTATCTCCTCTATACGTAGGTATGTGAAAATGTTATTTGCAAAGTCGCATATATTATTAGCATACAAAGGTACATGTTAACAAATATTTGTTTTTTAAATTTGCAACTTTAACTCGTGTTAGTAAATAAATGTCGCACATATTTACATACATACATACATAGTGGGGAAGAAAATAAGCTGCAAAAATTATCGGGCGATAAGCTACATACACCAAGATAAAGCAATTATTAAATACAGTGGGCAGCTGCTTATCAGCGAGTAAACAAAAAAAAAAAAAAAAAAGCAAATAAAAAAAATGGAAAATAAAAAGCAATACAAAAAATGTATGATATGGAATATTTACAATATATATCTGCATATGTGGTAACCCGAATCATTTTACTCTAATCAAAAGTGAGGTGCACAAATTTTCTATGGTGTAAAAATATTTTCCATTTTGTTGTCAAAAGTTAAAATTTGACAGTTGTAAATTTTAACATCTTTGACATTATACTTTATATTTTTTGCTTTAAATTATATTCTATCGTTTAATAACGTATTGGCATATAAATTCGTTTGAAATAATACGAGTGACAGTACCGAATAGGGTAAATTGTGACGTTCATATTCACCACGATAAATGTCAAAATTTTCTTTCGGTCAAAATTTGCAATTTCCAACCGATTGACACAGGACCTCAGCTGTGAAAAGTTAACAGTCTGTGAATATATTTTAAATTAACTTTTTTTTCTGGGTTTAAAGCTGTGTTCGATGACAGAACTTGCAAAGAAGTTTCGGTAAAGTGAGAATGAAGTAAAACTCTCTCGAAACCCAAAAATTTACAAAACTGAACAGTTATCAGTAAAACCTTGCAACAAAAACAGCTGTTGCCATTTCGATTGGTTAGTATTTCAAATTTTAAAATTTTTGTTGCTGCTTTTCTATGTCACGATCAGCTGTTTTCACTTAAAAGTTTTTCGGAGTGAAATTCCCACAGTAAAAACTTGTAGCTCTCTCTAAATAAAATTGTTCAAAATTGTCATGTACCCGAACAGAGCTTATGCCACGATCAGCTGTTTCCACTAGCAAGTTCTACTAAGTGAAAGAGTTCAAAACTGGCATTGTTCGCATGCTCCCTTGAGACTTATCCCGGATTCAACCGAGACTAAACGCAATTTTTGCTGGTTAACTATTTTGATAAACTTTAAAATACAAATTAATCACCTTTGTAAAATATTTCATGGTTCAACTAACGCCAAACACCAACCGTTGTTTTTTGAAAGAGCCAAAATGTTTATTTTTTTTTGCGTATTTATCCAGCTTTACTCACAACTGACACACTGTTACTATTAGAAAAGGGCACTCTCCTCGAATAGGGCGCAACAAATTTTAATTATTTTTAACATTTTCATTTCAAATAACGCAAAACACTTCAGTTTTCTTTCCATTTAATGAAAGGAAGCACAGCACATTATGAGGGAGCCCTTCACACTATCAACCATTCATGCTGGATATTCAGTAAATATATTTATGTAGGGGCAAAAGTCACACGCGCGGCGTCTTGGCGTCCAGCATAACATGCATCATAGTTTTATAATTTTTATTTTTTTTATTTCTCACACTACTTATTGCTGCACTTCCCACTTGCACTTTGTGAGACACCAAACAACTAATAAACGCACAACCAAAAAAGTCAAACCAACCGTTCGCTACGAATGTCACTTTACATTTGAAGTGGCGACGTTATGGAAGGTATATGAGAAACGTTCGGTCGCTACTGGAGTCGGTCGTTTACGAGTATTGTGGGCTGTTGTTGTTTTGGCTAAATGCACAGGAGATATGGTTAAAACGGAATTGGTGGAGTGGCGGTAGAGCACTTGTGAGTGAGAAATATTTTGCGAGTTTTGTTTTTATGTTAGAGCTAAGGTGTGTGTGTATTAGGTTGTTGTTGTTAAGTTGCTGAGGTAAGCGCGTTATACTTATTAACATTTTTACTCAATAATGTGGGCTAGCAATATTTACGAGCTAGCTAGAAATGGACGTATGGATGTGTGAATGAGGACTTGTATTTATGTATGTAGGCATCACTTTGTTTTACTTTGTTAGTTGATAAATATTAGACATTTGCCGCTATTTATCTAAGTGTAGAATTGTTTTTTTGTTGTTTCAATTCTTAATGTTCGATGATTTCTGGCTTTGCCTAGCTAGCTTCGAACTTCGCTAACAACGTTTATATGTCTGCGTGTATGTATGTATGTATGTATGTATGTATGTATGTATGCAAGCATTCTATGATGTCACAACAAAATTGTTAACTCAAAATTGAGTTTGTTTCTCCATTGTTTTGTGCTCCCAAAGTCACTGAGCCACTCATTGCCGTAGTCGCGCACTCAATTGCTCACCTGTTTAACAGCTCACTGAATCGACTTAACCGGATTTTTAGCGCACAAGTATCGGAAAAGAATTAAGCGGTGTGAGCGTAAATAAATTTTTTTTTTCAGTATTCAGAATTTTTAACTTGTTTGCATATAATTTTTTCATATTCCCAAGTAGTGTCTAGATAGAAGATTTTCACCGATAAGCCATGCCATTATACACCGTATCCTCTGGTCCCAAGACAGAGAAATGAGAAATGACCTCTTTTGAACAGTAAACTAGCAAAATGAATTTGGCAAAAATTCGGCATCTTGGAGTTTGGTCTGGATAGGTAAAAGATCAAGCTATTATACCTAGTAGTAGCTATACTCAACTGTAAATCTTCGTTTAAAAACTTTCTGCCTTGTCGGCTTATATTGTAGAATAGATGTTGGTGAAGACATAATTGATGTAAATACCTCTTTCCCAATGGCAGAGTTTTTCCTAATGCGCAATATTTAAAAAAAAATTTAATTCGAAATTTTTATACAACATTTAATTCAGTTATTTTATTCGCAAGTCGCTAAGTGCTTACACAAAAAAAAACTTTTGTTTATTATTATAATTTTTTTTAAAATTATTTTTGACATTTTATGTTTTACTCAACAGTTGACATTATTTTTCGTGTCTCATTTTTATGCAAGCTTTCCTGTGTATCTTATGGTTTTTTCTGTTGTTCCATCTTTGGCAGCAGCCACCCATGGCAATCAGCGATAAATGTGTTGTAGTAATTTTTATTGACTTTTGTTTATTGTTTTTTGTTGTATTGGTGCTTGTTGTTATTTGTATGTGGTATTTCACGTTTCGATCTGAACTGTCCCATGTCATACTCGTATTATTAAGGCTGTGTAGGTGTCCTTTTTTTTTGGAGATGTTTGCCATTTTTGTGTCTAATTTTTTGTTTTTTTTTTCGGTGATTTACTGTTGCACTTTTGAGTTTTATTTGTTTTTGAAAAGCACTTAAGACCGAACTCTATGAATAGCCACTTGGCCTTTCAGACGCTCTAGACTTGGGCTCTAGTTTATATATAATTTTTTGTGTATCAACATTTCGACGAGTGAGTGGAACATCGACTTATTTCAAAATATTTTAGAAAATGGCCCTATCTCAGAATTTGTTTGAAAAAAGGCGTGGTTCAGAATTTTTTTTCAATGAGACCCTATTCGTTTGAAGAATGCCCTATCTGAACGAAATGTTCAATCAAATTTTAGATGAGATAAGGCGTTTTTGAGCTTTTCGTGAAAGAGGGCGTTTTTTGAAATAAAAATAAAAATTATAATCTTATGTGGATTAAAATACAACACTTTTGTCAACCTAAATAAATATGTAGTTTTTCTGAAAAAATATTTCCTGTACAAAAAAAAGCTTGAAACCGGTTCTAACAAAAACTTAAAAACAAATACATACATTTTTGAACAAAAATATTTCACAAGCATTGTTCTAAATTATAGGTAAAAAATTTCTTTTTATTTCACATAAAAAATTTTATACAAATTTTCAACTTGATCTATAACAACTTTCAAACAATAATTTCTGAGTTTTTTCCTTAGAAAATGTTTATATAAAAAAAGGTGGGAGTTCACCATTTTAGTTTATTTGTTTTTCAAAATTATATTGAAAATAGTAGCACCCTATTGTCTTTATACAAAAAAAACTAATATGGGCTTTGTACGCAATATATGTATATGTAGCTGTCTCAAAACTTGGGGTGGAATGAAAGCATACGTTCTGTTGTCGACAACAATATTTTAAAGCAAAATAACTCTGGAATTTAGCGTGGTATCATACGTACACTAGTGACATGAAACTAGTATCTGCAACCAATAATTAATTACAATATTCTTAGTTAAAACCCACTATCGACCGCAGCACGTAAACCGTAAAACGGCCTTAATAGCACCAAGCTTTTTTCTGTTCAAATTATTCTACGAACAAATTATCTTCCTGAGAAGATAAACTATTGCTAAACACTAAGCCAAAAAACATCTCACATTGCTTCTTATAACCTATTTACGGATTTTGACAATGCCAACTAAAAACAACAATGCCAACTAAAAACAACTTTCTGCCTGCATGCGCTGTTTACTCTTTGACAGGCGTATAATACATGGAATTGAGGAACGCGCGCGCCACATCGCCGACCACCGTACGATCGGGCATACCTTGAGCCATACCATAAATCGCCATTTTTCCTTCGACTGGGTGGCCAGGATTTTTCATAATTTCAGCAACGGATGATTTGAGATCTGCAAGGAAGTTATCAGCAACGCCGTTTTGTGTGTGCATATCAGTAATGCAAATGTGAATGCTGAGAACAAAAAACAGAAGAACAATTAGTAAATTGATTTTTATTTGTTTCATTATCATTTAACCAACCCTGAGGGAAATTGTAGCGCATTCAAATTCCAACCCAATTTGCATAATGCATCAGATAAGCGGAATATATCGAAAACCTTAGACCCGATAGCTACCACAGATGTTGCGGGTTTACCAAAGACATAAACACCATCCACTTTACGTACGCTGCAGCGAATAATTTTACGTATTATAAACTTGCCTTAAAAGTAGAACGCAGATAAACTTGCTTACCCCGCTTCGATGTAGCGTGCCGTGTCTACTATACGCTTAGTCGCTTCCAAATAGCCTTCATGGCCAAAACTCATCATAGTTGCCCAGCAAGCAGCTATAATACCACCAGCACGAGAACCATTTACCGTGGGTGAACCATAAACGCCACCTGGCCAGTCTGTAGTTACGGTAAATTGATGATTGCGATATTTTTCATCAGAGTACAATATAATAGATGAGCCTTTTGGTGCAAAGCCATACTAAGATTGGAAAATAATAAAAAAAAAATGTTAATCAAATTGTAGTTGAAATAAGATCTCCCTGCAAATTCTATTCAAGGAATTTTAGCCAAATTTCTCTCCAATATCTAATATTTTGGTACTTTGCTAACTAACTTAAGGCTTATATTACCTTATGAGTATCTGCTGATATACTAGTTACACCATTTATAGCAAAATCGAATTTTCTAATCTTGTAGCCAGCTTCTCTGGTCAGCGCGACAATAAAGCTGCCTAAGCAGGCATCTACATGGACGGGTATTTTGTATTTAAGGCCCAATGCCGCAATAGCTTCAATATCATCCATTGTGCCATAGGGAAAGTTGGGTGCGGAGCCAACAAGCTGTAAGAAAGAAATAGGGATTTTAAAACTGAACCACAAAAATAAAACCCTATTTATATACCAGTATTGTATTGGAATTAATAGCGCGCTTCATCGCCTTGACATCTGCTTCACATGTGTTCGGATCAATATCTACATAAATTGTGTGTATGTTAAAGTATTGAGCCGCTTTGTCGAAAGCCGCATGTACAGTTTTTGGTACAATCATATTCGGTCGCTGGACATTACGTGTTTCACGCGCATAATCACGATACGCTTTGCATGCCATCAATATGGATTCAGTGCCGCCGGTAGTCATCTAAAGAAAAATTTCAATTTTTTTTAAATATAAACAAATGAAAAATTTTTTTTTTACTCACCGTACCACAACTATTGGCATCACCATTGAATAGCGTACATGCCATGCGTACCACTTCTGCTTCCATTTTACATACACCCGGAAAAATGTCGGGATGTAGTGGATTTGTGTAGGAAGTCTTACCATATACTTTTGTTATTAATTCAACTAATTGCTCATTGAAGCCATAGACTGCACCCGAAACGCGTCCCTCACGCCACTTATAATGACCGATGTTTAAATGCTTATCCACTAGCTGCAGAATTTCCTCATCACTCATGCCCTTATCGTGTAGCTCAAGTGACCAAGTGAGATTCGCACAACTCTTACGAATTTCGCCTTCGAAATCATTTCTCGCTTTAGAGACTTCAGCATCGATTTGGCGACGCACAACGGGTAACTTTTTGGCCAGACGAAAGAATTGTCTTTTGCCACGTACGAAAATGCCTGAAAAAGGAGATAGCGAAAGTGTTAGCAAGCAGTAATTATGAAAGATACCGACAGAGTTATAATAATAAAATGAAAATTTTTGGAACCTAATTTGTTGCTAAAAAATTAATTTGCCGATATTCTACATTCTACTTTCTCTAATCTCTCTATTTTTCTTCAATAGAAACTTATTGGTGTAATGGCTATTGTTTCACTTGCAGCCCGCAAACGATTTATTTCCTTCTCCTTTCTCATTTGTTTCAATTGAAAACCCTTTGAAATCCTTATCTCAACATTTTTTAATCTCATTTGTTTGTATTGTATTGTGCAAATAAAATCATTAACCATTTCTCACACAGAAAAGCTTATCAGGGATAGTAAAAATAACACAAAAAGTGATTAACTGATTAAAATAGGCGGGTTAGGGGCCTAGAATATAAAACCGGCAGGTATGCTTGTACTAAGCGGCGACTAAAATCCACGAACGGAAGTTTTGTTGCGTTCAAACAAATAGCTGCCGAGGCAATCACGCTGGTTCAAGATGGTGCTAGAACCGGAGTGTAGCGTATTCATTTCGGCAATTGACTGCTCATATCTGTAGTACCAACCAAATATCTAGGAAGTGTTTTCCAATACAGAAATAACTGGTTAATGTTAAATGTTGGCCTTTAATCTATTTTTCACTGCTGGAATTTTAAGCGCAGCTGTACATATTTATATGTATGTCTCACTTATCAACCTATATTGCAGTTCTATATTTACATAGACACAAGGAAGCTAAATTAAATCTCTTTGTCTGTTATGCAAATAAAACAAGTAATCAACGACATCAATAACACCTTGCATGTATAAGAAAGTATCGCATACAAATTATATTATTGCAATGCAAATTGTTATGCATGCGCTGTGCAGCTAGTAATTGATGGTTGATTGTATTTTAATATATCACTTCAATTTACTCATCCTACTACAAATTCTTCAGCTATCATAGTAAATATAAATCAATTGATAAAAATAGCGTAATAGATCAAAACATATTCAATATATACTAACTTTCATCTTGATTGATAAATGTCCATAGCCATACAGTCCCCAACACTGTTGTTGCTGTTATAGTTGCTATTTGCCATGGTTCTCGATTACCAAATGCACGATTTACTCCTCCTGTCAGCGTTCGAGTGCAATCACTAAACTGGAATGGTTTCATGTTTCTTTTGTGGGCAGACTCGTTCTCGTTGGGATTGTTATATTTGGAATTTGTACTCTGTTTAATTAATCACTTTATCTCCTCCTACAAGCGTGTTTGTATAAATGTATGTATTAAGTTATCAACTATAATCAGCAAGTAGTTATACGCATTTGCTTAAGGTGCTAGCGACACTTTGTTTCAGCGCATTCGTAATATGCTAGTATACCCGTCGAAGGTGCTTCAATAACTAATTGCTAACAGAAATCAGTTGACCGGAAAATATGTCTTGCAATAACAACGTATCGACATATGTATATAAGAGTATGTATGTAGCTTAGCGCGTATGTACGTATTTCTATTTGACGCTTCTAATTACTGTGTTCAAAAAACAAAGAAAGAAAAGAAATTGTAGGTAATAAGTTTATGTTAATTTACTTTGCAATGTTGATAACAAATCTAGTGAATTTGATTGTTGTTGCAAACTAGGCGACTACTTGTTTTGTTGTAGTCTTAATCAAATCAACGTTTCCAAGTCATTGACTGATAAATTCATCTTACCTACCTGAGCCTTATGGCTAGCAAACTTGAAATTACTCACGGTAATAGACAAATTAATTTTTTTTGTTTTATTTCTTAGTTTTGTGCTTAACTAAAATTTCTAAAAATATTCAATGTTGTTTTCCACACATCTGTGTTAATAAAAATGCCAATTTTTCTTTATTGTTTCCAAAAGTTGTATAACTAAATTGGCTTATTATAAATAAAGCCATTCCAGCTGGTATTAAAGTAAACAACAAAAAGTTGGCCGCAATTGCTGTGATGGCATTGTGAATGGTTTCACCAGTGTTGATCAGTGTACTTTCAACGAATTGTTTTGAATTCAAGACATTTCTCAGTGCGATGGCATTAAAATTATAAGTTATGTTTGTCGAGATTGATAGAAATTGGTCAGTTATCTGTCAATTGAGGTGTCAGTTAGCGTTACATCGGATATTGGGAAAACGCTACCATACTCATATCCCCGAGACAAATATTCCCGTCATGAGAGGCAACTAGCTAGATACTAGTATCATGAAACCTCTCATCTGTCATCTTCTGATTTGTTGCTAGTACTGGCGAGTACCGGGTTCATATCCAGCAAAGAACAAAGAACTGCCAATATCGGTAACACTTCTCAATGCTTTTACAAACATTTTTCCATTACCGCTTTTCCCCATTCCTAATAGCAGTCGTTAAATAAACAGCTGATTATCTTATCAAAATTCTTTGTGGTGACATTTTTTTTTTGCCTATTTAAATACGCAACAAGTGGTCTATTAACTCTATTTAGTATCAGATTTCAGTTGCAGAAATGTTGCGCGCGTTATGTTCATCCTTTTCAAAGGTAAGCAATCCATAAAACCTTAACATTTTCGATAAAAATTCATTTGCAGAATACGAGTTTAGCAGCGGCTGCGACGTCTTCATTGCACAGTGGTAGTAATAGGAAGCAAAGTACAATAATTAAACAATGCGATGGAGTACGTGAAATTATATTAAATGATCCAAAATCACGCAATACACTATCCCGTGAAGTAATGGACTGCATACTGGAGGGCATAACAAAGGATGCGAACGACGAAAGTTTGCGTTGTATTGTGATAAGTTCCACCGGGCCAGTTTGGTCAGCGGGCCACAATTTGAAGGAAATTGTATGTATGAATATTTGCATAGCTAATTTGAATTTAATGCTAATCATAAGTACATATAACTTTATACATGAATGTGTACAAATACTATTTGTAGTCGGCCTCAACTGATGGTGGTCGTGAGATCTTTAGCAAATTAGTCGAAATTATTATGAATATCTATAAATCACCAGTGCCTATTATAGCGAAAATAAATGGTATGGCTACTGCTGCTGGGCTACAATTAGCAGCCTCGTGTGATATGGTTGTGGCATCAGATAAAGCAAGCTTTGCGGCCTCAGGGTATGTGACATCGTTTTGCAGAGGCTTTTGAAAGATAAAAGATAACACTTTTTTGATTCACTATCTTTAATTAAATAGCGTTAACTTGGGCATATTTTGTACAACTCCTGGAATTGCGATATCACGTGTTATGCCACGCATGAAGTCATCTTATTTGCTTTTCACTGGTTTTCCTATTAATGCGCAGGATGCGTTAGCAGCAGGTACTTGCTTCTGACAAGAATGCACTTATTTATGTTAATAATAATTAAATAAATTATGTTTATTTTAGGCTTGGCTAGTGTTGTTGTGCCAGAAGCTCAATTGGATGCGGAAACAGATAAAATAACAAAATCCATAATAGAAAAACCACGTTCAATACTTGCCATGGGCAAGGTATTCTACTACAAACAATTGGGCTTAAGTGTCAAAGACGCTTACGATCAGGGCACAGAAGTAAGTAATGTAAATATCCCATGTTTGCATTTATTAAATTGTGTCTACATTTTATCATAGGTGATGGTAAAGAATATAGGCATGGAAGATGCACAAGAAGGTTTGAAGAGCTTTGCTGAAAAACGTAAGCCAAATTGGTCAAAGTCAAAGTTGTAAAGCGATAGACTTATAAGTGAAACTAATTCTATTGACTCCTAAATGCCTTATTGTGTATACTGTTCTTAGATCAAATCCCTTTTGCATTTATTTTTTGTATTTTATTATGTATCTCCTAGAATTGAAATGTTGGTGCGATATTTCTTGTGGTATTTGTATAAAATGAAATGTATTTATTATATGAAATGCTGTATAGGCGTAGAAATACATATATTTTTTGTTAAATTTTGGTGCTGGTTTTTGCGGTGAATTAAATTCAGATGAAGAAAAACCAAATGTTGTATTTGAAGCTGAGGAAAATCGAAGGTATTGGACAGTGTAACAGCTTTCAAGCTTGCATTGAACATACACTTGTAAGGGGTGATATTTTAGTGCTGGAAAAAGATGATGTTCTTACGCTAGATTTCATGAAAGCCTGGTGAGCAAGATTAATTTATAGATAAGTTATGAGACGAAATACAGATATCGCGTCGCCTATTGAGTGGGATTGGAAGTAACATGATGTGATGCCTATCAGGTGATGTGACATTATGCTCAATTGTGAGATAGTCCATGATCTGCGGAGCCGTATTTTTAAGCAAATGATGCAACATCTGTTTACCAGGTGATGTGACGTCATGCTTACCGGGTGATGTAATATTCTACTCACCACAATAGACAGTGTTACAACTCCATAAAATCACCATCTCTTACAGCTTTTTCAAATTCATGCTACTTATTACACTGTAAAAAAAGAAAATAATAAGCTATTTTGTTTTGATTTTTCTCTTTATTGTTGCTTCCAGGTTTTCTAGCTTTACAATTAAAGAAATGTTACATGTTACAGAATTTTGCTCAAAAATTTAAATAATTTTTTCTTAAAATTCAACATGTTTTATTTTTTTTTATATTTTTGTGTGTTTATTTGATGTGTGCTATTGATTTGTTTATAAGAAAACAGTTATTTTTCAAACATGTTTTGTGATTGGTGTTAAGCGCACAGCTTTTTTTTTTAGTTTGAAAATTTTCAATATTTTTTTTTTTTTAAATAAATATTAACAAAGTTAACTCACGATGGCGGAAGAGTTTTGCTTTGTTGATTTTACTCTGTTTTTATGGTCTTTTAACATTTTTGATAGCTTGTTAAGTGAACACAAAATCTTGTTGGTTCATGTTTTGAGATTTCCAATGTTCGAAAAACTTGAAATTTTTTTCGATGTTATTGTTTTGATGAATTTTTGTTGTGTTTCTTGTTATGTTTGTGTGTTGCTTTTCAATGCTTTACATCTTTTTAAAGTTTTTCCTGTATTAATGGGTCGAGAAGAGTTTTTTTTATATACCAATAAATGGGTGATTGACTATTTGCCTTGACTGTTAGTCTAAAATTAAAGTACAATTTATAATGGTTAAAAAGATTTGTTAGTTGTAAATATTTAATTAACATGAAAAAAATACTATGCTATTTACAAATAACAGACAAATATATATTTTTTTTAAAGAAAATTTATAATTCTTTGAAAAAAATAATGAATTTTATCTTTTAACCCTTAAAGAGATGCCTACAATACGTGCCTACTATATTTTTAGTGGAGCTTGTCGCTTATAATAAACTTTTAAATTTTAGCTTATATATAGAAAACTAATTTACTAAATATTTTTAAGCACTTGAAACAAAATTTTAGATGTTTAATTTGTATTGTAATTGAATTGTGGGTCACTTAGACCCCATTTGCTGCAAGTGCTTAGAGAAATGAATGCAAAGAGAATAATTGCTTGCCATAAGTATAATATAATATGAAGCTAGTTGAAGTTTAGAGCTAATTTTTTTTTTTTTGAAATATGAAAAAGTTTATTTTAAAAACATGAAAAAATATTTAAAAAAATAGGCATTTTTAGAAAAATGTGCAGTGTGCTTTCCCCGAGATATAACTGTTAACGTGCATTATTCAATTTCAGCAACGTGCATAAGAATTAAAAGGGAATTCTATAAAAATTTAAAAATTTTAAATTGAACAAAAATTTAAATTTGAAAAACATTAACCCTTAATGACAAAAAAAAATTTTTTTGAAAGCTTATAAAATAATTACTTTACAAATTTCTAAAATCACAAAATATAAAAAATTTTCGTAATTGAAACAAAATTTTTGAAATTAGTATCTATGCATTTTTTATATTACAAAAAGATTGATTAAGAACACAAAAAAAAAAAATAATTAAAAAAACTACTACTTTAAGAAAAAAAAAAAATTTATAAGGAAAAAAATGATTAATTTTCAAATTTAAAATATAAATACTAGTTATTTATAGTCATACCCTGCCACCCGTTTTATAAAATATTTAGGTTATGTATTTTTGAATTATTATTTATAGTAATATGCAATAATTATATTGTTAGCTCGTAATTAATTAATTTCCATTACCCCATTTTATATAATGCAGTTCATAATTAAGTAGTTATTTACCATATAAAGTATACACAAAAAAGGAACAAATATGCATGTTGTTCAATAATTGTTTTTTTTTTTCAAAGTTGTTTTTTATTATTATTAAATGTTATTGTTGTTGCCTATCGTGATTAACCGTACAAATGTATAGAGTTGTATTTGTGTGTGTGATGTTTGGAAAAAGCTTAAAAGCTTTTAAACAAATATTATTTAAGTATATGTATGTATGTATGTATGTGATGTGATGTTAAGAAGCTTGCTTGAAATATTTTTTCTAAAATAATTTTATCTGTCCGCTTTCTTTTCCTGCTCTCACTCGTTGCACTTTGGACGTCACAAATTCATTCATCAGCTGTTTACTTCAATGTTTTGTTAAGCATATTTGCTTTCTTTAGCTTCGGTTTATTTAAATATTTATTTGCTTGTTGTTGTTGTTAGTGTGTGGTTTTTTGTTGGATGTGTTTAACTTGCGCTCTCTCCCAATCTAAACTTCAGTCACTGGTCTCTTTTCGATCCATGCCTTAATCGGTTCCAATGCATTGATTTCATCTACGACAGCTTTTAGCGCTGGATATTGTTCCAAGAGATCACGTTTCACCATATAGTTCATGTAATCAATGATGCCGGCGAAATAGACATCGGCCCATGTAATCTGGATGTGAAAAAACAATTCTTAATTATTTCTAGTTTGAAATAAAAAATATATTCTTGGCGCTTTACAGCCATTTACGGGAGTAATACGTTGATGGGAGCCCAGATAAAACTCTACCCCACGAAGAGACTATTACTGAACGAAGGCCCTCTACTTTCATGTCCAAAGTACGGACTTAGAAGACTTAGCTCGACTTAGCACCGCATTACTTTATACTCGCATCCCACTCACCTTTCCCAATGCAAAATGTCCTTCATTATCCTTGACAGTCTGTTCCAATTTTTCCAAATAGAATGGAATGACTTCGGTATTCAATGTTACGAGTTTTTTCTCTTTGATCTCATCCTCTGGTTCGTAGGAGACGACTGCAATTTCTATAGATTAAAATAAAAATTAATCAAAACAACATGCAACATGCAAGCGCACACATTGTTCGCTACTTAGACGGAAATCGTTGATGGTATCAACAACAATATCAATTTGTAGATCCTCCCACGGTGTCACACCGACCAAACCCACTGTACGGGCCAAAAAGCGAGCCATCGAAATGCTTTGATGTACACGTTTACCATCGACTTCCAATACAGGCATTTGTCCCATGGGCATTGCTGTGAATGATAAAGAGAAAGGGATAATGTTAGAGATATACAAAGATGGAAACTGAGGAAATGAAGACCATGTTTAGCAGGGTAACGCAACTTTCGTAGCGTCTAGAGTTCGTCAAACAAAAAGTTGACTCCTGAACACCGTCTAGGATTTGAAACCTGCACTACATTTCGCGCCTTTTGAGTGTTTCAGGTTTCAAAGAGTTCATCTCCCATGTAGTTCAATTTAAAAAAAAAAATTGTATACCAAATTGACTTACTCGGCTTAAGTGCCGGCCACTCGTCACGCGTAACACGCACATCCTCATACTCAATGCCGCCGTATGCAAACAAATAACGTAGCGGCTCAGCCAATGCTTTCACATTGAAGTAGAAGAGGGTGTAGGTGTGTTTAATGGGTTCAGCTGGTACTTCTTCGACGGGCGCTACCTCAGCACCCTCAACACCCTCCGCTGGTGGCGCCTCCTCAGTTGGTGGTGGTGCTGCTGCTTCATCGGCCATTGTTTATATTTTATTTATATGTTTTTTGTTGTAGTTGTTAATTGTAGTAACTGTAATGTAGAGCAGAAGAAAAAATTATTTTTTATCTCAAAAATTTGTTTGTTTGTTGTTGTTTATCAATTGTGAAGTGACAACTTTTGCGAGAAATAAATTATGAAAATAATCAAATTCTCACACTACTTAACTTTTGATGAGCTCTAGGGCGGACCTGTTAAATTTGATTAGTAATTAGTAATCAATTGATTAGACGGTTTTTGTAATTGGTAGTGATTTTTTTAATTGCGTTCAAGGAAAGACAATTATGAATTGATTACGACTAAAAAAAAAAATAAATAAAAATTGTAATCAAAAATAATGCAAAATTTTTTGATTCTTTGTAATAATCATGATTTTTTTTGATTATTTTTAAACTAATTGGAAAATAATCATTATTTATTATTATTTTTTATTATATTAGTTGCGTTCAAGAAAAGACAATTATGATTTGATTACGACTAAAAAAAAAATAAGAATAAAAAATAATCAAAAGTAATCAAAAGTAATTTTTTTATTACTTTTGATTATTTTTGATTGATTACCATTATTATTATATATTTAATGATTATTTTTCAACTAAGAAATAATCAAAAAAAAAAAAAAATCATGATTTCTCACGATTATTACAAATAATCAAAAGTAAACAAAGACATTTTTTTCATCATTTTCGATTATTTTTAACAATTGCGAAAAATTACGATTTTTTTAAAATTATTATTTTTTAATTACTTGGAAAATAATCATTAAAAATATGAAGTAATGGTAATCAATTATTCAATGAATTCTCAGGGAAGTAATCAATTAAACGAGTAATCATTACGATTAGTAATCAATATTTAACAGGTCTGTTCTAGGGCTCTTGGACGAAGGAGGAAGAGAGAATAATAATGAAGTATGATTAATATACCGACTATCCAACTTCACACATTTTTCCTTTAAAATCACTTTCATTGAAACGAGTTTGTGTTTGCACCTCAGCCAATTTGTAGCGCCTACATGCGTCTGCTGATTAAAGTGACTAAGTACGAGTATGGAAGCCTATAAATGGGATGCCATAAATTCAACAAGAATTATATAATTTATTTACATTAATTTGCATACGAATTATGGACAGCTGAGTTGTCTAGACACTGAGCTTTAGAGATGTTGAGGCTAAGGGACGGAGGGCCGAAATTGTATAAAGAGGCAGAGACAGACGTTGAGATGCAGAGGAAAGACAGACAACATTAATCAATGAGAATAGTTTCATATCAATTCAGGGCCAAAGTCAAGGAAAGTCATGAAGTAAATAATTAAAAACGATTAAAGAAATATTTTTTTGTATACTCATTTGCATATTTATTATAAGGTAGCTGTTAATTTGACGTTTCGGACAAGATCACCAAGAGTTCGAAAATTGCGCCATCAATGTCTGCAGCAAACTGTGAATTCTCATTGTGCACTCATCCAATAAATTAGCATGGTCTTGCAAGAATTGCACAATTGAAAAGTTTTACGGGTTGAAATGAATGTTCGTGGCACTTAGAGCACAGAAGTGGAATGTGGTATAGAATGAAAGCAAGGAGGGGCTGAAGGGGCAACAGAGATCCGCGCAGTGATAGACAAACTTAAATAGAGTTCTATCTACTTAAACGTGATTTTATAAAATTTTTACTGAGAAAGTGTTCGCTTACACAAAACATTTGCAGCGAGAGAGAGAGAGGATTTTGACATTTCATTGACAGAGAGAGCTACAAATTTTTATTGTGGGAATTGCACTTCGTAAAAATTGTAAGTGAAAAACAGCTGATCGTACATAGGAAAGCAACAACAAAAATTAAAAAATCTGAACTTTTAACCAATCAAAAGGGCAACAGCTGTTTTTGCTGCAAGTTTTTACTGACTCCTGTTCGGTTGAAACTTTTTTACTTTTTGCGTTTCGGGAGAGTTTTGCGCCCTTCTCTCTTTACTTACAAGTTTTGTACGCGAACAAAGTTTAAAATACATTTTCTGTCCAAAACGGATTTTTAGCTTTAAAATGACGAAAAGGTACAACTTTTTTTTCTTCCATAAGGCGACCCTTTTACAGTTCATATTAACTAAAATCTTTGTTTAAAATCTCAATCTCAACCCATCGGAGCTTTATAGGCTGTGAGAAAAACGCAGCTCGACAAACATTTGTGGGCGTTTAATAAATGTAATGAGCGACGATTGCGGAAATACGCCCCATGCAAGAAGGAATGCGAGTGCGCAAACCAAATCGACTGAACTCAAGAAAAATTGTGGGGCAGCCAAATGGCGCGCTTAAGTGACGCCCACGCAGTATTAAGAGGCTCAAAGAAAACGTCATTAAAGCGCCGTTTGCTAAAGCTGTGATGGCGACAACAGTTTTGTTTGAAAAGCAGCCGGAATTAATTTGTCTCTGCGTTTGATATTTTCTGTTTAAATGAAGGCCCACGATTTGGCGTCTGCCGGCTTAGAGTAGACAAGAAAAAAAAAAAACAAAAAAAAAATCAAGCGTTTGCCGTCAAAAGTGGTTAAATGCACTCAAATTACTCATATTACAGCGGCGCTACGGTGTTGCATTGCGCTTTGCCTTGTGCCGTTTGCGGTTTGAATTTAGGGCGTTGGCGCTTTCTTCTGCTTCATTGCATCGCGGCACCGTTTGTAGCGCATCAATTTTTTCTGCCAGACATGTAATACGATGCAATGCGGTGAATGGTTAAGCAAAAACAAAATTTAAGATAACCGACAAAAGAATTGCAAGTCTAATAAATCTACGAATGAGGCGTTGCGACGATCGGTTGAATGCGCAGAAACAAGGTGAAGTTGTTGTATTGGTTTTTTGGTAGACATAATTTGAGGTGTGTTTGCTTAGGTAGCGTTAGCTGGCAACACGCGACTAAAGTTTGCGAACATAATTTTCGAATGTGTTACTTTTGGCAAACGACCGGAACACGACTCAAAACGTGATTAAACAGAAAACTTGAAATTGAAGATGCGAAGCCGGCAAAGTTATGATTCAGCACTGAACGTAGCCGATAAATTAGAAAGAGCAAATACAAAAAAAAAAAAAATAATAATAACAGCAACGATAAAATGAAAAGAAATAACCGGTTTAACGGAAGCTTTAATCGAATGACTTTGGCGGTCAACAATGATGGTATGCAGAGCAAATGAAGAAGTTCACTTACGCAAAGTGGAGCAACATGAAAACGGAGGGAAGCACAAAATAAAATGAAAAAAAAAAGAAAAAAAAAAAAAAAAATTGGAAGTACTAACAAAAATAAAAGGTAATCGAAGTGAATGGAATGCAGAAAATCGCATTCAGAGTTGTTTCAAAGTAAGAAAATTACAACAAAAAATATGAATTTAATTAGAATTTCACATTCTATAGTAACTGATAAGTTATTATAGGCAGAGATGTAAAAGAATGCATTCTTTTGCGAATAATTATTCAATTGATTTATCGCAAAATTATTGCAGCCATTTTTTGAATTCTTTGACTGGGACTTAAAAAATGAAGTCACCATTCAGACTTCATTCTGCGACTTTGAATTTTTTTTTTTTTTATTAATTTTTTGGTTATTCATGTATTGCATTCATTGAATAAGACTTCAACTGATTGCATTCGCATATGAATGCATTCTTTTACAACCCTGATTATAGGTAACTACTTTATATTCACTAATTTGAGAGTTTGATGGTTTCAGAATTTATATGATTTATGTTCCAGGAAGACACATTCCTTTTTACTGATTCTATAGGTACTTAAGTGCTGATAGTTTTGCTTCAAAAACTGTCTCTTTAGTGGGAAATAAAAGGCAGCCAAGAATCGCTTGACGTCTTTTCACTACTTTGTTATTCTGTTAATTGCAGGTGAAATACTCAATTCGCACCCTCAAGTTCGCTGTTCTTAAAAACCTATCCAATCTGTTGGCAGCATGCCCACTCAGTCACTAAAGCACCTTCACTTTGTTTTTTTTTTATTTTTTTATTTTTATTTATAAAGCAAAAAACAGTTGGAATTTCGTATTGTCTGATAGCAAACGATCTGTTATGCTATGGTTTCGTATCAAATTGTTGTTGATTTTTAAAAATAAAATAAAATTGTTCTTAATGCATCGGAAGCAATTATTTATGTCCATTTTTGCAAAAAAAAAAAAAAAATAAAAAAGAAAGCGTAGAAAAAAATTTAATCAATTTAAATTTAAATCAATGAACAATAAAAAATACAATTTAGCATTGCAAATTGTTGCTAATTCAATTTGTCTGTACATCTTTCGTTGATTTGTTTAGGGGCATTTAATTAAATTTTTTCTTTTTATCTTTTGTATATTTTTACCGTTAAATTGAAATTATACAACAAACAACAATAAATAATGTTGAAGTGGGCACACTGGGCGATACATTTTTGATTAATTTATTTCAGACTGTTTTAGTATTTTTTTTTCCCATGTTGGCGCTTTCATTCGAATTTGGCATCTGTTTTGTGATTTGCTTTATTGTTGTTGGCGGCATTTTTTTATATTTTATATATGTAGTAGTAATTAATGATAATATTACATATTATCTATGACAAAAATCACTCAATCATTATAAGTTTGTTGTTGATATAAGAGCATGATAGTGTATAGAAGATTCTTAATTGCTTACACCAAGGCGAATACTGATTTTGATATACATACATACATATGTAACTCTGACAAAATTACAAGAACAAAATACATGGAATATTTACGTATGTATGTCTTATAGCATCTATCTGTATTAAATCGTCTTGTACGAGTATACATACAGTTCATGGCCCATAACCATGGTCGTTGCTCAACACGCGTTTCCATTACAATCTTTACTAATTTTTTGTTCTGCAAGGTCACCCTGTGTCAATTATTTTATTCACAAACCAGAGCATAGCTGTAGCAATAAACAAAAAAAGCCAATCTCAAATTTAGAGTAAGCGTTGTGACAGCGCACAACCATAGACACAAACCGTGATTTTAAAATAATAAAATTACATTTTCGTTTTTAATTAAAACTCCGTCCTAGACAAAAATTGGTGTTTATTTTAGAAACATGTTTAAATAGATAATATTTTAATTTGACTATGATTATGGGGCCATGTGTTTTGTTGTTGATTATTCAAATGCCAGTTATCATTATCGAAAAAAAAAATTGCAAAAATAATTACAACAAACCGATTTTTTTTCCGAAAGACACGAAATTTTCTTTAAAATATGATATTAAAAAAAAAAATAATAAAGTAAGCTTAGTAATTAAATTAAATTTTATATCATTCGACCAAATAGGAAGAAGCTGTGTTTTCAATAATTTTTGTTTAAACTAAAGCGAATTCTATCATAGAAAGGGATATAAAATCTTAAAAAAAATTAGGAGAATGAATTAAACTTTAAAAAATGGCCATGAAAATCTTAAATTTTTTTTCGAAATTTCTAAAAAATTTTTGAGTACGCATTTCTGTAGATGAAACAATTTTGGTATAATATTGTGCAAGTTAGAAACGCTCAAAAAAGTCACCGAATTTTGAAAAAAAAATTTCGTCCAGGGTGTTGAGTGCTATCTTCCATAAAAAAAATATTTTTATTCATCGCTTAAAAGTTTCTCTGAGTGTTCAGAACATTTTTCAAAGAGAAGTTTTTTTATTTCAATATAGATCTATAGGTTTTGCTGGCAGTGCTATTTCGAATTCGAAAAGTGAATTCAATTAATCGAAATGCTGAAATTTTTTACAACTTAAATAGGCCAAGGCTTTGACACACATTTTCTTTTTCTACCTAATTTTTTTGTCAGAACTTGTATTTCTTTTAGTATGTGGCATAGGCTCATCGCTATTAATAGTGGCCAGAAATTTCGATATCGCAAGATATTTTAAAATTTGTTGTATAATCATTTGTGAAAAAATTTATAAATTATTAATTTTAAAATAATATTATTTTTTTTAAAATAAATTTTCTAAAGCAAAAAACAACCATTTAATTTGAAAACTAAAAATAAAAAAATTATAAACGCTATCCCAATTCACTTTCAAGGATCACTATCACTGTGAACTTTCTTTATAATTTCTCAAGCAAAAATCGAACTTACACTTTGTGTCCCTGAAACAGATTTTTTTTGATTGCACTCGTTTCACGTTCACGCACCCACTGCACCAGAATGCGTGCAACAACTATGAATTAACCAACCTTTGCAACGAGCACCTCAAACGAATATCGATTTTTTTTATTGTTGTTGTTGCTTGCTGTGATCAATGGATAACCTCGTTAGCAATTGATTTGAAGCCGATTGTCGAATTTGTTTTTTTTTTCGGTGCACACAAACACATTTTTTGTACATTTACTTAGATGTGAACGTCGGCTAAGCTTTTTATAAATTTCGAATTGACATCGATTGCAAGTAATTGCATTTCCACACACACACACAGTGACACATACGCCCACATGCATGCGCACAACATTACAATGAGTTCCTTTTCATTGCAATTGATTGATTTTTTTTTTGTTAAACAATTGTTGCTTTCTTTGACTTTTTCGAAAACTTTCTCAATTTCGAAAATTTAAAAATAAATACGCAGTAAAAAAAAATTACTTTTTAATGCAATATTACATCATTAAATATTTTTAAAATTTTATTGAATCTTTTGCATATTCAAAAATAAAGAAAAATACTTTAAAAGCTAGAGTCTTAGATCTTCCTCTTCCAGCCTTGCAACAAATTCATCACTCCAGCAAATTAATAAATTTTCTTCAAATATTTTTTCAAGTGTTTTTTACGCTTACCTTAGATCCAAAATTTCGAATTTAATTTGTTATATTTTTTTTTCCTAATTTCAACTAAAAAGTGTGAAAAAAATCGAATAAAAATAAATTTTTTTTTTCAAACTAATTAACCGATTTATATGAAGCTTTTTTGCTAATGCACAGCTGAACCTACGAGTGTTTCTGAACAGACTACAAATATTTGCTGTTATACTCAACGCTTAAATACTAAGAACAGAGCGCATAGCAAAGACCGGCAAACGAAGCGACGAGACAATAATGAGTTTGCTGAGCGCATTATCACTAGCGAAGCGGAAAAAGCCGGCAAAGGGATGTGTTGTTGTGAGCAGACAGAATATTATCACTCAGTGGATTAATTTATTCAGCTTGGCTGACATGGAGTGGGCGCCGATGGAGAGTGTAGACTGGGTGCGGCTAGTTGGGCGCAAAAGAAATGAGAAATGGGTAGCCAACAAAGGTTTCAATAGGCTGTGAGATTGTATGAGAGGCTCGTTTGAAAAGTGAATAGTTGTTTGGTGGGTTGGTGATCAATACAAAGAGTACGCGCTTTACGGAAGTTGGTTCTTTGAGTAGCTGCGAGAGCTGAAAGTGATTTGAGAGTTGTTGAGTGTGTTGAGCGTAAAGATTTTCTCTTGCGGGGCAAATTACTTTTGTCGGCCACTGTATGCTACATAGTTGATATACATACATACATATGTAGATAACGCAAGCGTGGTAGATCTGATGATCTGGTAAAGGCGGAAGCGTACAAAAGGACTAGGAAGCTATGGACGATGCCGTCGTAATGCAAGGAAGTGGACCTAGCTTCTTGGGACGAAGAAGAGCTCAAATGTGATGCCTAGAAAAGCATCGTGGACCTCCAGCAGGTTATGGGGTGGCTTAGAATGTACCCACAAAAAGCTAAACCTTTCATTAGAGGCGACTGAAATCCGTTATCCGAAGGTTTTTTGAGGTCTACGAGTAATAAATGGCTCTAAAGGCAGTCGTGATAGTACCAGCAAGTCGGGAAAAGGACTGAAACAGCAGATAGGTAAAGTAGTTCGCGATAAGTCTATAGTAAGAGAGGACGGCCTCAAACAATTCGTTCCAACAGCTCTCGGTCAGTACCAGAAGGAGCTAGTACCGAAGCGTACTGAATTAATTTCGGGTAAAAGGCTGTCTACATCCATGAAATTCACCCAAACCTTCGGCAAGTGTTACTGTGGTTACAATAACAGCAACAACACTTTAATTTCATTCCTCATTTTTATGGCTTTATAAAGGCTCATCAACAATTGGCTAACGTCAAACATCTAAATATTTTCATAAAAATAGCTATTGTTTGGAATAAAAAATTCTAAATAGTGATAAAACCGGTTCTATTGGAGAGTTGGTACCACAGTCATCTTTGGTTGGTACCTGGTTGTTCATTTAAAATTTTGCGAACTTTTTTTAAGATTGAAGCTATTGAAGACCCAAGTACTCGTCGTTATCAAAAGACGTTTCGATGTAATTTACTTGGTTGAAACCTTCGGAGCAATGGCGGATCCGGATTTTTGGGAAGGGGAACCCAATTTTTTCAAATTAAATTTCGAGACATCTTTGTGACTTTTTGGAGAAGAATTTCGTTTTACTAGATCTGCATTTAGATTTTTTTGGTACCCGGTACTTGTGTGTATTCGGCTACCCAATTTTTACACCTCGGTTCTGAACATCGCCATAAACCGTGAGTAACTTTGTTTAATTGTTGGTTTATTTAAATTATTCTCAAATTACAGTTTCCTTATAAAGCGAATTAATATGCTATTTGTGTGTCCATAGAAATGTATGTATGTATGTGTAAGCGTCTTCAGGGCACTAATAAGCTAATCGGAAAAAATGTTGGTTAGCCGCTAAAGGTTTTTTTTTTGGTTGCGAACGAGAATTTGAGCACCTGCAAGCAGATCAACTTTAGCTTTGAAGAGTACTCGACTCATGGTGTAAATTGTTTTAAAAGCTTGAAATGTACTCCAGGGAGCCCGCGTGTTTTCATTAAATGACTGGCTCTGTCCTTTCTGCGTTCGGTCTTATATTCAGCCCTCCACCAGATAAGAACCTCATAGAGAAGAATTTATTCTACAATTGCCTAATAAAGTTAAATTCCTGTTTGCCCAATGGCCACACCTCAGCATACACTCAGCGCTACTACAACCAAGAAGAAGGCCCTAATTTCCTCTTCCTGCAATGCTACCAGCTAACCATAGATGGATACATACCTATGTACATACACACATGCATCATATGCTCACATTTTTAAGGCAACATTATTCTGTTGCAAAAATTAAGCTCACTGCAAAGTTTTTAGAGCTTTTGCATTCATTTGTCTTAGGAAAAGCGTTAGCTACCGTTTTCGCTACAGCTTGGTAGATGTCGCCAATAATTCCTTAAAAATACTGTTAATTGTTTTAATTTTAAATAAATACATAAATTGCTTAGAGGAAGGTTATAAGAGGGAACACCTACCGGATAATACTTTAAAACACTAAAAAAAAAAAAATTATTCCAAGGTGTATGCAAAATGAATGCGGGAGATGGAGTAGGTAACTCGTTAAACTAAATAACTGATAAAATGCTTTTTCAGCAATAAATAATTTATTACTAAAAAAAAAATTTGTACGATTATGAAAAAGTCCAAAAAATGCAAAATAATAATTAATCATAATTTTGATTTCAAAATATTCTTTTTTATTTTGGCACTGCTTCTTGTGGGTCTATCCATTTTTGTGAGTTTTACGAGCTCAAGAATTGTTGATAAAAAAATTGTAATATTTAATAATTTTAATAATTTTCATTACTCAGACCAGTTGATGGCTATTGTTATAATTTTTTTTTAAGAAAAACATCGATTTTAGCAGCAAAAATAAAAAATAATAATTATTATCAAATCATCTTGGGTACTTAAAATTTATAAAATATTTTTATATATTTTTTTTTTTTAATTTTAAGTCAAAAGTTTTTTTTTAATTTTTAAACAAAGAAAAAATGAAAAGCAATGTTAATTACTTGTTAAATTGATTCTCAATAAAAATAATCATCACTCATAAAGTTTCGACAAAACCATTAGTGGCTATAAATGAGCTCAAGGCAAATTATAATTTTTGTGAAATTTTTTTTTTTAATATAAAATTTTTGTGAAAATTTGTATTGGTTTTTATTTTTTGTTGTTGTAATTTAATTAATTATAAAATTTTTTTGATTAAATAGGCAAGGAAAAATTTAGAGAAAAATTTATAGCCTCAGTCAAAAATTTTTTTTTAACGAGACACCCTAATGTGCATAAATACGTACATAGTTATTAAGTAAATGTTAAATAAGCTCTTTTCAAGTTACTTCATCGCCAACGAATTCATTAAAAGCTGCACGAGAAACAAAAGCAAAAACAACTAATATCAATTAACTGTAGTGAATAACAAACAAAGGGAAGTAGTACACGGTAAATAAGCGAATAACATGCGAACACAGGTGGAACGAAAATATGGAAGAATGAAAAAAAAAAACGAAGAGCCTAGTGCAAAAAAGCTTAACACTGCTGAAAAATACGCAGAAAATAAGAACAAAAGAAGAATAAAAATAACAAAAAAATGGAAGAAGAAAGGAAAAACGTTGGAAAAAAATATATAATACAAAAAAAATTGAAAAAAGAAACAAAAAACAAAAAGAAATCCAAACAAGCATGTCAGCAAATAATTTGAACTGGAGCAGAATGATTAGAATCAGAACAACAACAAAACACTAACTAATACACTGAAGACGCGACGCTAGCAAATTTTGCGTAATTCCAATGCTAACAAAAGTGAAGGGGTACAACCAAAAAAATGTTATAAAAATTAGAGACTTAAGAAAATTTATGAAATAACAAATTTGTTGCCGTAAAACTAGCAGAATTCATATCACAACAAATGCGCCAAAGTACAAAAATTTTTAAAGATAACAAAAACAAAAGATAACATACATACTTAACAATCATTTTAGCGATATCAAGGTAAATACATACAGTGTTAAGATCTTTTTGCTGACTTTGAATTGTTTTTTGCAAAATTTGTTAAAAGCAGTACGAATTCAATAACGCGAGTGTATAGACGTTCCATTGAGTTGTGTGCGGAAAATTAAAAAAACTTTTATCGGGCGATTGGTAGTGATTCGACGATATGGTAGAACAAGTTAATAGCGGTGGAGGAACCATGAGTTTTTAAACTAAAAGAGATGAGGGAGGGGCAAGTGATCGTGTTAGGCAAAAGGGTGGTACAATGTTTATGAAATGTAAAGGGCTGAAAATCTGAGATGAGAACGTTGGGAAAGGGAGAAAAAATAAATCTTGAAAATAATTGAAGTGAAACAGTAATGTATGAGAACAAAAAAGGCGACAAAAAATTCACTAAACAATAAAGTGTAAAGAGAATGAAATGAAGTTGAACAACTTCAGTTGAAATAAAAGAAAAATAAAAAATAATAATAATTGACTAAGAATTATTATCAACTGGTCTTGAGCTTGTAAAACGTAAAAAAATATATAAAACGAAATTTTGTCAAAGAAAAAATTTTAATTTAATATATTCAAAATATATTTTTTTTACTTGTTTTAATAAATTTTTTTCAATATTTCGGAAACTGCTTTAAAAATTTTTTAAAAAAAGCAAGTTTTTTTTTCAAATTTAAAATTTTTTTAAGATTGTTTTTTTTTGTTATATTCCTCTATGAAAAAAAAAAATTTCAGCGATTAAAATTTTGTGATTTTATGTTCAACTCAGTCAAAGCGCCTAGATATTAAAAAAAATTTGCCTAAAATTCAAAAATTCATATCTTTGAAAAAATAAAAAAACACCCTTCTGAAAATTTCACTACAGGATATGTCAAATCAAAAAAGGGGAAAATTTAGTGGCGTGCTTAAAAATCTTAAAATTTAAAAAATAAAAATTTTTTGAAAATTAAAAATTTGTAATTTAAAAATTTTTTTTTTTTTTGGACTTCTTTTGGTTTCGAAAATAGTGAAAAAATAAGCTTTACACAACAGAGCATATTCATACTTAAATCACATTTGTAAGATCACAATTTGAAGTCACAGTACTTTTAATAGCACAACAAACAATTCGCTAATTCGGCTGTCTGTTGCTTAAAATGCGCACAATGATAAATAGGTAACACAAAAACAATTTCAGTTAAAAATATTTGCAAGCTAAAAGTAAAAGCTCATATATTAACTGAAAGACCACTTCAAGGCGAAACAGAAAAATTGCCAGGAAAGAAAGAAATAGAAAAAAAACACAAACCAGAGACATTACTGAGAATCCAGTGTGATAAAATATAGAAAAAATAGATTTGTTATATAATATATAAAAATTAATATGAGCATGTGAACACAAGCTAATTATTAAGAAGAAGCTTATTAAGAAAGAGAGAGAGAGAGGGAAAAAATATATGTACATACATACATATGTATGTAGATATTTGCTGAAAATTTAAAATAAAAAATCTGTGTTAAATTTACTTTTTTACGGCGAGCATTTTTTAAAGATTTTAGAATGAAATTTGAAATTTGAAATTTAAATTTTAATTTTTTCTTTTTTTAAAAACTTTGTTTTCGATAAAAGATAACTCTTCATCAAACTTTATTCAAATCAGAGGAGGAGAATTCCAACTATGTGACATGGAATGA
Organism: Sphenella marginata; assembly: GCA_951509765.1. Taxonomy (NCBI): domain Eukaryota; kingdom Metazoa; phylum Arthropoda; class Insecta; order Diptera; family Tephritidae; genus Sphenella; species Sphenella marginata. The sequence continues at coordinate 61,359,013 of OX608083.1, forward strand.
CCCATTCATGACTTATATCAAAGAAAAAATGTCTCCAACTTTGCTGTCAAAGCTTCCCAGTTGGGTATATGTATAATGTTCGGCGGCACACATACTTAGACTTCCTTACTTGTTTTTTTTTAAATTTTTTTTTTTTACTTTTGTTCGACGACATTACCAATTTGCTAGCTCAGCTGTTGGCGCTTTGACGTCGTCTGACAATTCTCACTAACAAATACACACTTATGAGTTTGCAATACGAGTGTGTTTGTGGGAGTGTGTGTGTGAATGTGCCCCCATATGTCTTCTGTGCCGTATTTATTGTTAATATTCATTAGTTAGTTGAGATCTGTTTGCGGGGTTTATTGGTTAGTTAGTCGCACGTTCTATTGTTTTTATTAAGCACAACAGAAAAAAAAAAAACAACAACAACAACAATAACAACAACAACAAGAACACTAAATTGCGGTAATTAACAATTTTTCTGTTTTATTGTGCTACGCGAAAAATGTGTTTTGTTGTGGAAAACAGACAAGTGTGAAAAACGTGTTGGCTAAAGTGTTTCTTTGTTTTCATCTAAAAAAAATAAAATACATATGTATGTCCATAAACTTGTATGAAGGAAAACACAGTGGTTTCGAAGAAAAAAAATTGACAAAAATCAGAAAAACTTGTGACGAACTTAAACTTATTACAGTAAAACTGAATGCGCTATAAATTGCATACTCCAAAAAATTCCAAAATTTCTGTAAAAAAAATAAAAACTAAAATAAAAAAATTTAAAAAAATTTGCGAATTTTTTTTTTTTGAATTTTTGCGAATTTTGTGTTCATTTCTAAGACAAAACTTATAGTTCTTGTATTAGACCTTGATACATATTTTTATACAGGCTTTGTTAAAATAAGTTTGTTAAGGCCGAAATTTGTGAAAATCGCAGAAAACGGCATTATATACCCAGCTGCAGGCTCTACCAAAGTGCTCCTTATAAGACTTCCATCAATTTCCTTCTGCCACAATTCTTCTTTAGTATAATGTGTATATGAAATCGTTTTAGATTAGTGATTTTAATATTTTAAAATTTTTCTCAAAAAAAAGTAGGCGTTACCACGCCCATTTGAAATTTTTTCGATAGGATTCGAGCTACGATATTGGTAGATGAGTCCCAATACCAAATTCTAATAAAATTTTTTAAAAATTTTTTTGCAAAATTTAGAAAAACTTTCAAAAAAATGTTGATATTAAAAGTTAATGAAAATGCCGAAAAAAACAACAACAAATCGCTACATTTTACACAATACGTATAATCAACTTGTAGTCGATAAAAAAGTGTAATAACTCGTTTATTTTTAGCAACAATAATACCACAAAAGAAGAGCGTATATAAACAAAAAGCTAATAAATGCAACAACAACAACAAAAAGTGATAAATTATAAATGAAATCAAATGAGCATATTTGACAAATATTAAATCTAATAGTGATTAGAGTGCAGTACGATCAAAACCAAGCAGAGAGGCACGCGCGCGCCCTCTCTCTCTCTCTTGGTACATAACAGTTGCTTTGCGGTTTGTGTGTGTGCGTGTGTGAGCGCATGTATATGTGAGTGGGTGGCACATTAAAGCCAAGATAAAAGCGGCAAAATCAGTTTGAATAGCGTTAAATAGCTCTAACCAGCAAGCAAAACACAAACAACAAACACTGCCTCCCCTATGGCGGATGCGGAGAGCGCCAACGATAGTCCACGTCCCTTTCGACGTGAACGTAATCTAAGCAATCGTAATTTTGCCAAAAGACGCTCAGCTAGACGTGTTAGCATTGAGAGTCACAGTTCAGTTGAATCGTTTAGTGTGAGTGCAGCTGAAAGCTCAGTAACGAGCTCAACTCATGAGACCCATAACAACGTCAGTCACAATGAGCATAGTACGACGAGTAGCAGCGGTAGTAGTGGTTCACTTTCGTTAAGCGTCGCAAGTAGTAAATTACAATATTCATATTCGGTTGAATCGGATACGGAAAGTGCATTTTTACGTGCGTCCACACGTAGAATGATACCACCACCATTGCCCATAAGTGGGCCACCATTGGAAGGGGATGAGCAAGCGTTGGATGTGGTGGAAGGCGCAGACGCGGGAGCGGCTGAAGTGACAGTGGGTGGGGAAGATGTTGGCACACCGGGCGACCGGCAATCGGTGGATCCAGCTTGGTTGGGTGTGCGCCAGAAAGTGTATCGTTTTGAGACTTTGACAGCTGAGCAACGAATTTTATTTAAAACTGGACGTCATCAATTACGTAAACAACAGCAACAACAATACAACAAATATGCTAATATAGACACAAACGCAACAAATACAACTGATAAGATATCTTCACCTGGTTTATGGCGTGTTTTTCCACCTGCAACGCAACGAGCCACACCCGACGCTGATAGTTCGGCGGCAAGTCGCAATTCGCCTGCTAGCTCTTTTCACACCTCCATCGATGAGGAACGTTCAGTTGATGATGTGGATGATTTTTCTGATTATGCTGAAGAAGAACCGGCTGTGGTTGTGGGCGTCGAGTTGGGTAGTGCGAGTGCATGTACGACGGGTGATAGCGCTGTGCCGGAAGTGGCGCGTGAATTACGTGAAGATGTGGTGCCATCGCCATTGCCTGGCTGTGCGTCTTCTGCCAATGTAGAAGAGCAGTCTGCGCAGGGTTCAGATGATTTGGGTAAAGTGGATGTGGCAGCGCGTCGCACTGTCAGTGAAGATTATAGCGCCACCATGCCGAAGAGTCGAACGAGAGTAAAGAGGCAGAAGGAGCTGAGTAGTGAAGTTAAAGAAAGCAGTAAAGACTTTCCAAGGTGAGTGAACAAATTCATAAAATATATACAGTCCATGTGCAAAGATCAATGTTAAAAGCTGGGAGACCTAAATTTTAGGACATTTCTTCATTCTTCTTCTTTCTGAACTGGTATACGGTTAAGATGGCTCTAGAGACTCATTGCGCATACTCAATTTTCTTGTTTAGGTGCTCAGAGATGACTGGGCCTACGCAGCTGTGTCTCCAAATGGCTAGTAGTCGAGCCCACTTGCTTTTCCCATAAGACAAGCTATGCCAAGCTCAAACCACTCTGAAAATAGACCACATATAGCCTAGCTGGTCTCCCAAAGAGGGATTTCTTTTGGAGATCTTCCAAGGGTGTCTAAAACTTAGTTTTATGGAGACTAATTCTGAGAAACTAAATATTCTAGAAAAATTCTGATCAAAATTTGTACTAGGAAGTAGGCTAAATAGGATCAACCAAAAAAAAAAACAACAACAACAGACCAAAACAGCTGGTGCAAAGATTTTTGTAAGACCACTTTTGGGAGACTTGTTCCGGAAAACAGTTTCAAGGTTGCTTGTTTTGTGACACAAATACTAAGGACAGATCTTTGTTTGAACTAAGCTTATGGAACAAAGATCTTAACGACCGTCAAAACCATTCAAAACCTCTAGCAATTAAACAAACTTTTAAAATAAACAACACATTGAATTGATAATGAATTTCCCCCCAACTGTCAATTAAGTGGACACATTTAATTCACATTTAAACTCAAAACATCAGAAATGATTTGCTTCTGTTCTTTGAAGGTATTAAGACAAAGTGTCACAAGTGTTTTTGGCGGCCATCGCATTGCAAAAAACAATAAACAATTGCTAAAATAATAATAACATACGCATTTAATATAGTTGGAGTCAATATAGATTTATATGTTGGTATATATTTAGCACAGCTGTTAAAGAAATAAGTGTCAATTAATAGTTGCAATGCCTTAAAATAACTTGTCAAAAATAGTTGGCCTAAATTTAGTAGCTTAACCTCACTTATTAGGCATAAACCAGTATTTGGACTAATTTCGGCGTTTAATCAGTTTTTATTTTTAAATTTGAACATTGAACGTGAAAAAATAACAACTGGCTCTCTTGATACACCACACTCTTGCTCACTATATGCGCTAAAAAGCATAACAACAAACATGTTGCTGGTAGTGTTGCGCAACATGTTGCTAGTCACATATGCTGTGTGAGGCGCTGCTGCTTTTCAGCGGTGATTTGCAAGCAAAACATATTTAAATTTTGGTTTTTGCATACTAATATTTGAAATATTTTTTTCGCATACAAATATTTGAATTTTTTTTTTATATCTAATACAAATATTGCTATAATTTAATTTATCAACTTATCAAATTATAAATTTTTGTTATATTTTGTGTGTTAATTTTTGGTTGTATCTTTTTGTTTGTTTTTGTTTTGTCTGATTTTTTTTTTAAGTCGCAGGCGCTGCTTTGAAATACTTTGAATATTGCAAAAACAAAGAACTGGTTTAGCATGCTTATGTGTTTTGCTCTTCTCGCTTCAATTTAAATGCGAATACGAATTTATGAGAATGGCAAATGTTTGGCTTTGAAATGCAGATAAATAAAATATTCAAATTTGTTGGTGGTCTAACATTTTCAAAGCGTTTTATACTATAAATAAAACATATCAATAACCACACTTTAAAAAAATAAAAAAAAAACTTGATTTAGTTACAAAACAAGCGAAGTTTCGGACTTGAAAAAAAAAAAAAATTATTTAAATTTAGTTTTCGCCAACAAAAAAAAATTAAATAATTATTTAAATTTAGGTTTCGGCAAAAAAAAAATTGATAAAATTATTCAAATTCAAAAAAAAAAAGCAAATGTAACACAATTTCCACTAAACAAGTTAAATTTCTTTCTTCAAGCACTATCACAGCAACCTTCTCTGTGTATGTGTATTTATTCACGTCTTTTATCAATATACATACATTATCAACGCTTACATTTGCCATTAATTTAGATTTTCTTATCAGTTCTATGAAAATAAATTCATTTATCATTTTATGGCTGTAGGCGCTAAACATTTGTGGCGTGAAATAATAACGCTAAGACTCACGTTTGTACGCACTTCTCTATCCTTCTCTATCTCTCTCTATCTAGAGCAGTAGATAAGTTCAATTAGTCATTTAAGTGACTACTACAATTAATAATTATTAAAATTGAACAAACTAAATGCTGATAATGCAGTCAAAAGCCAAACCTCACCCTCTCTTTCTCTCGCTTCCGACCGGCAGTCCTCCAACACTTTATTCTTCCTCTATTCCTCACTATGCCTGCTTCGCCTGTTCCTCTCAAACTTCCTTCCACGCTCATTCACCCTGCCACTTACTCACACTCTCACTTTCTATGGCACCTCTCTCATCCCCTAACTCTCAATCTCCTTCTTAATCTATCTTGCTCTTCCTTTTCTTCTCTAACTTCCTATCTTTCTTGTATTTCGGTATAACCTTATTTAATCCTAGTCCTTGAGTGTACGTGCCATCTAAGCACTGCAAATTAGTATTACAACAACAACTCGTCTTATTTAGCATTTTTTATAAACGTCAATTTCTATTTTCCTCATATTACTCATTCGCCTTGTCGTTTTTGTATGTGCAGTGGTGTATTTGCTTGACAAAGTTCAAAAATGTTTCCACCTTCACGGTGTTGTATTTCTATTCCAGACATTGAAACCCCTGCTACTAACGATACACATAACTATGTATGTGTGTGTGCACTTGAGAGAGTTATTTAGAAATTTATAAAAAATAAATAATGGCACTTTGACAATTAGAAACGATTTATTGTTTGATTTTGTAGCATTTGCTGTTATCAGACACTGCAATGACTCAACGATAAGAGCGGCTCATATGTGTACATATGTATGTATGTATGTGTGAGCAAAGCCATAGTAAAGAATTCTGCGCAAGGGGGCTAAATGGAATTTAAGTCGTCTTGTTTTTTCTACATTAAAATCATTAAATTATTTGAAAAATTTTAAACTTTTTGAATTTGCAAAATTAATTTTCAAAAAACATCCGTTCCAATCGAGTCCATACTCCTCGGGGAAATATCACCCACCAAGTGCCTCCTCGTTAGATCAGCTTATATGCATTTACAGACATTAGTGCTTCTAATCCTGGAAAATTAATGCTTTAAACAAATTTACATGCATTGAGCAGTTTTACGTGCCTTTTTCTAAAATTTCTGAGTACACCGATCAATAACATTCAGTTCAGGAGCATCGTCATTAGCGCTCATTAACGAGGTATGACTGTCATCAGCTGGAAACAACAAAAATTATAGAAATAAGCAATGAATGAAGAAACTTAACGTTGAATGGATTGCTTGCAAAAGCTAGCGAGCGCTGGTGTGAAAATTAGCAAAAAATAGAAACTGAGAATGACTTGAAGCAAAGTTTGGGGAATTGAAAATTTTATATCTATAAAAAATCGCACTGCGGTTTTTTGAGTGAAATCTGTTTAATTATTTTCAACTTACTTAGTCTGGAAATATTTAAAAAAAATTCGCCTTTTGTTTTATAGCAAAGTATGATATTTATTTTAAGACCTTTCAAGCGAAACTTTCCTTCACAGCCAAAACTGCCTAAAGAGGGGAAAAGTTGGATATTTCATTTTGGCGAACATTTCTTCAAACTAGCCCATAGTGTGGTATTGGCAAGTAGATTTTCATATAAATATGTAAAAACAATGTATGTATGTCTGTAAATATTGACAATGTGCTTGACAATGTGGAGTGGTTGATTCATTGAAATTTGATTAGCGCCCAGAACTAAAAACAAAAAAAAAAAAATTAAACAAGACAGGACAAAACAAAAGTATCTGAAATCTAATAAATAGCGTTGTGAATGTTAGTTATATACTGAAGGCTGACTGCCTTATTTTTTTAGTGATACATTGAAGGAAATGATAATAAAATAAAATAAAATAAAATAAAATAAAATAAAATAAAGTGAAATAAAATAAAATGGAATAAAATAAAATAAAATAAAATAGAATAAAAAAAAAATGAAATAAAATAAAATAAAATAAAATAAAATAAAATAAAATAAAATAAAATGGAATAAAATAAAATAAAATAAAATAGAATAAAAAAAATGAAATAAAATAAAATAAAATAAAATAAAATAAAATAAAATAAAATAAAATAAAATAAAATAAAATAAAATAAAATAAAATAAAATAAAATAAAATAAAATAAAATAAAATAAAATAAAGTAAAATAAAATAAAATAAAATGGAATAAAATAAAATAAAATAAAATAAAAAAATTAAATAAAATAAAATTAAATAAAACAAAATAAAATAAAATAAAATAAAATAAAATAAAATAAAATAAAGTAAAATAAAATAAAATAAAATAAAATAAAATAAAATAAAATAAAATAAAATAAAATAAAATAAAATAAAATAAAATAAAATAAAATAAAATAAAATAAAATAAAATAGAATAAAATAAAATAAAATAAAATAAAATAAAATGGAATAAAATAAAATAAAATAAAATAAAAAAATAAAATAAAATAAAATTAAATAAAACAAAATAAAATAAAATAAAATAAAATAAAATGAAATAAAATGGAATAAAATAAAATAAAATAGAATAAAATAAAACAATAAACATAAAATAAATTGAAATAAAATAAAATAAAATAAAATAAAATAAAATAAAATTGAGTAGTCCGTCGACATTCCTGAATATCTTAACTAAGCTAGCGAAATTTGATATCTTAACCGGGAAGCTTTGCTGACCAAAGTTTCTACATTTTTACTTATGATTTTCTCATCCTCTCGCATCCTACATACCTTCCAAATTAAATTAAAGTGAAGTAATAATAAAAATCTGTAAAAAGTCTGTATAGTGCTAATGATATATTTTATCTTCCTTTCAGAAACTTTCGTTCAACGCCCCGCCCAAAGACTGAAATACTTGGCATCAAAAATCATGCGCCCATCGATAAATGCAAATCGCTCTATCATCCAAGGTAAGCAATTCATATTAAAAGAAGAAAAATTGTAAATTTGTATACAGATTAATAATTTAAAAAATTAATGACGTTTAAACCCATCCTGTGAAAGTCTAAATAATAAATATGAGATGATAAGAAATTAAGAAATAGTAATCACTAAGAATGTATGTGGAAATAATGGTACGCCATGGCGTATGAGTCATGCGAGAGAAAGCCGGGAATTGATAAGAAAGTTGAATGAAAATATATATTAAAAAAATTGCTTCTCACTGCAGCATTATTCTAATAGCAATAAAAATAATAAAATTAATATTTGCAATCGATTCCGGCGCTCAAGTTGCTAGTAGATAACTTCCGACACGAGTACACAACCGCTTCTTATCTTAAAAGTGGCGTCGTCTACCTTCTTTTGTTTGTAAACTTCAACTTTTTATTTATTTTGTATTTACTTAATTTATATTCTTTTTGTTTTTATTTATAACAATTTATCTTTTACGCTACTTCTTGACGCTATGCAGTGACGATCACGAAGAGGAAACTGAGGCTGAGCTGCGCGATAAGAGCTCACAGCATATCAAACCCATACTCGATGAACTCATTAAAACGGAGGAGACTTATGTGGAGAATTTACGTATCGGTTTGGAGAATTATGGTAATATATTCACGCGCAAAGATTTACCAATTGGCTTGCGTGGCAAAAAGTATGTGCTGTTGGGTAATATAAGTCAAATCTATGAATTTCATCGGGAAGTATTTTTGCCAATGGTGCACGCAAATCGTAGAGATCTCAAACGTTTGTTCGATGAATTTCAACAATATATTGAAGTGAGTAGTGGATTTTTTTGTTTTTATATTAATCACTACTACTTAGACACTAGGTAAGGTTCTTCCCCTATTTTCTCTCTTAAAATATTTCCTACTTCAAAAAAATTAATTTTAATTCTCCTTTCCTTTCAGCAAAACTACTTTTACAGTTATGTCATATTTACAATGAATAAGCAACGTTCGCTCAAACTATGTGATATCTATAAGAATTATTTTAAGGTATGTAAAAATTTATAAAATTTAAATAAAAATTATTTTCACAATCTTTTGTTGTCCTTAGCGCATACAAAATGAATTGGACGATAAGCTGGGTATAAACAGTTTTTTGGTTCAGCCCATACAAAGAATGGCACGTTATCCTCTGCTGCTGCAACAATTTATAACGGTAAGTTGATTAGGAACTCTACTGAAAAAAGCGCCTATACCCAAAGTAATTACCGACATGAGGATTCAGTAGGGCAGTCGATAAAGATGATAGAGTTCAAATCCTTATAGTATCGATAGTTTCAAATGCTTAGACCAGAACTGTCAAGTAATGATTATTAATGGAAATGATAGACGAAGTGATGGTTTTTTTTAGAGTTTTAATAATTATTTAAAAAAAAAATTTTAAATAATTAAAATTTTTTTTTTAAATAATTAGGAATATGAAAACTAACACAAATATTCGTAAACAAAATTTGCATTACTTTTGATTACTAAAAAAAATAACTAAAAAAATAATTCAAGAAATAAAAAAAACAACCAAAATAATCTTAAACAAATTTTTTTTTTAATTTTCATTGCCTGATTACTTTTGATTACTTAAAAAAAATAAAAATAATGATTACTTAAAAAAAAAAAAATTTAATAATCTAATTGATTACTTTTGATGGTTTTTGATTACTTAAAAAAAATTTTAAATAATAAAAAAATCAAGAATAATTTGAATTATGTAAAATCAAATTTTTTTTCAATCCTTCTTTGATTGCCTTTGATACATACTAATAAAAACATATATAAAAATAAAATTAAATCAAAAATAATCAAAAGTAATTAAATTAATCCATAAAATGTTTGTTCACTGCATTTAACTACTTGCCATTTTTTAATGATTTTTTTTTTTTACTTTTTGTTTTGTTTTTGTTATTTTTCTAATGTTTTTTCTTCATTTTATCGACTTTTTATTTCAATCCGATAGTAATTAATTCGTAATTGCGGATTTTGGAAAAAAATTAATATAATAATTATTAATTGAGAGAGCCATGTAATAAATTAATTAATCCTTTCTAATTAGAATTTAATAGGTCTTGTCAAGACTACCTGTAATCGTTGATAGCCGCGTTTATCTTCTTCTTTCCATTTTTAGACTCTCTTCAAGCATCGCGACTTTGAAATCAAACCTTTACTCGAATCATGCTGTCGTTTGGAGAAGAAAATGCGTACATTGCTCACAACCACCAACGAATCTGAAGTCATCAACGATATAATCGATTGCAATGAGGTTAGAAACGAATAAACAAAAATATTACCAAAATAAAACACATTAAAACTCCTTTCTCTACTCTCTTCCCTAGTTCAACGTTTTCCATCAGGGAAAATTCCGCAAAGTGAGCGACTTTAATATCACAGACTACACACATCGGCGCAGCTATCGCGGAAAAGTTTTCATCTTCGACAAGTGCATCATCTACACTGAAATCAAAGGCAAACAACTGATCTTCCATGGTCGTTATCCATGCGAACATATTGGAATTGTCGCAAAAATCAAGCTATTCACGCTGTTCTATGAGCGACGCAAGCAACAAGAATGTGATTTCACAGCTGAGCCACAACAGATCGAGACATGGTTGGAATTGATACGCGAAATGATAAGTTCGTATGTCATGGAGGAACGTAAAAAGTTGCAGGAGCGTTATGCGCGCGAGGGTGAACAACAGTATAGGAAACCGGCGAGCTTATCGCTGTTTCGCGATTCAAATCGTTTCAGTTCGGATAGCGGTATTGGTAATATTTGGGTGCTACCCAAGCCAGAGGTAGAATCGGAAGCGTCCAGTAATCGAACGACGTGGTACGCAGTCAATTGAGTTTTTAGTGTGGCCATATTTATTTAAAAAAAATTATTTAATATTGAATGTGACGTTGAGGCCTCATAAATTTTCAATGTTTATTTGTATTTAGTTACAAAAAAATAACTTTTTATAAATTAAAGAAAATGCCAAAAAATTATTAAAACTACATATTTACATACATACTAAGTATTGGTACAGAGTATTTTTTAGTTTAGTAATTGACGCAGAAACATATTAAATTTGTAAAAAAAAACAATTTATGCTTTTATCAGAGATGGGCACAATACTGTGCAAAAAAATTTTGTTTTTTTGAAAATTATAAGTCTGAAACTTTCGACATTCTAGAAAGTAATATCAAAATGATTTTCAAAAAAAAAAATTTTTTTCTTATGCCCAGTTTAGTATACATGCATGTATGTGTAGTAGAGAGTGCTCATCTTTGTGAACTAAAAATTTGTAAATATTGTAAAATATCTTAAAAAAATATTTATACATATGTATGTACATTTAAGTTAAGCAACTTTTTCTTCTATGTATGAGAAAAGCAATAAAAAAGTCATATAAGTTAGTTCCAAAATAAAAAAATTTGTTTCGTTAACAAAATAAAAATAATTTGAAATTTTAAGATTTGTTAAAATAGTTGTTCTGTACTTCATAGATATGTATGTCAACTTTGTTTTTGCAGAGTTGTATTCCTTCATAACAAGGATACATGTTTTCGAGTTTTTCGATATCAAAAATAGGTCATGGTTATCATATTATTTAAATTTTTCCAATTTTTTTTTGTTTTTCCTATACTCTTTTCTCTATTCATTTAAAAACTTTTAATAACTAAATAATATTAAAAAAAAAAAGAATAAAAATTTCCTACCTAAATTTCTATCTCTAATAATTAATTAAGTTAAAAAATTTCAAATATCAGCTGATTGAAATATACCAAAATGGAATTCGATCCAACAATTACTTCTATTCGATTTTAATTTCTTTAGCGCCCACAAATTCTTCGCTACCAAAATTGTTACTACCCACGCTGCTACGAGAATATGAACGATGTAAAAAAATCATAAAACTCCAAACCGATATTTACAATAAACAAAAGTGGTAATCAAAACAAAAAGTAAAAAAAACGAGAGAATATCAAATGATTGGCATTTTTATTGTCTGAAGGTCACACGCTGTGCCATCAAATGTAAACAAATATGCCAACAAATCGTCTGTAAAATGAATGCTGCGGCGGCTGTCATTTGTTATCATGGAGTCACGAGCCAGTCGTAGCGTTCGGCGATTACTTCACAGCCGCTGTGATGCCAATGGGAAGTATACGAGAACAAGTTGCGATCACTACGCTTTAAGCACATACGAGATATGTTTGCCGGTTTGTTGTTGTAGTGTTTTGGAAAAGTGACGTCATTGCCACGAATTTAAAGGGAAATTAAAATTGACGAAATATTTCGCGTGTGAATGTGAGTGTGAGAATACTGAGAATAGATACATAACTGATAAAAAGTAAAAAAAAAAAAAATAACAAAAAAGAAAAACAAAAATTCCGAATTCCAACAAAACCTTTGTTGCATCACTCTATTCATTTGTATTCATGTTTGTTGTTATTATTTTCGCGAATTCTCACATTGATCTGAATAGCTTAGAGGCTGGATTCGCGGGATTGTGTGTTTTTTGAGTTTACGCGCTTTGTTGTTTTTCTGTCTGAATGTGCATAAATATGTCAACATTCCACTCTCATAATTTTCAGGAATATTTTTTGTTTTTATTTCATAATAAATTTTCGACTTCGCTGAGATCATCCTAACTACTTTAAGCGCTTGCTACTGAAGCTCGACGAAACACAGCTGGCATGCTTCTACATACATAGACACATTTGAAGTTGAAGAAGTATGATTTCGAAATTTTTTTTTCGAAATTCTGGTGAATATTTTTCTACTTAAAAATTAACCCCAGTAGGCTTACTTTACTACGAACCAATTTTGAAGTTAATAAAGTCGAAATTTAAAAATTTGTTCATTCATATGTGGGCGGTTCCACGCCGCTAAACTTTCCAAAAAATCTGTATAAGAATGATCATTTAAAAACGGCTACCAAATTGAGTTAATTTGTCTGAATCAGTGAAAAGGATATGTCATGTTTTGTCTTCTTACCTTCCTTTTATAAAACTTTAACAAAAAAGTGGGCGTGGTTGTCAGTCGATTTATTTTATTTTCAATCTTTCACACAGCGATTGTATAAGTTATATAATATCTTGAAAAAACTCATATATTATACAAATTAATTATCTGATTTCATATGTTTTTCGAAATTTTCGATATCGAAAAAGAGGGTTCGTTATCGATATCGTCTATTTTAAATAACAGCATAGCTCTCGTTATGCGGAGAAAATTATCATACCCTGAATTGTAGTACAGTTAGGTATAAAAGGATATATTGCTTTGGTGATAAAAGGAGGACTAACATATTATGTTATTTCTTTGTTTTGTACGATTCGATTTTGCGTAGCTCGAATTAAGTGCGTACTCCCTAATCCGATTAAGGATACGATTGTTTTATTGGTGAAAAAATTAAAAGAATTAAGTACGTACTCCGTAATCCGATTATGGATACGATGGTTTTATTGGTGAAAAAATTAAAAGAAAAAAAATTTGCTAAATTAAGTTTACGGAATATTTTTTTCTCGCGTCGCAGTTAATTAGCTTTCAGCGTTGACTGCGATATTGTTTATAAACAAAAGTCAACAACAATTTTTTTGCATAGTAAATAAAGCGGCTGATAAAATAGTTGCTATAATATGGCAGTATGAGAGAGAAAAGAGCAAAAAATGGCGCTGGAGAGCGAGAGATTACTTACTAGTGGGAGGCGAATCAATTCATAAGTCAACTGCTGTAAGCTTTTGTGAGCTGTAAAAAACGTCAAGCGATCATGCTTATCGCATGGCAGAATTGATGAGCTAATGCGCTGAGCATGTGAGTGTTTTAAAATTAGCGCTCTGTTTGTCAAAGCAAGCTCCAGCGTATGTCAACAGCAACTGATGGCACACAACATTTGAGATATGCTGATATGTATGTATGTCTGTTTGTTTTTATTATTATAGCAAAAATTAATTGAAATAAAAATTTATAGCAAATCGCATGTCGCGCTCAGTTGAATTAGTGATCTCGTGACGAAGGTGTCGATGTGCGGAAAAGCGCGATGTGACAAAAAACTTAAAAACATAAAAATATAAAAACAAATTTCGAATAAGCATTAAAATTTAAATTAGAAATACATAAAAAAAATAATAACAAATTAAACAATTAATTTTCGTCTTTACTTCGTCTACACTGCGTAGTATTCTCCACGCTTTTGAAAAATGTTTTACGGTCTCATACAGTTAACGTGGCTCGATGCGACGGGGGCCGCTTTGCCATTTCTCACCGTCATTTTGTTGCATTTTTGTAATAAATTGTTAACGGATAAAGCGACGCGTAGAGTAGAAAAAGCAAATGAAAGAACAACAGCAAAGAATTTGTTAGATGAAGATGTTAATGCAACAACAACAACAGCAGCAGCAACCAATGGCAAAGCCAGCACAAGTGCAGCAGCTAACAGCAACGGTGCAGTGAATGGAAAAGTGTCGAAACAAAAGAGTGAACAATATGAAGAGTGAGTTTTGAGATAGGAGGTGGAGGTGTTTTTGGTAGATATTTTTTAGAAAGTGGACTTTCTACGGGCACAAAGTGTAATTTTGCAATGATAATAAAAACTTGGCTAAAAAGTAAATTTAAAAAAAATTTAACAAAACGTAAAATGAGAGAATTTGTGTTCAAGCTTAATAAACTAGCATTGAGACAAAAAGAAAACCCCAAAAAAAAAAAAAAATTCTAAAAAATTTTAGAATAATAATTCAATAGTAATTTAGCATCAGTTTGTTGTGAAATCACCAAAATATAAATCCATTGCGCTAAAAATGAACAAAATTTTACTAATGAACAATATTTACATAAAATTTTTAAAGTGTTAAAAATCTGAAAGAGTTGTTCCAAGTTACTAATGAGTTAAAAAAAAAACAAGTGCATGAAAAATGAAAAACAAAAAACATAAATAAAAAAAAATTAAATTCTTTAAAATATTTGACAGTTTCAACACAAAAAATTAAAATAAAATAAAAATAAACAAATTAAAAAAAACTCATGCACTCAAATTTTTGGGCATATTACGAAATGTTGTGCAGTTTATAGTATAATATTATTTATTATTTGTTTGTATTATACACGTGCCTTAAAATTGTTTATTGTTTTCGCTTCGGTGTGTTTTGCAAGAATTTTTTACTCGTTAGTCATGCGATTAATCAAATAAAATACGTATACATATATTTCGCATTCATTTTGATAAGATAACTGTCTAAAAATATTGTTTATGATTTTTTTCGGCTCTTTGTGTATATCGATTCCTTGATAATTTTGAATTTTTTTCGTGTGTTTCATATTCACATTTTCATTGCGAGTATTTACATAATTTCATAAATTTTGTTAAGATAATATTTAACATTTAGGGAACCTTCTATTTACGTATTATTTAACAGAACTTGCTTTTCTTTTTTTTTTGAATATACAGTGGCGCACATAAATGTGTGTATGTATGTATATGCAGTCGTCAACTGATTACAATGTTTTTTTTTTTACAAAACTTGACATTAATAAAATTATTTTAACAAAATATAAATAAAAAATGTGCTAAGATCCACCAAAAATAAAAATATAAATTTTGTTTAAAAAAATGTTCACAAAAGTCGGGTAAATTCAAAAAAAATTTTTGAAAATACATATTTAACTTTTTTCACCGAACTTTCAGAATTGAAGTACAATAAGTTTTTTTTTCATATAAAAAATGGGTCCATATGTACTTGTATGGAAGAAAGATCAGTAGTCATCAAGAAAAAAAATGCCAAAAATCAGCAAAATGTGGTACGAACTTAAGATTTACGTCTCATCACACTAAAATTTAATGAGCTACAAAACTGCATACTTAAAAAAAAATTTTAATTTTTCCAAAAAAGTTTTCAATTTTTACAATTTTTTTTTTTGTATTTCACGTACATTTTTAAAAGAAAATTTATTTTTAATTTTAATAGGCATACTTCAAAAAATTCTTTAAAAAAAATTTAGAATTTTGATAAAATTTCTAAAAATTTTCGTGAATTTTGTGCTAATTTTTATAACAAAATTTATAGTTCTTTCACTAGATTCTGACGCATTTTTTATGTAGGCCAACATTTTTGAAAATCGCAGAACACGACTGTATCTAAATGTATGTCCACCACTGTATAACTACATTTTTACTAAATTACACAACTAACTGCTTGCATGATTGATTTTCTTATATTTTTTCAAAATTTAATTACAAGTGTGTGAGCTTCGCTAATCTGAAACCACTCATTTGCTTCCTTTAATATATTTTACAATCATCCCCCCTCGTATTAAATTTTTTGTGTTCCCTCACTCCCAAATTTCATTAAAACGTTTCATAAAAATTTTTTGTATCATCGTATGTTTTTCAGTTCTGCAACGATTATACCATCGGCACCTGTGATTACAACATCACCAACACCAACATCTGCACGTAATTCCATCAATTTGTTATACAACAACAATGGTAATAGTCCAAATATCATCATTCCACATACATCCTGTTTCACTGATACACTCAGCGATGAATAGTAAGTTTTTGTTGCTTTTAATAATTTCAAATCTTGCTTTTAAGAAAAAAAATGGCTTAAAAAATTTCCTAAATCCTGCAATTTAGCTTCACTACTATTTTTGTGCACACAACTGTACTTGCAAAATTGTTATTGCTCAGTGTTATTACTGCAAAAAGCAGAAATCTTTGTATAAACTTGAAAAACCATATCAAAATTCATCTTCTAACTACATCACTTCACCCCATTACTTTCACCTACAGTCACGAGGATGAAGATACCATATCGGTAGAGAATCTCTTTCCCTGCGATCAGAGCGAAATTTATGCTTCGAAAAAGATCAGCTTCATCATCGATGAGTTAATACAAACTGAAGCGAATTATGTCAATAATTTACGTAAAGGTTTGAAAAATTATGGCGCAATGCATGAACATGCGGATGTACCCGAAACGCTTAAAGGAGCCGACGATATTTTGCGTTTACTCGGCAATGTCGAAGAGATTTTAATGCTACACGAGAAGCAGATTTTACCGTTAATGTTGCGCAATCAACGTGATTTGAAGTCGCTGTTCGATGATTTTGCGGCGTCTATTGATGTGAGTATGAAGTAAATGTTTTTATTTTTATTAATTTAGTTGGATAAGTTTTTTTTTAATTTGTTGTAAGAATTGTTTTTGAGGGTATTTAACCTAAAAAATATTAAAAACGCTTTACAAATCTTTGAGGTTATGTTGAATGTTTAAATTATCGTTTAATTATGATATATGTATACATATTTTATATAATATAACGAATATATTAGAAACTATAACATTTTTAAAAATATTTTATATAAAGTGTATACAGTGGTGGACATAAAAAATTTTGTAAAAAAAAAATTAAAATTTTGCGTAGAACAACAAAATTAGACCTTGATACAAATTTGTATATAAGCTTTGTTAAAATAATTTTATAAATACCGAAATTTGTGAAAATCACTGTAAATGACTGTACATACATTTATGTCCGCCACTGTCAATCAGAACGTGACGATATGAGAACAAATTCTCATGTGAAAATAGTTATCTAATAACGCTGTGTAACAAAACTTCTTTTTTGTACAATACATTGACAGTTTCATGAGTTTCACGATGATCGAGAACCTCTGTACATATTTTTTTGTTCTGAAAACGGCCCCATGTATGTATATTATTATTCACATCACCACTCATTAGAATAACCGCACCTTAAATTGCCTAAATCCATGCAAATAATCTTTGGCAATCAATCAAAATAATTTGTCTACAAAAAAACTAACACTTAAAATAGACATAGACAGCGACGTGGGATCGAAAAATGTGCAAATAAAAATGTAAACAGTTCTTGTGTTGATAAAAAACACTACTAGGGTGAGCCGAAAATTTTTACATACTCGAATCTCTGCTAAAATGTGAGAGGCAGGAGGAATGTGAATTTAGGAAGAAGGAGGAGAACTGAAAGATAGTGGATCATAGAAAGAGAGGGAACAAGATATGCAGGAATGAGAATTTGAGTACTTTTTATTAGTCATGCATATTTATTTTCTGCCTCACCCTAATGCTGAACAAAAAACGGTTTATATACGCCTTTCAGCAAAGGGAGAGCATAATTTCTAATACCAGCAAAAATATTAATCGACTACCAAAAGAGCAAATAATAATGAGTGACATGAAATCGAAAGCTTTGAACTAGACAAAACAAGGCCAAAAATCAATGTACTTAAAATAATCAAAACAAAAAGCGGAAATAAATAGAGTGGGATAAAAGCAATTATCCGAAGAATAGCTGAAATAAAAAAAAATATTTAGTTAAAAAAATAAGCAAAAAAAAAACAAAAATCTGGTTGTATTCATATTATTCTTTATTGAATCTTCAATACAATCGTTGTTTTTTAAAAATGTTTTAAGTAAATTTTTGAAATTTTTTTTTAAGTTGTTTCTAGTAGTTAACGATTGTTGTTTCTAGAAATAACGATAGGTATTTTCAAAATAATCAATTAATTTAATAACATGAAAATTTTCAAGACTTTTGTAATTTTTTGAGGGGCCCTTGTGCATGCCATTCATAAATTCTTGAAAGTAAAGATAAAATTATGCAAAGAATGTACGAAATAAGGAGTGGAAAAAGTTACAAACAAAATTAAAAGACTTACATACATAGCTGCAAATATACCCTGTAGGAAAAATTTTGTAGTTTTGAGCTGTTGCGGTTCTAGTACCGGTACTAGTTCATGTTTAAAGCCTTTATTTGTTCAAAATCAGAGATTTGAATTTAGCATTAGAATAAGTAAATGATAGATATATGTAAATTGAATGATAGCAATAAATTGAAAATGATGATTACGATAATAAAATAAAAAAAAAAAATTATAAAAATAAAAAAAAATAAAATATTTTTTAAAAATTCCAAAAACCCAGGAAAAATATGAATACCGCGAAAAAAATTAAAAAAATAAGTTATGAAAGTAAAATAAATATATAAAAAATAAATTATTTCTTACAAATTCAAAAAACTCAGGAAAAAATTAAAATTAAAAGTAATGTTAATTTTTTTTGTAATCAGCACTATCACGCAAGAAGCAAAGCAGCAATTTAAAAACATCATTTCTCTTACTATATTTGACTAGTACTTTTTTTGATAATTTGTTTCTAATAAATCTAAGAATGTAAATTGGAAAATAACAATCATTAAAAATGAACTAATTATTGAATAGGGTTTTGATAAAATAATCTATTAACATGCTAATCATTGGGATTAACAGCCCTTATTTATTTATTAAGGATTGCAATCACTTCTCCTCGAGTATGTTTATTATTCTAAAATTTCAAATTAAAAAAAAACAATTTTCTAATAAAGTTCAAAATCTCTAATAATTTTTACTCAACTAATTTTTTTTAAATAAATGAAAATCTAATGACTAACAAACTAATTCATATTCGGCACCTCCAATCAAGTTCTGAATCAGATATTTACTTCAGTTGTCACTGAGTTCCCTACAGGGTATACACAATCATACAAACGTAATCAAGTCTTAAAGGTTTGTACACCTTTGTTAAGTATAAATTATGACGTCTGTTGCATTTTTTATGAAGTCATGCAATTTACTTACAAACATACAGACAATCTTGCTTGTACGTGCATTGAAAACTTAATGAAAAATTACTAACTTACACCGATAAGGAAGGGTGATTATGAGTTTTTTAAAAAAGACAAATATTTATGTTTTTGTTTTGAAACAAAATTTATTAATTTTCATAATTTTTTTTTCTGAAGTTTTTCGAGATTTGGCAATTCTGCTCAAGAGTACAAATTTGGCACCGCTCCCGCAGTAACAAAAAATAATTTTGAGTGATGATGAACTTTGTTGTTTTCATATTTAAATTTTTTTTTGTTAATTTCACTAATTGTATACTAATTTTTTATTTGATTTTTGTTTTTTGCACAAATGCACATATTTTAACTTTCACTGCCTCCCATCACATTTATTTGTTGTTAATTGTCTAATTCTTCAACACATAAATAATGCGGTGTGCTTTGAAAATTGTTGCAAATTTTACATAAATATTTTTAAATTGGCATTTTGTATATATGGTTTTACATAACATATAATGCATTAGTTAATTAGTTTTTTATATATGCAAATATTTCATTTTAAATTTAGAATATGATGTGTCTGTGTTTAGATACAGTGCAGGAAAGAACATTATGTTGTTTGTGGAATTAATAAAAGCTATTTTTAATTTGTTTTTTATTTAATAAATAAATGTAAGAGTGAAATAATTTATATACAATAGTAATTGAAAAAGTAAAATTTAAAATTTTATTTTTTACTTAAAAAATTAATTTAATATACAAATATTGTTTCTCTAAAAAAAATTAAATACATTTTTTTTTTTTTTTGTACTAAAAAGTATAGTAAAACACAAATTTTTCTACAGAATAGTATGAGTGAAATTGTCAAATTTTGGCTAAAAATGTAGTAACATTCAAAATTAAATTTCTGACTCAAAAAACTAAATGCTAAAATAAAAGTCAATTGAATAGAGAATACCACATTCGCTAAGTTTCTGTTGAAAACCAAATGTAAACATGCCGTCCAAAAAATGAAAATAACAATCAACGATACGTCATGAGTATAATTAAAAGTGTCAAAAACGTTCAAGCAAACATCTAAAGAATTATAATAGATATTATATGTGCTCCATATTTGTATGTTTGGACATCCACAAGTATATAACTACACTCACTGTTAAAAGAAAACCATTAAAGAAAATTATTTAACAAATAAATCACAAGATCACAACAACAAAAGCATTTGGAAATACGGGGCCATTGATCACAGCTAGTAGATTATTCAGCTGATTCAGAGCATTGGAGCTTTTTGCCAAAATATTTTGTATGTGATGGTCATTTAAAACTCAAGCACTGGTCCAACAACAACAATAAAATAACATAAAATAAAATAAAGTAAAATAAAATAAAATAAAATAAAATAAAATAAAATAAAATAAAATAAAATAAAATAAAATAAAATAAAATAAAATAAAATAAAATAAAATAAAATAAAATAAAATAAAATAAAATAAAATAAAATAAAATAAAATAAAATAAAATAAAATAAAATAAAATAAAATAAAATAAAATAAAATAAAATAAAATAAAATAAAATAAAATAAAATAAAATAAAATAAAATAAAATAAAATAAAATAAAATAAAATAAACTAAAATAAAAATAAAATAAAATAAAATAAAATAAAATAAAATAAAATAAAATAAAATAAAATAAAATAAAATAAAATAAAATAAAATAAAATAAAATAAAATAAAATAAAATAAAATAAAATAATATAAAATAATATAAAGTAAGATAAAATAAAATAAAAATAAAATAAAAAAATTAAAATCAAATAAAATAAAACAAAATAATATAAAATAAAATAAAATATAAAAAAATAGATAAAAAAAAATAAAATAAAAAAAATTTAAATAAAATGAATAATAATAATTTTTTAAATTTGCTTTTGTGTAGGGAAAATCTGTCTTTTAATTTTTTTTTGTTACTTTATTCATCCAGTTCTTATTTTCATTTAATCAAGTGTGCAGCTCTGTCTCTACTCGTATTTTCCACTTTTAGTAAAATACTCTCGAATACTTTAGCTACTAAATACGGCAGCGCACAAGCTTTTTATTTGCTTACATGCAGTTTCAATTAACAATTTGATTGTATTATAATTATCTAACATTTGCTTACTTAGTTGTTCTTTTTTATGGCTTTTGTTGCTTTTGTATTAACACGTTTGTGTATTTCTATTTTCCAACAAAGTTCAACAATTGTAAAAATGCACATTTGCTATTAATGATGATGACGTGCTGTAAAACAAATATGAAAGATAATACGGATATATGTATGCATAAATACATACATATGTATGTATTTTTTTTATATGTAAATATATAAAAATATAAAATTGTATGTAATGCTTGAAAAGTCTTTCAAGTCTATTGTGTATTTGTTCATTAAGTGTCAAAAGTGATGAGAGCTTATGAGAGTTCAACGTCAACTGATTAATCAAGCGCAGCTAAACGCTTCATTTGTAACAACAACAGAAAAATAACAAAATAATAATGAGAAAAGAAACAACGGTATGATAAAATGGGATTTAATAGGATATACTTGGAAATAGTTATCAGGCAAAGGTAGAGGGAAGGGAGGCTTAATAAAATTCTTATAAGGGCGAAATAAAAATATATACTTTCCCGGTTTTTTTTTTTGTTTTGTGCATTGTTAATAGAATTTATTTGTTTAATAATTTGTTTAAATTCAGTAGCGTTAATTATTTGTATTTATTTACTTTTTCTCAACCGCTTCGCATGTGATAATCAGAATTGAAATCGTCTCATTCGTTCGTTATGATGTGACATTTATATTTAGCCCGTACTTTGAAAATGCTACTGAAATGAGAATGACAAACACTCGTATAGCACAGTCAAAACACACCAACAAAAAATCACAAAAAATTTACCAACAAATAAATTGTTATAAGCACTGATAATTGGCAAAACAAATGCAAATAAAACATATCTACTATATACATACATATGTACATACAAAATAAGTGCCAAGAGATTTAGAGGTTAGGGTTCAGTAAAGCCAATAATAATCGAGTGATGATGTCAGAATGTTTGAAATCACAGATTAAATTAGTTGTAGCAAAATTTCTATACCAAAAGTGAGTATGCTTGGCTGCAAAAATATTTGGAACTTTTTCATCCTTTACCGCTAATACTGATCGGGTATGAACATGTGGGTCATAAAATATTTTTCCTTAATTTTTTTCTAACCGATGATGCCAACCCAGCTTTATTTACATATGTATAAACTTTATACCATTTTATATATTCAATCAGAACTTTTCGTACGCGCCTATGTAATAGAATATGCAAATCGCCATTATTTTTAATTGGTTTTAATTAAAGCGTTAAAAATTATTTAACGAAAGCGAAACTACAGCGAAAATATGACGATGTGCCTTAGTCGAAAAAATATATGTATACAAACACATGTTCAGACTGCTATGTACATGATTTGCTAAATTAACTACTTGTATGGTCAAAAACCAAAAAAAAAGTTAGAAATAAAACGAAAGCTAAATTTTTTTGGCTACGTTGTACTGTGGGGTATTTCGAAGTAACTATGCTCCAAAGCCAACACCGCAGCATGTTCTTCAATTTCGATATTTGTTTTAATCAACAGCAACCCCTTCTCTTTTGTTTTCGTTTATTTTATTATTTGTTTATTATTTTATTTTATTTTATTTTATTTCATTTCATTTCATTTCATTTCATTTCATTTCATTTCATTTCATTTCATTTCATTTTATTTTATTTTATTTTATTTTATTTTATTTTATTTTATTTTATTTTATTTTATTTTATTTTATTTTAATTTATTTTATTTAATTTTTTTATTTTATTTTATTTTATTTTATTTTATTTTATTTTATTTTATTTTA
Organism: Sphenella marginata; assembly: GCA_951509765.1. NCBI lineage: Eukaryota > Metazoa > Arthropoda > Insecta > Diptera > Tephritidae > Sphenella > Sphenella marginata. The sequence goes on from OX608083.1 coordinate 61,382,437, forward strand.
ATTTATTTTATTTTATTTTATTTTATTTTATTTTATTTTGTTTTATTTTATTTTATTTTATTTTATTTTATTTTATTTTATTTTATTTTATTTTACTTTATTTTATTTTATTTTATTTTATTTTATTTTATTTTATTTTATTTTAATTTATTTTATTTTATTTTATTTTATTTTATTTCATTTCATTTCATTTCATTTCATTTCATTTTATTTTATTTTATTTTATTTTATTTTATTTTATTTTATTTTATTTTATTTTATTTTATTTTATTTTATTTTATTTTATTTTATTTTAATTTAATTTATTTTATTTTATTTTATTTTATTTTATTTTATTTTATTTTAAAATCCTCACGCTGTATCTAACCCTAACTCTTTGATTCTATAAAATATTAATCGCCGTATTTTGCGTTCACACCTCGTACGTATGCCTAATAGCGCACTCTATAATTGTTATCTGAATATCAAAAAATCTGCTCTAAGATATTTTTTCTAATTATTGGCCGCTAGCTTTCATAGTTATTATGCCAAAATTAATGTTTGTATTCATATAATTATGGATATGTTTACATAAATATACATATGTATATCTCATTTAAATTATACCCCCAAAGCTTACCAAGTTTGACTCATTTCAATGTAATTGTTTGCATCTAGAATTTTTGTCATTGGATGCCTAGATCTAGACAGATAGTAACTCCCATAAAATTTACGTACATAGTTTCTATTAAGAATTCTCTCTTGTGAGTAGTGGAGTTATTAAGAAATCTATTGACATTGATTTCCGTAAATTTGAGATTTTGAATTAAGCTCAACTTACATCTGAGTGGATTTATTGATGCCGATCTATTGCTCATTAGACTTGTAGGCGTGTTAATAACAGTTAATTAAATTTGCAATAGTGAGTATAAAGTCTTGAAATGATTTTATTGCAGATTTTTCTTTTATTTTAAATTTCATTGTTGTATGGCTGAAAATAGTTTATGGTACCAATTCATTTGGTAATTAATGAACCGCCTCTCACAAAACTTCGCAAAAATAATTAAATATGAGCTGCTCCCAACAATTTGTATAGCAAAAAATAATTTTTAATTGAGCGTTGACAGTTTAAAATTTCTTGAATTAAGTGCATGCTAGGGTTGTTACGAATATAGAATTTTAGAAAATATCCGTGGATGTCAATGTCACTTAGTATGATAGGTATTACTGAGATATATGTAGGTAATTAGGTATAGATCATTTGATCATTCAGTTGATGTGAAACAGATTTTCGAATTTGAATATTCTTCACATTCGTTGTATACTAGTGATGTCAATCCCGTGATTTTCGGGATGGGGAAAATGTTACTAAAAACTATGTGTAATATTTAAAATTTTTTTTTTGATTGTGACCATTTTTTATTTTCATTTCTTTGTTAGATTAAAATTTTGTGCTTTACATATGTATGTGTTGTAAAGATTCGGGATCGGATACCGAAAATCCCGTGTTTAATAAAATCGAAAAACTTGCATACATACTTTTTGATTTAGAGACGCATCGCAAACATAATTTAGCTCTTGAATGCTTTCGGTTTACACTTTCGCCAAAACAATATATGTAGATCAATAGGCCAGACATAAGCCGTACATCAACCTGACAAATCGTGTGACAGTCTGCATTTTATATGAGAGAAAGAGTAGTCTATAGATGAAGCAAACAAAAGCGAGACAAAATGTGATGTGACTTTTGTGAGAAAAAATCCCACAGCCATACTCATTTGCGACTTAAACAATATCACGTACGAGGAACAGCGCATCGCAAAAATGCATTTAAATTGCCTTAATGAAATCATTGTGAAGGTAATGGGAATTTCTGTGAAAAAAAAAAAAATGGGCGAAGTTGCGTGATTGTATTTAGTGCGACAGGTGTTGTCTATGAAGAGCTTATGTGAGTCTGTATATTTAATAGTTTGCTGAATGCTTGTGATGTGAAAAAAGCAAGCTTTGTACGTAGACAATGAAAGTCGCAGTTTTTTGATTCCGTTTTGAGTAGCGATATCACTCTTGGGTTTCCCCCTCATACGTAGGTACACATGTGAGAGCTTTACGCTTCGAGTTTACAAGCTCTTCTTAGAACTCTCCTTTCCAGAAGTTTTTTCTATCGACACAAGAATTCGGTATCAGAGAAAGATAAAGGCCTCGATTGAGATGAAACCCTGCAGCTGGAGCATAACTTGACTTTACTTTAGATTCACGTTCTTAGGAAGGAAATAGTGGAAAGAAAAAGTGTGGCAGACGCTAGTCCTACCTTTTTAATAGAATCCGCTTTTAATTGCCATTTTATTTAATCAAATCTCTTTATACACAAACATAAATAAACATAGAAAATACCCAAGTCCCTTTAGCTAACCACAGAAAGCACTCATTCATTTACTCACTACTGAGTATGTATTTGCATTACAAATTTGCATTGTGTATTAGGCGTCGTATACAAAGTAAACAACAATGTCATAGTAAAAGGAATATAGAGAAATATTTGTATATAGAAATTAACCCAAACCTCTCACACTCACACACTCAAATAGCGCACTTAATCGTTGTGTGCAAATACTCATAGATCATAATACAGTGCACTGCACGAAAAATGTGGAAAGCTGCTGATATGGGTGGTGTTTTCAGATTTGCGAATGCGTTGAGAGTAACAGAGGGTGTGTGTGTGTGTAGTATTGTTTGTGCAATAAATAGTATGCAAATTACACAGTTATGTTAGCCATTTAATGCCTACACTATGAGTAGCACATGCACACACACACACACTTATGAACTCATTTAAATTATGATGATAAAATGTTGTAAAACGACAAACGACAATTGAGATAATGGTTTTATAAATGTTCCTCCTACTACGCAACTCATACTTACTAAATAACTGGAGCAAACGGAAGTTGTGATTGTTGTGTTAGGTGCGTGAGTGAGGAGTAAGGAAGTGGAGATTGAAGAGAGATGCTGTAAGTGTATGTATGAGTATTTTTGATTTCAATATCATAGAGAAATAGAGCCTAGCATTTGCATGCAAACATACAGTGGTTGGGAACGTGTCTGTGCAAGTTTGCCTTAGAGCGTATTTGCATGGGACATGGAGTCCATTGAGACTTTTAAATAGAAAAGTAAATATGTATTTGATGCAGACTTGTCTGTCGGTAAATGTATGACTTTATTAAAAGTGCGTAAATCTTTTGTAAATGTTTGTGACACAATAAAAGAGGAGATGTTGTTGTGGGAATGATACAAGCGATTAAAACATTTCTGCTAAGTTTCAAGGTGGATCGATGGAAGCAAAGGATCTTGCAAGACTATTTAGTACCTACCCTATATGTTTTCAAAGGTCTAACTAATACTAGACTCTAGAATAATGTCATCATACCTACTAAAAAAAAATATTTTTTCTCAAAATAAAAAAAGTAATGTATTCCACCAATTTCCGACCATTACTCGCACCTAATGAATGGGGCGATAGACACGCCTGCATAACAATGGATTGAACTAATGTCAACGAGCATAAAATAAGTAATACAATTTTGTATTGAAAGATAAAAACACGTAAAACCATTGAATTAGCATAATAAGTATTTGTCCTCGTATTATTTTTTGTTCGCATTCGAAAGCAGGTGTTAGAAAACAAATCGTGGTGACAATGGCCGGAGTGGGTGATTTATTGAAGGCACTCGCGCCGATACTCAACTCATCGCACTGTTGTTGTAGTTTGTTTCAAAGCCATGTTGTACTTAAAATAATTAAATTTTCTTCATTGAAATATTTCGGACTTGGCGACACTTTCAATTCAGAGCAAAGCAAATCAAGTTTAAAAAAAAAAAAAAAAAAATATATAATCATAAGCGTTTATTTGATTTGAATACTAATTGAGCTACATATGTATTTGCATAAATACAAATTATCTACATACATATGTACATATGTACATATGTGCATATGTACGTGATATGCATATTAAGTGTGTGGTGAATAGAGGCATCACGTGCAAAATAACAACATAAGAAAGTGATATTGAATGCCATTTTTGAAAACTATAAAATCCGCGAAAATAAAAAAATTCACATTCGACTGTACAAATTTTTTTTTCTACTTTTTTCCATTAAAAAAAAAAAAATTAAAAACTAGATAGCATTTTATAATTCCGGAGGAAAATTTTTTTTAGTTCCTTCAAACTAAAAAAAAAAATTGTAATAGTATGACTTTTTTTTAATATTTTTTTTTTCAAATTAAAAAAGACAATTGTTTGATATAATTTTTTTTAATATGTATTCTATAATTTTATTTATAAAAAAACACACCGTAGACAGGGCAAACAATTTTTTTACTACTTTCAAATTAAAAGAAAATTACATAGTACAAGTATTATTATTTTTTTGAATTTTTTTTTTTCAAATTTAAAATTGTATGCGACAGTATCATTTTTGTTTAGTATGTATTTTATCATTTTATTTAGAAAATAATTTTATTTACAAAATACATTAAATTAAAAAAATGGTACGCAAAACCTAAAAAAAAATATATTTGACTGCGCGGAATATTTTTTTACTCCTTTCAAATAAAAAAAAATAGTATAACATTTTTAATATTTAATATAAAATATTTAATGAAAGAAGAAAATTATATGATAGAGTTTTTGTTTTAATTTATAATTTTGTTTATAAAATATTTAAAAAATTAATAAATGGTAGTATTTTTTCAGAATACCGAAAAAAATATCGGAAAAGAAAAAAGTTGTAAGTCGAAAATTTCTGTACTTGAGCCATTCCTCAGTATTCAAGCTCTAGATATTGGTACAGTGTTCTGATTTTAATGATTATTTCAAAATTTCTTAAAAACGCTAAATCAAAATAAATACGATAGATAATCTTTTTTAGAGGTAAACTTAAAATTAATGTCAATATATTTTTTGTTTAAGAAATATTTTTTTTGGTTCAGTCTAATACTAATAATAAATCCAATGACATTTTACGTTTGTGCAAAAAATATGCAAGAACTTGCTGCTACACCAAAAAAAAAATTTCAAAAGACAATATTTTCTAACCGATCAAGTCCTTGAGTTACATTCATCGTCTTGTTATAAAGCTTAAAATTTGCTAAAAATTTCATTCAAATATTCTGTGTAGTTTTAGCGTGTTTGAGTAAGAAACATACAACTACAAACACTCAAAGCTACATATTTATGATTTGAGTAAGTTATCTAGATTTTGTTGAAATACTTTTAAGCCATTTAAAATTTTACTTAATTCGTCCATTTGTCACGTTTGCTCAGCGGCTTTATTCAGCTTTAGCTTGTTGTTATTTCGATAAATATTTATTTTATATTTTATATTTTGTGTTCCTAGCTAGTTTTGACCTCGCTATGAGCATATTTTATAAAGTGTTTGTTTTCTTTACTTAACTTGTTTTATATACAAACATACATATGTACGTGCATATATGCAAATTAAAGCATTTAGTAGCTTTAAAAGCTTATTTGAGCCAATTCAATTTAAGACTTTTCTAGGACTAAAAGATTAAATAAATAAGATTATTTGATCAGTTGAAGAGCTATTTAAGATTATTATGTATGCATTTGAGCTTTTCTATTGAGACCTAAACAAGTTGGAAAGTCTAGATTCGGTTGGGAACGAATATTACATATATACCCAGCTATAGTTTCAGTCAGTGTACTCACCATGATTTTTTATTTCTTCATTTCTTTTTTTCAGAAAAATGAGTTCTATTGTTATGTGATATTTATGATGAACAAAAAGACATCGATGCAGCTGCGACAGGAACATCGGGAGTGGTTGCAGGTAATGTTCGCTATTCAATCGAGCAAAAAAAAAATACTTCTTAACATTTGAAATAAACTAGAGATATAAAATAATTTTAAACTGAGACGGAAAAGCTTAAGAAAAATCATTGTTCAGTTTTAGTGTTAGATACATCACTCGCAACATGTTGCGTCAAACAAGTTGCAGCTTATCAAAATCTTCGGAAAGGCTAAACATTTCTAGCACCGAAACGTAGACTGGTCTCAAGTACACGTGGTCATTTTCAGAGCTTCTTAAGCACAGTAATAATGTTCTGTCCATATTGGTTTGAGTTTTAATGGGAAAATTGAGAGGGAAAGGCCTCGCAAAGAGTTAGATCTTATAAGAGTTCTGAGGCAAATGGGTCCACTTATTCGATAAAGCCGAGTTCATAGATCGTAATTTCAAATGTAATAATAATTCCAAACTTTTATTTACTTCCAGAGTTGGCAAAATCAAATTAACGACAAATTGGGCATCGACAGCTTTCTCGTACAGCCCATACAAAGACTGACTAGATATCCATTGTTGTTGCAGCAATTCATATCTGTAAGTGAGGAGCTTAAAAATGAACTTACCTCCAAACTCAAAATTTTAAATTCTTTTACCCACTCTTCTTCCAACAGGAATTCTACAAAAGTGGCATTAGCTGCAAGCCAGTGCTAGTGTCCGTGTGCAAGCTGGAGACGCGCATGCGACGTCTACTCGAAGTGGTGAATCATGCTGAAGATGTGCCAGCAATCGATGATTTAGCTGAGGTGAGTTTCTTCTTCCTCCATACCAACAATAAAAATTGAACAAGTCGAAATAACAAATTTTTTTCTTTATTTCGCAGCAGCTCAATTTGCCCGCGCAAGGTTACTTTCGGCGCGCAACCGATTTCGAAGCTTATCATTATCGTTCACGCAAGAAATACAACGCAAAAGTCTTTCTCTTCGATCGTTGTCTCGTTTGTGCTGAGGTGCGCAAGCGACGTCTAGCCTATCGTCATCATTATGATTGGGCCACGTTAGAGCTGCAGTTGAATGGTAGTAAAAGTATTAAGCTGCTACTGCGCCAAACCGATGCAACGGAAGCTGCGATAGCGTCTAAGGAAGAATATGACTTCACAGCGCCCGAAGCGAATACGGTGACGCAGTGGTTACGTTGTGCACGTAAAATTTTGGAAATTGAACGTGTTGAGTCGGCAATGCGGGGGAAATTTACGCTGCCAATGGAATGGGCGCTCACAGCATGGGCGGTACTTTGGTATATTTGGGTTCATTTGTATTAGGGAGTTAAGTAGTTTGTCAATAAGAAATTAAGGGCGGGGAAGATGACTCGTATGAGCGAGAGATTTTGAAATTCAAATTTTTTTTGGCTGTAAGTTTGAGTTGTATGAATACTTTTTTTTAGATTTAAAAAATGTAAATTATTTTATTATTAAGTATGTCTCTCTTGCACGTGTGCCAGGTAGCCACTTGAACTTTAACTTTCATAAAGCTGTGAAGAATGGCCGACCATGAAGTGCTTTCACAATCATGCCCTTCAAAATTATAACAATTTCCCCAAAAATGATTCACCTTAACCTCAACCGCTAGCGAGATTTGAAGGTTAGTGGCGTGAAACTTTTTCAGCCAAAAAATCTGACATTTTCTTCGAAATTTCACAGCTCGTTGGACACAAAGAAGAGTATGCGCTTGTTTCGAATTAATTATTTTTATTTTTATTTTAATTTTTTTGCACTACACTTGATTTATATGTAAATTTCTTGTATTGGAATGAGCGTTTATGTGACTGTATTCGTGTGTGTGTGCATGTGCTTGTGTGTATGAAGCAACCATTTATCATACCATCTTCACAGCGGACATGCATCATTATACGCGACCGTGCGCCAAAGTCAACCAAGACCCCTCCCCAAATCTTAAACAAAAATGTTGCTACTACTTTTTGCATATGAAATAATAAAAACAACAACAACAAAATATTTTGCATTGCAGCTTGTGCACTGAGCTGTAAAATAACTATGTTTACGAGCCAAAGCAGTGATTTTCTACGTAAGCGCCATTGCAACTTAATTCTCGGCCTCCCACTGCGGTCATCAAGGGAACTCCAAACTCACTTCTCTCACACCTCTCACTCTCTAACTCAGCACGTATGCTGCTACTGCTTTTGTTTTTATGTTTTTTTTCTTGTGTTTTGTTGTTTATTATTGCCCGCCAGCCTTGACAAATATTTATGATAAATTGCCTTTTGCTTTGCTCATTCGAGCGTTGCTATGCTGCATTTGGCCGCGCCACACACCACACTCACCTCACTTCAACTCACCCCACCTCATCTCATCTCTATCCACTTTTGCTGAGTGTCATTTGTGCGCTCGCCTTGTGGGGCGTCCTTTTTTTTATTGTTTGTGTGTGGACATTGCATGTTATAGAAAATGTAAACGGTTTCTTTATTCCTTTGGAAATTTTAAAAGATTTTTGCATATGTGTAAACATATTCTGTTGCTGCTGCTTCTTCTTCTACTTGCTGCTATAGCTTTTGTTTGCTGTTTTGTTTGGTATTTTGTCGTTGCTTGTTTGCTTTTGTATCATCAGCAGTTTATTTACCAAGTTACACACACACATATGTATGTTTGTGCATGTCAGTGTGTGTGTTTATAATCTTAGCTTTTGTATGTGTCATTGGTATGAGTGTGTTTGTGTTGTTGCTTTGTTTACTTTGTGCTTTTAGCCATTTGACATATGCAAAATGCGCAATTTGTGTGCCTTTTCTTGGCCAATAAGACTGTGAAATGAGCATTCTTTTGATGGACAGTGGGCTTGTTTGCCATAAATATGTCACAAATGTGTATAAAAAGTATTTAACAAAATGTTTGTTACAACATAACAGCCAAACTAGCGTGTCGATTTCTCTGATTTAAATTTGAAAATGTCAAATTCGTGCCTCACAAGCACATAGGAGCATTTTTGAAGCGAAATGTTAAAAAAAATATGTTTGAATAATTATTAAAGTCATTTAAAAAAATTCTTTGTTACAACATAATAGCCAAACTGCTGGGTCGATTTCTCTCAAACAAATTCTAAAAATATATATTCGTGACGCACAAGGACATAGGAGGTTTTCTAAAAGTGAAATGCTACAAATGCTGTGACAACAAAACAGCCAAACAACTTGGTCGAAATAAATTTACTAGATACCCGATCCATGCATGCTACTTCCATCTACGACCGAAATTTGAAAGCTCAATTTAAAAAAAAAAAAAAATTTTTGCTGCTTATTTAATCTTTTCGACCCACTGTCACTCATACCTCGCACGTAAGCAACAAAGATGCTCTCCAAATGTGTCTTTACCATGATCTACTGCCTCTTATCATGAAATCTGTTTGACATAGCACGTCTCCGACCGGTAGTATTGTGCATTGCGCTGATTTTCCGGCCAGTGACTTACCAAAAAAAAATTAAATAAAACGAAATCTTAAGCAATAAGGCCGAAAAATGCAGCATGAGAAATAAAAATTAGCCAATATTGAGGTAAGAAAGGACTTAAGATCGTACGAGAATTTATTATGCGATTTTGAAGTAAGTCAGAGGATTTGAGATATGACTAACGAGGTGTGGCCAGAAATTGGATTTGATGTATGAGCTGAGCTTTATTTTTTAGAAAATTTGGGGGGGATTGATGCATCTTCGTGATAAAAGATCAACGATCCTTTGTGGAAGTCAAATACATTTAGTTGAGGGTGTGGCGAAGATTCTTCTTACTGATGACGATTATTTCATAAAGATGTTCCGGGCCAGAAGGTGTTCATATCACTTCCAATATTTCTGTAATTTCTTTACGATAGATCTTATTCATAATTTAAATATATCTTGCAGAGGAGCCTGCATCCAGGAACTACCACATAGCACATCCTCTATTTATTTATCTTTCAGATTTAGCTTACAGTTCTCCTTGTGAAATGTTAAATAGATTTATCAAAAGGCAAAGCAAAGTATATCAACATGCATAAGCAACAACAAAAGCAAGTCAAAAGATACTATATTTCACCACATACATACATACATGCAGATTATCTAACTCAAAACTCTGGGTCTCTTGTGTTACTGTTGACGTTTAGTATAATCATGATTTGATGAAGCTGTCAAAATGAAGATGAAAGCACTCACATCACACTCGTTCCTGCCGCTCTTTAATGCACTCAATGCTTGTCTGCCTGTGGGCACTTAACTCAGCTATGCAGCATGCACGTGTTGTTGTTGTTGTTTGTTTTAATTTTTTGATTGCCCCTCCTCAGGGCTTGTCAAGGCAAGTGTTGATTGTTTATATTTGGTTTAAAAACAATTTAAGTCACATAAATACAAAATAATCTATTTTCTTACATAATTTATTTCACATTTGATGAAGTTGCCTGAGAGAGAGTGATGAAGAATGAAGAGCTATTTGCATAGCCAAGGATGACATGCTCGTAGTGAGTGACCACTGTTTTACGTAGAGGCGTATTCAAATGAAGTTTTAATGATTCTAAAAAATGTGAAACAGAGAGAAATAGATTAGTCTAAACGGGTTTAAATATTGAAAGCTTCGATTTTGATTTTACAAAAATAAACCGTTTGAAACGGAAAAGCTTATTTCGAGTTTTCAATATTTTACGGAGGGAAACGGTTTGAATTTCAATTAAAGAAAAGTTTCCAACAAGTAAGTTTACTTTCAATTTTGATCAAAAAGGCAGGCCAGTTTAGTTTCGATTTTAAAAATTGGACCGTTTTGTACCAGTTGAATTTCCCATTCTGATTTTGAAAAATTAAATGTTTGGAAACGGTTAAGTAAAGATAAAATTTTTGTTGGTGAAAAACGAAACGGTTAGTATATTTATGGATTCGATTTTGTTCTTAAAAAATTAAATTGGTTCTAGCGATAAAGCTTTCTCTCGATTTTTGAAATAATTTACGGTTTAAAACGGTTTGAATTTCAGTTAAAAAAATCTGTTACCAACGACTAAGTTTACTATCAATTTTGATAAATAAAGTAGGCCGGTTTAACTTCGTTTTTTAAAAAATTAACCGTTTTGTTCCGGTTAGAGTTTCGAATTTGATTTTTAAAATAATAAAATGGTTAAGATTCAATTTCGGTTACGGAAACCGAAGCGTTAAGAAAATGTATGCTTTCGATTTTGATTTAAAAAAATTAAACTGGTTCAACCGGTTTGAAGCGGTTCCAGTTGATGTTTGAGTTTCAGTTTTCTAAAGCTAAAAGGTTTTAATTTCTGCTTTTTAAACTCGAATTGTTTAAAAATTTTAAGGGTATGATTTCGATTCAAAAATATAACGTTTTTGAAATAAAAAAATAATAAACAAATTTTTTAATTCATCGTTATAATAAGTGAATTCAAAAACATTAGCAAATCCCTGCCACTTGACTCGACTTTCTAAGCTGTACTCCCCATTTTGTTTTTGTTGTATGTTATGGCATAAACGTTCCCCTAAGCTTTTGTCCTACGCATTCGCTCCTTTATTTCATTTTCAAATTATTTTCCAATTTATCAACGAACAAATCCAATAAATTTGTTGTCTTTTACGCGCGTCATATAAAACTGTCAAAATATTTTGCAATAAAAAAGCATTTAAAGTAACAGAAGAAAAGTATAAAAATCAGCTACAACAAAAAAACGACGCATTACAACTAAAACAACAACAAACAACAAACAATGTGACAAGAGCACCACTGACACGCGCTTGACAAACATGACAAGACATTAATACACTTAAAAATTGCATAATCACAATGTTGCGTATACGCCGTGGTGGGGCTGAGGAGGACCTCCTTCGTAGTTTGAGACATAGAAGATGTAAACATGACAAAGGAACAATGTAGAACAAGTGTTTTTTTTGTTGTTCTTTGCCTTTTTTGTTCGGTTGTTGCTGTGTGTGTGACATTATTTGCTAGAGAAATTACTTTTCATTGTTGTTGTTGTTGTTGTTTTTTGGTTGCATAATTTCTCATGCATAGTTATTGTATTATCCTTTAAGACAACAGCAGCATTGAGTATGCATACTAAGAAGGAGAGAGGAGGGTGGGGGAAAATACAAACCATAACGACACGATGGAGGCATTAAAATGGCGAAAGAATTATGATGTAAAGCTAACTGTAATTCCGAAAAATGATGTATGTTGCGAGATAATTTCGAAAGTAGGGGTGCACGTGAGGTATGAGAAGAATTTGAAAAAGCTAAAAAGCGTGGCTGCGTGCCAGAATCATAATCAGTTTACATAATCAAGCTAGCATTAAGAATATTTTTTGTAATGCGAATGACAATGTGGAATTGGAATTAGCGCATTCAAATAATAAAAAGAATTTCCGAGAGATGATATAGGATAATTCAGAATTTATAACTAATTGAACTAGAATAGAAAGTTAAAAAAGTTAAAAGTTTCCATTTTATATTTTGGTTTTTTTCAAAAGTTTGAAATTTTGAATTTTAAATTGAGTTAAAGAAAATGTTTTTTGTTATATTCAACTACCACGAACAATTTACCAGTGACCAAAATAAAAAAAAAAAATTTAGGTAAAAAAAATAAAAGTTTCAAATTTTTTCTTTTGGTTTTTTTGAAAAGTTGGAACATTTTACATTTATAATAACAAATTTTGTATTATATGTATATGTACATTAAAAAATGTTTACGATATAGCATTCAACTACCACGAAAAAAATGTTCAGTGAGCAAAATTAAAATAAAAAGAAAAAAATTTATATATTTTTTGCTGTGGTATGAATTTTGAATTTATTTTATGATATAAATTTAAACGAAGCTGTAAGTATGTATGTATATTTTTGTATTAAATTTTTAAATAAAAAAAAATTGCACGTATTTAAATTTTTTTTTGGAAAAATTTATATTTTACATATGTACATATTTATGTACTAGGCGCCCATAAAATTAAGCAGGTGTTTCATCACCTGGTAAGAAAAATGCCACTTACCTGGAGATCTTTATGTCACATTATTTGCCTACAAATTCGACTCACCCGTCTATAGTTTGACCAGAAGGACCCGGCAGACGTTGTTCTGCCCAATTTTAGGGACAAAATCGCACGATATATAATTTTTTTTGGAATATCTCAGTGCCTGGTCCACTTTCCGGAAAAAAAGAAGCCCTATATTTTAACAAAAGTAAAGTGGCACCATTGTACCAAATTTGAAGCAAATCGCACCATAAATAAAGAAGTTTGGAATATTTCTGTCCCTGGTCCACTTCCCGGAAAAAAAGAAAACCCATATGGTAACAAAAGTAGAGTGGTACCTTTGTACCAAATTTGAAGAAAATCGCACCATAAATAAAAAAGTTTGAAATATTTCGGTCCCTGGTCCACTTTCCGGAAAAAAAGAAACACCGAATATTAACAAAAGTAGAGTGGTACCTTTGTACCAAATTTGAAGAAAATCGCACCATAAACAAAAAAGTTTGGAATATTTCGGTCCCTGGTCCACTTCCCGGAAAAAAAGAAAACCCATATTGTAACAAAAGTAGAGTGGTACCTTTGTACCAAATTTGAAGCTATTTCCATTTGAACATTGAAAATCTTTAAACTTGATTTTTGGAAAGGCTATAGCCCATGCTATAAAAGTCGGCCAATTTTTCAAATTGACAAATCCTAGGATGTTTATACATTTTTGGAAAGGCTATTACCCGAGCTATCCAAAAATGTATAAACTATGGTAATGCTAGCAAAATTGTAGAAGTTATGGCCATTTGAATATTGAAAATCTTTTTTAATATTTCGGTCCCTGGTCCACTTTCCGGAAAAAAAGAAACCCCATATTTTAACAAAAGTAGAGTGGTACCTTTGTACCAAATTTGAAGAAAAGCGCACCATAAACAAAAAAGTTTGGAATATTTCGGTCCCTGGTCCACTTCCCGGAAAAAAAGAAACACCGAATATTAACAAAAGTAGAGTGGTACCTTTGTACCAAATTTGAAGAAAATCGCACCATAAATAAAAAAGTTTGGAATATTTCGGTCCCTGGTCCACTTCCCGGAAAAAAAGAAAACCCATATTGTAACAAAAGTAGAGTGGTACCTTTGTACCAAATTTGAAGCTATTTCCATTTGAACATTGAAAATCTTTAAACTTGATTTTTGGAAAGGCTATAGCCCATGCTATAAAAGTCGGCCAATTTTTCAAATTGACAAATCCTAGGATGTTTATACATTTTTGGAAAGGCTATTACCCGAGCTATGCAAAAATGTATAAACTATGGTAATGCTAGCAAAATTGTAGAAGTTATGGCCATTTGAATATTGAAAATCTTTTTTAATATTTCGGTCCCTGGTCCACTTTCCGGAAAAAAAGAAACCCCATATTTTAACAAAAGCAGAGTGGTACCTTTGTACCAAATTTGAAGAAAATCGCACCATAAATAAAAAAGTTTGGAATATTTCGGTCCCTGGTCCACTTTCCGGAAAAAAAGAAAACCCATATTGTAACAAAAGTAGAGTGGTACCTTTGTACCAAATTTGAAGCTATTTCCATTTGAACATTGAAAATCTTTAAACTTGATTTTTGGAAAGGCTATAGCCCATGCTATAAAAGTCGGCCAATTTTTCAAATTGACAAATCCTAGGATGTTTATACATTTTTGGAAAGGCTATTACCCGAGCTATCCAAAAATGTATAAACTATGGTAATGCTAGCAAAATTGTAGAAGTTATGGCCATTTGAATATTGAAAATCTTTTTTAATATTTCGGTCCCTGGTCCACTTTCCGGAAAAAAAGAAACCCCATATTTTAACAAAAGCAGAGTGGTACCTTTGTACCAAATTTGAAGAAAATCGCACCATAAATAAAAAAAGTTTGGAATATTTCGGTCCCTGGTCCACTTTCCGGAAAAAAAGAAACACCGAATATTAACAAAAGTAGCGTGGTACCTTTGTACCAAATTTGAAGAAAATCGCACCATAAACAAAAAAGTTTGGAATATTTCGGTCCCTGGTCCACTTTCCGGAAAAAAAGAAACACCGAATATTAACAAAAGTAGAGTGGTACCTTTGTACCAAATTTGAAGAAAATCGCACCATAAACAAAAAAGTTTGGAATATTTCGGTCCCTGGTCCACTTTCCGGAAAAAAAGAAACCCCATATTTTAACAAAAGTAGAGTGGTACCTTTGTACAAAATTTGAAGAAAATCGCACCATAAACAAAAAAGTTTGGAATATTTCGGTCCCTGGTCCACTTCCCGGAAAAAAAGAAAACCCATATTGTAACAAAAGTAGAGTGGTACCTTTGTACCAAATTTGAAGCTATTTCCATTTGAACATTGAAAATCTTTAAACTTGATTTTTGGAAAGGCTATAGCCCATGCTATAAAAGTCGGCCAATTTTTCAAATTGACAAATCCTAGGATGTTTATACATTTTTGGAAAGGCTATTACCCGAGCTATGCAAAAATGTATAAACTATGGTAATGCTAGCAAAATTGTAGAAGTTATGGCCATTTGAATATTGAAAATCTTTTTTAATATTTCGGTCCCTGGTCCACTTTCCGGAAAAAAAGAAACCCCATATTTTAACAAAAGCAGAGTGGTACCTTTGTACCAAATTTGAAGAAAATCGCACCATAAATAAAAAAGTTTGGAATATTTCGGTCCCTGGTCCACTTTCCGGAAAAAAAGAAAACCCATATTGTAACAAAAGTAGAGTGGTACCTTTGTACCAAATTTGAAGCTATTTCCATTTGAACATTGAAAATCTTTAAACTTGATTTTTGGAAAGGCTATAGCCCATGCTATAAAAGTCGGCCAATTTTTCAAATTGACAAATCCTAGGATGTTTATACATTTTTGGAAAGGCTATTACCCGAGCTATGCAAAAATGTATAAACTATGGTAATGCTAGCAAAATTGTAGAAGTTATGGCCATTTGAATATTGAAAATCTTTTTTAATATTTCGGTCCCTGGCCCACTTTCCGGAAAAAAAGAGACCCCATATTTTAACAAAAGCAGAGTGGTACCTTTGTACCAAATTTGAAGAAAATCGCACCATAAATAAAAAAAGTTTGGAATATTTCGGTCCCTGGTCCACTTTCCGGAAAAAAAGAAACACCGAATATTAACAAAAGTAGAGTGTTACCTTTGTACCAAATTTGAAGAAAATCGCACCATAAACAAAAAAGTTTGGAATATTTCGATCCCTGGTCCACTTCCCGGAAAAAAAGAAACCCCGAATTTTAACAAAAGTAGAGTGGAACCTTTGTACCAAATTTGAAGAAAATCGCGCCATAAATAAAAAAGTTTGGAATATTTCGGTCCCTGGTCCACTTTCCGGAAAAAAAGAAACGCCATATTTTAGCAAAAGTAGAGTTGTACCTTTGTACCAAATTTGAGGAAAATCGCACAATAAATAAAAAAGTTTGGAATATTTAGGTCCCTGGTCCACTTCCCGGAAAAAAAGAAACGCCATATTTTAACAAAAGTAGAGTGGTACCTTTGTACCAAATTTGAAGAAAATCGCACCATAAATAAAAAAGTTTGGAATATTTCGGTCCCTGGTCCACTTTCCGGAAAAAAAGGAACACCGAATATTAACAAAAGTAGAGTGGTACCTTTGTACCCAATTTGAAGAAAATCGCGCCATAAACAAAAAAGTTTGGAATATTTCGGTCCCTGGTCCACTTCCCGGAAAAAAAGAAAACCCATATTGTAACAAAAGTAGAGTGATACCTTTGTACCAAATTTGAAGAAAATCGCGGCATAAATAAAAAAGTTTGGAATATTTCGGTCCCTGGTCCACTTTCCGGAAAAAAAGAAACCCCATATTTTAACAAAAGTAGAGTGGTACCTTTGTACCAAATTTGAAGAAAATCGCACCATAAACAAAAAAGTTTGGAATATTTCGGTCCCTGGTCCACTTCCCGGAAAAAAAGAAACCCCGAATTTTAACAAAAGTAGAGTGGTACCTTTGTACCAAATTTGAAGCTATTTCCATTTGAACATTGAAAATCTTTAAACTTGATTTTTGGAAAGGCTATAGCCCATGCTATAAAAGTCGGCCAATTTTTCAAATTGACAAATCCTAGGATGTTTATACATTTTTGGAAAGGCTATTACCCGAGCTATGCAAAAATGTATAAACTATGGTAATGCTAGCAAAATTGTAGAAGTTATGGCCATTTGAATATTGAAAATCTTTTTTAATATTTCGGTCCCTGGTCCACTTTCCGGAAAAAAAGAAACCCCATATTTTAACAAAAGCAGAGTGGTACCTTTGTACCAAATTTGAAGAAAATCGCACCATAAATAAAAAAGTTTGGAATATTTCGGTCCCTGGTCCACTTTCCGGAAAAAAAGAAAACCCATATTGTAACAAAAGTAGAGTGGTACCTTTGTACCAAATTTGAAGCTATTTCCATTTGAACATTGAAAATCTTTAAACTTGATTTTTGGAAAGGCTATAGCCCATGCTATAAAAGTCGGCCAATTTTTCAAATTGACAAATCCTAGGATGTTTATACATTTTTGGAAAGGCTATTACCCGAGCTATGCAAAAATGTATAAACTATGGTAATGCTAGCAAAATTGTAGAAGTTATGGCCATTTGAATATTGAAAATCTTTTTTAATATTTCGGTCCCTGGCCCACTTTCCGGAAAAAAAGAGACCCCATATTTTAACAAAAGCAGAGTGGTACC